>CM060983.1:218835669-219488527 GCA_030765065.1 Deroplatys truncata
GGCTCTGTAGTTCTCTACCTTGATTTTACAATGAAAGAGATCTCGGAGACTTCTTATGGCTATGGATGCCTCAATGGTTGCCTGCTCGACTACAAAAATCGGAACATGTGTACTCGTCCTCCTCGAAAACAGCTTGTACACCGTCACTGGTTCCAAGCGTAGGCTTTGTAGTTCCTGGTGCAGCTCGGTTGGATCCAGGTTTGCGTATAAACCCTTGATAACAACCTTGTAGGTGCGGTCGCTGACTGGGATGATGACATGGAAGGGCACCTTGTTGATCTTGCAGTAATGCACGAAGTTGTTTTAATCTGTTAGTGTTCTAAACTTGAAGCCGTGGAAGTGGTCCCTGTAGTTTGAAGTGTAGTTCATAGGCCTGTATAGCCTGTCAAATTCACCAGTCAAGGCAGCATAGCTTTTACCATGGTAGTCTGCGACAAACACCTTGGAAATGTTGTGCCTCACCTGGTTGAGGTACTCGTTGTCAGTGGTTCCCGCGCCTCGGCCATGTGTATTGCCGTTTGGCCGCGTCGTTTGGGTAGGCCGATCTGAGGCTTCTTGGGCGCTAGCCGTTTCTTCTAGCGTTGTGCCCGTGTGAGCTGCTGTTATGTCGGGCTGTCTGCTACATCCTGGTTGTGGATTTGGCGCTGTTTCTGTGGTGCGCTTTTGCTTGGGCACTTTCCTTGAGGCGACTTCCTTTGGTGCTTTTGCCTCATGTGAATCACTTGCTGCGTCGCTGGGCTGGTCATCAGTCATCGTCGCGTCGCTAGCCACGTTGTTCTCCTGCTGGGCGCCATCTCTGCTGCTGGTGCTGCGGGTGGGGTATCTTCCTGTCTTTGCCATTTGTTTTTTTTTATTGTTTAGTATTTTTTATGGGGAACAGGGGCTTTGTGTACTACCGACCTTTGGAAAGGCTGTAGGAGGCAAGCGGGGCCGATTGTTCACACTCCTGCCTTTCTTTTCTTTTCTTTCTTTTTCTTTTTGCTTTGGTTTGGAGAGCAGGAAAGCACACACCTGCCTTAAAAAAGACCGGCGTGCGCTGTGGATTTGCCTGCTACTGTCTTTAGAAAGGCAGGTAGCGGGCTTTTGCAGGACCTACTGCTCGATAGCCTAGTTAGGCAGGTTTATTCTTATTTTCTAGAAGCAGAAGAGTTGAAGTGTAAAAGCTTAAGTGCTAGATACCTACCAGGGAGCTTAGTGCTAATAGAATTAGAGGAAGAATAGAGATAGAAGAAGAGACAGAAGCGGCTAGTGGGTGATGAAAAGCACGGTCAATAGAGGGCTGAACCCATGAAGGGCGCCGTGTGAGCCGGTATGTTACCGTTGGCTGTAGCCGTATTGACCTGCCCAGCTAGTCCGCAGTTTGCTTACCTAGAGCAGTTAGGCTGGAATCAGCAGCTGCCAATTTGCCCGGCAGTCGAGGTCGTCGCCGGCGAAGCGGCTCCCACCCTAGTAGCCCGCTGTCAAGCTTCCCGGTGGTCGTTCTCCTCTTCTCCTGGCGGCTCCCTCGATGTGCACTGCTTGCAGATCCCCGACGAAATGCCTTATGCGCGTCGGTGGTTCAGTGGTAGAATGCTCGCCTGCCACGCGGGCGGCCCGGGTTCAATTCCCGGCCGATGCAATGGTGTTACTGTTATATCAGTCATGTTTAGTGCCCAGAAATCTTATGCTTCTTATGTGGCGCTCAGGGCCATGGAGCAACCTGGCGCGGTTGCCCAACATATCAAGCAGCATGCAAGAAATAGACCTTGCCCAGTGGAAAACCTCCAAAGAATCCCCCAAAGACAGGAAGAACGCAAACTTACGCGGAGGTTACCACGAAAAGGACTGAGTGGCTCATTAAGGACAGTTTTTTTTCCGTGGGGGGAAAAATGCATTATTGCATTCGACCCCCAGCCGGTGTGCAATGGCTGGGGGGATATGTGGGGCTCGCCGCTCAGAAGCGGAATACCCACTAAAAAACCCTACCACGAGTTAATTGTATATTGCTGAGTGTTAACGTGCATTTGTTTGCATGCTTTTAGTCGGGTCCCGCATAGCACCCCGGTTAGTATGTGAATAGCTACTTAGCTGGCATGCATTGCATGCGAGCGCGTCAAATGTTACTTGCTGGTATTGCCCATGGAACCTGAACAATACCAGTGAGTTATTTGCTTATGTTTCTTATATTGGTAGTATTTGGTTAATAATGCCTAAGATCTAAAATGTGTGTTGTTTGCAGGGAGTGCCTGCGTGTCACATGACTTAGCATTAACTTACTGCTATGTTGTACTATTATTGTGTTATATTAGATTTAGATAAATTGAACGATTTTGTATTGTGTCCTGTGCAGTCAATTGGGCACAGGCGTCTGTCTTGAGATCCGGCCTTCTCGGTCCTTCGTTGAGCTCGTTGTCCTGATGGTAGCCATTGTCGTCTGTGTGAACGACTCCATAATGCAGCGGCCCGTCTTACGCTGCGCACGTCGTTCACGTTGGGAGGCCCCTTCTCCCGGGCCGCCTCAGCTGGTGCTGAGGACTTGAGGGCTCTGCGACGGGCGTGGGCTGAAACAAGGGTAGAAAGCAAGAGAAAGATTAGTGCTGGGATATAGAAATAGGAAGTCTTGGGTCAATGTCCTTGTCATGTTTGGAGTAGATTGTTTAAGAACTGTTGGATTTGTTCTGGCGTGTCGTCTTGGGAAAGCGTTCTATCGAATAGCGAGAGTGGTCTGTTATGCTTGTAATTTACGGAATCGTAGTTGCCTAATGCTTTGACTAGGTCATTGTGGTGTACGCGTAAGCTTTTGTACATGTCGTAAGCTAGCTTTTTAACGAATTCTTCTACTGTATGCATTTTAAGTTCCTCGTGGAGTAAATCAGATGGCGCTACGTACGGTACCTTAGCTACCATGCGCAATGTTTTGTTTTGAAATTGTTGTAGTTTTTTATGTATGTTTTGGCGCCATACCCCCAGACAGGTGCAGCATAGGTAAATATTGGTCGTATTGGTGTTTTATATAACGTGAGACCCATGTTGAGATTCAGCTGGGTGTCCATGTTTATGAGCGGGTAGAGCTTGCTTAATTGGGCGTTTGCTTTTCCCCGTAATTGCGCGATGTGTTTCTTCCACGTTAGGCCTTGATCCATTTTGAGGCCAAGCCAGGTCACCGTGTCCTTCCACTTTATGTTTTCACCGAATATGGTAAGCGGTGGAAGCTGGTGTTTCGGGAATCTGTGGTTGTTTCGTTTTGTGAATATTATCGCTTGCGTTTTGGGGGCGTTTACTTTAATGCGCCAGTTTGTGAACCAGTCCTCCAAACCATTGAGGCTGTTTTGGAGTCTTCTGTGAATAAGTTCGGTTTTGCCCGATTGTGTCATAATTGCTGTGTCGTCCGCGTAAATGTATAAGTTTGTGTTAGCTGTTTTTGGAATGTCGTTGATATATATACTGAACAGTGTCGGCCCGAGCAAACTCCCTTGTGGGACTCCTGCTCTGATTGGTCGCTTTGTAGAAAGATGGTTGTTAACTTTCGATTGAAATTTTCTGTTGTTTAGATAATTCGCTATAAGTTTGATCAGCGATTCATGAATGTTAAGCGTTTTAAGTTTCTTTAATATCCCGGCGTGCCATACTCTGTCGAACGCACGTTCAACGTCAAGAAACAGTGCGCCTGTGGATTTTCTTGTATTGAATCCATACGTGATATTTTCCGTTGCCCTGAGTAATTGTAGGGTAGTTGAATGTTTGGCGCGGAATCCAAACTGTTCTGGGATTAATGTATTTTGTTTAATTAAGTGAATGTTGAGGCGTTTGAGTTTCACTTTTTCTAGTAGTTTGCCTATTGTGCTGAGTAGACTAATTGATCTGTAGTTGTGCGGGTTGGACAGATCTTTCCCTTTCTTGGGGAAGTGGGCCACTGTGGCCAGTTTCCATCTGTCTGGAAAGTGCCCGCTTGTTAGCACGAAGTTAAAGATTTTCGAGAGTAGTTTTATTGCATCCTCAGGCAAATTCATGAGCACTGAGGTGGGAATGCTGTCTGGGCCAGGGGCTTTTCTCTTCTTGAGATGCCTGATTAGCCATTTTATTTCGCTTGGGCATGTTTTACGTATCATGTTGTGTGTTTCTTGTTCTTTGTAGTTTTCTGTTTCCGCCTCCGTGACTGCCGTGAAAAGTGGGCAAGATGGAGTGGGATTGGGAGTTAGTGTTTCTTGTAGCGCATCCGCTAGCGTGTTCGCTTTTTGTTGGTCAGTTGATGCGATTTTTTGGTTGTGATGTAATGGGGGAATGTGGACCTTATCTTGAGTTAGGTAACGGGCTATTCGCCACACCGAGTCTCTCTCATAGTTGAGGTTGTCGAGTGTGTTTTGCCATTGCTGGGATATGAACTGTATAGTTCGTTCCCTGAGGAGTGCGTTGAGGTGTCTGAAGTATTCTTGGTCCACCAGATGCCTCGATTTCTGCCATTTGCGCCTGGCACGGTTTCTTTCTTGCGCTAACATGTGTATGTCTTGCGGAAGTTGCGAGTTATTTGATTTCGGTTTGGTTACCGGTACCGCTTCTGTGGTTGCGGTTTGGATAGCTTTTTCTAGTTCTTCGACAGCTATGTTCAAATTTTCAATGGTGTTAGGTTCTGCTGTAGGGAGGTTTTCGCTCACAATCATTGCGAACTTGTCCCAGTCCGCTTTGTTGTAGTTGCGGCGCTGGGCAGGGGGTTCTTGAGTTATAGAACCCTCCAGAGTTATCATGACCGGTAAGTGGTCAGAGGATAGCTCATTTTTGACCTGTAGGTTTATTCTGCGTGTTAAGTTGCGTGTGATTGCTATGTCCAGGATTTCTGGGCGCTGGTTTCTGCTGAAAGGAATGTATGTTTGTTCGGCTGGTGTGTGAATTATATAGTCCGAGTTGTTTTCTAGGTTTAGGAGGGCGGACCCTTCGCGGTTGGTCTCATTGCAATCCCAAATTTGGTGTTTTGCGTTGAGGTCGCCTGCAATTATTGCCCTGTTGTTTAGCTGCATGAGCGCATCTATGTCTGCTGTGTCCAGTGTGCCTGGTGGAGCATATGCCGCCGTTACTAATACGCGATTTTGATCTATGGTGGTGTATATGCTTGTGGCTTCAAGTGTTCTTAGCTGAGGTAGCGGTGCTAAATCGTGAGCAATGTTTTGTTTTATTATTATTGCGGTTCCTCCTCCGCGCCTGTTCCTGTCATTACGGTGTATTGTATATCCTTTTAGGTTGAATCTGTCGCGATCACAGAGATGGGTTTCGGTAATTAGCGCTATGTGTGTATTGTGTTGCGAGAGAAAGTCTTTTAGTTCGGTCTTTCGTCTGCGCACTCCTCGGGCATTCCAGTTAGTGATATTTAGGATGGGTGTGTGATTCATAGGAAGCCTGGAGAGGTAAGGAGCTGGAAGAAGTCGCGGTACGAGGCAAAGGTTGGACGCGACCAGCCCCAGAGCCTGAGCCACCAGTGGTTGGGGAACCTCAGCTCGCTGCTGAGGCCGAACCAACCAGCGACGAGCGACACCCTCGCGAAAGTCAGGAAAACCCTCCACCAGTAGCTGTAGGTCCCTTAATGCAGGCTGTCGGGCCTAACCAGGCAGCAAAGTCGCTCCCCCAACGGAAAATACCAGTGCACAAAGATGCAGGCAAGGCAGGACGCACTAGTGAAGTCACTAGGAAAGTCCACAAAAAAGGTTTCTCTCAATGAAGTTCACACCATGGCCAAAAAGCTCTGTGACACGATTAGCCATTTCGGAACAGATGACGTAATCATAGCTCACTACCTCGCTGACTTTCTGACAAATCTTCGAAGACTGTAATCATGGCTAGTTCAGACACGTTAAGAATAATTTTCTGGAACTGCAACGGTGTTAGGAAAAAGACCAAACATTTAGCAGATTTTCTGCAAACATATTCAATACAAGTAACTCTACTATCAGAGACACATATCAATAACACCGATCGCCTATCTGTTCCGGGCTATAAAATCTACAGAAATGATCGCGACCGAAGAGGAGGGGGGACCGCGATAGCCATTCAGGCAAGCATTGATCATTATCAAATTCAATCCCCCACCCTATCACATGCTGAAACAACGGCAATAAAACTTAAGATAGATAAAACTGAAATTGTGATAGCGTCAGTGTACAATCCCCCTGGGAAAGTTGACACAGACGACTTAGATAAAATAATGAATCTAGGACCACGGGTCATTGCGGCCGGGGACTACAACTGCAAGCATTATCTCCGGAATTGCAGGAACTCCAATGCTCAAGGCACTAAGCTATTAAATTACATCAATAACAGAAATTATTTAATCTCAGGGCCGGAAGAGCCCACTTTTGTACCACATTTACCAAATTGCACGCCAGACATTCTGGACATTGCGCTATTAAATAACATTCGCTACAATATAGAATTAGAAGTCTTACAGGAGCTTACATCAGACCACTTACCGGTTCTGATGACAATTAATGCACCAGTAGCATTTAAACCAGCTCCATTAATGCATAACTACAATGAAGTAGATTGGGATAACTTTAAAGACACGGTAGATTACTACCTACCAGACCTAGAGGTTAACTCCGCGAATGAACACGACACTGCGATAGATAGATTAGAAACGGCAATCAAACTGGCCACCATGGCATGCGTACCGCTTACACAGCCACGCTCCACAGACGCCAAATTCCCGAATGACGTAAAAATGCTGCAACAAGCACAAAACAGAGCCAGACGCAAATGGCAAAAAAACGCGAAACATAATACACAGAACAGAACATTACCAAGCAAGAGACCGAGCAAACGAAAGAGCTAGAACTTACATACAAAACCAATGGGATAACACCCTAGAAAATCTAAACTCGCAACAAAACACAGTTTGGCGAATAGCGAAATGCCTAACGCGCATTCGAACCAATATACCTCCGTTACAAATTAACGTCATAGCGGAAACTCCCCGGGCCAAGGCAGAAGCCTTTGCGGTCACGCTTGAAAATGTGTTCTCCCCGAACCAAACGGCAGGACACACAATTTTATCGCAGAAATAGAAAACGAAGCTAATAACATAGGGCAAGAGCCTACGCACAATAAAATGCGAAGAACTAGCCCAGGCGAAATAGGGTGGATTATTAAACACCTGCCTTACACTAGCCTTACAAGCACTAGCCAAAATATTTAATTACACACTAGAACATGGCCGGTTTCCCCCAGTATGGAAAGAGGCCAAAATATTGCTATTCCCGAAAGCAAACAAAAACTTGACACTCCCCATAAACTACAGACCAATACGCCTATGGAACACGCTAAGTAAAGTACTTGAAAAAGTGATACTAAAGCGAATTAATAAACATATACACAAGCAAAGTATACTTATGCCTGAACAGTTTGGGTTCAGAACCCAACACTCGACAACCCTGCAACTCCTCAGGATGACGGAGGAAATCACTAAAGGCTACAACACGAATAAATCAACAGGCGCCATTTATCTAGATATTGAACGCGCGTTCGATAAAGTATGGCACGCCGGACTCTTAAAGAAACTAAAACACTACAATTTCCCGACTCCGCTATAGCCCTCATTAGGGACTACCTCTGCGACCGGCGCTTCCACACGTCGGTAGAGGATGCGGTATCAAGCACCAAAACAATCAAGGCCGGAGTCCCACAAGGAAGTCTATTGGGACCGACGCTGTTTAATTTATACATAAATGATATGCCAGTATTGGTAAGATCAAACAAATACATTTACGCTGATGACACCGCGATAACCACGCAGTCAACACAATCGAGAATTATACATTTACGACTGCAAAATGCGCTTAACACACTAGAACCTTGGTTCACCAAACGGAGGATCAAAGTAAATCCTAGAAAAACTCAAGCAATAATATTCACTAAAAGAACATTTCACCGTAACGGTAATCATGCTCTCCAGCCCCTCAACTATCAAGGCGAAAGAATAGAATGGAAGGACCAAGTGGCCTACTTAGGTCTCAACATGGACCAAGACCTGGGTTGACCCGGAATAAGCAAATTGCGAAAGTCAGAGCCAAGGCAATGGTCAACTAAACAGACTATACCCAATTTTTAACATAAATAACCAATTGAAAATAAACATGGGGCTAACCCTACATAAAACACTAATAAGACCAATACTGACGTATGCAGCCCCAGTTTGGGGCTACGCGGCCAAAACTCATATGCATAAAATACAAACACTCCAAAACAGAATAATACGAATAATTACTAAGCAACCGCCGCTAACACCGGCATATCTCCTACACAAGGAACTAAAATTACACTCAATTGAAGAATTCGTTAAGAGCTTAAGCTTCAACCTCTATAAAAGCAAGGAAAAGAACACAAACAGACTCATACAGGAATTAGGTTCATATGAAACCAACCACAACAAGCACAAAAGACCGCTGTCACTATTTGACAGAATCCTAGGCCTCGGGGAGCCCGAAATCGACATTCAAGCGTATCTTGACACGTTAGTAATATACCAGTATAACACACATGACTACAGCTTCACGACGTGACAATTGGTGGCCTCGAAGTCCTTGCTCTCTCATCTTAGATGGGGTTAGTACGCAAAAGTATTTTTCCTCCACTCGAAAAATACCCCCAAAAAAAAACAAAAAAAAAACAGAAAGCTTATATAGTACTTTATTAGTTTTACTGCAGTGTGACGTTCATATTGCTTACTCGTGCCGGTGGTTCAGTGGTAGAGTGCTCGACTGCCACGCGGGCGGCCCGGGTTCGATTCCCGGCGGATGTAATGGTTTTACTTTTATATCACTTAAGTTTATGACCAGAAAGCGAATATAGTAGTTTCTTCGTTTTCATCCAGTGTGACGTTTCTGTAGTATGTGCGCATCGGTGGTTCAGTGGCAGAATGCTCGCCTGCCACGCGGGCGGCCAGGGTTCGATTCCCGGCCGATGCAGTACTATTGCTTTTATATCACTAAATTTAGTGTCCAGAAAGCGAATATAGTAATTTCTTAGATTTCATTCAGTGTGACATTTGTATAACTTATGCGCATCGGTGGCTCAGTGGTAAAATCCATAGCTGCCACGCGGGCGGGCCCGGTTCGAATCCCGGTCGGTGTAATGCTTTTACTTTTATATCACTCAAGTTAATGCCCAGAAGGCGAATATAGTACTTTCTTAGTTTTCATTCACTGTGACGTTTGTATGGTTTATGCGCATCGGTGCTTCAGTGGTAGAATGCTCCCCTACCACGAGAGCGCCCCTGGTTCAATTCCCGGTCGATGCCATGGCGATAGCTATGTCACTCAAATTTATTGCCCAAAAAGCGAATATAGTACTTTCTTAGTTTTCATTCAGTGTGACATTTGTAAGGTTTATGCGCAACGGTGGTTCAGTGGTGGAATTGTTGCCTTCCACGCGGGCGTCCCTGGTTCGATTCCCGGCAGCTGCAGTGCTATTACTTTTATGTCCATCAAATTTAGTGCCCTAAAAGCGAATATAGTACTTTCTTAGAATTCATTCAGTGTGACATTTGTAAAATTTATGTGCATCGGTGGTTCAGTGGTAGAATGCTCTCCTGCCACGCGGGCGGCACGGGTTCAATTCCCGGCCGATGCAATGGTATTACTGTTATATCAGTCATGTTTAGTGCCCAGAAAGCTTATATAGTACTTTCTTAGTTTTCCTTCAGTGTGACGTTCATACAGCTTATGCGTGCCGGTGGTTCAGTGGTAGAATGGTCGAATGCCACGCGGGCGGCCCGGGTTCGATTCCCGGCCGATGCAGTACTATTGCTTTTATATCACTAAGTTTAGTGTCCGGAAAGCGAATGTAGTACTTTCTTGGATTTCATTCAGTGTGACATTTGTATAACTTATGCGCATCGGTGGCTCAGTGGTAGAATCCTTAACTGCCACGCGGGCGGGCCTGGTTCGATTCCCGGTTGGTGTAATGCTTTTACTTTTATATCACTCAGGTTAATGCCCTGAAGGCGAATATAGTACTTTCTTAGTTTTCATTCACTGTGACGTTTGTATGGTTTATGCGCATCGGTGCTTCAGTTGTAGAATGCTCTCCTGCAACGGGGGCGCCCCTGGTTAAAGTCTCGGCCGATGCCATGGTGATAGCTATGTCACTCAAATGTTTTGCCCAGAAAGCGAATGTAGTACTTTCTTAGTTTTCATTCATTGTGACGTTTGTAAAGCTTATGCGCATCGGTGGTTCAGTGGTGGAATGGTTGTCTTCCACGCGGGCTTTTCTGGTTCGATTCCCGGCCGCTGCAGTGCTATTACTTTTATGTCACTCAAATTTAGTGCCCTAAAAGCGAATATGCTACTTTCTTAATATTTATTCAGTGTGACATTTATTAACATTATGCGCATCGGTGGTTCAGTGGTAGATTGCTCGCCTGCCACGCGGGCTTCCCTGCCGATGCAATGGTGCTACTTTTATATCACTCAAGTTTAGTGCCCAGAAATCGAATATGGTACTTTCTTAGTTTTCATTCAGTGAGAAGACATTTGTATAGTTCATTGGCATCGGTGGTTGAGAGGTAGTATGCACGCCTGTCACGCGAGAGGGCCGGGTCCGATTCCCGGCCGAAGAAATGGTGTTTCTTTCATATCACTCAAGTTTAGTGCGCAGAAAGCGAATATAGTACTTTCTTATATTTCATTCAGTGTTACGTTTTTATAGTTTATGACCATAGTAGGTTATTTAGAAGAGATCGAGCGCAGTTTTTTGGGCATATATTGGAAAGGATAGGGAAAACGAAGCTGGATGGGGCGGTTCAAGGAGGAAAATGGGTTTATATGGGAGAGATAGGGAATACGACGACCGATACTACGCTAGACAAGGTTGAAGGAGGGAAATACGCTTATATGGAAGAGATAGTAGAGAGGTGTTAGACTAGACAGAGGTCGAGGAGCAGAGTATGGTTTATATGAGAGTCATAGGAAAACGAGGGAGGTGTTAGGCTAGACAGAGCTAGAGGAGTAGAGTATGGTTTATATGAGAGGCATAGGAACAGGAGGAGAGGTGTTAGGCTAGACAGATACTAAAGGAGTAGCAATATGGATTTATATACAGGAGAGATAGGGAATAAGAGGTGCTAGACTTGAAAGCGACTTTAGACGTGAACTTCATGGAAAACTGTTTCATGTCAATGTTCTAGACATGCTCATCACGTAACCTATTCAGGGAAAAGGTGACTCGCTCAGGGGAAAAAGGTGACCAGCAAAGGGAAAAAGTGACCAGCAAAGGGAAAAGGGTAGAGAAAAGGTGACCCTCTCACGGGAAAAGCTAACCCACTCACACTAACAGGTAAGTAATTCAGTTAGTATCATAGGGTAGGAGAGATCCCGGGAAGCGGATATAGCATAGTTCCGTATGATGTTACAGGTAATTCAGAGAGTATCGTAGGTATTTAGGATAAGTCAAGTAACATAGGTGTTTAGAGTCACTCAGCTAGTATCACAGGAGGCTAGTTTCCTGGAGCAGGACGTATCATAGCTGCATATTTTTCACAGCCAATTCAGCTAGTATCGGGGGGGGCCATTTAAGCTAATTCAGCTAGTATTACAAGAGGCTGACTGCATCATAGCAGTGTATGATTTCACAGGTAATTGAGTTAGTAACGCAGGTATTTAGGCTAATTCATCTAGTATCACAGGAGGATAGATTCCAGGGTTGGGTATAGCATAGTTTCGTATTTCACAGGTAATTCAGCTAGTATCGTAGGTATTTAGACTAATTCAGCTAGTATCACAAGGAGGATAGATTCCAGGCTGGGTTATAACATAATTTCGTATTTCACAGGTAGTTCAAGTAATATCGTAAGTATTTGGGGTAATCGATATAGTTTCACAGATATTAGTGATAATTTTGATCAGCGATTTGTATCACAGCCATTTAAGATAATTTCAGGTGATTTAGGTTGTATCAATGGTATTTGAGTTATTTTAACAGGTAATTTAGATAGTATCACAGGTGGTAGTGATAATTTCGATCAGGAACTCGTATCAGAGCTAGTTAAGGTAATTTTACATGATTAGGGTAGTATCACAGGTATTTAAGTCATAGCAGCAGCAGCCTCATTACATAACACCTGTAGCAGAAACAGCAGCAAATCCAACAACTGTAGATTCAGCATCCTCAGCAACAGGAATCATCACAACAGCAAATACGACAGATGTAGTAGCAGATACAGCATCTATAGCAACAGCAGCTACAATGATAGCAGCAATAGATCCTACAGCTACAGAAACATCAGCCGCAGCCTGTACAATAGCCGTAGCAGAAGCAAATACAACAGCTGCCGTAGCAGATACAGCAGCTATACAGCAATAGGTGTAACAGATCCTACAGCTGTAGCAACATCTGCTACAATAATAGCATTGACAACAACCGGTTACATAACAGCTGTAGCAGCAGCAGTCATCACGGCAGCTGTAACATCAAATACGAGAGCTGTAGTAGTAGATACAAGGCTGTAACATCAGCTACAAAAATAACAGCATCAGATCAGGTAGCTGTAGCAGCATTAGACACAGTCAGCACAATAGCTGCAGCAGAAGCAAATACAGCAGCTATCGTAGCAGATACAGAGACTGTACAACGATGACTAGCAGATCCTACAGCAGCAGCGTCTGCTACAACAGTAGCAGCAGTAGTCGCATTACATAAAAGCTGTAGATTCAGTATCCTCAGCAACAGCAAGCATCACAACAACAGCAACAGCAAATACGACAGATGTAGTAGCAGATACAGCATCTATAGCAACAGCAGCTACAACGATAGCAGTAATAGATCCCACAGCTACAGAAACACCCTACAGCCTGCACAATAGCCGCAACAGATGCAAATACAACAGCTACCGTAGCAGATACAGCAACTGTACAACAATAGATGTAACAGATCTTACAGCTGTAGCAACATCTGCTACAATAATAGCACAGACCACAACCGGTTTATTCAGCAACAGCAAATACGGCAGATGTAACAGATACAGCATCTATAGCAACAGCAGCTACAATGATAGCAGCAATAGATCCTACAGCTACATAAACATCAGCCGCAGCCTGCACAATAGCCGTAGCAGAAGCAAATACAACAGCTACCGTAGCAGATACAGCGGCTGTACATCAATAGATGTAACAGATCCTACAGGTGTAGCAGCATCTGCTACAATAATAGCAGCAACAACAACCAGTTACATAACAGCTATAGCAGCAGCAGCAGCTAATCTAACAGCTATAGATTTGGCACTCTTAGCAATAGCATGCATCACAGCAATGATATTCCAGCTGTAGATTCACCCATCACAGCAACAGCAGTCATCATATACAAGAGTTGCAGTAGTAGTTACAATGCTGTAACATCGACTACAACTATAACAGCAATAGATCCCCCAGCTGTAGCAGCTTTAGACACAGTCAGCACAATAGCTGTAGCAGAAGCAAATACAGCAGCTTTCGTAGCAGATACAGAGCCTGTACAACAATAGCTGTAACAGATCCTACATCTGTAGCAGCAGCAACAGCAAGCATCACAACAACAGCAAATACGACAGATGTAGTAACAGATATAACATCTATAGCAACAGCAGCTACAATGACAGCAGCAATAGATCCTGCAGCTACAGAAACATCAGCCGCAGCCTGCACAATAGCTGCAACATAAGCAAATACAATATCTACCGTAGCAGATACAGCAGCTGTACGACAATAGATGTAACAGATCTTACAGCTGTAGCAGCATCTGCTACAATAATAGCAGCGACAACAACCAGTTACATAACAGCTGTAGGACCAGCAGCTAAACTAGCAGCTATAGATTTAAGACTCTTAACAATAACAGGCATCACAACAATGATATTCCAGCTGTAGAT
This sequence comes from Deroplatys truncata, assembly GCA_030765065.1. Lineage (NCBI taxonomy): Eukaryota > Metazoa > Arthropoda > Insecta > Mantodea > Mantidae > Deroplatys > Deroplatys truncata. The sequence goes on from CM060983.1 coordinate 218,849,531, forward strand.
TCAGCAACAGCAGCCATCACGGCAGCTGTAACATCAAATATGAGAGCTGAAGTAGTAGATACAACACTGTAACATCAGCTACAACAATAACAGTATCAGATCAGGTAGCTGTAACAGCATTAGACATAGCACAATAGCTGTAGCAGAAGCAAATACAGCAGCTATCGTAGCAGATACAGAGACTGTACAACAATAGCTGTAACAGATCCTACAGCTGTAGCAGCATCTGCTATAACAATAGCAGCAGCAGCAGTCGCATTACATAACAACTGCAGCAGCTGCTAGAAATTTAGCAGTGTTAGCAATAGCAAGCATCACAGCAATGATATTCCAGCTGTAGATTCACCTACCGCAGCAACAGCAGTCATCACAACAACATCAACAGTAAATACGACAGATGTAGTAGCAGATACAGCATCTATAGCAACAGCAGCTACAACGATAGCAGCAATAGATCCTGCAGCTGTAGCAGCATTAGACACAGTCAGCACAATAGCTGTAGCAAAAGCATATACAATTGCTATCATAGCAGATACAGCAGCTGTACAACAATAGATGTAACAGATCCTACAGCTGTAGCAACATCTGATACAATAATAGCAGCGACAACAACCGGTTACATTACAGCTGTAGCAGCAGCTAATCCATTTTTGTTCAAATGTAGCAGCTTTATCAGTTAAATAATTGCTTCATTAAACGAGTATTGTAAGGGTAGACGTCTCTTCCCTTTATATACCCCTGAGACTAGCACCAGTATTTGCTCCTAATGACAGTGGTTACTGCCTCCCCTTCCATCTTCTCTTTTCTTCACCATTTGTCTGCTATATGCATACATAGCACATGAGTAAACTTTATTTTTTTAATATTGTAGACTCGCGGAGATCATGAAAGGGATTCAATGTAATTTTATTCACTTGCACAGTAATAACAGCGTGCTTTCGTGATAAGATTAGATTCATAGGCGTTCTGGTGATTTCACAGGTTTTAAGGCAGTCTGTATAGCTGTCAAACGTAATGTACTGCTTAATAGCGCTACGTTTTATACCTTTAATCTTTTTTACCATTGAGCCTTGAATATCTAAGGCATACATCTTATGTCGTAGTCTAACAAAGCGTAGAATGATTTTGCTATTAGCCTCATCTTTAAATTTTCCAAGCACCTTCTTGTTTAGTGCTGAATGGCATATATGGTTGACAGGGTAATCAGCAGTATCCAGAAGCTCAAGTAAACGTAGCTTGTCCTTGTACACATCTTCAGTTGTAACACGATGAATGAATGAATCAGTGTCCATGTACATAAGCTTCAGGTTTCCAGCTCCATAATAAGGCAACAACAGATCATAATGATGATGATGCATTGTCTTGGAGATGTTCAACACACTCATACCAATGTATATAGGCTTATTGAATGCAATCTGTCGAGAGACCATATGTATAGCAGCTAGAATAGCAGCATATATTGTCCTATCGATAAACGTAGGCTTGGCGATCAGCTTCTCTAGAGTCTTCTCATTGGTCACCAGTCGTATGTCCATACGATCAGGCAGATTCTCCATAGTTTTTCCAAACATGACGTTGTTAAAGAGCTTGTACACGTCCATCTCGAAATTATTTGCAGCTTATTGTAGTAGCCTGTACTACTGATTAATCGCTTATATCTCCTGAATGAAAAGAGATAGAACAATGGGATAAAAACTAATTAATTCTTTGGAATGCGGCGCGTCATTAGGGTATTGTTCCAAGTTGACCGGGATGCCTGGGTTCGAATCCTAAGAGTGATTAAAAGTTTATATTCTAATAACGCAGGAACTAATTATGATAAAGACGCCAAATAAACTTTATTACATTATTGTCATTAGGTAGTTTCTTGTGAATGTATACTTAGGTACCTGGTGTCCTGGATTCGATCCTTAATTGTTAAATTTTTATTATCTCGGAAACTAAGAAAGGTAGAGGGGTGGACCAAAGCATGATTGATAGCTCCTGTGATGGGTAATTAATACTGTATATAGTTTCTAATCAGTCGCCCTTAGTTCGAATCCCTATCTTTCAATGACTTCCTTAATTTTCCTCTGTACACTAGAATATATCAAGTAGATTGATGCTGTAACTGTATACAGCTCTTTTGAACATGTCAAACTAATATTGTAAATACCTTTGTTTCTGGTGTTCTGGGTTCGAATACCGATAAAATGTAATTTAATTATAAATTTAATAACTCCTAAAGTACTTAAGATAAGAACGTCAAATAAACGTTATTACATTTATGCTATTAGGTAGTATCTTACGAATGCATATTTGGATACTTGACGTCCTGCGTTCAATCCTTAATTTTTAAATCTCCATTATCTCGGAAACCAAGAGAGATAGAGGGATAAATTAAAGCATGCTTGATAGATCCTATGATAGATACTTAATGCTGTATATAATTGTCAATCAGTTGTCCTTAGTTCGAATCCCGATCTTTTAATGATTTCCTTAATTTTCCTCTGTACTCTAGGATAAATCACTTAGATTGATTGCGTAACTTTGTACAGCTGTGTTTAACATAACAAACTAATATTATAAATAATTTCGTTCCTGGTGTTCTGGGTTCGAGTACCGATTCAATGAGATTTACTTACAAATTTAATAACTAGTAATCTAACTTAGATAGACACGCCAAGTAAAAACTAAACAAAGTGCCTAGTTCCTAAATATCGTTATCATGACAATAATTACTTTAAAGTACTCAGATCGAATCCCTAAGGGGTAATTTCATATATCTTCGAGCCTATGGATCATATCAGGTTCGAGTAAAGATTAAATGGTAGATACTGATGCGGGGGAGCTAAATTGCTAAAAATACATTTATTAAAAGTATTACCGGGTTCGATTCTAGAAGCTTAGAATCTGTGTAACTCTGGGAAAATTGCTATGCTCGTGATTGCAGTAAAATGTAATGGTCTTTCTGAAAGAAGATGGAAAGGAAGAATTGAAAAGGGAATGAAAACATGAGATAATGTAGTATATACATACATTTAACTAAATAAGGAGAAAAATCTTCTACGTTACCTTTTAAGCTTTTACTTTAAGCATTGTGATAATACAGCTGGAATTAACCTTGGTACAATAGATGGTGATGGTGGTGGTGGTGGTAGGCTTTGAATTTGAAATATATGTCTGAATGAGCGTGTGAGAATGCTTCTCTTGCTGGTGCGACGCGTAAGCAGGTAGTTACGAGACGAGTTTAAACGTGTTTGATACTGCCAGACATCCTGTCTCTGGGTGTGACGTCATAGACATCGAGCATCCTATAGAACTTCACGATCTACGCAACGATCTACCTTTCCTGCTTGAGTGTATGAAACTATTGAAATCATATACAAAGAAACTGATACCTCGTCTTGGACCTCGAAAGAAGTAGGTAGTACATTACATGGCTTTGAAGCAAGCTCTTAATCATGGGTTACGAGTAAAAAAATCCATCGTGTGCTGCAATTCCAACAGTCACAGTGGTTAAAACCTTATGCGGAATTTAACAACAGGCTACTACAATAAGCTGCAAATGATTTCGAGAAGGACGTCTACAAGCTCTTTAACAACGTCATGTTTGGAAAAACTATGGAGAATCTGCCTGATCGTATGGATATAGGACTGGTGACCAATGAGAAGACCCTAGAGAAGCTGATCGCCAAGCCTACGTTTATCGATAGGACAATATATGCTGCTATTCTAGCTGCTATACATATGGTCTCTCGACAGATTGCATTCAATAAGCCTATATACATTGGTATGAGTGTATTGAACATCTCCAAGACAATGCATCATCATCATTATGATCTGTTGTTGCCTTATTATGGAGCTGGAAACCTGAAGCTTATGTACATGGACACTGATTCATTCATTCATCGTGTTACAACTGAAGATGTGTACAAGGACAAGCCACGTTTACTTGAGCTTCTGGATACTGCTGATTACCCTGAAAACCATATATGCCATTCAGCTCTAAACAAGAAGGTGCTTGGAAAATTTAAAAATGAGGCTAATAGCAAAATCATTCTACGCTTTGTTAGACTACGACATAAGATGTATGCCTTAGATATTCAAGGCTCAATGGTAAAAAAGATTAAAGGTATAAAACGTAGGGCTATTAAGCAGTACATTACGTTTGACAGCTATACAGACTGCCTTAAAACCTGTGAAATCATCAGAACGCCTATGAATCTAATCTTATCACGAAAGCACGCTGTTACTACTGTGCAAGTGAATAAAATTACATTGAATCCCTTTGATGATCTACGCGAGTCTACAATATTAAAAAAATAAAGTTTACTCATGTGCTATGTATGCATATAGCAGACAAATGGTGAAGAAAAGAGAAGATGGGAGGGGAGGCGGTAAACATTGTCATTAGGAGCAAATACTAGTGCTAGTCTCAGGGCTATATAAAGGGAAGAGACGTCTACCCTTACAATCCTTGTTTATGAAGCAATTATTTAACTGATAAAGCTGCTACATTTGAACAAAAATGGATTAGCTGCTGCTACAGCTGTAATGTAACCGGTTGTTGTCGCTGCTATTATTGTATCAGATGTTGCTACAGCTGTAGGATCTGTTACATCTATTGTTGTACAGCTGCTGTGTCTGCTATGATAGCAATTGTATTTGCGTTTGCTACAGCTATTGTGCTGACTGTGTCTAATGCTGCTACAGCTGCAGGATCTATTGCTGCTATCATTGTAGCTGCTGTTGCTATAGATGCTGTATCTGCTACTACATCTGTCGTAATTACTGTTGATGTTGTTGTGATGACTGCTGTTGCTGCGGTAGGTGAATCTACAGCTGGAATATCATTGCTGTGATGCTTGCTATTGCTAACACTGCTAAATCTCTAGCTGCTGATGCAGTTGTTATGTAATGCGACTGCTGCTGCTATTGTTATAGCAGATGCTGCTACAGCTGTAGGATCTGTTACAGCTATTGTTGTACAGTCTCTGTATCTGCTACGATAGCTGCTGTATTTGCTTCTGCTACAGCTATTGTGCTGACTATGTCTAATGCTGTTACAGCTACCTGATCTGATACTGTTATTGTTGTAGCTGATGTTACAGTGTTGTATCTACTACTTCAGCTCTCATATTTGATGTTACAGCTGCCGTGATGGCTGCTGTTGCTGAATCTACAGCTGGAATATCATTGCTGTGATGCCTGTTATTGTTAAGAGTCTTAAATCTATAGCTGCTGGTTTAGCTGCTGCTCCTACAGCTGTTATGTAACTGGTTGTTGTCGCTGCTATTATTGTAGCAGATGTTGCTACAGCAGTAAGATCTGTTACATCTATTGTCGTACAGCTGCTGTATCTGCTACGGTAGATATTGTATTTGCTTATGTTGCAGCTATTGTGCAGGCTGCGGCTGATGTTTCTGTAGCTGCAGGATCTATTGCTGCTGTCATTGTAGCTGCTGTTGCTATAGATGTTATATCTGTTACTACATCTGTCGTATTTGCTGTTGTTGTGATGCTTGCTGTTGCTGCTGCTACAGATGTAGGATCTGTTACAGCTATTGTTGTACAGGCTCTGTATCTGCTACGAAAGCTGCTGTATTTGCTTCTGCTACAGCTATTGTGCTGACTGTGTCTAATGCTGCTACAGCTGCGGGATCTATTGCTGTTATAGTTGTAGTCGATGTTACAGCATTGTAACTACTACTGCAACTCTTGTATTTGATGACTGCTGTGGCTGTGATGGGTGAATCTACAGCTGGAATATCATTGCTGTGATGCATGCTATTGCTAAGAGTGCCAAATCTATAGCTGTTAGATTAGCTGCTGCTGCTGCTATAGCTGTTATGTAACCGGTTGTTGTCAATGCTATTATTGTAGCAGATGTTGCTACAGCTGTAGGATCTGTTACATCTATTGTTGTACAGCCGCTGTATCTGCTACGGTAGCTGTTGTTTATGCTTCTGCTACGGCTATTGTACAGGCTGCGGCTGATGTTTTTGTAGCTGTAGGATCTATTGCTGATATCATTGTAGCTGCTGTTGCTATAGATGCTGTATCTGCTACTACATCTGTCGTATTTGCTGTTGTGATGATTCCTGTTGCTGAGGATGCTGAATCTACAGTTGTTGGATTTGCTGCTGTTTCTGCTACAGGTGTTATGTAATGAGGCTGCTGCTATGACTTAAATACCTGTGATACTACCCTAATCATGTAAAATTACCTTAACTAGCTCTGATACGAATTCCTGATCAAAATTAACACTACCACACGTGATACTATCTGTATTACGTGTTAAAATAACTCAAATACCATTGATACAACCTAAATCACCTGCAATTACCTTAAATAGCTGTGATACAAATCGCTGATCAAAATTATCATTAATATCTGTGAAACTATGTCGATTACTCCAAATACTTACGATATTACTTGAACTACCTGTGAAATACGAAATTATGTTATAACCCAGCCTGGAATCTATCCTCCTTGTGATACTAGCTGAATTAGTCTAAATACCTACGATACTAGCTGAATTACCTGTGAAATACGAAACTATGCTATACCCAAGCCTGGAATCTATCCTCCTGCGATACTAGATGAATTAGCCTAAATACCTGCGATACTAACTGAATTACCTGTGAAATCATACACTGCTATGATGCAGTCAGCCTCTTGTAATTCTAACTGAATTAGCTTAAATGCCCCCCCCGATACTAGCTGAATTGGCTGTGAAAAATATGCAGCTATTATACGTCCTGCTCCAGGAAACTAGCCTCCTGTGATACTAGCTGAGTGACTCTAAACACCTATGTTACTTGAATTATCCTAAATACCTACGATACTCTCTGAATTACCTGTAACATCATACGGAACTATGCTATATCCGCTTCCCGGGATCTGTCCTACCCTGTGATACTAACTGAATTACTTACCTGTTAGTGTGAGTGGGTTAGCTTTTCCCGTGAGAGGGTCACCTTTCCTCTACCCTTTTCCCTTTGTGGGTCTCCTTTTTCCCTTTGTTGGTCACCTTTATCCCTTTGCTGGTCACCTTTGTCCCTTTGCTGATCACCTTTTTCCCTTTGCTGGTCACCTTTTTCCCTTTATGGGCCACCTTTTTCCCTTTGCTGGTCACCTTTTTCCGTTTGCTGGTCACCTTTTTCCCTTTATGGGTCACCTTTTCCCTTTGCTGGTCACCTTTTTCCCGTTGCAGGTCACCTTTTTCCCTTTGTGAGTCACCTTTTCCGTTTGCTGGTCACCTTTTTCCCGTTGCAGGCCACCTTTTTCCCCTGAGCGGGTCACCTTTTTCCCCTGAGCGAGTCACCTTTTCCCTGAATAGGTTACGTGATGAGCATGTCTAGAACATTGACACGAAACAGTTTTGCATGAAGTTCACGTCTAAAGTCGCTTTCAAGTCTAGCACCTCCTATTCCCTATCTCTCCTGTATATAAATCCATATAGCTACTCCTTTAGTATCTGTCTAGCCTAACACCTCTCTCGTTTTCCTATGACTCTCATATAAACCATACTCTGCTCCTCGACCTCTGTCTAGTCTAACTCCTCTCCTCGTTTTCCTATACCTTTCATATAAACCATACTCTATTTTTGTCCTCTGTCTAGCCTAACACCTCTCCTCGTTTTCCTATACCTCTCATACATACAAACGCATACTCTACTCTCAGTCTCTTTCTAGTTTAGCATCTTCCCTATCTTCCCTCTATAAACACATAATCTACTCCTCAACATCTGTCTGGCCTAGCATTTCTCCTCGTATACCTACCTCTCATAAAGCGCATTCTCCTCCTCCCCTTCTCTAGCTGAGTATCTCTCTTTGGTTTCCTATACCGCTCATATAACACACATTCTACCTTTAACACCTGTCTATCCTATTATAGGATCTCTACGTTTTCTCGTCTCTCCTTATAAACGCATACTCAACCTCCTTAGCCTAATACCTCTCCTCGTTTTCCTATACCTCTCATATAACCCATACTCTACTCCTCGACTTCTGTCTAGCCTAACACCTCTCTTCGTTTTCCTATACCTCTCATATAAACTACACTCTACTCCACAATCTCTGTCTAGCCTAACACCCGTCCTCGTTTTCCTATACCTTTCATATAAACCATACTCTATTCCTCGACCTCTGTCTAGTCTAACACCTCTCTACTATCTCTTCCATATAAGCGTATTTCCCTCCTTCAACCTTGTCTAGCGTAGTATCGGTCGTCGTATTCCCTATCTCTCCCATATAAACCCATTTTCCTCCTTAAACCGCCCCATCCAGCCTCGTTTTCCCTATCCTTTCCCATATATGCCCAAAAACTACGCTCGATCTCTTCTAAATAACCTATTGACCATAGTGGTTTAGTGGTATAATGCTCGCTTGCCACGCGGGCGGCCGGGTTCGATTCTCGGCCGATGAAATGGCGTTACTTTTATATCACTCAGGTTTAGTGTCCAGAAATCGAATATGGTACTTTCTTAGTTTTCATTCAGTGAGAAGACATTTGTATAGTTCATGCGCATCGGTGGTTCAGAGGTAGTATGCACGCCTGTCACGCGAGCGACCCGGGTTCGATTCCCGGCCGATGAAATGGTGTTTCTTTTATATCACTCAAGTTTAGTGCTCAGAAAGCGAATATAGTACTTTCTTATTTTTCATTCAGTGTGACATTTAATAGTTTATGAGCATAGTGGTTTAGTGGTATAATGCTCGCTTAACACGAGGCGGCCCGCGTTCAATTCCCGGCAGATGCAATGGTGTTACTAATATATCACTCAAGTTTAGTGCCCAGAAAGCGAATATAGAACCTTCTTAGTTTACATTCAGTGTGAGGTTTGTATAGTTTATGCGCATCGTTTGTTCAGTGGTAGATTGCTCGCCTTCCGTGTTCGATTTCCGGCCGATGCAATGGTGTTAGTTTTATATCACTCAAGTTTAGTGCGCAGAAAGCGAATATAGTACTTTCTTAGTTTTTATTCAGTGTGACGTTTTTTTAGTTTATGACCATAGTTGTTTAGTGGTATAATGCTCGCTAGCCACGCGGGCGGCTCGGTTCGATTCTCTGCCGAAGAAATGGCGTTCCTTTTATATCACTCAGGTTTAGTGCCCAGAAATCGAACATGGTACTTTCTTAGTTTTCATTCAGTGTGACGTTTGTGTTGTTCATGCGCATCGGTGGTTTAGAGGTAGTATGCTCGTTTATCACGCGGGCGGCACAGCTTCGATTCCCGGCCGATGCAATGGTGTTACTTTTATATCACTCAAGCTTAGTGCGCAGAAAATGAATATAGAACATTCTTAATTTTTATTCAGTTTGACGTTTGTATTGTTTATGCGCATCGATGGTTCAGTGGTAGAATGCTCGACTGCCACGCGGGCGGCCCGGGTTCGATTCCCAGTCGATGCAATGGTATTACTTTAATATCACTGAAGGTTAGTGTGCGGAAAGCGAATAGAGAACTTTCTTTGTTTTCATTCAGTGTGACGTTTGTATAGCTCATACGCTTCAGTGGTTCAGTGATAGTTTGATCGCCTGCCACCCGGGCGGCCCGGATTCGATTCCCGGCCGATGCAATGTGTTACTGTTATATCACTCAAACTTAGTGCGCAGAAAGCGAATATAGAACTTTCTTAGTTTTCATTCAGTTTGACGTTTGTATAGCTTATGACCATAGTGTTTTAATGGTATAATGCTCGCTTGCCACGCGGGCGGCCGGGGCTCGATTCTCGGCTGATGAAATGGCGTTACTTTTATATCACTCAGATTTAGTGTCCAGAAATCGAATATGGTACTTTCTTAGTTTTCATTCAGTGTGACCTTCGTAAAGTTCATGTGCATCGGTGGTTCAGTATTGGAATGCTGGTCTGACACGCGGGCGGCCCGGGTTCGGTTCCCGGCTGATGCAATTGTGTTACTTTTATATCACTCAGGTTTAGTGCGCAGTAAGCGAATATAGAACTTTCTTAGTTTTCATTCAGTGTGACGTTTTTGTAGTTTATGACCATAGTGATTTAGTGGTATAATGCTCGCCTGCCACGTGTGCGGCCTGGGATCGAGTTTTGGTCGACGAAGTGGCGTTACTTTTATATCACTCAGGTTTCGTGCCCAGAAATTGAATATGGTACTTTCTTATTTTTCATTCAGTGAGAAGACATTCGTATAGTTTATGCGCATCGGTGGTTCAGTGGTAGAATGCTCGCCTGCCACGCGGGCGGCACGGTTTCGATTTCCGGGAGATTCAATGGTGTTACTTTTATGTCACTCAAGTTTAGTGCGCAGAAAGCGAATATAGTAGTTTCTTAGTTTTTTATTTAGTGAGACGGTTGTATAATTTATGCGCATCGGTGGTTCAGTGGTAGAGTACTCGTCTGCCACGCGGGCCGCCCGGTTTCGATTCCCGGGAGATTCAATGGTGTTACTTTTATGTCACTCAAGTTTAGTGCGCAGAAAGCGAATATAGTACTTTCTTATTTTTCATTCAGTGTGACGTTTTTGTAGTTTATGACCATAGTGGTTTAGTGGTATAATGCTCGCTTGCCTCGCGGGCGACCCGGGTTCGATTCTCGGCCGATGAAATGGCGTTACTTTTATATCACTCAGTTTTAGTGTTCAGAAATCGAATATGGTACTTTCTTAGTTTTCATTCAGTGAGAAGACATTTGTATAGTTCATGCGCATCTGTGGTTCAGAGGTAGTATGCACGCCTGTCACGCGAGCGGCCAGGGTTCGATTCCGGCCGATGGTGTTTCTTTTATATCACTCAAGTTTAGTGCTCAGAAAGCGAATATAGTACTTTCTTAGTTTTCGTTCAGTGTGACATTTTATAGTTTATGAGCATAGTGATTTAGTGGTATAATGCTCGGTTGACACGGGGGCGGCCCGCGTTCAATTCCCGGCAGATGCAATGATGTTACTAATATATCACTCAAGTTTAGTGACCAGAAAGCGAATATAGGACCTTCTTAGTTTACATTCAGTGTGAGGTTTGTATAGTTTATGCGCATCGTTGGTTCAGTGGTAGATTGCTCGCCTTCCGGGTTCGATTTTCGGCCGATGCAATGGTGTTAGTTTTATATCACTCAAGTTTAGTGCGCAGAAAATGAATATAGAACATTCTCAATTTTTATTCAGTGTGACGTATGTATTGCTTATGCGCATCGGTGGTTGAGTGGTAGAATGCTCGCCTGCCACGCGGGCGGCCCGGGTTCCATTCATGGCCGATGCAATGGTGTTATTTTTATATCACTGAAGTTTAGTGCGCGGAAAGCGAATAGAGAACTTTGTTTGTTTTCATTCAGTGTGACGTTTGTATAATTCATGCGCTTCAGTGGTTCAGTGATTGTTTGCACGCCTGCCACGCGGGCGGCCCGGATTCGATTCCCGGCCGATGCAATTGTGTTACTGTTATATCACTCAAGTTTTGTGCGCAGAAATCGAATATAGTACTTTCTTAGTTTTTATTCAGTGTGACGTTTTTATAGTTTATGACCATAGTGGTTTAGTGGTATAATGCTCGCTTGCTACCCGGGCGGTTCGTGTTCGATTCTCGGCCTTTTTTTTTAAATTTATCATATATAATGGTGTGGCCCCGCCTCCGCTACACCAGGTGACGTTCATCCGAAAGGGATATACATCGTCTCCCCTACCATGCACTAACCACTCTACGGTGATGGAAGGGGTGGTCGAAGGTAAACTGGTGTCCGGTACCGCCGAAGCAAACCGAATGTTAGTGGGCGATTTCTAAAAAGGCGCCTTCATACAAGGGAGTATGCAGACAGAGTGGAGGTTAGGTACTGGCTTTGACATAGCCCAGACCAGGAACCTATGTTTGGTGGTGGTAGTCATGCTCATGCTAAGAGGATTGAGGGGTTAGGGGTCATGCCAAGTAATCAGTTATGGTACATACGGTTTATGATGGCTTCGGCTGGAGAGGGAGCCGAGGTGGTTCATCTTCAGCGTGCTGCTGATGGTCCTGCAATAAAGGGTGATGGGAGAGGGTATATACATGGGGAAAGGGGTGAGCATCTTATTTACACAGGGATAAATATACATGTATGTATATATTTTTGTTTATTTATTTACTATAATAATCCTTTTTTTAATTTTTCTTAATTTTTTTATTAGTTTTATTTCATTCTTTCTGTCGTCCTAGTCTATCTTAATAAAGGCGCTGCAGGAGCTACTGTTCTACGTGACTGCCTTAGAAGGCAGTGTGCTAAGAGTTTAGTTCCTCTTCTGTACATGCCGCTCATGTCCTGGTGGGTGCCGTGGTCGTCATAGGTGTGGGGCTGCCCTTTCACCCCGTTCCGCCCCGGGGGGGATGCCATCCGCCCGGGGTCTTCAAGGCTTCTGCTGTGTGTGTGTTCTCAGATTGGCACTAGGCTGTTAAGGTATTCAATGATGGCTGTGTTATCTTCATTGGAATGGCGGTTTAAGGGGATTTTCCTGTCGAACAGCGATAGTGGCGGTTTGTGTTTGCGCTGGCGTCATATTGACCTAGATTTCGAATGTGGGGATTTCTGCTGGTTCGGGCTTGTTTGTACATGTCAGCAGCAAGCTTCTTGATAAATTCCTCTATGGTATGCATTCTGGTGTCATCATGAAGTAAGTGCAATGGGACTGCCTTTGGTACCTTCGCAATTATTCTGAGAGCTTTGTTTTGTAACATTTGAAGGCTTTTGATATGTGTCGGTGCGCAGTGGCCCCATGCTGGTGCGGCGTAGGTCATAACTGGCCTAATTAGGCTTTTGTAAAGTGTCAGTCCCATATGCTGGCTCACCGTACTTTTGCGGTTGAGGATAGGATATAAGGCGCCTAGTTGCAGATTTGCTCTGCGCCTGACATCCGCTGCGTGTTCTGCAAATGTGAGTTTCGAGTCCAGTGTTACCCCTAGGTACTTGGCTTTATTTTTCCAAATTATGGTATCGTTAAGTAGTTTTAGGGGAGTGGTTTTATTGTGGTGTTTAGTTCTCCTGGAAAAGAGCACCGCTTGGGACTTGGCCTAGTTTACTTTAATTCTCCATTTGGTCAGCCACGGTTCTAGAGTTGTTAGAGAGTTTTGCAGTCTCTGTACAATCATCCCGGGTTTCCAAGACTGTGCAGAGATGGCTGTGTCATCTGCGTAAATGGAGATTTGTGTCCCTGTGGTTTTGCGGGATGTCGTTGAAAAAGACATTGAAGAGCACGGGTCCCAGCAGACTACCTTGTGGGACCCCTGCTAGTATTTCCCGGGGGGCCGAGCACCTGCCTTCGTTGGTGACCACGAATGTTCGGCCGGTTAAGTAGTGTGCAATGAGTTTGACCATTACATCGTTGAAGTTAAGGTCGTTTAGTTTGCTGATGAGTCCTGCGTGATATACGGTATCAAAGGCCCGCTGTACATCCAGGAATAGGACTCCTGTCGATTTATTTTCATTGAAGCCTCGAGTTATGTGCTCGATGGTACGTGTTAGCTGTAGTGTTGTGGAGTGTTTTGCGCGGAAGCCGAATTGTTCGTTGATTAATATGTTACGTTTCGCGATGTGCGTCGTCAAGCGTTTCTGTATGACCTTCTCCACTACCTTGCTGGTGGTTTTGAGCAGGCTGATTGGTCTGTAATTGCCTGGGTCAGCTCTGTTTTTGCTTGGTTTAGGGAACATGAGTACATTTCCAGCATTTGGGAAAGTAACCTTTTTGTAGGCAATAATTACTTATGTCGCTTAGCAGAATAAGTGCTTTGGGTGTCAGGCGCTTTAGTACGAAATTTGGTATCTGATCCGGGCCTGGTGCCTTATGGTCTTTAAGGTGTCTTATAATCCACTTTAGTTTTCCTGGGTTTGTTTTTCTGCATTGATAGTGTGCGGGAGTGGTAAGTGTGTCCTGCAGGCCTCTTTCCAGATTGTCGTAGAATGCTGGGTTTTGTTGGCTAGCGTTCGGTGTGCATGCTTGTCGCAGAGTATCTGCTAGTAGTTCGGCTTTGTCTTCGGCGCTTTCCGCGTATTGGTTATTGGTATGAGTTTTTAGTGGTGGTATGTTTATGGGCTGCCTTTTTAGTGTCCTGACCAGCTGCCAAACTTTGGCATATCCAGGTTGCAGGCGTTCAAGCGTGTTTTCCCATTGTTGTCTGGCTTGTGCGTTTATGCGCGTTTTGATGGCACTGTTTAGTGTCGCCATGTTGACCCTGTGGACAAGGTTTCTGGTGCGTTGTCATCTGTGTCTTTCGTGGTCTCTCTCATGCATTAGCGCGATTACATCCGGAGGGTAGGTAAGTGAATGTTTTACTGGCTGTTTGATGGGGATTGCTGCTTTCATTGCCCGTTGCAGTGCGTTTTCTAAGGCTTCAGCTGCGTGCTCTACTGTGAGTTGGCTAATCGGGATCGGGGCTTGCGCGTTTTCCGTGTCCAAGACTTTTGAGAAGATATTCCAGTTCGCTCTGTTGTAATTCATACGAGTCGGTGGCGGGTGAAATATTGGTGGTGCGTCAATGTCTATCTGTACTGCAAAGTGATCTGAGGCTAGGGTGTCTACAACTCTCATGTGATAATTAAATGTGGTGTATTTAAATAGGGCGATATCGAGCGTGTGTGGCATGTGGTTTGCTTGCTGTGGTATGTGCGTCGGCTCTCCCGGGTGGTCTATTATGTAGTCATTAGAGAGCATGTGCGCGTATAGGGCATTCCCCTCGGTGTCCGCTAGGCTGCACCCCCAGGCTGGGTGTTTGGCATTAAGATCGCCTGCTGCTACAACTGCGTGGTCTAGCTGGAGTAGGGCGTCTATGTCGGCCAGGTTTAGGTGCGTCGGGGAGAAATAAATGCTTACTAATGTTACTTTTGTGTTGTGTATATTTAACGAGATTGCCGTGGCTTCTGCTTCGGTTAGGTGCGGGGTACGGCGGTGTGTATGTGCAATGTTTTCTTGGACCACTATCGCTGTTCCTCCGTGCGGCTTCCCATCCGGTCTATCGGTTCTGTATATTTTGTAACCTGGTATGTTGAGTTTTGCTTTGGGGGTTAGAAGTGTCTCGCTTAGCAGTGCTACGGTTATGTTGTGGTTGTATAGGTAATGTTTCAATTCCCTAAGTTTGTGCCTAGCTCCGCGAATGTTCCAGTAAATGATACTGTGAGTGTGCTGCTGTGTTGTGGGTACATTTGGTCCGTGTGTGTGCTGTTGTGTTGTGGGTATGTTTAAGTTCGCCATTTTTTTCTCTCTGTCTTTTTTTCCCTTTCTTCATCTTCTTTTTTTGTAGCTTCTTTTAGCTTGTTGCCCTCTATTGAGTTTGGAGGAGAAGGCGGCGAAGGTCCCCTAGCGAGTCTGTGATGGCTTCGATGAAGTTTAGCGCGTGCTGATCGCGCTTATTGGTCTTCCATACAGGGTCATCTTCGAAGAGTCTCTGGTGCAGGTCCAGCAGTAGCTCGTAGCCTTGGGTTAGGCTCCCTCTTCCTATTTGGTACAGCTGGGCTTTGTTGTAATCATCCACGTTCAGTGAGGTGATGTCGTTTGCTATTCTGAAGTGGCTTGGGTATTGTTTGGCATTACGTTCTTTAACCTGTTCTTCTGCGTTCAGGTACTCGTGTACTTCCTGTACAGTGCTCGCGTGGTGTTCGGGGTTCCTCTTGCGCGATGCTGCCTCGTGCTCCGTAGTTGGTTCTGCTGCTGGTGTTTTCTTTGGTCCGCTGCTGGTGGAACCTTTGGGTTGCTTATGCCTGGCTGTGGTTTTGGTAGCTGTTTGTAGGCTCTGTTGGCTCGCCTGTACTGGCGCGGGCGCCTCCGCCCTTGCTGGTTGTGAACTGGGTGCGGTGTTGTTTCTTTCTACTGCGACATCCGCATATGTCCCTCGTTTGTTGCTCACTATTCCTCTCATGCGAGGAGGAATGGTGCGTGGTGCTTGTTGAATGCTGGGACCGGCAAGTCTCAGGTATGCCTTGCATCCCCTCCATCTCGCTCCGTGGCCCTGCATCCCACAGAGCGCATTTTCTGATCTGGCTGTTATTTGGGCAGACTGAGTGGTGATGCGTGCCTGCGCAGTGCGAACAGATTTGGGGGGCCTCACAGTTTCGCGCGAGATGTCGGAACCTGAGGCACCTCCCGCACTGCGGCAGGCCATTGGGAGGCCTGTATGGTTCCACTTTGATTCTACAGTGGAAGAGATCTGTTAGCCGTCTGAGCGCCTCTGACGTCTCAATGGTGGCCTGTTCCACCAAGAATATTCGTATGTGTAATCTGGTTCTAAGCCAGAACAGTTTGCTCACTTTGAGGGGCTCTAGTCCTAGGCTTTCAGGTTTCTGGTTGATTTCTGCAGGTTCCGCGTTTGCGTAGAGGCCTTTGATGACGACCTTGAAGGTCCTGGCATTTTTAGGTTGCGTTATGTGGAAGGGAAGCTTCTTGTTTTTGCAGAATCTGCTGAAATTGTTGTAATCGTTTAGTGTTTTGAATTCGAAACAGTGGTAGCCTTCTCTGGGGGTGGACCTGTAGGGTCCTGGCATGTAGATTTGGTCGAATTGCCCCAGTAGAGCCGGCATACTTTTGTCATAGTAGTCCGCCACGAATACCTTTGGAATGTCGCTGCGCTCCTTATTAAGGCAAGTGTTATCTGCCCTGCTGGTTTCCCCCTTGGGTGGCGCTGCGGTGCTCTGTCCTTTTGGTGCTTCGTTGTTATCCTCCTCCCTCTCTTTCGATGATCCCATGGTATATGTGCCGGTTACTGGCTGCGTCTCGGGCGGCGGTGCCTGGATGGGGCCGTCGGTTGTGGGAGTTCCTGCGGTCACGTCCTTGGCTGCCGTCGGTTCCTCCTGGGAGGTGCTCCTTCCTGGATTCCCTCTTGTCCCTACCATTTTTTCCCCTTTCTTTTTTTTTGGGTGGGGTTGGGTAAGCGGTCACCTGCCTTAAGAAAGGCCGCGGTGCTTTACGCTTTTCGCCTGCTACTGTCCTTAAAAAAGGCAGGTAGCAGGCTTGCAGGAACTTCTGCTAAAAATGCCCCTCTAAGGCATGGGTCTCGGCCGAAGAAATGGCGTTCCTTTTATATCACTCAGGTTTAGTGCCCAGAAATCGAACATGGTACTTTCTTAGTTTTCATTCAGTGTGACGTTTGTATAGTTCATGCGCATCGGTGGTTTAGAGATAGTATGCTCGTCTGTCACGCGGGCGGCACGGCTTCGATTCCCGGCCGATGCAATGGTGTTACTTTTATATCACTCAAGTTTAGTGCGCAGAAAGAGAATATAGAACTTTCTTAGTTTTCATTCAGTGTGAGATTTGTATTGCTTATGCGCATCGGTGGTTCAGTGGTAGAATGCTCGCCTGCCACGCGGGCGGCCCGGATTCGATTCCCGGCCGATGCAATGGTGTTACTTTTATATCACTCACGTTTAGTGCGTGGAAAGCGAATAGAGAACTTTCTTTGTTTTCATTCAATGTGACGATTGTATAGTTCATGTGCTTCAGTGGTTCAGTGATAGCTTGCTCGCCTGCCACGTGGGTGGCCCGGGTTCGATTCACGGCCGATGCAATGGTGTTACTTTGATAACCCTCACGTTTAGTGCGCAGAAAGCGAATATAGTACTTTCTTAGTTTTCATTCAGTGTGACGTTTTTATAGTTTATGACCATAGTGGTTTAGTGGTATAATGCTCGACTGCCACGCGGGCGTCCCGGATTCGATTCTCGGCTGATGGAATGGTGTTACTTTTATATCACTCAGGTTTAGTGCGCAGAAAGCGAATATAGTACTTTCTTAGTTTTCTTTCAGTGTGACGTTTGTATAGTTCATCCGCATCGGTGGTTCAGTGGTAGAATGTTTGCCTGCCGGGATCGATTCCCGGCCGAAGCAATGGTGTTACTTTTATATCACTCACGTTTAATGCGCAGAAAGCGAATATAGTACTTTCTTCGTTTTCATTAAGTGTGACGTTTGTACAGTTTATGCGCATCGGTGGTTCAGTGGTAGAGTGCTCGCCTGCCACGCGGGCGGCCAGGGTTCGATTCCCGGCCGATGTAATGGTATTACTTTTATATCACTCAAGTTTAGTGCGCAGAAAGAGAATATAGTTCTTTCTTAGTTTTCATTCAGTGTGACATTTTTATTGTATATGGCCATAGTTGTTTAGTGGTATAATGCTCGACTGCCACGCGGGCGTCCCGGATTCGATTTTCGGCCAATGGAATGGTGTTACTTTTTTATCACTCATGTTTAGTGCCCAGAAATCGAATATGGTACTTTTTTAGTTTTTATTCAGTGAGAAGACGTTTGTACACTGTATGCCCATCGGTGGTTCAGTGGTAAAATGCCCGCCTGCCACGCGGGTACCTCGGTTTCGATTCCCGGCCGAAGCAATTGTGTTACTTTCATATCACTCAAGTTTATTGCGTAGAAAGCGAATATAGTATTTTCTTAGTTTTTATTAAGTGTGACGTTTTTAAAGTTTATGTGCATCGGTGGTTCAGTGGTAGAATGCTCGCCTTCAGGGTTTGATTCCCGGCCGAAGCAATGTTGTTACTTTTATATCACTCAGGTTTAGTGCCGAGAAAGCGAGTATTTTACTTTCTTAGTTTTCATTCAGTGTGACGTTTGTATAGTTTATGCGCATCGGTGGTTTAGTTGTAGAATCATCGTCTGCCACGCGGGTGGCCCGGGTTCGATTCCCGGCCGAAGCAATGGTGTTAGTTTTATATCACTCAGGTTTAGTGCCGAGAAAGCGAATATTTTACTTTCTTAGTTTTCATTCAGTGTGACGTTTGTATAGTTTATGCGCCTCGGTGGTTTAGTTGTAGAATGCTCGTCGGCCACGCGGGTGGTCCGGGTTCGATTCACGGCCGAAGCAATGGTGTTAGTTTTATATCACTCATGTTTAGTGCCGAGAAAGGGAATATTTTACTTTCTTAGTTTTCATTCAGTGTGACGTTTGTATAATTTATGCGCATCGGTGGTTTAGTTGTAGAATGCTCGTCTGCCACGCGGGTGGCCCGGGTTCGATTCCCGGCCGAAGCAATGGTGTTAGTTTTAAATCACTCAGGTTTAGTGCCGAGAAAGCGAATATTTTACTTTCTTAGTTTTCATTCAGTGTGACGGTTGTGTAGTTTCTGCGCATCGGTGGTTTAGTTGTAGAATGCTCGTCTGCCACGCGGGCGGCCCGGGTTCGATTCCCGGCCGAAGTAATGTTATTACTTTTATGTCACTCAAATTTAGTTTCCAGAAAGTTGCTTTCATCCTGTATATCAATACTACCCCATGTCCGTGTCGGTGGTTTAGTGCCGTGTCCACGCTGGCTTAGATTCCAGACCGATGCAGTGGTGTTTTATGTCACTGAAACTTAGTGTCTTAAAGGTGAATACTCTACCATAACTATTTTCTTTAGTTGGTTTGATGGTGTGTACTTCCATCTGCAGTGTAAAATGGAACATTGGTTTGTATGTAGGGTAATTACAAAAAGCACTAACCGGTTTGTATAATTCTTTCACCTCACAGACGTGTGGTTGTTTTTTTATACATCTTCTAATTTCTTTTCATAAATTACCAAAAGATTTAAAATTATTTACAAAGCCTTTGTTCTTAGATAAAAAGCATTGGAGTTATAACAGACATGCTTGCGAAGAAGGCCTTGACTTCTAGTTGAGAATATCATGAAAAAAAAGGTGGTTGTATTTGGTCCACAGCATATTTATGTAAAATAAGACTAATTGCACGAATATTTCATTCCAAACAATACATAGAGTGTGTTTCAAGGGTTGTGCACATTCTTTGCTGTAGGTAAAAGGCAATAGTTTTCAAATACGCTTGGACACGTCAAACAATACACTTTAAAAGCCACTTTTTCACAGAAACAAACCATTCTTAATATCATTGTTGTGCTAGTTATGGCGTCATCGGAAATTTTTTTAAATGACTCCCTATATTTTTTGTGTACCACTTCAAAGATTGTATTATTGTGTATGATTGTGCAAGCTATCAATTGAGGTTGCTAGTTTCATAACAGCACAAGTCGAACTGAACAAGTTTTGAGATAATTAAAGAAGAGTTAATAACTTTCCAAATTGAGGACGCAGCATCGTGTCTTTATCTTACATTACTTTACGGATGAAACACTTTTGGAAAAACTTTTTAATTACACATACGAGGTGTGATCAAAAGTAACGGGAATTGTTGTTTTTCTTAAAGAATTTTTGTTTAAACTTCAACTTTATCCCCTTCAAAGTAATCCCCCTGAGATATAATACACTTTTTCCAATCTTAGAAACTCTTCTGGAAGTCACTTTTCGTTATGGTGTTTATTTCCTTCAGTGGTTCTGTTTTTATTTCATCAGTGATGGTCCTTTCATGGTTCTCTTCAGCCTCGGGAATAGTAAGAAGTCGCAGGGGGCCATGTCCGGCGAATACGGTGGCTGAGGCAGCATAAAGATTTTGTTTGTTTGCCAAAAAGTCACGAACAAGCATTGGTGTGAGCGGGTACATTATCGTGATGCGATTTCCACGAGTGGTTTTGCCACAATTCTGGTCGGTTTCTTCGGATTGATTCAAGCAAACGATGCATAACTTGCAGGTAGTATTCCTTATTGACCATAAGGCACCAACTCCTGATGCACTATCCCATTGTAATCGAAGAAAATAGTAAGAGGAACCTTCAAATGTGAACCTACTTGTCAATTTTTTCGGTCTTGGCTCTTCGGGCAGTTTCCATTGGAACGATTGGGCCTTAGTTTCGACGTCATACCCATATACCCATGTTTCGTCACGTGTTATAACCCTCTTTAGAAGTCATGGTTTGTTTTCAACTTCATTCGAAAATTCCTGAGCGATGTCTCCGCGACATCGTTTTTGGTCGAAATTCAACAATTTTGGAGCAAACTTTGCTGCTACACGTTTCATGCCCAAAACATCCAGAAAAATTGCTTGGCATGAGCCAAAGGATATGTCGGCATCATCAGCAACCCCTGTGACGGTGATTCGGCGATTTTCGAAAAAAATTTTCTTTACTTCTTCCACATTGTCGTCAGTAATTGATGTGCTAGGGCGACCGTCGTCTTCAACTCTTCTCGACCCACTTTGAAACGTTTATACCAGTCGTAAACTCTTGTCTTACTCATAGTAGATTCGACAAAAGCCACAGTCAACATTTCGAATGCGGTGCTGCACTTTATTCCGTTGTTCAAGCAAAATTTAATGCAAAGTCTTTGATCCATCTTTTTCGAAAGTAAAAATTCTCCGAACACTCCAAAACATGTATAAGTTTTTCGACTGTGAACAATAATTAAATATTCAAAACAACTGAAACTGCAAACATACATCAGGAACATGTGTACCAACAAGATAAAGCAAAAGTTTTGAACATCAGATGTATAAAGTTCGCGAAATTAAAAAACTCCCTTTATTTTTTGTCACACCTCGTATATTAAGTGTAATAAATTAAATAATATGGACACGTGTTGCTAATGAAACTCATTTATATATTTTTAGGAGCCAACAAAAAAGTAATGGATCTTCGAGACATTGGGTAAAAGAAATAAGTAAAACAGGAAAACGCTGGGGAAATAATATAGTCATATTTATCAGTAATACTTTATTTATTCAAGTACAAATAGATACACTAATCATACCTTAGTTTAAACAATACATGGGAACATGAGCTTCGTATCTGTTCTATCTGGCTCACATTTTAAACCAATTCTTAATTCGAGTCCCAGACCTCCCGCCTTGATTTTTCAGCATTATCACTGTGATCCTGCCCATATTTATCTTTAAGATTTTGAAAATAAGGTTGCTTTTCAGGGTGATTACTGAAATAAGATATACAGGGTGGACCATTAAAGTTGAGACTGTGCAATATCTCCAAAACTAAGCGCTGTAGAAACAAATGTCTTGAATAAAAGTTGCTTGACATTATGGGGGAAAGTAAATGCCATTAGTCGTGTTTTATTTGGATGACGTTGTGATGGTCATTTTAGAGTCAATTTAATTTTTACTTTCTCTACTACGTGTAGTAAGTAGGGGAAGTATTGTATTCCATCCAAAAATTCGATACCGAGATTTCACCGGAAATACATGTTTTGAGAGCCCTGAATCCAAAAAAAGTATTTTTGGAAACATGTCCATGTGTGTGTCTGTGTGTCTGTGTGTGTGTGTGTGTGTGTATGTCTGTCTGTGAACAGCATAACTCAGAAACGAACAGTCGGATTAACACCAAACTTGGTATTTAGGTTCAGTATCTTCCAAGGAGCGACACGAAGATTTTCAAGAAAATACCCCCACCACAGATTACCCTTTACATGGAAGATGTTTCGAAAATTTTAATTTTCTCAAAAATGGCTCTAACGATTTTGATTAAAATATCATATGTTTAAGATATTTTCATGACAAATAAAATGTATATTTTGAATTTCCT
Source organism: Deroplatys truncata (assembly GCA_030765065.1). Taxonomy (NCBI): domain Eukaryota; kingdom Metazoa; phylum Arthropoda; class Insecta; order Mantodea; family Mantidae; genus Deroplatys; species Deroplatys truncata. Next base: position 218,871,873 of record CM060983.1, read on the forward strand.
GGGAATGTCTCCATTGTAAACGACTTTTGCATAACTGGTAAACCATAAGAGATAGACAAAATTTTACTACACAAAAAATGTACATCGCGTTAAATTACACAATTTATGTCATATACATTTTTGTTGTTGAGTGAACCATTTTCGAAATATTGCTTGTTATTACCTTAAATTTTTCAATACTTATTTTCTCAAATGGGAATTCGTTATTCATTTTTACTTTCTCTACTACGTATAGTAAGTAGGGGAAGTATTGCATTCCACCAAAAATTCGATACCGAGATTTCACCGGAAATACATGTTTTGAGACCTCCTGAATCCAAAAAAAGCATTTTTGGAAACATGTCCGTGTGTGTGTCTGTGTGTGTGTGTGTGTGTGTGTCTGTGTGTGTGTGTGTGTGTGTCTGTGTGTGTGTGTCTGTGAACAGCATAACTCAAAAACGAACAGTCGGATAAACACCAAACTTGGTATTTAGGTTCAGTATCTTCCAGAGATGCGACACGAAGCTTTTCAAGAAAATCCCCCCACCCCAGACTACCCTTTACATGGAACATTTTTCGAAAATTTTAATTTTCTCAAAAATGGCTCTAACGATTTTGATTAAAATATCATATATGTAAGATAATGTCATGAGAAATGAAATGTATATCTCGAATTTTCTGGGAATGTCTCCAAAAGTATTCTTCATTGTGAACGACTTTTGCATAACTGGTAAACCATAAGAGATAGACAAAATTTTACTACACAAAAAATGTAGATCTCGTTAAAATACACAACTTATGTCATATACATTTCTTTTGTTGAGTGAACCGTTTTCGAGATATTGCTTGTTATTCCCTTAAATTTTCCAATACTTATACTTCTTCTCAAATTCGTTATTCATTTTTTTATGTCCTGGACTTGCAAAGAGAATGGAATGCGCCGCATAGCAACCAGCGTTAAAATATTTGACCATCGCTTAAAAGCTACCATATTCCCCTTGCATCTACAAGAAAATTAGCAATAAGATTGACATCTCGATATCTCGATTAACATAAAGCATATGGAGAATAGGCGTTTGTAAAAATAGATTGTACAAGAGTAGAGAAAGTCATGTGAGTGTAACACATCAGATTTTTTTTGTCTTGGATGTGCAAAGAGTATTAATTTGTGGGAAAGGGAATGGTGCTGCATCTAGCAACCAGCTATTAAGAGATATGTATGTGCTTAAAGGCTACTGTATTTCTATATTGCCCTTGTAAATATATATTCCCCTTACATCTACAAGAAAATTAGAAATAAGATAGAGTCTGCAAATGTTTATCTCGATTAACATGAAGTAGATGGAGAATAAGCGTTTGTATAAATAGTTTGTACAAGAGTAGAGAAAGTCATGTGAGTGTAACACATCAGATTTTTTTAATAGCAACTCTTATTAAAGCCATTTCTTTCTTTAGCGCTTAGTTTTGGATGTTTTTGCTGGCATTTACGGTGAAACAGTATTTTCTTGGATATCCAAAACGAGAATTTCATGCAAATGCATATTTCTATGGCATCATTGGACATAGCTCAAACTAGTACTTATCCATTTTCTTACTTTCTGATTCCAAATATGTGTACTTTTTCTGTACATATTTGCATATTTTGATCTTTCTGTGGATAAAAACATGCATAATGCATATATAAGGCATTTGTAGCTTAATTATGCATATAATATACATTATTTTCAGTTTAATGTATGTTTTAATGGGTTTGAGTGGACACCTTAGCTTTTAGATTTTATGATCCTTAATTTTGCTTCAGGAATCAGGATTGAGGAAAGAAAAGGGGGGAAATAACAGAAATAGAAAGTTAAGATTCTCACAATAGGATGACTTTCCCAGAATTTTACCGACAGCCCTCTGCAGACCGCCTGTCATAAACAGAGTTATTTATCAACAACAATCTCCGGCAAGTCTTACAATGGAAATTTAGCCTTCTAAGTCAGGTCCGGCGGCTGACGCTCCTTTAGAATCTGAACAAACCTTACTAGCAATTTTGATTCTTCTAAAACTGAAATCATTCCCTAAACTGTCTTCGCAGCGCGTGTGAACCTCGTAAGTGGTAAATGTCTGTGTTATTCTGCTGGCGTGTGTTAATGGGCTTCTAATATGCCTCCAATTAAAAGTTCCAGGTGTACTTCTTGCGCAAGGGATAAAAGGAAAGGATTTTATTAGATCAGATGGGGATGTTGCATTCTGTGATTGTTGTAGTAAACAGGTAAGCTATTCTTTTCCCGAAAATTTTATATGGCAATTGTTCTTTGTAAAACATTACAAAATTTATTTTAAATAATTAATTAAATAAAATGCCAGTTTTTTTCAAAAACCATATCCTTATAACCCGAAGATCTTTTATAATTTCAGATAAAATGTAAAAAACAATTTCAAGCCGAACAGCATGTCGCCTCTGTTTCACATATTGGAAGAATGCGAAAAAACAAAAGAATCTACAACACACCAGATCCAGTCATTTATTGCTGCTCCCGCTCCTAAGGCAGAGCAAAATAACTTTTGCATGGATTTGTGCGATGCTTTTTTAGGAGCAAATATAACACTTGAGAAACTCAGAAACCAACGTCTTAACTCTTTTTGGAGAAGTGTACATCAAAATATGTCCCTAATCCCTCAACGTTGAGGAACATTTATGTTCCAAAATCTGTGACGTAGAGGGGTCATTTTCTGCCTACAAAAATATTTTGACTGATAAGCGCAGGATCCACACAGAACGAATTTTAGAAGTGTTGTTTGTTAACTATGCAAAAAAGGGAGGTGAATTAATTAATTAATTGTGAATAAAAATGATAGTGCATGTTTTAATATATTTTTCCTTGATCGTGCATGTATTGTAGTTTGATAGTGCATGAATACATGCATGTTTTGGGATTTTATAGTGCCTGGGATTCTCATCTTTATTAATCAGTATACTATAATGTTTATAATCATGTCTTTATTGTATTAATTATAGTGATATCAAGGTATAATCATGGCGTTTTATAAATAAGTTATATTTATTTTGTTTAACATTTTGGTCATATATACTTTACGAATATACAAAACGTATGGTATTTCCACTTCTACGCACAAACAGCCAGGACACATACAAGCGCAAGGGCAAACTTTTGGTGCAAATAAAGATCTTTTATTAAGGCGTAGAGCAAGAAGGACTTATTCCGCTGACTCTCGAGGAAACCCCAAATAAATGGAGACCGGGGAATCCTGCATTGTATTATAGCACATGATTCAGAGAGGACAAACCGTTGAAATGAAAACACCCTCCAAATTTTCTTAAACTTGGAACTGTGGGTCCAACGAGCCAATAAGAAAACTCCTGATAAAATCCAAACCATTGGGGATTCAGACTATATAAACTGCAGGAGGAAGCATTATTTTTAGTCGCAGTCAGTTGTTAGTATCCTTAAATTTTTCAACAAACTGATGCAAAACAGGACATTTTGAATTTTTGAGAACTATACTTAACGGCGTTCTATGCCGATAAGCCATTGCCACAAACAGGGGACCCTTTGGCGTCCCGTTTCTACCTTAAAAATCTGATGTGTTAAACTCACATGACTTTCTCTACTCTTGTACAAACTATTTTTACAAACGCTTATTCTCCATCTACTTCAAGTTAATCGAGATAAACATTTGCAGACTCTATCTTATTGCTAATTTTCTTGTAGATGTAAGGGAAATATATATTTACAAGGGCAGTATAGAAATAAAGTGACCTTTAAGCATAGACATTACTCTTAATAGCTGGTTGCTAGGTGCAGCACCATTCTCTTTGCCACAGATTAATGCTCTTTGCATATCCAAGAGAAAAAAATGAATAACGAATTCCCATTTGAGAAAATAAGTATTGAAAAATTTAAGGGAATAACAAGCAATATCTCGAAAATGGTTCACTCAACAACAAAAATGTATATGACATAAATTGTGTATTTTAACGCGATCTACATTTTTTGTGTAGTAAAATTTTGTCTATCTCTTATGGTTTACCAGTTATACAAAAGTCGTTCACAATGAAGAATACTTTTGGTGACATTCCCAGAAAATTCGAGATATACATTTCATTTGCAATGAAAATATCTTAAACATATGATGTATTAATCAAAATCGTTAGAGCCATTTTTGAGAAAATTAAAATTTTCGAAAAATGTTCCATGTAAAGAGTAATCTGGGGTGGGGGGATTTTCTTCAAAACCTTCGTGTCTCATCTGTGGAAGATACTGAACCTAAATACCAAGTTTGGTGTTTATCCGACTGTTCGTTTCTGAGTTATGCTGTCCACAGACACACAGACAGACACACACACGGAGATGTTTCCAAAAATGCTTTTTTTGGATTCAGGAGGTCTCAAAACATGTACGTATTTACAGTGAAATCTCGGTATCGAAGTTTTGGATGGAATGCAATACTTCCCCTACTTACTGTACGTAGTAGGGAAAATAAAAAAGAAGAACTACATGTAGCAAATATTGTTGAAATATATGCCATTATAGGCAGTCTTGAAGGCTAAACACAGAAAAGACTATATTTATAAAAAAACTGAAATGTTGCATATTTCCAATTGTTGCTTTAAAATTGTGTCAGAGGTTCTAAGTTCAAGGTAAACAGAGTAATATACGATGTGTTATTAAACTTTTTGTGTGGGCGTCCACATAGACCCCGCACAGTAGTTTAAGGAGGTTAGAAAGCATAGCAGTAGGAAGGTTAGTCATATGGTCTTATTTAGGGTTTGCCTAATGACATAGAATACTTGAAATATGAATTAATCACATAAAAATAATACGTAATGGAAAACAAAAATGAAAATGAAAATAATAGCAACAATTTAATAGTATATAATGATAGAAATTCAATTTCAGGCATACTGTATAATTAAACAACGTGTTTCCCATGAAGATGATTTCTCAAAATGGCTATAGAATATTTTATTATTATTGTGACAATCTGGGACTCTATTGTTTTTTTCCTAGTGATGTGAGGATACCACTATGCTTTGATACCCGATACTCACTTTATAAAAACTATAAAGGTGATAGCTTGTTCAGTGAATTATGTTCTTATCAGTAGCTTTCTGTGTATAAACATATGTAACCAATTTTATATTGTATGCTAATTCCCAAATTGCTCCTGTTTGACATTTTCCAATTGGTAGCAATTTTTTATTTTGATAATGCCACGGAATATACGAATATCCCCTATTGTTAGTAAAGACTGATGATAATCGTCATGATAATAACAGTAATAATAATAATAATAATAATAATAATAATAGTTATTGGTTCCCTTTATATGTAACTATATTTTGCGCTGAAAACTTTCTTTTTAAGAATTTTCTATCCATAGAAAAATATATACCTGAATTTCCTCGTTATTCTGTAATCTTGAAAATATAAACAAAGATATCTTGTATATTAAATTCAAACAACTAAAAACAACAGATATTTCCATGCACTGTATTATCTTACGTCTTAAGTTTTGATCTGTTTCTGTGAATTCACAGAGTTTTGTCACAGAAGTAGATAAAGTAATGGCTAAGAGTGAGTCACCAAGCCAGGCTATTGCAGAAGCGTGATTTAGTTTGTCAGCTAAATCAGAACCTTCATTCACAACTCAGTGTACGCTGCATGTTATATGAGTACCTCTACTCCTTCCCCCATTGTTTTGAATGTTTTCATTTAGACACAAGTTTATGGGATGTTTAGTTCCTTCACCCACAGGAAACGCAGTCAAGATTTATCAACTATAATCCAGCAACTTTTTGGAGACAAGTGCGTGGAAATAACGTGAAGTCTCAGCCCCTTTCAGCCCTTATCTGGTATGAATTTTTCGCATCAGCTTTCAATAATGCAAAGCTTACAGAATTTAAAAGCATCGAGATTTATCTCAAGGTATTAGATATACTTCGACACAACGGAGTATCGAGAGTATCGAGGTCCCATTCCTAGTTTTTTTCTAATTTATATTTTCCCCGCCATGAAACAAAATGTTTTGTAGTAGTTCCCCTGCGCCAAGAGGAGACCACTCATAATTGTCTGAAGATGGTATTTATCTACAAAATAAGGGATTGCTGGTTCATATAAACTCTTCTTTCCTGCATCAACCTCTTCAGGCTGTGTAGTCTATTCAAACCTGATTGTTGGATCCACAATTTCTGCCTCGTTCTTTTCTGTTGATGCAGATGAAGTCTACAAGCCTGTTGCTGTAGTTATCAGTGATGCAATGCACTTCTTCATGTACTTTCAAGCCCTTAGAGCGTAGATCATTTGCCAGAAAAGTACTTACACTGCCATGCCTCTTGGTGCAGAGTAGTTGTCTCTGAGGACAATTTCCTAGCACGTGAGGAAGGTGTTACACCAAGTTCATTTCTAAACTAGTTCTTCACCTTCAGACACATTTATAGCGTCCTTATTTAAATGTTTATAGAAAAATCTGATGTGTTACACTCACATGACTTTCTCTACTCTTGTACAAACTATTTTTACAAACGCTTATTTTTCATATGCTTCATGTTAATCGAGATAAACATTTGCAGAAACTATCTTATGTTAATGTTACAAGGCGTTGCGCTTTCTACTTTAGTAGATTAGGCTTTGTGCATAGCTTTTGTATAATTGGTAAACAGCAAGAGATAGACAAAATTTACTACATAAAAATGTAGATCTCGTTAAAACATACAGTATATGTCATAAACATTTTTACATTTTACACATAGCGACCAGTTCTAAAAATATTTGACTATCGCTTAAGGCGTACTATGTTCCCCTTGTTTTGTATTTGCAAGGGCAATATAGAAATACAGTAGCCTTTAAGCATCGACATTTATCTGTTAATAGCTGGTTGCTAGGTGCAGCCCCATTCTCTTTGCCACAGATTAATACTCTTTTCATATCCAAGACAAAAAAAATGAATAACGAATTCCCATTTGAGAAAATAAGTATGGGAAACTTTAAGGGAATAACAAGCAATATCTCGAAAATGGTTCACTCAAAAAAAATGCATGTGACAAATTGTGTATTCTAATACGATCTACATTTTTTTGGGTAGTAAAATTTTGTCTATCTCTTATGGTTTACCAGTTATGCAAAAGTCGTTCACAATGAAGAATACTTTTGGGGACATTCCCAGAAAATTCAAGATAAACATTTTATTTGTCATGAAAATATCTTAAACATGTGATATTTTAATCAAAATCGTTAGAGCCATTTTTGAGAAAATTAAAATTTTCGAAAAATGTTCCGTGTAAAGGGTAATCTGAAGTGGGGGGATTTTCTTGAAAACCTTCGTGTCGCATCTCTGGAAGATACTGAACCTAAATACCAAGTTTGGTGTTTATCCGACTGTTCGTTTCTGAGTTATGCTGTTCACAGACACACAGACAGGCACACGCACAGACACACACGGGCATGTTTCCAAAATGCTTTTTTTGGATTCAGGGGGTCTCAAAACATACATTTTCGGTGAAAACTCGGTATCGAATTTTTGATTGGAATACAATACTTCCCCTACTTACTATACGTAGTAGAGAAAGTAAAAATATCCCTAGTGTTGAATCGATGTGCTTACCCGTTTTCTCTGGTCACTGCAACGTATAAAATTCATTAGCACATCTAATCGCCATATAAGCTCACACAAACTGTATTCTTAAATAAATCCAAACGCTTTATCGCTCCCACTTTGATATTTCTTCAAGAAGGGGTACAGCAGATGATAGATCGTCAGATGAGTTGAGTTTCTCAATTCTGAATGATAAATGTAGAGGAAGGAACTGTTTGTAGCATAGCAGAATTTTGCAACTTCTTTCTGTTTTTCATTGGTTCGAACGACATGGAACTAAGCTGATATTAGAGAAGGTCCCTCAATGGATAGCTGATTCGTTGCTAATGATATCTTTTGTTTTGATGCTGAGGGTGAAAATGCTTAATTCTGATCTGCAGTGACAGATGTTGCAGCATCCTTCTTTTTTCTGGAATATCTTTTGTGCAGTTATATTTCTAAATATGTAACTTCATTCTAGCAACTAATCCCTGCATTTCTAAACCACATGATTTGCATCTAGCTTTCATGCCTCTTCCACCCAGTCCTATGACTATGACAAAGTAACAGAGAGGGACACCTCGACCGAAGACTAACGAAGATCTTTTGTGACTACTATCTCCCAGGAGGAACGGGTGAAGGTCAGAGTGGCCGGCCTGATGACAATCCAACCGTGGACCTCCCCTCACTTGTTACCAGGGAGCCATCTCTCTCGGTTTTCCGCTTGAAATGGAACACTTTTTAAATTCTCCCCATATTGGATCAAGTTTTCGGTCTGTTTTCAAGTTTTCATTTTAAGTTAGCATCAACTTTCTTGTTACATTTATACTAGTACACATCCCACAAGAAGTAACCTACATCCTATTTCTGATCGTCTGTAATGGCGTGGCTTAAGATATCCGCTGGCGTCTCCTTCAGTCTTAGTGTGTTGAAGGAGCAAGGGGACTATAGCTTGCCTGTTTAAGAGCATGTAAATAGCTAGGAAACGCTAATTTATATGAGGACCTGTAAGTGATATTTGACGACTAAAATGCTAACATTGACTCATATTTCAGAGCATTTCCAAACAGAGATTTGCTGCATATTCGCAATTAACCTCGCGAAAAATCGACAAAATCGGTCGCCATTCCTCACTTATACCTATTCTTAATTTGCCAATGATTTGACATAGTATGCTTATTGGTACGATACACAGCACAAGGCGTGATAGCACCTACAAGGTGACACACAGCCAATAAAATGAAGGACTTCGCTTCGAGCTCTCGTCGAGATGGGACGAAGAGGACTACTCTCTGTCTCCGTCAACAGGGCTAAACGCCGGACTTCGACATCGCCTCTCCGACGATCATTGGAGTCCGCCGAACTCTCGGGACACTTCTGCACCAGTGATTACAGGTGGCGCCCGGAACTCAACGCATGGCTGCGGTCTCGTGGCCTGGCCACTCCTTCGTCATTTACCGCCAGCAACTCAACTGCAGCACCTCGATTGAGCTACGCCGACATCGCAGCTCGAGCTGTTGCTCGATATAACCGCACCGCTGATTCTATCAGCGCCCTATCGAAGCAGCAGACTGCCTCATCCGACAACGCAGATGCTTCTCTGGACACCACCCCCGACCAAGAAGGTCGCTTCAGCGCCGTTGCGGTCGGGGTTCAGAGAAACCTAGCAACACAGATTCTCCTAGAACAACTCCAACAACGCTGGCCTTCAATGGTGAAGGCGACCAGAATTGTTTCAAGGAACGGACCGACACCATTGGTGCGCCTTGCTTTCCTCAACAAGGCGCATTACGACGCCGCTCTTCAGACGGACGTGGAGCTCCTCGGCACCACGATCCGCTTTGAAGCCAGCCGCACACAACGGACACAATCGTGCCGTCGATGCTGCCAGTATTGGCACTCGGCGGAACAATGCAGCAACTCACCACGCTGCCACTACTGTGGCTCACCGGCCAAGACGCCCACCTGCAAGCAGCATGATATTTCTCGCCGTAGAAGGTTCTGTGCCACCTGCTGCAGGATGGATCACTTTACAGGCCAAACTTGCTGCCCGCTTTACCCAAGAAGGACAGTATCACAACCGACGCAACAAGACGCACCACCTCAACCACCACGCTCTCGCCGAGACCGAAACAACGAACACGTCACCAACACGCACACAGCATCCACACTGACAGCTATAGAGGTCTCAATCACCGAGCTTCTAGCGGCCACAGTCACCATACAGGCAGAGATCGCCAAACTGAACCAGAAACTGGAAACCCTTCGGCAAGCCGCCAACCGGCGTTTTGCAGACATTGAAACAAAACAGCGCACATCTAACCGGACCTACGCCAGCGCCACTGGAAGTCCCAACAGACTCAGGGCGTCAATTGAGGAGCTATCCCACTACGACGACCCAGACCTGCTGCCGTCAATGAAAGCTGTACCGAATCGAAAACTACCTAGAAGAAGATCACGATACTGACACAACCGACGACCGGAAGGAGCGGTTGACGGCCATTGAGGCCTCAATCGCCGGTATCCGCGAACAAAAACTACGGACCAATGCAGACATTGCCAACAACCTACGCCAGCTACAGGACAACCACCACAAGCTGGAGGAAGGATACCAACTAATACGAAACTTCATGGAGCAACACGTCCTACACCAACCCGCTAAACAAAACAGACGCCGCAACAGATAGACGCCACATCTCCACCAACACAGCACAACAACCACTGCCTGGAGGTAACAGGTCCGGGCACGGATCCAAATCAATGCAAAACACTTTTACGACACCACTGTTCCTAGGTTACTGTTGAGGGCCTCGGCCATGACTTTTACCTATTCCCCACTGAGGAGTTTGTCCAACTTTGGAGTTCTCCGTTTCTAGTAATCACCCACAAATCGCAGGTTTGCTACGGCGGTACCAGCCAATATGACACCAATTATGCCCCAAATATACAGAGACACCACAGTACAACATCCTTTCTATACCTCTTCATTTTTCCTCTCAAATACCCCTTTCTATCTTGTTTTTCCTAAATCCTTTATTCCTGTCCCCCCCAAAAATAATAAAATGAAGTCATCACATAATGAAGTACCCTAGAAACGGTAACAAATGCAGTTTGTCCAGGGAAGTCGTGTTGATTTCTTGCTGCTGTTTCTGTACCACACAATGCACTCAATAAAGCGACGTTTCTCTTGGAAAATTACTACTATGGTGCTATAATCCTTCCGGCCCGAGAATGGGCCCTAACATAAACAAATCAGGTAGTATCACCCCGCGCTTTGACGTGGAGCTTTCTCTCTCCCTCCACAGCAGCTGCTCATCTGTTTACATTCGGGAGCTAAAAAACTTTCCTACGTTACCTCATAGAGGTAGTAAGGGGTTTCCAAGACCGGGGCAGAGCACCGTATACAGACCACCCGCTGCCTTGTGCTTCTACCATGACTCCCGGGAGGGAGGGATCCGACCAGATGCAAATGACGACGGGCGCAAACACGGACGGGGTCCCTAATGTTTCATAACTCAATGCCTTCGATGTCACCCGAGCCCACCCTTTGGGCCCCGAGCTCCGAGGTCTTCCCGAAGGAGCGCCAGAGGCGGATATCTAACCGAGCCGTCCCTGGCCGACGTCAGGAAGAAACCTCCATCGCCCAGCCGCAACCCGCCGAACACCGTCACCTGGTCCTACAACCCTCAAACAGATGGCGAGGAAGAAGACACAGGAAAGTCGCGGTAGAAGATGAAGCACGCCAACGTTGTCCTACCGACCTGGGGAAACCACAAAAAGCCCATGGTTCAGAGTGGGCGGTCGCCGGGGATCGAACCCAGGACTTCCCGAATGTGAGTCGCACACGTTACCGCCGTGTTGCCACCTCACTCGGTTCAGTGTTACCTCAACCACGAGCTACTGCACCAGCACTGAGAAATATATATTCATATAACTAAATGTGCTAATTCAAGAATGGATGAATAAATGTTATAAAATATATTTTATCAGTAAAAACTTCCATGTTAATGGAGTCTTCGGGTAACAGCGCGACACTCAGCTGGGAATCAGAAGTGGTGATATAGCTTGAGACATCCAGGTTCATAACCACGCATATACAACTTGGACTCTCTCTCTCTCTCTCACACACACACACACTCACATCAGTTGCTTCCGATGTCCATTTAATGTCATCCTTAACAGCAAGGCCATCCATCATAACGCTCAAACAAAAGTTGAACAGGCTAGCCCCGTAGCTCAGTCGGTAGAGCAACTGCTGAGCGAGGTGTCCCGGGTTCGATTCCCGGCTGGGGGTGGAATTTTTCTTTAGCCAGGATTAATCCCTATTCTTCCCAGAGTCTGGAACTATGAGTGTGAATGTGTGTATGATCTAATGATTAAAAAAATGTGTAAGAAACCCAACGACAAAGGAATAAGAGTTAACACGATTACCAATAGGCAATAAGTTCCAAAGGAAAGACCGCCGATAACACCAATGTAGTTAAAGGCGGGATATAAATGGAACTTAAAAAAATCTGATGTGTTACACGCACATGACTTTCTCTACTCTTGTATAAACTATTCTTACAAACGCTTATTCTCCAAATATTCCATGTTAATTGGGATGTTAATCTTATTGCTAATTTTCTTGTAGATGGAACGGGAATATGGTAGGCTTTAAGCGATAGTCAAATATTTTAAGAGCTAGTTGCTATGTGGAGTATTCCATTCTCTTTGCATTACCAGGACAAAAAAATCTGATGTGTTACACTCACATTACTTTCTCTACTCTTGTACAAACTATTTATACAAACGCTTATTTTCCATCTACTTCATGTTAATCGAGATAAACATTTGCAGACTCTATCTTATTGCTAATTTTCTTGTAGATGTAAGGGGAATATATATTTACAAGGGCAATATAGAAATACAGTAGCCTTTAAGCACATACATATCACTTAATAGCTGGTTGCTAGGTGCAGCACCATTCCCTTTCCCACAGATTAATACTCTTTGCATATCCAAGACAAAAAATGAATAACGAATTCCCATTTGAGAAAATAAGTATTGAAAATGTTAAGGGAATAACAACTAATATCCTGAAAATGGTTCACTCAACAAAAAAAAATGTATATGACATAAATTGTGTATTTTAATGCAATCTACATTTATTGTGTAGTAAAATTTTGTCTATCTCTTTTATGGTTTACCAGTTGTGCAAAAGTCGTTCACAATGAAGAATACTTTGGAGACATTCCCAGGAAATTCAAGATATACATTTTATTTGTCATAAAAATATCTTAATCATATGATATTTTAATAAAAATCGTTAGAACCATTCTTGAGAAAATTAAAATTTTCGAAAAATCTTCCATGTAAAGGGTAATCTGGGGTGGAGAGGATTTTCTTGAAAACCTTCATGTTGCATCCTTGGAAGATACTGAATCTAAATACCATGTTTGGTGTTTGTCCGACTGTTCGTTTCTGAGTTATGCTGTTCACAAACAGACACAGACACACACACGGACATGTTTTCGAAAATGATTTTTTTGGATTCAGGGGGTCTCAAAACATGTATTTCCCGTGAAATCTCGGTATCGAATTTTTGGGTGGAATACAATACTTCCCCTACTTACTATACGTAGTAGAGAAAGTAAAAAGGAATAACGAATTTGAGAAAAAGTATAAGTATTGGAAAATTTAAGGGAATAACAAGCAATATCTCGAAAATGGTTCACTCAACAAAAAAATGTATATGACATAAATTGTGTATTTTAACGCGATCTACATTTTTGTGTAGTAAAATTTTGTCTATCTCTTATGGTTTACCAGTTAAGCAAAAGTCGTTCACAATGAAGAATACTTTTGCAGACATTCCCAGAAAATTCAAGATATACATTTTATTTGTCATGAAAATATCTTAAACATATGATATTTTAATCAAAATCGTTAGAGCGATTTTTGAGAAAATTAAAATTTTCGAAAAATGTTCCATGTAAAGGGTAATCTGGGGTGGGGGATTTTCTTGAAAACCTTCATGTCGCATCTCTGGAAGATAGTGAATCTAAATACCAAGTTTGGTGTTTATCCGACTGTTCGTTTCTGAGTTATGCTGTTCAAAGACACAGAGACACACACACGGACATGATTTCCGGTAAAATCTCGGTATCGAATTTTTGAGTGGAATGCAATACTCCCCCTACCTACTGTACGTAATAGAGAACGTAAAAAAAAAAAAAGTTAAACACGTTCACCACTTTGTTGAAAATCATCACATTGCCACTTGTAGTTTAATTACACTGCTACGCACTCTGCCATGATGGTTACATAATACTACATTGGAAAGCCAAATCAGCCCAATTCTACCTTTCAAATCTTGTCCTACACACGGCTTGCGTGAAGAATAATTAAACTGCATTAGTTCGATCGTAGGCTCGCTCCAAAAACGCGGGACTACATGTCTGCCTGGCGATGAGAACAAATGGGAGGTAGGGAAAGGATTATATCACTATTCAGCATATTTATTAGGGATGGTATCTCGATACAGTCGTTACCTCGATACTTTCCCTACTACGTATAGTAAGTAGGGGAAGTATTGTATTCCACCCAAAACTTCGACACCGAGATTTCACCGGAAATACATGTTTTGAGGTGCCCTGAATCCAAAGAAAATGCATGTTTAGAAAAGGGCCAATGTGTATGTGTCTGTGAACAGCATAACTAAAAACGAAAAGTCGAATCAACACCAAATTTGGTATTTAAGTTCAGTACCTACCAAAGATGCAACACGAAGATTTTCAAGAAAATCCCCCCACAACAAACCAGCCTTTACGTGGATTGTTTTTGAAAAATTTTGATTTGCTAAAAAATGGCTTTAATACTTTGATTAAAATTCATATACCTATTAAAGATATTTAAATGACAAATAAAATGTATTCTTGAATTTTCTTTGAAAAGCGTGAAGTCCACTTCATTTCGAAAAAAATTAGTATAATCCTTTGTTACTGGTAGGTGTTAAGCGATAAACCAAAACGTACTACACAAAAAATGTAGATCGCTTTAAAACACAATTTATTTAAAATAATTCTCTTGTGGCATAAGCCGTTTCTGAGATATCCGTTATAAAACGTTCTAATTGTTCATTACTCGGTCATTCTCTTAAAGTCCTTTCAACATTCAGTTGTCATGGAAACAGAATAGAATTTTAAGACCATCATATAGCGTCCAGTTCTTAAACATTTGACTATCGCTGACTATAACGAAATGTGTAATGTAGCTATTCCTGCAAAGGTTTATTTGGATTAAAATGTTGTAGATAGAAAAAAAATCTGATGTGTTACACTCACATGACGTTCTCTACTCTTGTACAAAGTATTTTTACAAACGCTTATTCTCCATCTAGTTCATGTTAACAGAGATAAACATTTGCAGAGTCTATCTTATTGCTAATTTTCTTGTAGATGTAAGGGGAAAATATATTTACAAGGGCAATATAGAAAAACAGTAGCCTTTAAGCACATACATATCTCTTAATAGCTGGTTGCTAGGTGCAGCACCATTCCCTTTGCCACAGATTATAACTCTTTGCATATCCAAGACAAAAAAATGAATAACGAATTCCCATTTGAGAAAATAAGTATTGAAAAATTTAAGGGAATAACAAGCAATATCTCGAAAATGGTTCACTCAACAAAAAAAATGTATATGACATAAATTGTGTATTTTAACGCGATCTACATTTTTTGTGTAGTAAAATTTTGTCTATCTCTTATGGTTTACCAGTTATGCAAAAGTCGTTCACAATGAAGAATACTTTTGGAGACATTCTCAGAAAATTCAAGATATAAATTTTATTTGTCATAAAAATATCTTAAACATATGATATTTTAATCAAAATCGTTAGAGCCATTTTTGAGAAAATTAAAATTTTCGAAAAATCTTCCATGTAAAGGGTACTCTGGTGTGGGGGGATTTTCTTGAAAACTATCGTGTCGCATCTCTGGAAGATACTGAACCCAAATACCAAGTTTGGTGTTTATCCGACTGTTCGTTTCTGAGTTATGCTGTTCACAGGCACACACAGACACACACACAGACACACACACGGACATGTTTCCAAAAATGCTTTTTTTGGATTCAGGGGGTCTCAAAACATGTATTTCCGGTGAAATCTCGGTATCGAATTTTTGGGTGGAATACAATACTTCCCCTACTTACTATACGTAGTAGAGAAAGTAAAAATGAATAATAATAATTTGTATTCCCACTAATAAAAGATAGAGGGCAGAGAAAGTCACGTGAAGGTATCACTTCAGATTTTTAAGTTTTGAATTATTGAAAGTTACTGCGTTTAACTTTATGTCTCGCACGTGTTCCCAAAGAGTTGCTGGACTATAGCTCTTGATAGACCTTGAGTGCGATGAATGCAACATTCCATATACTCTTACCTACTCCGGTGACCAAAATCTGTGAATCCAGCAGAAACAAATCACAACTTAAGACGTGAGATAAAACAGCGCATGGAAATATTTGTTCTTTTTAATTGAGTACCATGTAAAATATGTATTTGTTTATATTTTCAATATTGCAGAATAAAGAATTTCTTGTATTTCTTTTTCTATGGATAGAAAATCCTTAAAAAGTAGGTTTTCAGTACAAAATGTGGTTACATAAAAAGGGAAGCAAATAAATTATTATTATTATTATTATTATTATTATTAGCCTTGGGCAACAATAGGAGATACATTACCTGTGGTATTATCAGGATACAAATTGCTGCTAATTGGAGAATGTCAAACAGGAACAATTTTGGAATTATCACACAATACAAAACTGGTTACATGTGTTTATAGACAGAAAACTACTAATAAGAACATAATTCAGTGAACAAACTATCACCTTTACAGTTTTTTATAAAGTGAGTATCGAGTACGGTGTATCTGTACTCAAAAATCGGTTTCGGTGTAGAGTATCAGAAATAGTGGTATCGTTCCATCACTACTTTATTATTTGGAGTATAAAATGAGTGATAATGCAAGCAATGCATTACGAACTTTTTGATTCGCTTGAAAGGTGGGCTGCGATGATGTCACGTGCATTTGTTTATACTAGGACCCTTTCTTGGGCTGGATGGAATGTGTGACAGATCTTAACCCAACAGTGGTAAAACAGCAATTTGAATTTGAACAAAAATGGGCTGCATCAATAAGACAACAATAAGAAAACGAACTGATTTTAATGAATTGATTTTTAAATGAATTATAACAACATGGGCATTTAAATAATGATTTAAATTTCCATGGAATAAATAATTGCATCTTGGGCATGTGATGAAAATGGACCTAGACAAATTGTCCAAGTAAATATTTGAGTGCATATCATAGAAGAGTAGGAAACGAATATTTCAAATAAAAAAGTGATAAATCATCCTGAAATAAAGAAGTGGATTAAATTATATTAGTTATTCCTGGTGAAAAATACCCCCTTCCTCCATCTTCCGTGTACTACAACCCAGGTGGTAGTGAGTTTATAGTGTGGCACTAAGCTATCATTAGAGCAAGAATTTATAAAATACTGCCTTTTTATTGGTGATTGTCAGAGAATACATAGATGCAGATTGTCAGTCCTTGTTCGTAATCTGGCAAACACAACGGAAAGGTTTTATTTTTGAAGCGCATAATTCCAAAACGAAAAGCCGGTTGAATATCAAGCTTGGTGTTTAGGTTAGTTTCTTCCAAATGCGAAAATCCCTCAGCCCAAACTACCTTTGACATGGAAGAAGTCCTCCGTGGTGTAGTGGTTACCTCTAGTTCCTCAAGTCGCGGGTTCAAACCCGGCAGAGGGCAATGGATTTTTTCGGACGTGAAAATCCTTAGCATGGCTTCCTTCGGAAGGGAAGTAAAACCGGTGGTCCCGTGTCGTAGATTTACGGTACGTAAAAGAACCTCAAGCCTGATAAAGAGGCCTCTGAGAAAAATTACTGGTCTCACCCATTATAGAATGGAACGCTAAGGAGCACAGCAGTTAAAAGAGCGTCCATAAACAAAAATCAATTTAATTTTAGTTTTTTCCAAGATTATTTTTGAAATTTTGGATTTTTTAAAAAAATTGCTTCATCGATATTGATAAAAATAGCATATATTAAAGATATTTAAATAACAAATAAAACGTATATCTTGCATGTTCTGGAATTAGCCTTGAAGTCCTCTTTATTCGCAAAGAATTTGTTATAATCTTGTACAAGTGATAAATGTTAAGCGATCGACGATAACGTACTACACAAAAAATGTAGATCTCTTTAAAACACACAATTATATGAATATATTCTCTTTTTGGCATAAGTATTTCTGAGATTAATGCTACGATGTTTTTTGTTGTTCCATTTAACTGCAATGGATATATCTGCAGCCTTTTACCCCCAACACACATTGCCTAGTGGCACTGGTGTTAACTCGTATACTGTTGTCATTGGATTTCTGGTTTTTCTTACATTAGATCACACACACGCTCCCATTCATACTTCCAGAGAAAAATTCCTACCACCTAAACTGGAATCGAACGCAGGATCCCTCGCACAGCAGGCAGGTGTTCTATCAACTGGGCTAAGGGGCCAGGATGCAATAAAAACAGATTCCTGGCCTCTATTACAAGATATTTACCATCAGCATATGAATTCGTGCAGAAAACTCTGAACGTGAGAACATTTCCTACTAAATGAGTTTAATGCCCATATTAAAGCTTTTGGTGCTCATTACACAGAGATTTATTACAAGAGCAACATAATATTGCCTCACCATTGGCGGCATGTCACGTCTCCTCTTGTCACTTTCTTTCTTAATAACTTGTTGGTTTATGTTAAACGATATAAGGAAACACGTTCTAACCGAAGCTGTGAGACAGACAGCATCTTCATTAGTGAAAGAATTATAGCGACGCTCGACGTGTCTAATGACGGCGCAATGTCCCTCCACCGGAAGGATCGCAGAATGTCTGGCGCCACCGTGGCTTGTTTCTGATTGCCACATTAGGTTTCATATGTCGCATCTCAACATGGCATGAAGCCCTCACATGGGAGATCTCAACGTATCAAAATCTGATGTCTTACACTCACATGACTTTCTCTACTCTTGTACAAACTATTTTTACAGACGCCTATTCTCCATCTACTTCATGTTAATCGAGATAAACATTTGCAGAAACTATCTTATTGCTAGTTTTCTTGTAGGTGCAAGGGGAATTGGTAGGCTTTAAGCGATAGTCAAATGTTTTAAGAGCTGGTTACTATGTGGAGCATTCCATTCTCTTTGTATGTCCAGGACATAAAAACAAATTTGAGAAAAAGTATAAGTATTGGAAAATTTAAGGGAATAACAAGCAATGTCTCGAACATGGTTCACTTAACAACAAAAAATGTACATGACACAAATTGTGTATATTAACGCGATCTACATTTTTTGTGTAGTAAAAGTTTGTCTATCTCTTATGGTTTACCAGTTATGCAAAAGTCGTTCACAATGAAGAATACTTTTGGAGACATTCCCAGAAACTTCAAGATATACATTTCATTTGTCATGAAAATTTATTAAACATATTATATTTTAATCAAAATCGTTAGAGCCATTTTTGAGAAAATCAAAATTTTCCAAAAAGTGTTCCATGTAAAGGGTAGTCTGGGGTGGGGGGATTTTCTTGAAATAAATCTATGTTTAAGACATTTTATGGCAAATAAAATGTATATCTGGAATTTTCTGGGAATGTCTAAAAGTATTCATCAGTGTGAACGACTTTTGCATAACTGGTAAACCATAAGAGATAGACAAAATTTTACTACACAAAAAATGTAGATCGCGTTAAAATACACAATTTATGCCATATACACTTTTTGTTGTTAAGTGAACCATGTTCGAGATATTGCTTGTTATTCCCTTAAATTTTCCAATACTTATACTTTTTCTCAAATTTGTTTTAATGTCCGGGACAATCAAAGAGAATGGAATGCTCCACATAGCAACCAGCTCTTAAAACATTTGACTATCGCTTAAAGTCTACCATATTCCCCTTGCACCTACAAGAAAATTAGCAATAAGATAAACATCTCGATCATCATGAAGCATATGGAGAATAAGCGTTTGTAAAAATAGTTTGTACAAGAGTAGAGAAAGTCATGTGAGTGTAACACATCAGATTTTTTTATTCAGGGCACCTCAAAACATGTATCTCCGGTAAAATCTCGTTATCGAATTTTTGGGTGAAATGCATTACTTCCCCTACTTACTATACATAGTAGAAAAAGTAAAAATTTGATGTATTACCATCACATGGCTTTCTTAATTATCGTTACACTTTCTCTACTACGTATAGTAAATAGGGAAAGTATTGCGTTCCACCCAAAAATTCGATACCGAGATTTCACCCGAAATACATGTTTTGAGGTGTCCTGAATTCAAATACAGCATTTTTGGAAACGTGTCTGTGTGTATGTCTGTCTGTGAACAGCATAACTCAAAAACGAAAAGCCGTATAAATACCAAACTTGGTATTTCAGTTTTGTGTCTTCCAAGGATACGACAAGAAGACCTTCAAGAAAATCCCCCACCCCAAACTGCGCCTTACATGGAAACTTTTCGTTATTTTTTATTTTTACAAAAATGGGTCTTAACACTTTGGATTAAAATCCGTATGCTTAATATATTTGCATGATTAATAAAATCCTCGTGGTCTAGGAGTACTATGCTAGCCTCTAGTTTCCGAGGTCGCGGGTTCAAACCCGGCGGAGAGCGACAGATTTTTTTTCGGGCGTAAAAATCCTTAGCATGGCATGCTTCGGAAGAAGCTGGTGGTCCCGTGCCGTACATTTACGGCACGTAAAAGAACCTCAAGCCTGATAAACAGGCCTCTGAGCAAAATTTCTGTTTATATTTTCATGACAAATGAAATGTATATCTTGAATTCTCTGGGAATAGCCTTGAAGTCCTCTTCATTTTGAATAATTGGTATAATTGTTAAATTGAAACAAATAAACAAATCTTACTACATAAAAATGTAAACAATTATGTCAAATAAATCTTTGTTGTGGAATTGGGGGCGGGGGAATTACCGACTGCGCCGGAGCGGCTGAATTGTAAACAGGTCAACTGCGCGCGAGCGGGTATAGGGAAAAGGTCCCTAATTTGAACTGCCTCTTAAATTGAACCACTCCGATATTTTCCAAACTGTTCGACAGATGGCACCATAATGCTAGCAGAAGCGTGGCGTGTACAGCTATGAATGCTTGGAGTTGTTGACTTTGCATTCTGAGCTGTGGTTTCAGTTGTATGAAGTGTTGTGTGTTTTTGGTGTTTCAGAAGTAATATTTGACTCATCTAGCTAAGCTTATACGACCAAGTAGGTAAGTTTGAGATGAGCTATATATATATATTACATGTTATAAAGTGTTTATTTAGCAACAATGTTCATGCACACGTTTTTTCAAGCAGCGTCCCTCCTTGTCACATAGATGCTAAAGCTTCCAAAATGGTGTAGCTCGTCAATTGAACCAGTTTGAACCCTATATTGAACTGGTCCAATTTAGGAAACCTATTGAAGTTCTAGGATTGCTCAACTGCGAATACTGTATGTTGTGAATAAATATCGATATAATATGCTAAGTTAAAAAAAATCATGTTAAAAACAGTGGATGACATGAATATGTGAATGTGAATTGTCTGAATTGATGGACATGATCCAGTATGTGAGTTGTAGGATATGGCTTCACCAAAAGTGTGCAAAAGTTAGTGCCAAGAAGAAAGTGTTTTATTGTGAAGGCTGTAAATAATTGGACTCTTTTGTATGAGAGTAAAAATTAGTAATAGCTCTATATTTGCAAATAATACTTATTCCAAAACCAAGTGATTGTCATATATATAAAAACTGAAAATGTTCAAGGAAATTGCTATTCTTATCACAATTTTGTACTCTACCTTTATTGCTGATAGCATATTTGTTTTGAATGTACAATAAAATGTGTATTTTTATTAATAAAAATACTTTTAAACCTAAAAGTATGTGGTTCATTTTAAGACACGGGTGGTTCAATTTAAGGACCACGTTCCTAATTTGAACCGATTTACACCATCTCACTTTTTAAATGTTATTTAATTGTTAATTTATTAATTTTAAATTGTGTTGAGGATATTGATAGCGCAAGGATTTGTCACTTTAACGCTTGTGTTTCTGAAAAATTTTGATTTGAAATTATAATTATTATTTACTATTTAGTCTTAAGTGGTTCAATATAGGGACCTTTCCCCTACTACAAATACGTTAAATGCTTGCGAATCTTTCCCATGTAACAGAGGTGTGGCACCACTATTTGTTAGTCATTTGTTTCGAGAATAGTTGTGGCTGTAGGTTATAGGGATGGTAGCACTGTTAACGACTGTCGATTGTTCCGAGTGTATATAATGGCGTGCTGTGTGCAAAACATCGTGTGTGTTTCTATAAAGCAGTGGACTCCAACGCTTCTCTGCAAGTAATGAAAAGTCAAAGGGGACAAAGTTTGGTTATTATCGATGGATATAAGTTTCGCAGAGATAGGGAAACAAACATAGCGAGGAGTATCGTAAGTCCCGTGTTTATTTAACTGATACTGCTACTCACATTTTATTTAGTAATGAAGTAAGTCATAATCACGAAACCATTCATAGTCGGGATAGGCAAGTCATGTTCAATAGTGTACAGCGCAAAGCTGTTACTGAGTGTCGAAAGACCATGAAAGTTGATTGACAAAGAAGTTTCCTGTGAAAGAGTTGACATTTCAAATAAAGATGTGAATTGCATTAGGAAACGTATTTATCTCGCTAGAAGGCTAATTTTGCTGCAATTGCCAATAACGTTAGACGAAGTTCACAAAGCTTTGCAGGAAATGCCAATTCTAAGTATGAAGAGGGAAAACTTGCTTTTGATTAACGATAGTAAATTAAATTGAATATTATTTATGGACGCTCTTTTTCTACTGTGGCCCTTAGCGTCTCATTCTATATTGGGCGTGAAAGACCGGTAGTTTTGCTCAGAGGCCTCTTTATCAGACTTGAGGTTGTTTTACGTGCCGTAAATCTACGACATGGGACCACCGGCTTTACTTCCCTTCCGGAGAAAGCAATGCTAAGGATTTTTAGGCCCGAAAATTTCCTTCGCCCTCCGCCGGGTTTGAATCCGCAACCTCGGGAACTAGAGGCTACCATGGTAACCACTACACCACGGAGAATGACATTAACGAGTAAAGTACTACTGCTACGCTTCCGAATGAAGAGGACTTCACAGTCTATTCCCGGGAAAATTCAAGATGTATATATTTTATTTGTCATGTAAATATCTTTAATATATGACATTTTAATCAAAATCGTTATGCCATTTTTCAAAAATTCAAAATTTTCAAAAAGTGTTCCAAGTAAAGGGTAGTTACGGCGGGGGGATTTTCTTGAAAATCTTCGTGTCATATCTTTTGAAGGTACTGAACCTAAATAGGAAGTGTGGTGTGTATCCGATTTTTCGGTTTTGATCATGCTGTTCACAGGCGCACATGGACCTTCGTCTAAAAACGCTTTTTACTTTCTCTACTACGTATAGTAAGTAGGGGAAGTATAGTATTCCACCCAAGAATTCGATACCGAGATTTCATCGGAAATATATGTTTTGAGACTCCCTGAATCCAAAAAAAAAGCATTTTTAGAAACATGTCCGTGTGTGTGTCTGTGAACAGCATAACTCAGAAACGAACAGTCGGATAAACACCAAACTTGGGATTTAGGTTCAGTATCTGCTAGAGATGCTACACGAAGGTTTTCAAGAAAATCTCCCCACTCCAGATTACCCTTTGCATGGCACATTTTTTGAAAATTTTAATTTTCTCAAAAATGGCTCTAACAATTTTGATTAAAATATTATATGTTTAAGATATTTTCATGACAAATAAAATGTATATCTTGAATTTTCTGGGAATGTCTCCAAAAGTATTCTTCATTGAGAACGACTTTTTCATAACTGTTAAACCATAAGAGATAAACAAAATTTTACTACACAAAATGTAGATCGCGTTAAAATACATAATTTATGTCATATGCATTTTTTTGTTGAGTGAACCATTTTCGAGATATTGCTTGTTATTCCATTAAATTTTCCAATACAATTTTTTCTCAAATTCGTTATTCTTTTTTTTTGTCCTGGTATTGCAAAGAGAATGGAATAGTCCACATAGCAACCAGCTCTTAAAACATTTGACTATCGCTTAAAGCCTAGCAATTCCCCTTGCATTCTACAAGAAAATTAGCAGTAATATTAACATGAAGCATATGGAGAATAAGCGTTTGTAAAAATAGTTTGTACAGGTGTAGGGAAAGTCATGTGGGAGTAACGCATCAGATTTTTTTGTTTTGTTTTGTTTAATTTATTCAAGGGCCACAAAACATGCATTTCCGGTGAAACCTCGGTATCGAATTTTTGGGTGACAGAAAGTTAAAAGGAAAATATCGTAATATTGCTTTAAAAACCGTGGGTCTGACAACCAGGCTGTGTATAAGCACGCGGGCAGACTGCATAAAGTTCGGAATTTCGTCTATCAGCATGGCGCATGAACAACAATTGGGCGGAGCATAGCGGGTCCACAAATTATCAAAGGCGGGGTCACGGTATACAATAAAAAACGCGTGCCACTCCCCTCATGCAACAAACCGTATCAAGGAGGTTGAAGCGAGTTCATGGTGTTCCTTGTCGTTATTCGCACTCACTTGAGATTGCTAGAATCCATAACACATTTCAGAATTTTATTTATAACACAAACTTACGTTGTTTGGTTTGTTACTAATACATTTCTTTTTCTATTTTTACTTACCATATCATGTACACTGAATACAGACGGTAGTGCATTCATCCAAAAATTCGATATCGAGATTTCACCGGAAATACATGTTTTGAGGCCTCCTGAATCCAAAAAAAAGTATTTTTGGAAACATGTCCGTGTGTGTGTGTGTGTGTGTGTGTGTGTGTGTGTGTGTGAACAGCATAACTCAGAAACGAACAGTCGGATAAACACCAAACTTGGTATTTAGGTTCAGTATCTGCTAGAGATGCGACACGAAGGTTTTCAAGAAAATCCCCCCTCCCCAGATTACTCTTTACATGGAACATTTTTCGAAAATTTTAATTTTCTCAAAAATGGCTCTAACGATTTAGATTAAAATGTCATATGTTTAAGATATTTTTATGACAAATGAAATGTATATCTCAAATTTTCTGGGAATGTCTCCAGAAGTATTCTTCATTGTGAACGACTTTTGCATAACTGGTAAACTATAAGAGATAGACAAAATTTTACTACACAAAAAATGTAGATCGCGTTAAAATACACAATTTATGTCATATACATTTTTTTGTTGAGTGAACCATTTTCGAGATATTGCTTGTTATTCCCTTAAATTTTCCAATACTTATACTTTTTCTCAAATGGGAATTCGTTATTCATTTTTTTTGTTTTGGATATGCAAAGAGTATTAATCTGTGGCAAAAAGAATGGTGCTGCACCTAGCAACCAGCTATTAAGAGATATGTCAATGCTTAAAGACTACTGTATTTCTATATTGCCCTTTCAAATACAAAACAAGGGGAACATAGTACACTTTAAGCGATAGTCAAATAGTTTTAGAACTGGTCCCTATGTGTAAAATGTAATTCTCTTTGCATGTCAAAGGATCGTTTCTGCAAATGTTTATCTCGATTAATATGAAATGGATGGAGAATAAGAGTTTGTAAAAATAGTTTGTACAAGAGTAGAGAAAGTCATGTGAGTGTAACACATCAGAATTATTTTATGTCCTGGAAATGCAAAGAGAATGGAATACTGCACATAGCAACCAGCTCTTAAAATATTTGACTATCGCTTAAAGCCTACCAATTCCCCTTGTATCTACAAGAAAATTAGCAATATGATTAACATCTCGATTAACATGAAGCATATGGAGAATAAACGTTTTTAAAAATAGTTTGTACAAGAGTAGAGAAGGTCATGTGAGCGTAACACATCAGATTTTTAGATAAAGTGTGTCTGTCTGTCTGTGTGTCTTTGACCAGCATAATTCAGAATCGATAAGTCGGATAAACACCAAAACTGGTATTTAAGATCAGCATCTTCCAAAGTTGTGACACGAAGATTTTCCCACCCCAACTACCCTTTACCTACGTGGAAAATATTTCGAATTCTTTTTTCTCAAAAATGGCTGTAACGATTTTAATTAAAATACATATATTAAACATATTTACATGACAAATAAAACGTACCTTAAATTGTCTGGGAAAAACCTGTGAAGTCCTGTTCATTCGGAAGAAATTTTGTATAATCTTGTACAGGATGAACCAAAAGACTACGAACCGGCTGCGCGGTGTTTTTCCTGTGTGCGTCCTCGGCCCTCGTTCTCGCCTGCCGCTATCATAGAAAGGCGCGAATGAAATAATACAATATTTTTAAAACTACTTTTAAAGGCTTTACTTAACAGTTTATGAAAGTGTGTTTGAGGACAGAATTATTAGTAGAGATTTGTGGCCCCGTCGGTCCCCCGAACTAACCCCTCTGCGGTTTCTATCTCTGAGGTAACTTAAAACAAAGTATACAAGACAAACCCACACACTCTGGAAGAATTAAATCAAAATATCCGCCAGGAAATTGCCAGCAATTTCCAACCTGAGCTACGGCGAGTGATGGCTAGTTTCCTAAAGAGGTGACAAAAATGTAAGGGCAACGACGGTGGCCAGTTTCAGCATCTCCTTTCATAAAGTTGGTAAGTAAAGCCTTTCAAATTAGTTTTAAAAATGCTGTATGGTTTCATCCGCGCCTTTCTATGATAGCGGCAGACGGCAACGAGCGCCGAGGACGCGGACAGGATAAACACTGCGCAGTCGGCTCGTAGTTTTTTGGCTCTCTCTGTATAACTGGTAAACGTTAACCAATAGACGAAAGTGTACTTCACAAAAATTATAGAGCTCTTTAAAACACACAGTTTATTTCAAACAACTTCTTTTTTGGTGCCGTAAGCCATTTCCGAAGTAACCGTTATTAATGGTTCTAGTTGTTCAATACTTTGTCATTCTTTAAAGTTCTGTCGACTTTCACTTGTTTCTCGCGATGTCATGGAAACAGTGTGGAATTTTAAGGCCAGCATATAGCGTCCAGTTGTTAAACATTTGACTATCGCTGTTCTCTGTTGAGGACAGAGTATCTATAACAAAATGTGTAATGTAGCTGTTTCTGTAAAGGTTTATCTCGATTAAACTGAAGTAGACAAAAAATAAGCTTTCATAAGGTATGTTTAATACCCATTAATAAATGGTACAGGGTAGAGAGTCATGTAAAACTAACACATTAATTTTTGTTGTACTTTTCTATGTTATAGTAGAGGAAGTATTACATTCCATCCAAAAATTCCATACGGAGATTTCACTGTAATACACGTTTTGAGGTTCCCTGGACCAAAAAAGGTTCATGTATGTCCGTGGACAGCGTAACTCCAAAACTAAAAGTCGGTGATTACCTACTAAATTTGGTATTTAAGTTCCAAGGAGGTTCCAACACTAAGATTTTCAAGAAAGTTCTTGTACCTCAAACTACCTTTTACATGGAAAAAGATTCGTTTTTTTTTATTTTCTCAAAAGCGGTTCTAACGATTTTAATTATAATATCACATGGTTATTTTGTATTTGTACGTGAAATAATATATACGTAATGGCGGCGTTAACCATTTCTGAGATTTCTTTGTTACCTATTGGTTTGAATTTTCAAATATCTACAAATTTTCTCAAGTGAAAAGTCGCTATTCGATTTTACTTTCTCTACCACGTACATAGTAGGCAGAGAAGGTATTGCATTCCACACAAGAATTCGATACCGAGACTTCACAGCAAACACATGTTGTGCAGCCCAGAAAAAACAGTTTTAAAAATGTGAGCGTGTGTGTGTGTCTGTGAAAAGCAAAACTCAAAAACGAAAAGTCGGATAAATACCAAACTTAACATTTAGGTTCAATACCTTCCAAACATGCGACACGAAGAAAACCCCATCAAACCAAACTGCCCTTTACATGGAACTTTTTTCGAAATTTTTTACTTTCTAAAAAAAGGCTGGGACGATTTTGATTAAAATACCATAGAGTAAGTATATTTACATGAAAAACAAAACCTAGGTATATATTGAATTTTCTGGGAATAGCCTGTGAAGTCCTCTTCATTCGGAAGGAATTTTGTATAATCTTGCATAACTGGTAAACGCTGAGCGATAGACGAAAACGTACTGCATAAAAAATGTAGATCTCTTTAAAATTTATTGAAAACAAATTTTTATTTTAACATAAGCCATTTGTGAGATATCCGTTATTAATGATTAGAATTGTTCATTCTTTTAAAATCCTGACGATTTTTGTTGTTACTTGCGATATCATGGAAGGAGTATGGCGTTTTATGGCCAGCATGTTCTTAAACACTTGCCTATTCTATTCCGTTTGGATGTACCTAATAACGAAATGTGCTATTTTCGGAAATGTTTATTAAGCAAATAGGAAAATAACTTTCAAAATAATTTTTATGCCTACCCACTAATACGCGATAGAGGCTAGAGAAAGTCATGTGAGTGCAACACATCAGATTCTTTTTTTTATTATTTACTCCATTTCTATGCCACCATTAACTTTCAAAGTCACGTTTGCTGCTTTGACTTTTTGAGTCAATTGTCCGTCGGCAATGGTCGCTTCACTTTGTAAGTGATTTAGCTTATTTTATTGGATGGGAAATTAGTAGATCAAATTCTTCTTGGTTCTAGCCTTTATGT
Organism: Deroplatys truncata; assembly: GCA_030765065.1. Classification (NCBI taxonomy): domain Eukaryota; kingdom Metazoa; phylum Arthropoda; class Insecta; order Mantodea; family Mantidae; genus Deroplatys; species Deroplatys truncata. Next base: position 218,900,257 of record CM060983.1, read on the forward strand.
GTTTTACTTTAATTTGTACAAATTAAATTGGAAATTTATATGATAGCTTTATCTCCTACCAAGAACGGGTGTTTAGATTTCAGTTCTGTATCTTTCAAACTTGTTGAAGCAGGTACCTATTTATTTTCCAAAGTAATTTTGAATCTTTAGAAAACGTGCCCTATGATGAACATTTCAGAAAATTGAAATATAAACACGAAGTACCAGATTGATACAGGAGGCGGCAGAAGCGATGGTAATTTTTTTTTAAAATTCTTCCCTTCCCAACAAAAAATTTACCAATTCTGTGCTTAAACGAAATCTACTTTTTTGTGTCCTTTTTCTCTGACTCTTATGGTTTACCAGTCATAAGGTAAAAAAGTATACAAAACCTTTCAGAATGAAGAACATCATTGTTCATGTACTATTCGTAGAGAATTCAAATTTTATTCGCATATAATACCAATATCCTAAACATATGGTATTTTAATCATCATTAGGGTAATTTTTCATAAAATAAAAAAGAAGGATAATTTGTCTATTTAAAAGGTAGTTTGGAGGACTTATCTTGAAAATCTTCGAGCACACACATCTACGGAAAAAAAACTAACCTTAAATGCCAATTTCATACATATTAGACATGTACGTTTTGATTTATATTGAATACCCCCCCCACACACACAGAGACCACACATTAACTTGTTACGTCTTTCTTTATTCAGGAACATCAAAACATGCATTATTGGTGAAACCCCGATATCGAATTTCTGAGTGGAATGCGGTACTACAGGGAGAACCAAAAGACTACGAACCGGCTGCGCGATATGTTTCCTGTCCGCGTCCTCAGCGCTTGTTGCCGTCTGCCGCTATCATAGAAAGACACGGATGAAACCATAGAACATTTTCAAAACTACTTTTAAAGGCTTTACTAAAGAACTTTATGAAAGTGTGTTTGAGGGCGGAATTATTAGTAGAGATTTGTGGCCCCCTCGGTCCCCCGACCCTAACCCCCAGCGATTTCTATCTCTGGGGTAACTTATAACAAACTGTACAAGACAAACCCACACACCCTGGAAGAATTAAAACAAAATATACGACAGGAATTTCTCAACGTGAACTACGGCGAGTGATGGATAGTTTCCTAAAGAGGTGTCAAAAACCTATGGACAACGACGGTGGCCAGTTTCAGCATCTCCATTCATGAAGTTGGTAAGTAAAGCCCTTAAAAGTAGTTTTAAAAATGTTGTATGGCTTCCACGCGCCTTTCTATGATAGCGAAAGACGGCAAAGAGCGCAGAGGACGCTGACAGGAAGAACATTGCGCAGCCGGTTCATAGTTTTTTGGCTCTCTCTGTACTAGCACCTGCTTAGCTATAGGGTAAAATCTCAACAAGGTTAGCTTTCACTAGCTTTATCTGTTGAAAAATTGAGGGACAACTATATCTGCACAAAGCCAGCTTTCACCAGCTTTATCTGTTGAAAAATTGAGGGACAACTACATCCCCACAAAGCTAGCTTTCACCAGCTTTATCTGTTGAAGAAACGAGGGACAACAATACCTCCACAAAGCTAGCTTTCACCAGCTTCGTTTGTTGAAAAATTGAGGGACAACTATATCTCCACAAAGCCAGCTTTCACCAGCTTTATCTGTTGGAGAATTGAGGGACAACAATACCTCCACAAAGCTAGCTTTCACCAGCTTCGTTTGTTGAAAAATTGAGGGACAACTATATCTCCACAAAGCCAGCTTTCACCAGCTTTATCTGTTGAAGAAACGAGGGACAACAATACCTCCACAAAGCTAGCTTTCACCAGCTTCGTTTGTTGAAAAATTGAGGGACAACTATATCTCCACAAAGCCAGCTTTCACCAGCTTTATCTGTTGGAGAATTGAGGGACAACAATATCTCCACAAAGCCGGCTTTCACCAGCTTTAACTGTTGAAGAAACGAGGGACAACAATACCTCCACAAAGCTAGCTTTCACCAGCTTTATCTGTTGGAGAATTGAGGGACAACTATATCTCCACAAAGCCAGCTTTCACCAGCTTTATCTGTTGAAGAAACGAGGGACAACAATATCTCCACAAAGCTAGCTTTCACCAGCTTTATCTGTTGAAGAAACGAGGGACAACAATACCTCCACAAAGCTAGCTTTCACCAGCTTCGTTTGTTGAAAAATTGAGGGACAACTATATCTCCACAAAGCCAGCTTTCACCAGCTTTATCTGTTGAAGAAACGAGGGACAACAATACTTCCACAAAGCTAGCTTTCACCAGCTTTATCTATTGGAGAATTGAGGGACAACAATATCTCCACAAAGCTAGCTTGCACCAGCTTTATCTTTTGGAGAATTGAGGGACAACAATATCTCCACAAAGCCAGCTTTCACCAGCTTTATCTATTGGAGAATTGAGGGACAACAATATCTTCACAAAGCCAGCTTTCACCAGCTTTATCTTTTGGAGAATTGAGGGACTACAATATCTCCACAAAGCTAGCTTGCACCAGCTTTATCTTTTGGAGAATTGAGGGACAACAATATCTCCTCAAAGCTAGCTCTCACCAGCTTTATCTGTTGGAAAATTGAGGGACAACAATATCTCCACAAAGTCAGCTTTCACCAGCTTTATCTGTTGGAGAATTGAGGGACAACAATATCTCCACAAAGCCAGCTTTCACCAGCTTTATCTATTGGAGAATTGAGGGACAACAATATCTCCACAAAGCCAGCTTTCACCAGCTTTATCTGTTGAAGAAACGAGGCACAACAATACTTCCACAAAGCTAGCTTTCACCAGCTTTATCTATTGGACAATTGAGGGACAACAATATCTCCACAAAGTCAGCTTTCACCAGCTTTATTTTTTGGAGAATTGAGGGACAACAATATCTCCAGAAAGCTAGATTTCACCAGCTTTATCTTTTGGAGAATTGAGGGACAACAATATCTCCACAAAGCTAGATTTCACCAGCTTTATCTTTTGGAGAATTGAGGGACTACAATATCTCCACAAAGCTAGCTTGCACCAGCTTTATCTTTTGGAGAATTGAGGGACAACAATATCTCCTCAAAGCTAGCTCTCACCAGCTTTATCTGTTGGAAAATTGAGGGACAACAATATCTCCACAAAGCCAGCTTTCACCAGCTTTATCTGTTGGAGAATTGAGGGACAACAATATCTCCACAAAGCCAGCTTTCACCAGCTTTATCTATTGGAGAATTGAGGGACAACAATATCTCCACAAAGCCAGCTTTCACCAGCTTTATCTGTTGAAGAAACGAGGCACAACAATACTTCCACAAAGCTAGCTTTCACCAGCTTTATCTATTGGACAATTGAGGGACAACAATATCTCCACAAAGTCAGCTTTCACCAGCTTTATCTTTTGGAGAATTGAGGGACAACAATATCTCCACAAAGCTAGATTTCACCAGCTTTATCTTTTGGAGAATTGAGGGACAACAATATCTCCACAAAGCTATCTTTCACCAGCTTTATCTGTTGAAACATTGAGGGACAACTATATTTCCACAATGTGAGTGAGGGGTAGGTTAATATCTGATAAGACTGACTTACATCTGCTGTAACTGTTTGAAATTGTGCGTGAGAGAGAGAGAGACTGAGAGAGAGAGAGACTGAGAGAGAGAGAGAGAGAGAGAGAGAGAGAGAGGGGGAGTAATATCTGTAAAAGCCTAACTACAGCTGCCTTATCTGTTGATTAACGGCCTGTATTACGATCTCCGGTTAAGGTTTGGGGTAAGATTTACCTGAGAGTTACGTACTGCGACTGTATTACAATCTTTGGTTAAGGGCTACCCGGGAGTTATTTTTGGAGGTAAACTAACCACCACCTCAAGTGGTGGATAAAGATGATACCTTGGAGTTAACTCGTATTTCCGAATGAAACATGGCGTACCACCGGCAGAGATTGATTATTGAGAGTGATTCAGAATATATTTTCAAGTTTTTGGAAATGTTATCTATACATTAGAATAGTTCACTCCAACACCCAGTCTTAAATATTACTGTCAGGGCGTAAGGAACTAACCATTGTGCTTGGATTGTTTTTGGAAGGCCAAACATTTTAGGTTAAATGACAAGCAGTGTGGGCAAAGGTAAACGTATTTTGCGTGTTAGTTTATATTTAGGTTGGTTTTTAAAATTGTCGAATGGCTTTTCACGTTAGTTTTAAGTGATATTCATGAAATGTTTGCGTCAAAAGACTATGGTTTTCGGTTATTAAAGTGATATTCGTAAAACTTTTACGTCAAAACTCTTAACACTATTTTTAACGAAACTTTGAAGTGTGGCATAGTTTTCCAAATAGAATAACCAAGGAACGGTATTAGAAAGATGCAACAAACTTAAGAATATTGTGTTGAACTTAAATGTCAGGCAACATGTGTAAATCCGAATCAACATTAGAACCATCGATGTTGCTTTTCTATAAATATAATAGCTTTCGCGAACGGAAAAGCTAATAAAAAGGTATTATAACTATTGTTTACGGTATCCTATTGTAGCTCAGTAATCCAATAACGTACTAGAACCGCATCTTGTGTGCTCAATGACATGTATATAAATTACATTTTAGGTTATGTTCATGTCAAAATTCTCTAAAAAAATCTCCAAAGCCGTTCACAATCTATAATAGTCTGTCCGCTCGCCTTGTTACTAATGACCAATAATGACGCTATAATGTTGCAGATTACCACGAGATAGCGTTGTATAAACAGTGAAGTCGCTCAGAAAACTATTGCCAAGGAGAATACATATCTCTTTGGTGTTGCCAACTTCTCGCCCAGCATCATAAACCTTAGGGTTACTAACCATCGGTTGATATGCGTTTGTAATACGCGGCAATGCACCTAACCTTCAGGTAGCGATAACTGATAGGTTACAAACCATGACTTTTAACCGGAGATCGTAATACAGGCCGTTAGTGTTGGAGCGCGAATACACTTGGGAGGAATTAACCTTACGTGTGAACTGTGTCGTTTTCTAAGGTGGTGGTCTAACAGAAACAAAACTGTCATGCTACTGGAATGTATTTGCAAATTACAGGAAAACTAACAGTAGTGACTCTCACGTTACTTCCTTATATGTAATCTGTTTCCGAATGGATCATCTGCACAAAATCTGCAACATCTGCATCAAAAGGTACAGATTTCATCGGGGTTGAAAATACCATGTCTACACAGCTTTTCAGAGTCTAGGTGGCCTGTAATTTCGGTCAAATCCTAAATAATATTTGTAGTATGTTTATATCAGATATATTTAATAGTGTTGATTTTTTACTTTCTCTACTACGTACAGTAAGTAGGGGAAGTATTGTGTTCCACCCAAAAATTCGATACCAAGATTTCACCGGAAATACATGTTTTGAGGTCGAAATAAAGCATTTTTGGAAACATCGCCGCGCGCGCGTGTGCTTGTGTGTGCGTGTCTGTCTATCAGTTTGTGAACAGCATAATTCAAAAACTTTAAGTCGGATAAATACTAAACTTGGTATTTAAGTATCTTCCAAGGATGCAAGACGAAGATTTTCAAGGAATTGTCCTTCAACCCCGACTATTCTATCCGACTGTTCGTTTCTGAGTTATGCTGTTCACAGCCACACAGACAGACACACACAGACAGACACACATACGGACATGTTTCCAAAAACGCTTTTTTTGGATTCAGGGGTCTCAAAACATATATTTCCGGTGAAATCTCGGTATCGAATTTTTGGGTGGAATACAATACTTCCCCTACTTACTATACGTAGTAGAGAAAGTAAAAATAAGAAACACATTGTATATCCAAGTATTCCTTCAGCCACAGGCCAGTTCCACACGGAGAAGATCTGCCTGTTCCTCTTCCTCCAGCTGTTTTACAGAACTTGGAAGAAGATGGTGTTGAAAGTGAACCTCATGCAATCACCGAAGACGATTCTGATGATGTCTACCGCCCTGAATACGACGTGACTCCACAACTGTTCTCTCAGAGTGAATTAAATGATCTAGTACGTGATTTGAATTTGTCTAAGGAATCTGCAGAGATACTAGGTTCCCGTCTTAAATAAGAATCCAGGAACCAGGAACACATTACTCATGGTACATACACAGAGAACAAGAGCTAGTTCCTTTTTTCTCACAGATCGAGTCCTTGGTATACTGCAATAACTTTGTTAACGAGTTAATGCACTTTTATGACATTGAACATGATCCTACTCAGTGGAGACGTTTTATAGATTCATCAAAGAGGAGCCTGAAAAGCGTGTTACTGCATAATGGGAATGTGTATGAGTCCATTCCTGTCGCACATTCAGTTCAAATGAAAGAGACAGTTGAAAACATGAAGATACTTTTAAGAAGTATCCAATACGAGGAACACAAATGGCATATCTGCGATGATTTCAAAGGTACTGGAATACTATTAGGACAACAAGCTGGGTCCACAAAAATGCCTTGTTTTCTGTGCGAATGGGACAGTCGGGCAAAGCAAAGACATTGGAGTGTGAAAGTATGGCCACAGCGGAGAAACTTGTTGCCTGGAACTAAAACCATCCTGCACGAACCGCTTGTAGAGAGACAAAAGATATTGCTTCCGCCACTACACATAAAATTGGTCTTGATGAAGCAATTTGTAAGGGCTCTACCACAGGATGGACCCTGCTTCAAGTACCTTTCCAAGAAATTTCCCTTCATTACACAAGACAAATTAAAGGCTGGAATTTTTGTTGGTCCTCAAATAAAGAAATTGATGAAGGATGAAGATTTTGAGAAGACAATGAATGAGAGAGAAACAGAAGCATGGACCTCCTTCCGACCAGTTACTGAAAACTTCTTAGGCAATAACAAAGATCTTAATTACAAGGCCATTGTCGAAACAATGTTGGAAAATTTCAAGAAGACGGGTTGTAACATGAGTGTAAGAGTGCATTTTCTGCATTCACATATCGACTACTTTCCAGAGAATCTGGGACATTACCTATAGTGAAGAGCACCAAAATATTAAGGAAATGGAGAGGAGGTACCAGGGGAGATGGAATGAAACTATGATGGCCGACTACTGTTGGATGTTGAGGAGGGACAGTCATCTTCAAGGATCTGTAAGGAAGTCAAAGAAGAGAAAATTTGAAAAAAATTAAATGAAACACTTTGATTTCTTGTTTTGTTAAGATGTATTCATGAAATAAATTAGGGGAGTTCTTGAGAGTATTCTTAAAATGTTTCTTGAATAAAAACTTACCTAATGTGAAATGGTATTTGAATACTTTTTTACGCTCATTAGTAAAATTCTCAAAACATTACTTCTTGTTTTGTGTAAAAACCTGACGTGATAGAAAAAACCGGAAGTTATTTCTGGAATCAAATAAAAATTTGATTCAAGAACACCTACTTTTAAGAAATCATCTGACAACAAGTTTGAAAATGCACACTAGTGTAATATTTTACGAAACCGTGGAATATGACAATATGAACAGCAAAAACCTAATTTTGAAGCTTTCGTATACGTGACGCATGTTCATTGTGAAGAACGGATTTTCCTTGGTGAATTATCAAAAGGGTTGAGCTTATTCCGAGATTACGCGCGCGCACGCATACACACAAATCTACGCACACACATACCTACACACATTCTTTTATTAAACATCCACTCCACTAATTTGCATACGAAAGGCAGGATTTATTACGTTGTATTTACTACAGAGCTTCCCTAATGAACTGAATTTTCCTATGTTACTATTATAGATATCGTTTTATAGTATACTGATGAGCGCCTTCGACGTTTTAGAGAGGAAATTCATTTAATGTTGCTATTAAAAACGGGATGCAATGACTTTTATGTTTCACGGAAATAAGGTATAAGAACAGGATGCAGCATCGGCCAATGAATGAGAGAAAAAAAGAAGATAAAAAATAATGCACGTCCAGGAGGGGATAAAATAAAGCCATGTGCTGACAGTCGGCCGGCCTCTCGGAATCTCGTATTGGTGTTTGGTGAGGATGCTGGGGAAGATAGACCCGCCTGCTGTGCGTGGGTGTATCTTGGACGCACTTGCATTCTCCGGCTTTAGTAATGTGACAAGTTCCTTTGTGTGTGCTCGCGGTCGTTACTTCCAGAGAACCTACAGGTAAGAACAACTGCAAACAAAAGAGGAGCGAAATCTGAGAAACAAACGAGTGTACTGTGGTGAATAAGTGAGTGATGGAGGCACGAATTACCGCTAAATTAAGCTCAGTTTTAAGCACCTACCAGGTATGGGTTCAAATAATATTCAGGGATAAATGGTGGCGGTGTAGGTACTCGATAATCATGTAGCAAATATTTTAGATTTGGAAATTTCGACATACTTTCAACAGTATTGTTTTTTGACGCAGTTTAAGGCATATTTTTGAAAATAAAAACACAGCACAGTAAGAAGTCACTGAAAACGAACGTCTTATTTCGTAAATAACATAGGTAAGGGCATTAGTGAAGCCATTCCTTTGTTTTCTTGCAGCAGTCTTATTATTGGTGTTGAAGCATGTAAACAGTACTTTTCATGGAATATTTTAGAACTGATAGTGCTTTTTAGGTGAATTTTTCTTACAAGTGCTAGGTTGCGAAGCAATAAATACCTTCCAGTTAGCTGAAAGGTAAATCTTAGGTTAGTGCTATTATACTTTAACGCAACTATATTAAAATTTAATCATATATGTAGAGTATATCTTTCGTTTTACCAAAAACATAATCATAAATCCTTATAAAAGTCAGATAAATGCGTGAGAATATGTTTAAAATAATCCTATAGTTTTAATCTTATTCTTCTAATATCTGACGCAGCTATCAACAGAAATATAGGACCTGCTTTGAGGTAAAAGAAAAGGATAACATTCGTTGATGAAACAGTCGTTGAAGATTCCAAAATTCACCGTGTTAATAGGTGAGTAACATCTGAACGTTATTAACATGGTTGGATTTTCTCTTTATGTTCCATGTGTTAAAGCTATTATGATGAAGAAATTACAGGTAACCTAGGTAAACAGCCTAGCTTTGCAAAAAATGTGGCATCTACTTCTAAAATTCTTACAGAATAGTTACTAAAAGAGAATAAAGAAGTCAACTCTTGGCCACAGGAGGACGATAGCCTTGCAAAAAGATGTAACTTAAAACAATTGCAATAGAATTCGTGTCAGAATTGCAAGCCTAACTTATTTCTTTGTGCTAAGAATAGTTTTGATTTTCTTGCTGTCCGGACAAATGAATAGGTAAATGTGAATTGTGACATTTTACCTTGCAGGTTAATATATATTAGGATTCAGTTTTTTCAGTGAAAGCGTTAGGAATCTTTTTCAAAATTTGCCTAAGAATTTTATAATAATTACTGTAAAAATATTAACTTCTAAAAGCTTTGGAAAAAAATTCTGTGTTACACTCACATGATTTTCTCTAGTCTTGTATAAACTATTTTTACAAACGCTTATTCTCCATCTACTTCATGTTAAACATTTGCTGAAACTATCTTATTGCTAATGTTCTTGTAGGTGCAAGGGGAATATGGTAGGCTTTAAGCAACAGTCAAATGTTTTAAGAGCTGGTTGCTATGTGAAGCATTCCAGTCTCTTTGTATGTCCAGGGCATAAAAAAATCTGATGTGTTACACTCACATGACTTTCTCTACTCTTGCACAAACTATTTTTACAAACGCTTATTCTCCATCTACTTCATGTTAAACATTTGCAGAAACTATCTTATTGCTAATTTTCTTGTAGATGTAAGGGGAATATATATTTACAAGGGCAATTTGGAAATACAGTAACCTTTAAGCACATACATATCTCTTAATAGCTGGTTGCTATGTGCAGCACCATTCCCTTTCCCACAGATTAATACTCTTTGCATATCCAAGACAAAAAAATGAATAACGAATTCCCATTTGAGAAAGTAAGTTTTGAAAAATTTAAGGGAATAACAAGCAATATCTCGAAAATGGTTCACTCAACAACAAAAAATATATATGACATAAATTGCGTATTTTAACGCAATCTACATTGTTTGTGTAGTAAACTTTTGTCTATCTCTTATGGTTTACCAGTTATGCAAAAGTCGTTCACAATGAAGAATACTTTTGGAGACATTCCCAGGAAATTCAAGATATACATTTTATTTGTCATAAAAATATCTTAAACATATGATATTCTAATCAAAATCGTTTTAGCCATTTTTGAGAAAATTAAAATTTTCGAAAAATCTTCCATGTAAAGGGTAATCTGGGGTTGGGAAATTTTCTTGAAAACCTTCGTGTCGCATCCCTGGAAGATACTGAACCTAAATACCAAGTTTGGTGTTTATCCGACTGTTCGATTCTGAGTTATGCTGTTCACAGACAGACACATAGACACACAGACACACAGACAGACACACATGCACACACACGGACATGTTTCCAAAAATGTTTTTTTTGGATTGAGGGGTCTCAAAACATGTATTTCCGGTGAAATCTCGGTATCCAATTTTTGGGTGGAATACAATACTTCCCCTACTTATTATACGTAGTAGAGAAAGTAAAAACGAATTCCCATTTGAGAAAAAGTATAAGTATTGGAAAATTCAAACAGATAACAAGAAATATCTCGAAAAGGGTTCACTGGACAAACAAAAAATGTATGTGACAAATTGTGTGTTTTAACGAGATCTAAATTTCTTGTGTAGAAAAATCCTGTCTATCTCTTACGTTTATCTGTTATGCAAAAGCCATTCATAACAAAGAGGGCGTTTGGGGACACTCCCAAAAAATTCAGGATATACATTTCATTTGTCACGAAAATATGTGAAACGTATGATATTTTAATCAAGGTCGTTAGAACCATTTTTGAGAAAATCAGAATGTTCGAAAAATGTTCCTGTAAAGGGTAGTCTGGGGTGGAGGGATTTTCGAAAATCTTTGTGTCGCATCTTTTAAAGATACTGAACCTAAAAACCAAGATTGGTGTTTATCCGACTTTTCGTTTTTGTGTTATGCTGTTCACAGACACACACATCGTCCTTTTTCTAAAACAAAATGTTTTTTTTGGGGGGGGATTTAGCGGGCCTCAAAGCATGTATTTCTGGTGAAATATCGGTATCGAATTTTTGAATGGAATGCAATACTTCCCCTACTTACTATACGTAGTAGAGAAAGTAAAAATGTGACATCTACTTCTAAAATTTTTAAAGAATGGTTACTAAACGGGTTTGAAGAAGTCAACTCTTAACCATAGGAGAAGGATAGCGTTGCAAACCGATGTAACTTAAAACAATTACAATAGAATTTGTGTCAGAATTGCAAACCTAGCTTATTTCTAAGAATACTTTTGATTTTTTGCTGTCCGGACAGATGGAATAGGTAAATGCGAATTGTGGCATTTTACCTTGCACGTTAATATATATTAGAATTCAGTCTTTTCATGAAAGGGTTAGGGAACTTTCTCAAAGGTTGCCTAAGAATTTTGAAGGGTTATTGTAAAAATATTAATTTCTCTAAACTGGTAAAAACAGTCGCTTTTAATACGTAATTCTCAGAAACTACTTAAAATAGAGAGTTGAAATTTCTATTTTTTGCAATCGAACACTAAGGAGTACCTACTCAGTTTAAATATTTTCTCTCTGAAGAATTGGACTGATTTTGTCTGAATTTTAAGACAGAAGCTCCATAGTTTAAAATACAGTAACACTAGAAGTGCAAGTCTGTTTCAGTAAACTTCATAAATTAGCTTAGAGAGTTTAGAGGGTTTCAAATTCATAGTTGTTATAGCTTTTTAACAAACAAGATAGCAAATTTGTTTAAGGTAATGCATCCGTGAAATTTGAAAATTCCACGGTATATGTCTTCTAAAAATTTATGGCGTACATTACACACAATAATGCTCCACACGATGCATTTTTAAAAATGTGATGTGATACATTCACATGATCTTCTATACCCTCTATCGTTTATTAATGGGTACACAAATTATACCTACACAGTCTACCTACATTTTTCTATCTAGTATATTTTAATCCAAATAAATCTTTACAGAAACAGCTACATTACACATTTCGTTATAGATACAAAGAGAACAGCGATAGTCAAATGTTAACAACTGGACGCTATATGCTGGCCTTAAAATTCCATACTGTTTCCATGACATCGCGAGAAACAACTGAATGTTGAAAGGACTTGATGAACAATTCGAACGTTTAATAATGCACATCTCACAAATGACTTATGCCACAAAACACTTATTTTAAATAAATTCTATGTTTTAAAGGGATCTAAATTTTTGTTTAGTATGTTTACGTCTCTCGCTTAACGTTATACACGATTATACAAAATTTCTTCCAAATGAAGTGGATTTCACAGGCTATTCCCCAAAAAATTCAAGATATTTAATTTTTCATATAAATATCTTTAATATATGATATTTTAATCAAAATAGAGACAAGTTTTAGAAAATCAAAAGTTTCTAAAAATCTTCCATATAAAGGGTGGTCTGGGGTGGAGGAATGTTCTTGAAAATCTTGTGTCAAATCTTTGGAAGATACTGAACTTAAATACTAAGTTTGGTGTTGATCCGATTCTTCATTTTTGAGTTATGCGGTCACAGACACACAGATACACACAGAGACAGACAGACACACACACACACACACACACACACACACACACACACACACACGTACCTTTTTCTAAAAATGCTTTTTCGGATTCAGGGGAATAACATTTACCAATTATACAGATTATACAAAATTTCTTCCAAATGAAATGGACTTCATAGGCTATTCCCAGAAAATTAAAGACATACATTTTATTTGCCTTGTAAATATCTTTAACACATGATATTTTAATCAAAATCGCTTGAGACATTTTTCAGAAAATAAAAAATTTAAAAAATGTGACATGTAAAGGATAGTTTGAGTGGGGGGTTTTTCTTGAAAATTTTTGTGTCGCATGTTTGGAAAGTACTGAACCTAAATACTAAGTTTGGTGTTTATCCGACTTTTGAGTTAGTGTTCACAGACAATCTCTCTCTCTCTCTCTCTCTCTCTCTCACACACACACACACACACAAACATACACACGGGCGCGAATGTACCTATTTCTAAAATTCCTATTTGGATTCAATGGTCCACAAAACATGTATTACCGGTGAAATATCAGTATTAAATTTTTGTGCGGACTGCAACAACCCGTCTATTTGTTTGTATGAGTTACAGACAAATAAACAATATGGGTAGAGAAAGCGCTGCGAATGCAACACATCAGAATTTTTACTTTCTCTACTACATACAGTAAGTAGGGGAAGTATTGTATTCCACCCAAAAATTCCCTACCGAGATTTCACCGGAAATATGTTTTGAGATCCCCTGAATCCAAAAAAAAAAACATTTTTGGTAACATGTCCGTGTGTCTGTCTGTGAACAGCATAACTCAGAAACGAACAGTCGGATAAACACCAAACTTGGTATTTAGGTTCAGTATCTTCCAGAGATGCGACACGAAGGTTTTCAAGGAAATCCCCACCCCAGATTACCCTTTACATGGAACATTTTTCGAAAATTTTAATTTTCTCAAAAATGGCTCTAACGATTTTGATTAAAATATCATAGGTTTAAGATATTTTCATGACAAATGAAATGTATATCTCGAATTTTCTGGGAATGTCTCCAAAAGTATTCTTCATTGTGAACGACTTTTGCATAACTGGTAAACCATAAGAGATAGACAAAATTTTACTACACACAAATTGTAGATCGCGTTAAAACACAGAATTTATGTCATACATTTTTGTTGATGAGTGAAACATTTTCGAGATATTGCTCGATATTCCCTTAAATTTTCCAATGCTTTTTCTTAAATGGGAATTCGTTATTCAGTTTTTTATGTCATGGACATACAAAGAGAATGGAATACTCCACATAGCAACCAGCTCTTAAAACACTTGACTATCGCTTAAAGCCTACCATATTCCCCTTGAATCTACAAGTAAATTAGCAATAAGATTAACATGAAGCATACGGATAATAAGCGTTTGTAAAAATAGTTTGTACAAGAGTAGAGAAAGTCATGTGAGAGTAACACATCAGATTTTTTTCTATGATTTCCTCTCTTATCCTAAAACCCGGAAAGCGTTTATGGAAGAATGATATCACATTTCAGTGCTTAAGGTAATATACCAATGCTGTCATAACCTGTTCCGATTCAAGCGGAACGACACCTCGACAACAGTGACCATGACCTCGCGTGTATGGTGGACGCTTACTTCGCGCTTTAGCCGTCTCTGTAATACTCGATCAAAGCCTTACTCTCTGTTCTGTTATTCGTGACCAGAAATAGAGAATGACTTTCCTCCAGGACTTTGTCAATGCGACACAGAGGAACGTATCTCAAGTGTGAATCACTATAAGATCTGATATTTTGAGTATGTTCACACCCGTCCTGCTGCCTCTGGCATGTAACGAAGGGCACGATTTGTAAGCATACAAATAGACTGACTATGCGTGTAGCGCATTTTCAAGCCTTAGATTATAAACTGGTTTTGGTAATTGACATATCTAAAATTGAGCTAACATCAGCTTTGTAACAATTCATCTTTACTCATCAGCAAACATAGAAATTGAATTTTTAGACAGCGTGGCCTAAAAGCAGAATTTTTAATACAGTGGACACGATCTGAATGTTTTAGATTATCGCACTAATGCGATACAATTTTTATACCACTCCTTTGTGGTGACCAATCACATCGCATTTACCCTTTGTATTTCTACACGTTTAATAATTCGCTTGGTTTGATTAGATTTTACTTATCATTATGTCTTTTTACATGATTGATTTCTCATGGCGCTCACATTATCTGTTCTCAACAAAAATCGTCATGCTTCAGTTTATCGCAATTTGTTGTAGAGCTAACCTTTACGTTATATTGGCAACCTTCTGCTTTCTATAACGTTATTCCTTTATCTAGTATAACCTATATAAAGATTAAATGGCGGAAATTATGAATTCAGAAGAAACTGAAGTGGAAGAGCCAGGTGAAATTACAGAAGCAGCAGAAAGAATAACACTAGAAGTAGTTACCCAAAAAATCCAGAAGGCAATATGATATAGCATTTAATCGCTTCATTGCCTGGTGTAAGGTAAAACAAGTTGAAAATAATTTCACTGAAAATGACTGCTAGTGAATCAACAAAATATCTGACATCTCGCTTTTAACGTCATTTCTGTTGTTTAAGAATCTTGCTAAACGTGATCTCTGTTAGCTTCAGCAATTAATATAATATTATTGATATTTTACAAACTCGAGCGGCGTCTAGTATATGCCACACGTGTTAAACGTGTTTTCTTTCATCTATTTATTTTACGTCGCTTTAGCTGCATATCGCGACGGAGTTCTTAGTGGATCGATGTGTGGCGGACAGTTAGCCTTCTAAGTATCATCCTTGTAACCATACCATCTTGCTTCGTCACGTGTCCACAGAGACCTCAGTGCATAGCAACTGTATCTTCTGATTCGTGCCGTACAGATGTCATTAGGGTGCCGACCAGTCTAGCTGCTTTCATTGTCTGTGGACATATGACACAGTATTCGTTGTTACTATAGTTTTAGACTTAAGATGGATCTTTGGGTCGTCATATTAAATATCCAATCCGGTATTTACCTTGGCGGCTGAGGAAACCACGAAAAAACCTCAGTCAGTTATTTTGTTCGTAGGATTGAGAAACTCGGCCTACGGCCTTCGTTTCGGAAACATTCTTACTCGCAAAATAACACCCTTCCTTTAACGTTACTAGGTACGTTATAAGTTTTCTTCCATTAAGGAAGAACAAACACCAGCTGCGGCAGTCACCTCCTCCTGTCCGTTGCTGTTGGGCTTACCTTGATGCATCTCCCATGTTGGTTCCAAAAGTTCGCAGTGTGCTGGTTCTCTGCAATTTTATCCTCGGCTAGCTGCAGTAATTTTCCTTAAACTATATGGGAACATGGACTTATCCTTGGTAAAGGAAGCGTCGATCTCGGGTGGTGATATAAGAAGACATAGACGTGCTTTGGTTATGAAAAGATGACACTGCCGTTTCTTTTTATTTAACTAACCCACGTAGTATACAACACTGGTATTGCCGCCGTTAAAATACTGTCCACCGCTGTTAAAACGCGGCGCGGATATGACACGAAGTTTAAATATGCTTATTATCTCTTTACGAGTAGCGGTTCTTAGGTGTGTTTCTAAAACTGTCTTTATTCCCTTTTGGCGCGATATCTCACACATCCTGCAGCATCTCTCCCTGACCACACATGACAAAATGCCAAACTGAAATGAAATGCCAAACTGCCCCGAATTTGCTCCAAACAGATCCATTTATAGTCGCAGGCTTCTGGGGGTGCTTCCTTTCCTATTGGTCCATTTTTTAGCGCCACTCGACGCGTCCCACTATTTCGTATAAACTTCCGGGGATCTCATTGGTCCAAGTTTAATATAAATCGCGGCTTTTCCTAAATTTACCGTTAAGCTATCTGTCTCTCTCACTTGGTCACGGCGAATTATCAAATAAAGGGACAAAGGCGCTACACCCTCGCTGTAGGAATAATGGCCCTGCGACCAGAGAGACGTCATAAGCTAGATTTTCTGCCTTCGAAGGCACTATTCCTGTATGTTTTAGCGAAAACATTTCGTCGTGGACAGTATTTTAAGATAGCGCTTAAATTATTTACATTAAATCATTTATAACTCTTCTAATATTAGTAACCTAGATACATACATAACGTTAAATCACCCTTCTTAAACTATACAAGCAGTATAAGAAAAGATATGTACATAGTATGATTTAACATCAATAAAAATTAATTAATAAATTATCTATAATTACAGTTCTCGGGCTCGGCCTAGAGTTGCCGTTTCACAGCGTAGCAAGGCACTGGCGCTGCTCCTGAAGAGGCAGACACTGAGGAGCCTATAAAAACATAGCGCTACCTCCCATCACACGCACAACATCAAAACCAAACCACCACCCTACAACAGTTCCATCATCCCTATGGTTAAGCCCTTACAAGGATAGGTGCATAGAAAAATCACTTAGGCCCACCACAAGCCTACCAGACCGGAATTCGAGTTCAATTAGGTAGTTATAACATTCAAAATCATGCCGTAAACGTTACTAAGGAAATGACATCCTTACCGCCACCCAAACCAGTTTCATTGAAGTTGTCTACACATACAAAAATGCTCAACTAAAATTCCCATCCTAGACTTCACCTCACCGCTTTCTAAGCAACCATACGAATAAAACTGAACAATGACAAATACATTTTCAGTAATTTGAGACGAATGTAAACGCATTAAACTTAACATTAACATAAGTTTTAAATATACAGGCTATGTACCTATCATACCCAAAATATATCAAAGTAAACAATCATTACAATATTTGATACGTGGATATGTAGCATTTGCTGAATAAAGTACTTAGAAAAATACAACTCATTAACACATGCAATGTATCAAAACAATAATGTATTGCAATCACTAAACATTTTTGATGTGTTACACTCACATGGCTTTCTCTACTCTTGTACTCTTCTCCATCTACTTCATGTTAATTGAGATAAACATTTATAGAAACTATCTTATTGCTAATTTTTTTTAAAGGTACAAGGGGAGTATGGTAGGCTTTAAGCGATAGTCAAATATTTTAAGAGCTGGTTGCTATGTGGAGCATTCCATTCTCTTTGTATGTCCAGGACATAAAAACAAGAATAACGAATTCCCAGTTGACAAAAAGTATAAATCTTGGAAAATTCAAACAAATAACAGGAATATCTCGGAAATGGCTCATTCCCCTCCCCCCCAAAATGAAAAACACATGTGATTTGAAATTGCGTGTTTTAACGAGATCTACATTTTTATGTTCCAAAAATTTGTCAATCTCATACGGTTTACTTGTTACGCGAAAGTCATTCAGAATGAAGAGGACTTTGGGGGAAATTCCTAGAAAATTCAATATATACATTTCATTTACCATAAAAATATCTTAAACATATGATATTTTAAACAAAATCGTTACAGCCATTTTTGAGAAATTCAAAATTTCAAAAAATGTTCCATGTAAAGGGTAGTCTGGGGTTGGGGGTTTTCTTGAAAATTTTTGTGTCGCATCTTTGGAAGGTTTAGAGCCTAAATACCAAGTTTGGTGTTGATGCGGCTTTTAGATTTTGAATAATGCGTTCACAGACAGACACATACACATGGACTTTTCTAAAAAATCCTTGTTTGTATACAGGGGGTCTCAAAACGCGTATTTCCGGCGAAATCTCGATATTGAATTTTCGAGTGGAATGCAATCCTTCTCTACCTGCTAGGTATGTGGTAGAGAAAATAAAAAACACAACACCCAGAGCTAAGGAATTTTTACACAATGTACCTAACTTGTGTAGCTATTGTTTGTGATAGCACATCAAGTCTATACACTCGTCCTCCGTGGACTAGTGGTACCGTGCTAGCCTCTAGTTCCCAGGATCACGGGTTTAAACCCCCCGGAGGGCGATGGATTTTTTTCGGGCGTAAAAATCCTTAACATGGCTTCCTTTGCTTCTGAGCAAAATTACTGGTCTTTCACGCCCAATATAAAATGGGACGCTAAGGACCACAGTAGTTAAAGAGCGTCCATAAATAAAACTGAATTTAATTTAAGGTCTATACAGATTTTATGTTTTGATGTAAAACATTGTGTAATATGAATACCTACATGATTTTAAAGAAAATGGAAAATTTCAACTACTGTTCATGAGAAAGGTTAGTTTTAGGAGTTGTATCGTATTTCCACTGTTGGGGAGCCGAACTTAAAATTCGTTGCAAACGCACGTATAGTAAACAGTTTCCGGTAGCCTTCGCCTTTGCCCCAAGTTTAAAACATATTAACATTGTAATATGTTTGCCTCGGCTGCGTCAGTATTTGTTAGAGACACGTTTCTCTTTGTAGGGTTGTGGTGTGACTAGAATGTAGGCTTACACAGACTATTATTTTACTTCACTCCTTTTATTAATACTTGATACGATTTAAATAACACTTCACTGATATAAGGAGAGAGCTGTGAGATGTTTTTATTAAATACTTGCACTTTTAACACGCAAACTATTTTTTTACTCAAAATACGTATAAAATCTCTCAAGGACGCATCACGCATCCGGTTACAATCACTGTCTGCAGGCAACTGAATAGATTTCAACCGTCTAAACTTGTAAATTTCTGTATTTCAAGTCTCTGATTGGTTAATCCTACTCGAATAGAATACCTGCATTTAACTAAAGCTTTTTCTGGTTGTTGATTGGCTATTTTTAAACTGTCACTAAAATTATATTATTGTTACTCCAAGTAGTACTGTTAAACTTTCTTACTCATTATTGCGTCAAGGTTACCTAATTGTTAGCAATTTTGACCTATTTCTCACAGCTCCATCTTTATTAAATTACGTAATATATTCACATAACATTATTGAACATGTATACAATAATATAAGCATATGCAATGACTGTTACATACATTTTACAAATTATTACATACACATATTGCTTCAAGGTGGGCTTTTATTGAATTTATATATTACATAATTAGACTGAAATTATATAAGTGTTAAAAATACTGCCTCATTCAATACACTCTAACCTTTAGATTATCCCTACCACCCTGAAATTTGCGCACAAAAAATGTTCATAACGTAGAAGTTCCTAACTGAAGCTATTTTGTATAGGTATTCTAAAGTGATTGACAATTATTTATTTAAGAATCTGACCCAAAAAGGGTTTTGTATAAAGATATAGAATAACATACAAAAATTCTTACAGAAAGGATAAATTTCAATAGGTTCATAAAGAAGAGTTCCTATGAAATGGTAATAGATAAACTCACATAACTGTTACACATTAGCTATGTACACTATCTATTTATGACAAAACAGAAAAGAGGAATCACACATTTTCACCCTAGTGAACTAAATCCTGAAAAAAATGAATAAAAAAGCAACTAAAATAAGAAATAAATACCATATAAACGTGTTGCATTCACATAACTTTCTCTACTCACTCTTCTACACACTATTCTAACAAAATCTTATTTTTCTGTTTACTTGTTAATCGAAGTGAAGGTTCATTATACATTTACATATTCGTTGTAGATATACGAAAGGTGGGTAAAGTTAGATTTTTAAAAAGCGAGTCACTATGCGATGTCTTTGAAACTCCATGCTCTTTCCATGACCACGGGAAAAAACGAATACATACTTACCACTTCAAAAACGTATTTAAAAAATCTGATGTGTTACACTCACATGACTTTCTCTACTCTCGTACAAAGTATTTTTACAAACACTTATTCTCCATATGCTTCTTGTTAATCAAGATGTCAATCTTACTGCTAATTTTCTTGTGGATGCAAGGGGAATATGGTAGGCTTTAAGCGATAGTCAAATATTTTAAGAGGTGGTTGCTATGTGCAGTATTCAATTCTCTTTGCATTACCAGGACATAAAAAAATGAATAACGAATTCCCATTTGAGAAAAAGAATTGGAAAATTTAAGTGAATAACAAGCAATATCTCGAAAATGGTTCACTCTACAAAAAACATGTTTATGACATAAATTGTGTATTTTAACGCAATCTACATTTTTTGTGTAGTAAAATTTTGTCTATCTCTTATGGTTCACAATGAAGAATACTTTTGGAGACATTCCCAGAAAATTCGAGATATACATTTCATTTGTCAGGAAAATATCTTAAACATATGATATTTTAATCAAAATCGTTAGAGCCATTTCTGAGAAAATTAAATTTTTCGAAAAATGTTCCATGTAAAGGGAGGGGGATTTTCTTGAAAACCTTCGTGTAGCATCTCTGGAAGACACTGAAACTAAATACCAAGTTTGGTGTTTATCCGACTGTTCGTTTCTGAGTTATGCTGTTCACAGACACACACACACGGACATGTTTCCAAAAATGATTTTTTTGGATTCAGGGGGTCTCAAAACGTGTATTTCAGGCGAAATTTCTGTATCGAATTTTTGGGTGGATTACAATACTTCCCCTACTTACTACACGTAGTAGAGAAAGTAAAAAATTCAAACCAATATAAGAGAGTATCTTGGAAATGGTTAGACATGTTATACGTAGAAAATTCAAGATATGCATTTCATTTGCAAACAACGAAAATTTGTTCATGTGAACGGTAGTTTGGGATGGGGGGATTTTCTTGAAAATCATCGTGTCACATCCTTGAAAGATGCTAAACTTAAGAACCAAATTTGGTATTAAACAGCTTTTCGTTTTTGAGTTGTACTGTTCATAGATAGGCCGCGCGCGCGCGCGCACACACACACACACACACACAAACACATAGGATTTCCTCCTTAATTTGTTTATGCCAGGGGAACCTCAAAGCGTACATTTCCAGTTAAATCTTCATATCGAATTTTTGGGTGAATTGCAATACTTGCAAACGAAGCACAATAAAGAAAATTTCAGTAGCGTTTTAAATTATTTTCTCTATGTATTTATTATTTTATTCCTTTTAATCACGTAGTCATACCGCGACGGATTTGTTAGGAGATGACTCGTGGCTCGGTGTGACGACCAGTTAGTCTTCTACGTCGCATCTCCATACCATATCATCTTGCTTCGTCACGTATCCACAGAGGCCTTAGTGCTAGGCTACTGCACCTATGCTTGTATACGTGACGGGTAGACGACAGTTTCTACACGTGTCTAGAGAGACTTAGTGCTAGGCAATTGTACCTCTGCTTCTTCACGTGCCGGTCAGATGGTACTAGAGTGCCGTCCAGTCTATCCCCTGTCATCTGTGGAGAAATGGTAGATCATTCGTTATTACCACGTATTTAGTTTTACTTTCTCTGCCACGTAGCTAGTAGCTAGGCAAGGTATTGCATTCCAAAAATTCGATACCGAGATTTCACTGGAAATACATGTTTTGAGGCTCCCTTAATCTGAAAAAGCATTTTTAGGAAAAGATCCATGTGTATGTCAGTGTGTGTGCGCGTGTGTCTGTGAACAGCATAACTCAAAAACGAAAAGTCGGCTAAACACCAAAGTTGGTATTTAATTTTAGTAACTTGCAAAGATTGCACACGAAGATTTTCAAGAAAATCCCCACCCTGAACTACCCTTTACATGAGAAACTGTTCAAAAGTTTTGAGTTTCTAAAAATGGCTCTAAAATAGCACATATTAAAGATATTTACATGAAATAAAATATATATCTTGAATTTTCTGTAATAGCCTAAGAAGTGCCCTTCATTTGGAAGGAAATTTGTATAATGTTGTATAACTGGTAAACATTAAGCGATAGACGAAAGCGTACTATACCAGAAATGTAGATCTATTTAAAACACACAATTTATTTCAAATAACTTTATTTGTGACGTCAGCCATTTCCGAGATATCCATTATTAATTGTTCGAACTGTTGAATATTTAGTCATTATTTTAAAGACCCGTCAAGAGTATGGAATTTTAAGGCCAGTATATAGCGCTCAGTTGTAAAAGTTATCCTCATTAAAAAAAAGTACATAAGAAAATAAGCTTTGGTAAGAATAAATTGTATATCCATCAATAAGCGATAGAGAGGAGAGAAAGTGATGTGAAAGTAACACATCAGATGTTTACTATTGTTTTAGACTTTAGGTGGAACTTGGGTCACGGTATTAAACATCCAACCCGGTGTTTACCTTGGCGAATAAAAGAAACCACGAATAGTCCCTAGTCAAGTAGGTCGCCTCAAAGCGATATAGAACGTTTTGTGAAATAAATCCTTTAATGAA
The DNA here is from genome assembly GCA_030765065.1 of Deroplatys truncata. Classification (NCBI taxonomy): domain Eukaryota; kingdom Metazoa; phylum Arthropoda; class Insecta; order Mantodea; family Mantidae; genus Deroplatys; species Deroplatys truncata. The sequence goes on from CM060983.1 coordinate 218,923,051, forward strand.
TTCCACACTTTTCCAAGAGTATTTGTCCATCACTTCTTCCTTCTAGTTACATGAGGTTGAAGAGAACCGCTTTTCTTAAGTAATCGCTGCAGCCATTGTTGAAAACATCGAAAATCTTCAAAAAAAACTTTGCCTGTCATCTCTAAGTAGCGCATGTCTTAAACATGAGTTTGGTATTTATCCACTTTTTACTTTCTCTACTACGTATAGTAAGTAGGGGAAGTATTGTATTCCACCCAAAAATTCGATACCGAGATTTCACCGAAAATACATGTTTTGAGAACCCCTGAATCCAAAAAAAAGCATTTTTGGAAACATGTCCGTGTATGTGTCCGTGAACAGCATAACTCAGAAACGAACAGTCGGATAAACACCAAACTTGATATTTAGGTTCAGTATCTTCCAAGGATGCGACACGAAGGTTTTCAAGAAAATCCCCCCACCCCAGATTGCCCTTTACATGGAAGATTTTTCGAAAATTTTAATTTTCTCAAAAGTGGCTCTAACGATTTTGATTAAAATATCATATGTTTAAGATATTTTCATGACAAATAAAATGTATATCTTGAATTTTCTGAGAGTGTCTCCAAAAGTATTCTTCATTGTGAACGACTTTTGCATAACTGGTAAACCATAAGAGATAGACAAAATTTTACTACAAAAATGTAGATCGCGTTAAAATACACAATTTATGTCATATACATTTTTGTTGTTGAGTGAACCATTTTCGAGATATTGCTTGTTATTCCCTTAAATTTTTCAATACTTATTTTCTCAAATGGGAATTCGTTATTCCCATTTTTTTTGTCTTGGCTGTGCAAAGAGTATTAATCTATGGCAGAGAGAAAGGTGCTGCACCTAGCAACCAGCTATTAAGAGATATGTATATGTTTAAAGGCTATTGTATTTCTATATTGCCCTTGTAAATATATATTCCCCTTACATCTACAAGAAACTTAGCAATAAGATAAGAGTCTGCAAATGTTTATCTCGATTAACATGAAGTAGATGGAGAATAAGCGTTTGTATAAATAGTTTGTACAAGAGCAGAGAAAGTCATGTGAGTGTAACACATCAGATTTTTTTTTGTATGTATACTGTTTCGATACACAGAAACACTCACCTGTACTTACTTTTTTCTTTTTAATTTGGGGACTGTAAAAGGACAATTTCGAGTTTTTTGGTGGAATGAATCACTTTATTTTAGGTGCCTAAGCAGTACGGGAAGTAAAAATACACACACACATACACACACACACACATATATATATATATATATATATACCCACCTTTTTTCTTTCTCTGCTACGTATGGTAAGTATTGATTCCACCCAATTTTACTGAAAATACTTGTTTTGAGGCCTCCTGAGTAATAATAATAATAATAATAATAATAATAATAATAAAAGGTATTTTTAGAAAATGGTCCATGTGTGTGAACAGTAAAATTCAAAAACGAAAAGTCAAATGATTACCAAACTTGGTATTGGAGTTTAATACCTTCTAAAGGTGCGACACGAAGATTTGCAAGAAAATCCCCCAACTCAAACTACCCCTTACGTGGAAGATTTTTCGGAAGTTTTGATTTTCTGAAATATGGTTCTAACGATTTTGATTAAAATGCAATATATTAAAGATATTTGCATGAAAAATAAAATGTATATTTGGATGTTTTTAGGGAATAGCTTGTGAAATCGTTTTCATTCGAAAGGAATTTTATATACTCTTATATAACTGGTAAACGTTAAGCGATAGACGAAAACATACTACACAAAAATGTAGATCTCCTTAAAGCACACGATGTCCCTAACATTTTTGTGTCATCAGCCATTTCCGAGATATTCGTTATTAATCTTTCCAGTTGTTCAACATTTATCCTTTTAAATTACTGCAGATTTTCAGTTTCTCGCGATTGCATGGAAATCATATGGACTTTTATGGGCAGCATATAGCGTCCAGTTGTTAAACATTTTCTATTCTCTTTTGTCCTAACAAATATATAATGTAGCTATTTTTGCAAATGTTTATCCCGATTAAAACGAAGTAGACAAAAAAAATCCTAAGAATAATTTTATACCCACTAATAAACGATAAAGGGTAGAGAAAGTCTTGTGAATGTAACACATAGGCTTTGTTTTACTACACATTCAAGGATGTCTAAGTGATTCAAAGTCAATAACGCGTATCATTATGGAGACATATGAAAGCTTAGCATTCTAAATGCGAGAAAACAGGAAAAGGAAAGAAGTACCAAGATTTGGTTTTCTGTGCACATCTAAGTACTTACATGTCCAATCAAGGATCTTTAGTGGACAGAGGGATAAAAATGAGGTAAGTACTTTTGTAATTAAGCTTAAATTAGGAACAAAGATCAAAATCAGTTTTCTGATCAGCTTTTTTACCTTTTTCTCGATTCTATCGCATAATACAGCGCAACCTATTCTCAAATAAGAGTAAACATCTGCAGGGACGTTATGATAAATCTGTATGTTCACTAAAATTTGGTAAACATAGCTTTGAAAGCACAGCCAGCCATTTCATTATTCGGTCCGCTTACGTTATGTAGCATGTTCGCAGGACATCTTTCTGTTATTTTCGTGCCAACATTCCAACGTATTGCAATAACACGCGCTCGTTTTGCCGTCCGAAAATTTAATAAGTGTTTCTAAATGTCTCGACAACCGCGATTATGCAACTCAGCTAATCTATAGGTATTACTTTCCGTTACTATAGACTTGTAAAGTGTATTAAGCAAAATGGAGCACGCATAATGTTTCCTTAAATAGAACCAGTGTTTGATTGCTCATTCGAAGGTTTATATCACTAACTTTTCCGGCCGACTTTGTGTCTAAACCTCCGTGATTTTCCTGAGCAGATTTTGTGAAATATATTTTCGATACTAATGTTTTTACTTTTTCTACACACTATGTACACTGTAGACACACACACCAAATTTTTTTTTGTGTTACACTCGCATGACTTTCTCTACTCTTTTACAAACTCTTATTCTCCATCTATTTCATATTAATCCAGATAAACATTTGCAGAAACGATCCTCTGACATGCAAAGAGAATTACATTTTACACATAGCGACCAGTTCTAAAAATATTTGACTATCGCTTAAGGCGTACTATATTCCCCTTGTTTTGTATTTACAAGGGCAATATAGAAATACAGTGGCCTTTAAGCACATACATATATCTTAATAGCTGGTTGCTAGGTGCAGCACCATTCTCTTTGCCACAGATTAATACTCTTTGCACATCCAAGACAAAAAAAATCAGATGTGTTACACTCACATGACTTTCTCTACTCTTGTACAAACTATTTTTACAAACGCTTATTCTCCATATGCTTCATGTTAATCGAGATATCGAGATGTCAATCTTATTGGTAATTTTAATGTAGATACAAGGGGAATATGGTAGGTTTTAAGCGATAGTCAACTATTTTAACGCTGGTTGCTATGTGGCGTATTCCATTCTCTTTGCATGTCCAAGACATAAAAAACAATCTGATGTGATACACTCACATGACTTTCTCTACTCTTGTACAAACTATTTTTACAAACGCTTATTCTCCATCTACTTCATGTTAATCGAGATAAACATTTGCAGACTCTATCTTATTGCTAATTTTCTTGTAGATGTAAGGGGAATATATATTTACAAGGGCAATATAGAAATACAGTAGCCTTTAAGCACATACATATCTCTTAATAGCTGGTTGCTAGGTGCAGCACTATTCCCTTTGCCACAGATTAATACTCTTTGCATATCCAAGACAAAAAAATGAATAACGAATTCCCATTTGAGAAAATTAGTATTGAAATATTTAAGGAAATAACAAGCAATATCTCGAAAATAGTTCACTCAACAAAAAAATGTATATGACATAAATTGTGTATTTTAACGCAATCTACATTTTTTGTGTAGTAAAATTTTATCTATCTCTTATTGTTTACCAGTTATGGAAAAGTCGTTCGCAATGAAGAATACTTTTGGAGACATTCCCAGAAAATTCAAGATATACATTTTATTTGTCATAAAAATATCTTAAACATATGATATTCTAATCAAAATCGTTAGAGCCATTTTTGAGAAAATTAAAATTTTCGAAAAATCTTCCACGTAAAGGGTAATCTGGGGTGGGGGGATTTACTTGAAAACCTTCGTGTCGCATCCTTGAAAGATACTGAACCTAAATATCAAGTTTGGTGTTTATCCGACTGTTCGTTTCTGAGTTATGCTCTTCACAGACACAGAGACACAGACACACACAGACACACACACGGACATGTTTCCAAAAATGCTTTTTTTTGGATTCAGGGATCTCAAAACATGTATTTTTTGGTGAAATCTCGGTATCGAATTTTTGGGTGGAATACAATACTTCCCCTACTTACGTAGTAGGGAAAGTAAAAAGAAGTAAAAGTCATTGTAGCCGCTGCAGTAAGTTGTACGGCATTAGTAAACATGCTACCTTCCATGTGTCTTCTCTGTAGCGCTGACGTTACTAGAAGTACGCCGCGCCAGACGTCCGAGCACCTCTCGAAGGGTTGTCGTTTGGATTGGGTTGGACTCGGTGGGGCAGTGGTTCCCGAAACACGTGGGAGATTGGGTACGGATTTCCGTACAGGCAGGGTTATGAGACGCCTCATTGTTCTCCGGTACCGACTTGGATAGCCGCAGACAGTATGCTAGATTGCTGTCGGCCCTAGCGAGGTTTTGGGTAGTCATCCCCTGGGATGACGCGCGTGAGTGGCGTATCTACTTCCATCCTCGCGCAAGCGGGAGGGTCTTTTTGGACTCTAGGTATTGGCCTCAGTGGAAATGCCCTCGGACTGGAGAGTCACTCGGCTTGCGTCACCCTTCGTTTAGAAATTGGGCTTCGGCTCTTGCTCTGGTAGCCTTCTCTGTAGCAAAGCGTAGGGTACTTCTGTGGTTATGACTGCAGGTTCCCTTCTCGCATATAATACACTTTTTTTCTTCTTTCTTCTCTTAGTAATGTTTAATCAACCCATTAGGACTATTTATTTTCGGTTATACTCCATTTCATACATGGCATTTGGTAAAGCTCATAATAGAATAGTTACCACGATGCAAAATACGTGGCTTGAATAAGGAGTTTTGTTGGAGTTGTTTATTTATTTAGCTGCACGCATGGACGCCAACTTGAAGTAGAATTATTCTTTACATTGTTTGCGCCACGCTTTGGGCGTCAATTTGAAGTAGTTTGTAATGAAGGAGTTGTATTATATTTCAACTGTTGGGAACCCGAACTTGTAGTAGTTGCAACCGCACGTATAGTAAACAGTTTCTGGTAGCCTTCGCCCCAAATGTACTTTCAGGTGGCCTTCCCCCCAAGTTTAAAAAAATATTAACTTTGTAATTAAACTGCTTCTTTAAATATGTTATTTATGTTTGCCTCGGCTGCGTCAGTATTATTGTTAGAGACATGTATGTCTTGGCAGGGTTGTGGTGTGACAAGAATGTAGGCTTACAAATATTATAATTCTACTTCACTCCTTTTATTAATGCTAGACACGATTTAAATAACACTTCACTGATATAGAGAGCTGAGAGATACTTTTTCTTAATTCATTACACTTTTTAACACGTAAACTTAATTTTCGTTTCACACGAATACATATTAAATTTCTCGAGGATGCACAAGCAACGCATCCAGTTATGAGCACTGTCTGCAGACAACACGTCTGGTTATGAGCACTGTTTGGAGGCAACTGACTTGATTTCAACCGTCTAAACTTGTATACTTATGTATTTAAAGTCCCTGAATGGCTAACCCTACTCCAATAGAATACCTGCATTTAACTAAAGCTTTTTCTGGTTGTTGATTGGCTATTTTTTTAAACTGTATAAAAAGTTTACATTATTGCTGCTCTAATAATGACTAGTAGCATTTAAACTTATTTACTCATTATTGCCTCAAGGTTACCTCATTGTTAGCAATTTTTGACCTATTTCTCACAGCTCCTACATTATTAAATTACGTAATATATTCACATAACATTATTGAACATGTTAACAATAATATAATCATATGAAATGCCTGTTACATACATTTTACAAATTATTACATACACATATTGCTTCAAGGCGGGCTGTTATTGAATTTACATATTATATAATTTGACTAAAATCATTTAAGTGTTGAAAATACTGCCTCAGGCTTCACAGTTTCATCATGGTTGCATATCTGTAACTTTTTGGATATCAAGGAACGCTCAGGTGCGTTGTGGCAGCTTGACGATACATTGAACAGTGTGCATACGCGGTAATACTGTAGAATTATTTCATTTCCTTTGTGAGGTTTAGATATTCTGATAGAATTGTTGAATTCGTACAGGACAATCATCCTGTCCACGTATATCGAAAGTTTTCAAATTGGTTCTTAGAGAGGCAGGATATTAGAGTGATAGACTGGCCACCCTGTTCATCAGAGTTGAACCATATTGAATATGTTTGGGCTGAGGTGGACCTGCACTCGAAAATCTCTGCAGGTGCGCGAAGGACGAAAGATGGCTTCTGGATACAAATTCAAGAAGCCTGGGGTGTTGTAGCTTCTCGTCCACGTTACTTCAGGAATTTAATTTAATCTAGAACCCGAAAAATGATGGCAGTTATACATGCTCAGGGTTCATACACCCGATATTAATTTTGTTCATTTTTAATGTGTTTTAGTTTTAGAAGATAACAGTTTATTTGCATTTATTTCTTTAATTATTTAAAACGAGTGTTTTAGTACAATTGTGTTTTAAAATGCTAAAGTTATATTAATGCAACATTATGTTGAACACATCAAATCGTAAAGTTAACAGTATAAAAATAACAATAACTAATGCGAAATTTGAGCCGCGGAGATTATCAGCGCAAGCAGTGCCTTCTTAACCTCTCGGCCAACGAAAAGTTTTCCGGCCTCTGTTTTTAGTATCGTCACTATCGAGAACACCGTTATAAGGTGAACATTGCCCTCACAGGCATAGACCATTCTACATTTCCTGCATGTGCGTTGTAAACACAGCTATTACGAAGGTACAAGCCCTCCGATCGTCGCGTGCAATCGAGGATGACTCATTTTTTGTCCACGGGTGTACCTAGTAGGTAGAGACGGTATTGCACTCCACCCAAAAATTCGAAACCGAGATTTATCCGGAAAGACATGTTTTAAGACATCTTGAATAAAAAAAATACATTTTAGAAAAATACCCGTGTGTGTGTGTGCGTGTGTGTGTATTTGTGTGTCTGTCATCAGCATAGGTAACTCAAAAACGAAAGTCGGATGAATACCAAACCTTTCCAAATGTGGGATAGGGTTGGAACCTCGATACCGTCGATACCCCTATAGTCTCGATACTCGCTGGTATCGAAGTAGGTCTAATACTTTGAAATAAACCTTGGATTCTTTTGAATTTTTAAGTTTTGCGTTATTAAAAGCGTTTAACTTTATGCTAGATACGGAATAAAAGGAGTCGAGACTTCATGTTATTACCGCACATGTCTCCAAAGAGTTGCTGGACTGTAGTTCTTGATAGATCTTGACTGCGATGAATATAACATTCCATAATCCTTGCGTCTAAATGAAAATAATAGGGCAAGGAGTAGAGGTACTCATGTAACATGCAGCGTTAACTGAGTTGTGAATGAAGCTGCTTTAGCGGACGCACTAAATCACGTTTCTGCAATAGCCTGGCTTGGTGACCCACTCTCATCCATTACATTTAGTTACTCCGGTGACCAAAATCTGTGAATCCAGTCGAGACAAATACAACTTAAGACGTGAGATAATACAGCGTATGGAAATATTTGTTCTTTCATGAATGCTCGTGTTCTTGCACAAGAATATTTGATTCTTTTATATCTCTGCATTTCATATAATACTTCCTTGATATCTTCTTCAAATTTTAATTGTGTCCAATATAACTTTATGTTAAACATGTGTATACTACTGTATGGGGATGGATAGTAGAGAGGTTTAAACCACAATATTAGTATATTTCCGACCGAGCAGGATGGCTCTAACGTCTGTGGTCCGCATTCGGGAGGTCCAGGGTTCGATTCCCGGTGACCGTCTACTCTGACCATGGGGTGGTATTCCCCTGGTCGCTTAGGCGAATGCCGGGGTGATGTATTCTATCAGGATTTCTCCTTTCCCCCATTTCCACCAATTTCATCTCTCCGTTTGATGTTTCAGATGCGTCTTCGTGTCCCACGTTACTGGCGTTGTCGGCCAGATGGCTTAGTGGCTTGCGCATTGTAAACATTTCTACCCGTGAACGCCAGGGTGCGTTGTCCCGCCCGTTAGGATGTTCAACTTGAAAAATTAGGGACTTCTGCGCGTCTTTGTGGTCCTGTCTGCCTACGGACCTGCAAACTCCTACGGTTTCTTCACCTCATCCTTGCCTCCCGTGGCTTTAGCAGCAATAAATAAAGCTGTTCGCAGTGGCGAGATGTTCCCCTGCGATAAACACATTCTACATCCTATTATGTTTCCGAGTATTATATGGGTAATTGCTTATTTCCGGATGAAAAAGTAGATATGTGGCATTATCAAGAAAAACAATTGCTGCCAATTAGAGAATGTCAAACAGGAACAATTTCGGAATTAGCTAACAATAAAAATTGGTTACAGGCGTTATACACAGAAAACTACTAATAAGAGCATAATTCAGTGAACAAGCTATCGCCTTTACAATTTTTACTTTCTCTACTACGTATAGTAAGTAGGGGAAGTATTGTATTCCACCCAAAAATTCGATACCGAGATTTCACTGGAAATACATGTTCTGAGACCCCCTGAATCCAAAAAAAGCATTTTTGGAAACATGTCCGTGTGTGTGTCTGTGTGTCTGTGTGTGTGTGTGTGTGTCTGTGAACAGCATAACTCAGAAACGAACAGTCGGATAAACACCAAACTTGGTATTTAGGTTCAGTATCTTCCAAGGATGCGACACGAAGGTTTTCAAGAAAATCCCCCCACCCCAGAGTACCCTTTACATGGAAGATTTTTCGAAAATTTTAATTTTCTCAAAAATGGCTCTAACGATTTTGATTAAAATATCATATGTTTAAGCCATTTTTATGACAAATAAAATGTATATTTTGAATTTCCTGGGAATGTCTCCAAAAGTACTCTTTATTGTGAACGACTTTTGCATAACTCGTAAACCATAAGAGATAGACAAAATGTTGCTGCACAAAAAATGTAGATCGCATTAAAATACACAATTTATGTCATATACATTTTTGTTGTTGAGTGAACCATTTTCGAGATATTGCTTGTTATTCCCTTAAATTTTTCAATACTTATTTTCTCGAATGGGAATTCGTTATTCATTTTTTTGTCTTTGATATGCAAAGAGTATTAATATGTGGGAAAGGGAATGGTGCTGTACCTAGCAACCAGCTATTAAGAGATATGTATATGCTTAAAGGCTACTGTATTTCCAAATTGCCCTTGTAAATATATATTCCCCTTACATCTACAAGAAAATTAGCAATAAGATAGAGTATGCAAATGTTTATCTCGATTAACATGAAGTAGATGAAGAATAAGCGTTTGTAAAATAGTTTGTACAAGAGTAGAGAAAGTCATGTGAGTGTAACAAATCAGATTTTTTATAAAGTGAGCATCAAGTATCGAGAAGTAGTAGTATCATCTCATCACTAGTTTTTATCTTTTCTGGTACTTCCTGTGCTGCTTTCCATTCTGCTGTATTCTGAGTCATTTTAAACAGATGAGCACAATTTTAACTCAGTTGCTTAAAGGCTTGTTTGTCCACGAGCTGTTGAAATGGACGATGAAAATCACCCAGGTCACTTTAGTGTCTTTGGTATAAACGTGTCACTAAAAATAAATCTTTGTGTGGATGTCCAACAGAAATGTATGAATTTCTTCGTGCAGAGTGTGGACACTACGAGATTGTGGCATATTACCAATGGTCTAAATCAGTTTTCTCAACCTTTTATAATCCGAGGCTCATCAGAATATCTATTTCCGGATCACTAACTTATGTTGGCCAATTTTAACCTATTTTGATACTACTGTCATTTAGAACTTACTGCACTATTATATAACGTTTTCTGTAGTTTAAACAATTAAAAATCTGATCTGTTACACTCACATCACTTGCGAGAAATGTTACGGCCAGCAAACCTACATGCCAATTGTGTGAAATTTATGGGAAAAGAAGAATGAGCGACAATGCCCGGCCAAAAGCAGCCAAACAAACTCGAGATCATCTCATCGAATCATTTGGTTGGGAACAATTCGATCACTCTCCCTACAGTCCGGATTTGGCACCAAGCGATTTTCATCTGTTTCTTCATTTGAAGAAATTCCTTGTGGAAAACATTTCAACGACGATGATGTGAAACAAGCAGATAGATAGATAAGGTATATTTATTGGTTTCAAATTATTGAAGTTATTACACAAGTATTTAGTGCATGGGTCATTGACCGTACATGCAAATTTAAGATACAAGTAGGGTGACAAAATAAACAACAGAAAAAGAACAAGTGAAAGAAAAATAGAGATAAATTAACTTTGTCTAACTGAACAAATTTGACCTAGCTTCGCGCACTTTAGCCAAAAACTTGCCCATGTTTTGTCAGTTCCTCTGGTCAGCCAGTAGCTCCCAACATGCCAATCTCTTCCTTGAGGGACTTAAAATTTTTTCTTTTAGTTTAATCGTTCGCTGGTTCTGCCACTGTGCACATTTCACCAAAATATGTACCCAGTCCTCATCCAAATCACAGAATGGGCAGATTCTCCTGCCAGAATCGTCAGACATTTTCTGTGCCCTCCAGCCCCCCAGCCTAAACCATGCCATTCCTGATCTTTTCTTTCTTCCTAAATTAAGTATATACGCCTCTTTGCCCCGTTCAATTTTATTTCATTTGCTAGACTTAGAGAACGTTCAATTTTACAATCCGATTCTATTTCCTGTTGCTTGATGTCTCTTAGTCTTCTATTGACAGCTTTCCATATGTTTTTGTCATTTGTATCAGCTCTTTGCCATACTGACCCCATTCCTATTCTCCTCAAACCCCTTTCCAAATCAGCAGCCCAACACTTAGGAGACAGGTTTTCTCGCTGGTATTTATAACATTTGGAGCGTAGTGTCGAGTTATCCCCCTGCATCAGCCTCAGCCAGTACTTCGCTGCTCTTATTTTGCAGTGTGTTGTGTCTTCATAACATCCCACCTCCCTCAATACCCCTGAATTTTATGTGCCTTATGAAACTCCAAGAACTGTTTTCCAAAATGCTACCCTTTTTTATTTACATGTTCTGCTCTTTCCCATCCCCAGATTTCACTTCCGTATAACAAAATCGGCCTTATCATAGAGTTATACGGGTACATCCGGTATCCGCGAGAGGGTACGTAATAATTCATTTAACTGCCCTCGTGCTTTGTAGTTAGTTACTGATAGACGTTTGTTCCATTTTCCTCTCATATTAAACATTACTCTTAAATAGGAGATATGTTTAATGTTTTGTAGTTCTAGCCCTTTGTAATACCATTTCTCATCTCTGCCATACACATAGCCATTTTTGAAAGCTATTGTTTTTGTTTTATTAATGTTTACCACCAAACCCTATCGTTTACAATATTCTTGTAACCTATTAATATCTTTGAATAAAACAAGTAATGCTAAAGTGTTTGGAAAATAATACTCTGTTATTTTTTACAAAAATATCTGTACTTGAATTAAAAACATGCCTCACACAGCACCGAGCGCGGCTGCGTTGCGATAACGTGTGCAAGTCACGTTCTGGAGGTCCTAGGTTCATTCAACCGTCCACTTTGACCCATGGATTTTTCTTGGTTTTTACAGTTCGGCAGGCGAATACTGGTGGTTCCTCTTATACCACGACTTTCCTGCTGCTCATTTTCTGTACCCAGCAGCAGATGCTTCATTATGACTGTTTCAGGGAGTAGGACAGGCGACAGTGTTCGGCGTGTTGCGGTTGGGCGTGGATGTGCGATTAGTAGAAGTTTCTTCATTGTCGTTGTTGTGGGACTACCTGAGTGGGCCCACCAGGTAGACGCCGGGAGTCAGGAGGCTTGTGGGTGGCCCTGGGCGGCGTTGGATACGTTTGAACCGGAATCGTTAGGCATCCCATCCATGCTTGCATTCGTCGTCATCTGGATCTGGTCGCCCTTTGGGTCTCTCTTCTCATCCTTCCCGCCCAGGGGTCATGGTATAAGCAAAAAGGGCCGTTGCAGCCTACTTGCGGTGCTCTATCCCGATTGCAGTGGCCTCTCCGTTCATCTGCACCTACACCTTAGACCTTTTGAGTTCACTGTTCTACTTATATAATAAGTTTGCTTATTAAGGAATATGCGACATTTTTTTATCAGTTATACCATATTTGATTAAGATTTGTTAGTAATTATTTTTTACTTTCTCTACCGCGATTGAAATTAAGTTTTATTTATGTATTTCTTTAACTTAGAGTCCCATTCTGTATTGGGCGTTAAAGACCGGTAATTTTGCTGAGAGGCCTCTTTATCAGGCTTGAGGTTCTTTTACGTGCCATAAATCTACGACAGTTTATCTACCACATAGCACACACAGAGAAGGTATTGTATTTCACCCAAAATTCGATACCGACGTTTCACCGGAAATACACGTTTTGAGGTCCCCTGAATCAAAAATGTTTTGGCCCGGGAGTATGTTGTGTGACAGCATAACTCAAAAACAAAAAGTAGGATAAGTACCAAACTTATTCTTTAAGTTCAACAACTTTCAAAGATGCGAACCGAAGATTTTCAAGAAAGTTCCACCTCCAACTACCCTCTACATAGAACGTTTTTGAAAATTTTAATTTTCTCAAAAATGCCTCTAACGATTTTAATTAAAATACATGCATTAAAGCTTTTACAGGACAAATAAAACGTATCTTGTATAATCCTATAATCTTGTATAACTGGTAAACGTTAAGCGGTAGACGAAAATGTATACTACATCAAAGATGTAGATATCTTTAAACATACAATTTATTTAAAATAATTTTTTGTGGTATAGCCATTTCCCAGGTGTCCATTATTAATGATTCGAATTGTTCAATACTTAGAAATTTCTTTCAACATTCAGTTGTTTCTCGTGATGTCATGGAAACAGTAAGAAATTTTAAGGCCAGCATATAGCGTTCAGTTGTTAAACATTTGACTATCGCTGTTCTCTTTGTATTTATAACGAATTGCGTAATGTAGCTATTTCTGGAAAGGTTTATCCCGATTAAAATGTAGTAGATAGAAAAATAAACTTTGGTAAGAATAAATTGTATACCCACTAACAAGCGAGAGAATGAGTAGAGAAAGTCATGTGAATGTAACACATCAGATGTTTTCAAGTGGTAAGCCGCTATTGTTTTTTTTTTGTGGTTATGAAAATTCGTGGAATTTCAAATCCAGCACATAGCGATCCTCTTTTTAAAGATATGACTGTTGCTTTAATTAACTGTATCCTTCTTATACTTATAACGAGTTCAATGAAAATTCATCTCGATTAAAGGAATTAGAACAGAAGAATGAGCTTTTGTAAGATTAGTTTATACAACAGTGAGTAGAGAAAGTCATGTGAATGCATCAGATAAGATTATTAAACGGCGAGAAAATAAGCATAGTTTTAAATAAACGATGTCAACAAACGGTAAGCGAATAGTGATGGATATAATTTGTCTGAATCCGATAGGAATTTAGAATAATCTAGTAAACATCTGCGATTATTTAAACAGCAGAACGCAAGACATAAATTGTTGCGAACGCAACAAAAGTGTAACCTAATGCGCATTTTAGAACTTAGTATACATAATTTTTGAATGCACATTTATTTTATTTACGATATTCAGACTATATGATTTCTTCATATTGTGCACTAAGGAAATAATACACCCTTTCTAACTTATTTTCAGATAGCATGGCCTAAAAGTAGAACTTCTAACACAGTGCACATGAGCTAAAAGCTAGTGCAATACTCTTTATTGTGACCAACTTAAGTTTCAAGTCCATCACATGGTAGTTGAGGCAGTAATTTTAACACTTAAATAATATCAGTCTAATTATATAATGTGTATAATATAATATATAAAATGTATCTAACAGTCATTGTATTATGTTTATATTATTATGTACATGTATAATAATGTTATGTGAATCTATTACGTAATTTAGTAGTGTAGGAGCTGTGAGAATAGAAGCCGAAAGTTACTAACAATGAGGTAACCTTGAGACAACAATAAATTAGAAAGTTTAATAATGCTACTAATAATTCTTGGAACAATAATGTAATATTTAAAACAATATTCTATTGGAGTAGGCTTAGTCAATCAGAGACTTGAAATAGAGAAAAGTTATAAATTCAAGCGTCAGACACTACAAGATTGCGTACCCGATCGGTACGATACGTGGTCAATGTGAGACATAACAATTCATTGCGGTGAGAATAATATAAAGTTTACGTGTTAAAAAGGTATAATTAACAAAATTCTCACAGCTCTACACTAGGATACATCAGTGAAGTGTTATTTAATCGTGTGAAGGATTAATAAACAAAGTACAATACAATTATAATTTGTGTAAGCCTTGTTCTTTAGCCACACCAGCCCTGCTAAGAGATACGTGTTCTGAAAATTACTACTGACGCAGCCGAGGCATACGTATATAACATTTAAATAAACATTAAAATTAAAAAAGTTGATTTTTTAAACGTGGGGGCGAAGGCCACCGGAAAGTGAACGTGGGGCGAAGGCCTCCGGAAAGTTTGTACCATACGTAGGATATTAACCCTCCCAACTTTGGCTCCCATACGTGGGGCGATAACACACTCATAGTTACCCTTTGTATTTGCACATGTTTAATAACTCGACTTGGTTTGATTAGGTTTTACTTTTCATTGTCTGTTTTCATATGATTAATTTTCATGGCGCTCGGATTAGTTTTTTCACAATACAAATCGTCATACTTAATTTAATTCTACTTCAGTTTATTGCAATTCGTTGTAGAGTTAACCTATATCATATATTGTAGCCTTGTGCTTTCTTTGATGTAAAACGCCATCCTTTTATCTAGATCACCCACATAAAGATTAAATGGCGGAAATTATGAATTCAGAAGAAACTGAATTGGAAGTGAAATTACAGAAGCAGCAGAAATAATAACACTAGTTGTGCTTACTAAAAAATCCAGAACGCAATATCCTTCATTCATTCATTATCTGTTTACCCTCCTCTTATGTAGGACTTACACCCCCCAGGACTTACAAGCGGGTGCCTGGGGTCAGAGGCCCGTCGAGGAGCAGACACTCATGGATCAGACAGAGCATCCAGGATGGGTGATCAGCCCGATGCCTGGTATGGGATGAAGGAAGTAGATGAAACGAAATGTTGGTGAAATGGATGAAAGGAAAGGTGATGATGGAGCAGTTGGTGGAATGAATGGCGGGGGAAACCAGAGAACCCGGGGAAAACCCGCCCAGACGCCGCTTCGTCCACCACAAATCCCACATGCAGGTCCCTGGGATTGAACCCGGGCCGCCTAGATGGGAGGCGAGCGGTCTAACCACTCGGCCACGGCGCCGCCACGCAATATCCTATTACATTTAATCGCTTCATTACCCGGTGTAACGCAAAACACATTGAAAATAATTTCAGTGAAAATAACTGCTAGCAAATCAACAAAACACATGACATCTCGCTTTTTAACGTCATTTCTCTTGTTCCTTGAACCGCGTTCTAAACTGATTTATCTTAGTTTCGGGAATGAATATAATATTATTGATATTTTACAAATTCGAGCGCTGTCTAAAAAAATATGTGTTGACTCACATGACTTTCTCTACTCCTGTACAAAGTGTTGCTAATTTCCTTGTAGGTACAAGGCTTTAAATGACAGTCAAATATTTTAAGAGCTGGTTGCTAATGTGGAGTATTCCATTCTCTTTGCATGACCAGGACATAAAACATGAATAACGAATTCCAATTTGAGATTAGTACAAGTATTGAAAAATTCAAACAAATAACACGGAATATCTCGGAAGTGGTTCACTCGAAAAAAAAGTACACAACATAAATTGTGTGTTTTAAAGAGATCTAAATTTTTATATAGTAAAATGCGTATCTCTTTCGCTTTACCAGTTATGCAAAAGCCATTCAGAATGAAGAGAACTTTTGGGGGTCATTCCCAGAAAATCCAAGATGTACATTTAATTTGCCATAAAATATCTTAAAGATGTGGTATTTTAATCAAAATCGTTAGAGCCACTTTTGAGAAAATAAAAAGTTTCTAAAACTTTCCAAATAAAGGGTAGTCCGGGGTAGGGGGATTTTCTTGAAAGTATTGAACTTAAATACTAAGTTTGCTATTTATCGGACTTTAGTTTTTGAGTTATGCTGTTCACATACAGACAGACCGACACAAACACGAACATGTTTCCTAAAATGCTTTTTTTGGATTCAGGATGTCTCAAAACATATATTTCCGGTGAAATCTCGGTATTGAATGTTTGAGTGGAATACAATACTTCCCCTACTTACTATACGTAGTAGAGAAAATAAGATTTGAAGTCTCATATTTAACCTTCATTTTGTACAGAAATAGTAGAGTAGATAATTAAAAATTCTTCTCCAGAATTATTGATACAGTATTAAAGAGTTTAAAGTATAAAAGACTATTTTTTAAAAAATAATTACATCAATCGTACCAAAAACGCAGTAAAGAGAAAATAATAAAGAAGTTAATATCTAGAGAACTAATTAAAAAATCTTGTCTTACATTCACATGACTTTCTCTACCCTTTGCACTCATTTTAATCGAAAGGTAAACCTTTGGAGAAATAGCGAACATTATACATTTCGTTATAGATACAGAGAGAATGATAGTCAAATGTTTAAGAACAGGACGCTATATGCTGGTCTTGAAATGCCATACTGTTTCCAAGGAATCGCGAGAAACAACTGCAAATCGAAACACTTAAAAAGAATGACAAAATTATTGAACAATCCGAACCATTATTAATGGATATCTCGGAAATGCTATGCTACAAAAGAGTTATTTGAAATAAAATGTGTGTTTGAACGAGAGACGTGCCGTTTTTAGGTTGTACGTTTTCATCTATCATTTAACGTTTGCCAGTTATGCAAGATTTATAAACTTACTTGCGAATGAAGAGGACTCCACAAGCTATTCCCCCAAAGAAATCAAGTTCTACGTTTTATTTTTGATATAAATATCTTTAATATATGGTATTTTAATCAAAATCTTCAGAACCATTTTTCAGAAAAGCAAAAAATTAGAAAAATGTGCCATGTAAAGGGCAGTTTGGGATGGGGGATTTTCTTAAAAATCTTGTGTCGCATTTTTGGAAGTACTGAACTTAAATAACAAGTTAGGTATTTGCCCGAAGTTTTGTTTTTTGAGTTATGCTGTTCACAGACACATGCACGCGCGCGCACACACACATCCACGGACGTTTTTCTAAAAAAATTATTTTATTCAAGGGCCTCAAAACATGTATTTCCGGTGTAATCTCGGAATCGATTTTTTGGGATGGAATACAACACCTTCTCTATCTACTATGTACATACATGTCAGAGAAATTAAAATGAAATTTGAGAATCGGACTGAAATGGTTGGTTTTAGAGATTTTCTTATTTAAAGGGAGAAATAAAGGGTATTCAATAGTTACCACAGCATGTGACGGACTAATTAAACTACAAAGCGATTATTTTGAATGATGCTGGAATAAATAGAACTGGAAATTTGAAGTACGCGATAATTAACTCCGTAACTCCGATAATTAACTCCGTACATTATTTCTGGCATCATCCCCCGAGTGTCTTTTTTTAGAAAGAGTTTTGAAATAACACCTGACGAAGCCGAAGCGAGCCGATATAAATGAAAAAAAAAGAAGAAAAAAACTGTAAGGAAGTAAGACAGAAAAATAGATGTCACAATACCTTAATGAGCCAAAGTGGCTTTAATAAATTATCTTAGATTACGCTTGCATCTGTTTAGCCGATACACAGCCTGAAGAAAAACGAGAAGAGTGTGCGTATCAGAGAATTTAATTTATATTGCGGTCAATGAGATGTTAACCTCTGTTCTGAAAACGGCAGATGAAAGATAAATACAAGAAAGAAAGTTCAACTTCTTGGTATCATCCTCATAATTCTCTCGATTCTTATTTTATTTGCAGAAGATTCGGGTAATTTGGCAGTACATATAATTTGGCACTGGTTTACAATTTAATCATTTTCAACTTAGCGGAACATTTTTCACGTAATTTGGAAGCAGTTCAAGAAAGAAGAGACTCTTTCAAACATTGCGAAATTTTCTGGGTGGGTTTTGAGCACCAGGTAGGATCTTCTATAGTCAGTTCGGCTGTAATTCAGCTCTCCAGTTTTTAACACAGGAGAAATAAACTGTGTTTTATTTATGGACGCTCTTTAACTGCTGTGGTTCTTAGTATCCCATTCTATATTGGGCGTGAAAGACGGGTAATTTTGCTCAGAGGCCTCTTTATCAGGCTTGAGGTTCTTATGTGCCGTAAATCTACGACACGGGACCATCGGCTTTACTTCCTTTCCGAAGGAAGCCATGCTAAGTATTCTTACTCCGCCGGGTTTAAACCCGCGACCTCGGGAACTAGAAGCATGGTACCCCTAGACCACAAAGGGCGACTTTTAACAGAGGGTGGGCCTTAATAGAAAATAAGACCTGTTATTGTTTTGCTTGCTGTTTTAAGCCCATTAAAAGTTTCGTCCTAATTATGTTCGAACTTTGCAAAATATATCAAATAACACTTTCCCTCTTCTGCGGTGTTGTAACTAGATACAGGGTGATCAATGAACAACTGACACATTTATTTCTTTAATTATTCTGTTCGAAATTCACTCAATGTCCCAATTTTAGCACCAAATTAAGTAGAATGTTCTGAAGTTTCCATTGCCTGTCACTACATGTGCAGATGTTCATGTTTTATTCGTAATAGTTAGTTTTATTGTCGGCAACTGTTTTTGAGGTTTTGTTCTATTCAACGTGAAAATGGAGTACACATTAAATGAACGACTCTTTCTTGTAAAGCAATATTCAATTACAACTACTCAAAGGGCATACCAGAGAGAATTTGGTGTTCGGAATCCTCCCCAAAGAAACAAATTGGAAACAAACAACTGGATCTCTGGTGAGTGAAAAAGGCAAAATCGTTCCTCTAGGCTTCCCACGGTTGTTGACGTAAGCACACGATTGGATCAGTCACTCAAAAAATCATAACACGCTTGTCACAGGAGACAGGGTACAGCTACTCAATGTATCAGAGTTCACAGAGAGCTGTGAAAAGCGCAGGCCTAAAGCCGTATAGGATTACGGTTGTCCATCAGTTACAGGAACCAGATAAGGCTAGACGACTGAATTATTGTCCTTGGTTTCAGGCGTTCATTGTGCAAAATCCTGCCATATTGTCCATCGCATGGTTCACAGATGAAGCATGGTTCCATTTATCCGGCGATGTGAAATCACATATGCACCCGGTTAAAATCGGAGTTTGGTGCGCAATATCCGCACAGAGAATAGTGGGCTCAATTTTGTTTTAAACAATGTGAACACTGCGGAGTACCGACGGATTTTCATGGAGTTTGCTGAGCAACTAGACGATGTAGAGCTGAGTCAAGGATTTTTGCATCAGGTCGGCGCTACATGCCATACATCAAATGAATCCATGGCACTAATTGCAAGTTTCTTTGACTACCGGATAATTTCCAAGAACCTGTGGCCACCAAAATCTCCGGATTTGACATCGCCGGACTTCTTTCTATGGGGTTACTTAAAAGACAGGGTTTATGCCACACATCCCCAGACATTGGACGATCTGAAGCACAACATTACACAGTAGATTCAAGCTATTAAGAATCCAACGAGTTGCCAGTAACATGGAACGGCGTGTTGAGTTGTGGCTTATGCAGGATGGAGGACATTTTTAACATTGGCTTTAGAGTTAAATAATCTCCCAAAATTCCTCTACATTTCAGGTATAATAAGTTGTCGCTAGCATAACTCGTTTTGTAACACTTAAAGAAATAACTGTTCCAGTTCTTCATAAATGACTCTGTAGTTGAAGTTTGGGTTAGTTTCAGACGTGTCAATTGTCGGGAGTTGACACAAAATTCGCCCACCCATGTTGTACAGACTTAGAAATGCGCGTCTAGCATATTTAGAATGGTTAAAAATAGTGATGGGACGATACCACTATTTCTCGATACTCATTTTATAAAAAACTATAAAGGCGATAGCTTGTTCACTGAATTATGTTCATATTAGTAGTTTTCTGTGTATAAACACATGTAACCAATTTTGTATTGTATGCTAATTCCTAAATTGTTACTGTTTGACATTCTCCAATTGGCAGCATTTTTACTTTCTCTATTACATGCAGTAAGTAGGGGAAGTATTGCATTCCACCCAAAAATTTTATACCGATATTTCACTGGAAATACATGTTTTGAGGTCCCGTAATCTAAAAAAAGCATTTTCAGAAAAAGGTACGCATGTGTGTGTCTGTGAGTGTAGATGTGTGTCTGTGAACAGCATAACTCAAAAACAAAAAGTCGTATAAATACCAAACTTGGTATTTAGGTTAAGTATCCCTCAAAGATGCGGCACAAAGATTTTCAAGAAAATCCCCCTACCTCATACTACCCTTTACATGGAACATTTTCCGAAAATTTTGATTATCTCAAAAGTGGTTAACGATTTTGTTCAAAGTGTCATATGTTTAGGATATTCTCATGGCAAATGAAATTTATACCTGAATTTTCTGGGAATGTCCCCAAAAGTTGTCTTTATTCTGAAATAATTTTGCATAATTGGTAAATTGTAAGAGATAGACAAAATCTTACTACACAAAAATATAGATCTCGTCAAAACTCACAGTTTATTTAATATACATATTTTTAGTCGATTGAACCATTTCCGAGATATTCCTTGTGATTTGTTTGAATATTCCAATACTTATAATTTGTTCAAATCGGAATTCGTTATTCGTTCCTTTTATGTCCTGAACATGCAAAGAGAATGGAATGCGCCATATAGCAACCAGCGTTAAAATATTTGACTATCGCTTAAAGCCTAACATATTCCCCTTGCATCTACAAGAAAATTAGCAACACGATAGTTTCTGCAAATGTTTATCTCGATTGACATGAATTATATGGACAATAAGCGTTTTTAAAAATGGTTTGTACAAGAGTAGAGAAAGTAATGTGAGTACAACACATTAGATTGTTTTTCTTAATAATGCCATAGGATTTATATCCCATACTGTTAGTCAAGGATAATAATAATAATAATAATAATAATAATAATAATAATAATAATAATGATGCTTTCTTTGCTTCCCTTTTTGTGTAACTATATCTTGTGCTGAAAACTTTCTTTTAGAGAATTTTCTATCCATATAAAAACAAATACTAGCAATTCTTCTTTATTATGCAATCTTGAAAATATAACTAATAGATATATATTTTACATGAAACCCAAACAACTAAAAATAATGTGTGTGTTATACCATTCTACTACTATTCACAACTACCGCAAAACATGTGTTTTTTCATCCGTTAATAAGCAATTAGCCATATAGCACTAGAAAACATAGTAAGTTTGTGGTATAAGTCTCTCTTCTGCCCACCCTCATACATTAGTGTACCTATACATGTTTAATACAAAGGCATATTAGAAAAAATTAAAATTTTGAAGAAAAAATCAAGGAAGTATTATATGAAATGCAGGGATATAAAGGAATAAAAGATTTTTGTTTAAGAACACGAGAATTCATAAAAGAACAAATATTTCCATGCGCTGTATTATCTCATGTCATAGGTTGTGATCTATTTCTGCTGGATTCACAGATTTTGGTCACCGGAGTAGGTAAATGTAATGGCTGAGAGTGAATCACCAAACCAGGCTGTTGCAGAAACGTGATTTAGTGTGTCAGCACAATTATTGCTTTCTCTACTACGTATAGTAAGTAGGGGAAGTATTGTATTCAACCCAAAAATTCGATGTGTCTGAACAGCATAACTCAGAAACGAACAATCGGATAAACACCAAACTTGGTATTTAGGTTCAGTATCTTCCAGAGATGCGACAGGAAGGTTTTCAACAAAATTCCCCACCCCAGATTATCCTTTATATGGTACATTTTTCGAAAATTTTAATTTTCTCAAAAATGGCTCTAACGATTCTGATTAAAATGTCATATGTTTAAGATACTTTCATGACAAATAAAATGTATATCTTGAATTTTCTAGAAATGTCTCCAAAAGTATTCTTCATTGTGAACGACTTTTGCATAACTGGTAAACCATAAGAGATAGACAAAATTTTACTACACAAAAAATGTAGATCGCGTTAAAATACACAATTTATGTCATGTACATTTTTTTTGTTGAGTGAACCATTTTTGAGATATTGCTTGTTATTCCCTTAAATTTTTCAACACTTATTTTCTCAAATAGGAATTCGTTATTCATTTTTTTGTCTTGGATATGCAAAGAGTATTAATCTGTGGCAAAGAGAATGGTGCTGCACCTCGCAACCAGCTATTAAGAGATATGTCGATGCTTAAGGGCTACTGTATTTCTATATTGCCCTTGCAAATACAAAACAAGGGGAACATAGTACGCCTTAAGCGATAGTCAAATATTTTTAGAACTGGTCGCTATGTGTAAAATGTAATTCTCTTTGCATGTCAAAAGATCGTTTCTGCAAATGTTTATCTCGATTAGTATGAACTAGATGGAGAATAAGAGTTTGTAAAAATAGTTTGTACAAGAGTAGAGAAAGTCATGTGAGTGTAACACATCAGATTTTTTTCATGTTTTCGTTTAGACACAAGAGTCAGTGGAATGGTGCATTCATCGCAGTCAAGGTCTATCAAGAACATCTCTTGGGGACACGTGCGAACCAGTAACATGAAGTCTCGACTCCTTTAATCCCTTATGCAACATATAATTAAACATAACAACGTTCAATAATGAGAAACTTAAAGTTTTAAAAGTATCGAAGATTTTTCTCAAGTATTAGACATACGAGTACTTCGATATCACCGAGTATCGAGAGTTTCGAGGTATCGAGATCCTATCCCTAGTTAAAAACATTCTGTTCTCAAAAGCCGCTGTATTAATGCTGAACGTACGACTACCAAAATATTTAGTATTGCTCTATTTTGCTTCTACTTCCTTCTCTTGAATGGTAATTTCATCGTAAACTTCCAATGCGTGACTTACACTGGCCCCGTAGCTCAGTCGGTAGAGCAACTGCCAGCTATGCGAGGGCTCCCGGGTTCGATTCGAGGCTGGAGGGTGGTATTTTTCTCTAGCCAAAATTATTCCCTGTCCTCCCCAGAGTCTGGAAGTATGAATGAGTGTGTGAATATGTGTTCATCTAATGAATAAAACCCAAAGAAAAACCACAAAACCAAGGACAACGGTATACTAGTTAGCACCATTGCCGATAGGCAAAAGGCAGCCAATATAACCATTGCAGTTAAAGGCGGAGTATAATTAATGCAACAGCTTGAAAAAAAGAAAGAAAGAAAAGGGTGGTTTATCTAGTCCAGAATATTCATATTTGTTTATCTGAAAGTTGTTTCCTTTTGAAAGAATCATGTTGCTTCCTTATAATTTGGCACTCTGTGCCACTTGGGTATCTGAGTTAGAGGAAGTATAGCTTTTATCCAAAAATTCTGTTACGGAATTTCACCAGAAAAATTTATATATGTTGTAAATATATTTTTGAAATTCCTCGAATCCAAAAAAATGCAGATTGAGAGAGAGATGTTTGTGTGTAAGTATCTGTTTTTGAATAGGAAAACCCCAAAACTAAAAATCTGACATGACTTTCTCTACTCTTGTACAAACTATTTTTACAAACACTTATTCTCCATCTGCTTCATGTTAATCGAGATAAACATTTACAGAAAATATCTTATTGCTAATTTTCTTGTAGGTACAAGGGGAATATGGTAGGCTTTAAGCGATAGTCAAATATTTTAAATGCTGGTTGATATGTGGAGCATTCCATTCTCTTTGTGTGTCCAGAATATTATATAGGTATATATAAAACAAAATAAAACGAATAACGAATTCCCATTTGAGGAAAAGCACAAGTATTGGAAAATTCAAACAAATAACAAGGAATATCTCGGAAAGGGTCCACTCCACAGAAAAAAATGTAGTTTACATAAATTGTGTGTTTTAACAAGCTCTACATATTTTGTGTAGTAAATGTTTGTCTCTCTCTAACGGTTTACCAGTTATGCAAAATCCATTCAGCAAGAAGAAGACTTTTGAGGACGTTCCCAGAAAATTCAAGATGTACACTTTAATTGTCATGATAATGTTTTAAATATATGCTATTTTAATAAAAATCATTAGAGCCATATTTGAGAAAATCAAAATATTTGAAAAATGTTCCATGTAATGGGTAGTCTGCGGTGTGGGAATTTTCTTGTAAATCTTGGTGTCGCATCTTTGAAAGATACTGAAAATAAATACCACATTTAGTATTTATCCAAGTTTTTGTTTTTGAGTTATGCTGTTTATAGACACACGGACCTTTTTCAAAAGTTTTTTGGGTCCAGAGAACCTCAAAACATGTATTTCCGGTGAAATCACGGTATCGAGTTTTTGGGTGAAATGCAATACTTCCCCTACTCACTATATGCAGGAGAGAAGCAAAAATGGAACAAATATCAAACTTGATATTTAAATTCAACATATAATTTTCTTTCGCTATTTGTTATTTTCTGAAAAATAACTGTAACGATTTTTTTTGATATTTACATAAGTATTAAAAGTATATCTTGAAATTTCCGGAAAACGCCTGTGAAGTAATCCCCCCACGCCAGATTACCCTTTACATGGAACATTTTTCGAAACTTTAAATTTTCTCAAAATGGCTCTAACGTTTTTAATTAAAATATCATAGGATAAGATATTTTCATGCCAAATGAAATGTATATCTCGAATTTTCTGGGAATGTCTCCAAAAGTATACTACATTGTGAACGACTTTTGCATAACTGCTAAACCATAAGAGATACACAAAATTTTACTGCACAAAAATGTAGATCGCGTTAAAATACACAATTTATGTCATATACATCATTTTTTGTTGAGTGAACCATTTTCGAGATATTACTTGTTATTCCCTTAAATTTTTCAATACTTATTTTCTCAAATGGGAATTCGTTATTCATGTTTTGTCTTGGATATGCAAAGAGTATTAATCTGTGGCAAACAGAATGGTGCTGCACATAGCAAGCAGCTATTAAGATATATGTCTATGCTTAAAGGCTACTGTATTTCTATATTGCCCTTGCAAATACAAAACAAGGGGAACATAGTACGCCTTAAGCGATAGTCAAATATTTTTAGAACTGGTCGCTATGTGTAAAATGTAATGATATTTTAATCAAAATCGTTTGAGCCATTTTTGAGAAAATTAAAATTTTGGAAAAATGTTCCATGTAAATGGCAATCTGGGGTGGGGTGATTTCCATGAAAACCTTCGTGTCGCATCTCTGGAAGATACTGAACCTAAATACCACGTTTAGTGTTTATATGACTGTTCGTTTCTGAGTTATGCTGTTCACAGACACACACACACACATAGACACACAGACACGCAAACACACACGCAGACACACACAGCAACACACACACACAGACACAGACGCACACAGACTCACACACAGACACACACAGGTACACACACAGACACAGACGCACACAGACACACACACAGACACACACAGACACACACAGGTACACACACAGACACACAGACACACACACAGACACACACTCACACACAGACACACACTCACACACAGACACACACAGACACACACACAGACACACACATACACATACAGACACACACACAGACACACACAGACACACACAGACACACACAGACACACACAGACACACAAAGACACACACAGACACACAGACACACACAGACACACACAGACACACAGACACACACAGACACACACGGGCAGACAGACACACACAGACACACACATGCACGCAGACACACACAGCAACACACACAGACACAGACGCACACAGACACACACAGACACACACAGACATACACGCAAACACACACAGACACACACGCAGACACACACAGCAACACACACAGACACAGACGCACACAGACACACACAGACACACACAGGTACACACACAGACACACACAGACACAGACACACATTCACACAGACACACACAGACACACAGACAGACACACACTCACACACAGACACACACACAGACAGACACAGACACACACATACACATACAGACACACACACACAGACACACACACAGACACACACAGACACACAAAGACACACAGACACACAGACACACACAGACACACACAGACACACAGACACACACAGACACACACGGGCAGACAGACACACACAGACACACACATGCACGCAGACACACACAGCAACACACACAGACACAGACGCACACAGACACACACAGACACACACAGACATACACGCAAACACACACAGACACACACGCAGACACACACAGCAACACACACAGACACAGACGCACACAGACACACACAGACACACACAGGTACACACACAGACACACACAGACACAGACACACATTCACACAGACACACACAGACACACAGACAGACACACACTCACACACAGACACACACACAGACACACACAGACACACACATACACATACAGACACACACAGACACACACAGACACACACACAGACACACACAGACACACAAAGACACACAGACACACAGACACACACAGACACACACAGACACACAGACACACACAGACACACACGGGCAGACAGACACACACAGACACACACATGCACGCAGACACACACAGCAACACACACAGACACCGACGCACACAGACACACCCAGACACACACAGACATACACGCAAACACACACAGACACACACGCAGACACACACAGCAACACACACAGACACAGACGCACACAGACACACACAGACACACACAGGTACACACACAGACTCACACAGACACAGACACACATTCACACAGACACACACAGACACACAGACAGACACTCACACAGACACACACACAGACACACACTCACACACAGACACACACTCACACACAGACACACACACAGACACACACACAGACACACACACAGACACACACACAGACACACACAGACACACACACAGACACAGACACACACAGACACACAAAGACACACACAGACACACAGACACACACAGACACACAGACACACACACAGACACACACAGACACACACAGACACACACAGACACACAAAGACACACACAGACACACAGACACACACAGACACACACAGACACACAGACACACACAGACACACACGGGCAGACAGACACACACAGACACACACATGCACGCAGACACACACACACAGACACACAAACAGACAGACGCATAGACACACACAGACATACACGCAAACACACACACAGACACACACAGCAACACACACAGACACAGACGCACACAGACACACACAGACACACACAGGTACACACACAGACACAGACACACATTCACACAGACACACACAGACACACAGACAGACACTCACACAGACACACACACACAGACACACACAGACACAGACACACACAGACAGACACACACTCACACACAGACACACACAGACACACACAAACACAGACACACACACAGACACAGACACACACACAGACACACACGCAGACACAGATACACACGCAGACACAGATACACACGCAGACACAGACACACACACAGATACACACACAGACACACACACAGACACAGACACACACGCAGACATGTTTCCAAAAATGTTGTTTTTTTGGATTCAAGGTGTCTCAAAACATGTATTTGCGGTGAAATCTCGGTATCGAATTTTTGGGTGGAATACAATACTTCCCCTACTTACTATACGTGGTAGAGAAAGTAAAAAGGTCTGATAGTTGCATTGACATGACTTTCACTACTCACTCTTCTATAAAATTTTCTTACAAAATCCTATTCTTGTGTCTATTTCTTTTAATGGATATGTAACTATCATTACACATGGAGTTGTTTGGTCGTTGACCGCCCTCCCTAGGCTCTAGCAGCGGGACGGTTATTCGAGCCCGCGTCTCTGTGGTTTCCTCACTTCCTGCTGGGGGGTGGTAGCCACAGTGTATCCATGTAGGTCCCCCTTTAGTTTTAGCTATAAGAAGGTTACAGTAGGAATGCGAGACAGATATTTAAAGTGCGGATCGCCCAGGAGGAACCACAGGAGGCTACAGGTCGCAAGCAGAGAGGTGACAGCGCGGAACTCCATTTCCAAGCTCGCAGACCCGTCCCATTGTTGGAGCTGCCTAGAGAGGGCGATGAACGACCCACCAACCAGCAGCTCTCTAGTGTACAGGGAGTATTCTTTCCTTTGAGCAAGAATCCGCGCCGTCTGTCCGTCACCGCCATACACTACGAAACCTAGAAGCACACGAGACATCAGGGGACTTTGCCCCCACGTAACTCTAGGAGGAGGGTGTCATCCGAGTGACTCTTCCTTCAAAGCTTTTCCTGCTGGTCGGCACCTGAAAATTCTAATCCGGCCCCCCATTACAGGGTGGAAGTGGATATACCCCTTACGCGCGTCAACCCTCAAAGGGAAACACTACCGAGACCTCAGTGGGGACGACAGCAACCTAGCAAACCCTCTACCGGCTCTCCAGGGCGGCACCGGAGGACCTAGAGGCGTCTCACAACCCCGCCTGTACGGAAAACCGCGCAGATGTACCAAATTTCCCATGAATAGCGGGAACCACTGCCCCTCCGAGTTCAACCCAATCCAAACGACACCTTCACGGATGGGGCTCTGATGTTTGGCCTAGCGTACTTCTAGTAACGTCAGCAGTACCACCTGTGCTGAGAGTTCTCAGCGCCCGCACTACTGCAGCTGAAGAGGTGGGAACCCTCCCCCCTTACGGGGACCTAGAAGCACAGACCATCGGCCTCTAATTCTCTTTTAACCTGGTATCTTATATTTATATTAGGTATTACAAATACATCAAATAATTGTATAATTTCTCAGTAATAAACATAATGAAACATAGCAGTGGAAACAATTTAACATTTGTTATGATATCTATTATTAACTTCTCAATGTCATCAAAATTTTCGTATTATTAAACATTAAACATTAAAAGTTGGTCATCTATGAATAGGCTTGTAGATTCTTTAAATAGATATTTTTCACAATCGTTTGGTTTATCTTATCAACTATGTTTTATTAATTTTGTTTCTATAGGGTCTTTCAACAAGAGTGTCCCATCTTTGAACTTAAATAAAACATGTTCTATAAATGATGGAGGTTTATTTATTTCTTTATTTTTGAGCATAATTAATGTCATTACGTGTGGAAGAGAACATCAGTTAAGTGACCGCCGCGACTTCGTTGGGTTGCGCGTATACGGTTGACTCAATTTTTAATGACAGAAGAACGTAAATTAGGTCCAACTTCACGAATAACACGCGTGATGTTATTCATAAGATCATTTACTGTTTCTGGCTTGTTGACATAAACTCCAGATTTAACATAACCCCACAAGAAGTAATCCAACGACGTTAAATCATATGACCTCGGGGGCCAGTTAACATCACCACCACGGGAAATGATGAAACCTCTGAACTTCTTCAAAAGATCGATTGTTTCGGGAGCAGTATGATATGTAGCACCATCTCGCTGGAACCAGATGTTTCTGAGGTCCATACCATCCAATCGAGGCCAAAAATAGTCCCTTATAAGAGCCCGGTATCTTTTTCCATTGACAGAGCTTCTCCATCTTCATCTTGGAAAAAATATGGACCAATGATTCCACCATACCAAAATACACACCACACAGTAACCTTTTGGGGATGAAGTGGTCGTTCTTGAATCTGCATTGGATTGTGATTACTCCAATATCGGCAATTTTGTTTGTTAACACAACCATCCATCCAAAAGTGGGCTTCGTCGCTGAAGATGATTTTTCGACAAAAATCCGGGTCAGCCTCCAATTGCTCCATAGCCTAGTCAGCGAATACACGGCGCAACGTATGGTCGTTGGGCTTTAGTTAACACGATTTTGTAAGCGTGAAACTTCAAGTCCAGATGCAGAATTCGCCAAGTTGTGATCGGCGAAAGCCGCAATTCTTGCGCTCGACGAGCAATTGCTTTGTTTCCGTTCTCGCGTACACTCTCACGAACGTCGCCTATGTTTTCGTTGGAGCGCTTACGTCGATTACGTAGAGGCGTTCTTTGATCGCTGACATAACCACTTCTTTCAAATTTATCGATCAAACGCCGAATCGTTCTCTCGCAGGGACGATTATGCACACCGTAAACTTCATGCAATACACGGAAAGTTTGGCGAACAGATGATCCATTTTGATAATAAATTTTTACAATTTCTACACGTTGCTGAATGCTGTAACGTCTCATGTCTATTTGTCAATAACAACTGTAACCACACGAAAAAAACCACATGTTAAACATAGGACGCTCTTGTTGAAAGTTATAATCCAATTTTTTCGTCTTCTATTTCTTATATACCCTTCCCACGCATTATGAGATAGTAAAAGCTCAACTGAAAGATTAGAAGGAAACAAAATGAAAAGGAAATGATGGAAAGGAAATCGTGGTAGAGAATAAACTACCCTAGCATTTGTCTGCCGACCTGGGGAAATCATGAAAAAACCCTTGTGTCAGAGTGGGCGGTCTCCGGGTATTGAACCCAGGACTTTCCGAATACGAGTGGCACACGTTACCGCACCATCACCCCGCCGGGCTACCCCCACATAATGGTGGTTTAAAATTACGTTAAAGGATGACAGGTATGCAGGTTTGGTTCTTGGATCATCTCAAGTCACCATGTTTGCAGTCTCTCTTTTGTAAGAAAGCAGAAGTAAAGTTAATCTTTGTTTAGTTGCTGAGAATATGCAGGCCAAAATGCGTTCCGCTCCTTTTTGTTTTCCTCGTCTGTGTTTCCCATCTTTGCCCATTTTATTACGCGGCTGAAAAAAGCCACTATAAAATGAAGGGACAAGACTTTCAGCGGGATATAACGTCTGGACTTGAAAAGCAAAAACAAGTACAAGGAGCTAACAAGACGCTTTATAAAAAGTGCGTTGCCTCCGAGTTACGCAATAAAGCTGTGTGGGATGCAGCAAGGTGGCAAGGCTCCGTGACAAATCATGAATGCAACAAGAGCAGCACAATGAAGTCAAGACCGTTACACGACGTCTCCCGCATTAGAATTTCCATTATCATAAAACAAACCAAATAACAAGGTGAGAGAAAGAAATAAAATCAGTTAGCCTTATTATAACCCACGTTCACAAATACACACTGTCAGGGGTGTACACAGTTATACCCACTAGACGCCATTTACGGGAAGGCACCACTTAAAATCACAGTTTCTTAAGTTTTCAGTCCATTTGGTTGAGCATTTAATCTTACGTAAACATCCAAGGCTAATACAAGCTTTCATATCTTCGTAAATGAGACGTTAGCCTTCTCACCCTGCATTTCATTTGTGTTTAACCGATAAGCAAGACAGTCACTTGCATGAATTTGAGGCAGTATTTTTAACACTTAAATCATTTCAGTCTAATTATATAAAATATAAATTTAATAACAGCCCGCCTTAAAGAAATATGTGTATGTAACAATATATAAAAACTGTATATAACAGTCATTGCATATGGTTATATTATTGTATACTATTGTATACATGTTCAATAATGTTATATGAATGTATTACGTAATTTAATAATGTAGGAGCTGTGAGAAATAGGTCAAAAGTTGCTAACAAAGAGGTAACAATGGGATAATCGTGAGCCAATAATGAATTTGGGAGTTTAACAATACTACTTGTGACTCTTGGAAGCATTAATCTAATTTTAGTGACAGTTTATAAAATAGCCAGTCAACAACCAGAAAAAGCTTTAGTTAAATGAAGGTATTCTATTGGAGTAGGATTAGCCAATCAGAAACTGAAAAGGAGAACAGTTTACAAATTCAGAAGTCAGTTGCCTGCAGACAGCGTTACTAACCAGACGCAAAAAGTGTCCTCAAGTATTCGTGCGAGACGAAAAGTAAGTTTACGTGTTAAAAAGTGTAATTAATTAATAAAAAGAATCTCACAGCTCTCTATATCAGTGAAGTGTTATTTAAATCGTATCAAGCATTAATAAAAGGGGTGAAGTAAATTATAATCTGTGTAAGCCTACATTCTTAGTCACACCACAACCCTGCTAAGAGAAACGTGTCTCTAACAATAATACTGACGCAGCCGAGGCAAACATAAATATATAATATTTAAAGAAATAGTCAAATTAGATGGTTAATATATTTTTTTAAACTTGGGGCGAAGGCTACCGGAAACTGTTTACTATACGTGAGGTTGCAACTACAAGTTCGACTCCCCAACTGTTGAAATATGATACAACTCCTCCTAAAATTAACGTTTGTCAAATTCTCTTCGTGGGAGAGAAGTGAGCAGGTGTTACGGACTGTGATGTACCCTATTGTCAACACAGCATGGTAAGGAATTATAAATTCAGGTTAATAACTTTATATTTAATAATCTGAAGAGGTTTTTTGCAACTTCTTTGCTCAGAGAAAAGTATTTGGATTTCGTTTATACATCTGTTTTTATTTTCAAATTATGGAGTTTCAAAACTGCCAAGTTCAAATTTTTCTGCATGATGACATTTTTTTTGAAATAGTCTTATATTTCCTTTCTGTCAGGTTTAGTTAAACAAATTTAAAACAAATCATTGTTTTAATTTTATATCTTTTCGCCTTTAGATTTTGTTTTAAAGCAATAACACCATTAATCAGCCCCAGCACACAAAATTTATATGCTTGGCTGTTGGGAATAGAGATGAAACATTTCGGTGGAGTTGGATAAACACTGCATCGTGTGGAACATTTTGAATGAGCGGAAGTGCTGAGAAAAATAATTCCCAAAGATTCAAAATTTGAAATAAAAAAAAAGTTACTCCTATATTTACTTTTGTTGTACCTAAAAGGTAAATAACAACACAAATTATAGTAAAACCCCAATGTGATACATTCACATGACATTCTCTACCCTCTAGTTTTATTAGTGGGAATACAAACTATTCTTACTAAAGCTAATTATTTTTCTACCACATACATAGTACGTAGAGAAGGTGTC
This sequence comes from Deroplatys truncata, assembly GCA_030765065.1. NCBI lineage: Eukaryota > Metazoa > Arthropoda > Insecta > Mantodea > Mantidae > Deroplatys > Deroplatys truncata. The sequence continues at coordinate 218,956,401 of CM060983.1, forward strand.
GCATTCCACCCTAAAATTCGATACCGAGATTTCACCGAATGAGGCAGTATTTTTAACACTTAAATAATTTCAGTCTAATTATATAATATATAAATTCAATAAAGCAATATGTGTGCGTAACAATATATAAACAGTGTATATTACAGTCATTGTATATGTTTATATTATTGTATACATGTTCAATAATGTTATGTGAATGTATTACGTAATCTAACAATTTAGGATCTGTGAGAAATAGGTTAAAAGTTGCTAACAATGAGGTAACCTTGAGGCAATAATGAATTAGAAAATTTAAATGCTACTGGTAATTCTTGGAGCAACAATAGTGTAATTTTTGAGACAGTTTAATAAATAGCCAATCAACAACCAGAAAAAGCTTTAGTCAAATGAAGGTATTCTATTGGACTAGGATTAGCCAATCAGAAACTAAAATGGAGCAAAAGTTACAAATTCAGAAGTCAGTTTCTTGTAGACAGTGTTCCTAACCGAACGCGAGATGCGTCCTCGAGAAATTTAATACGTATTTTGTGTGAGACAAAAATAGTTTACGTGTTAAAAAGTGCAAGTAATTAAATAAAAAAATCTCACAGCTCTCTCTATATCAGTGGTGTTATTTAAATCGTGTCAAACATTAATAAAAGGAGTGAAGTAAAATTATGTGTGTAAGCCTACATTCTTCAGTCGCACCACTCCCTGCTAAGACATTCATGTCCCTAAAAGAATATAAATACTGACGCAGCCGAGGCAAACATAAATATATAATATTTAAAGAAACAGTCGAAAAATTACAAAGTTAATATTTGGGGCAAAGGCCACCGGAAACTTTTTACCACACGTGCGGTTGCAACTACTTCAAGTTCGGCTCCCCAACAGTTGAAATACAATACAACATCTATTTCAAATTGGCTCCCAAAGCGTGGGGCAAATAACAATACAACAAACAAACATCTTCACGGGAATACACCCTGAATTAAAAACAATTTAGAAAATGTCAGTGTGTATGTGCCTGTGAATAGCATCGCTCAAAAACGAAAAGTGGTATTTAGGTTCAGTAACCTCCAAAGATGCGACATGAAGATTTTCAAGAGTCCCGCCACTCCAAACTACCGTTTACATGGAACATCTTACATCTTTCGAAATTTTTATTTTCTAAAAATGGCTCTAAAATGTTGATTAAAATACCATTAGTTAATGATATTTATATCACAAATAAAATTTATATCTTGATTTATCTGGAAAAGCCTTTGAAGTGCTTTTCATACGTAAGGAATTTTGTATAATCTTGCATAACTAGTAAACGTTATGTAATGGAAGAAAACATACCACACAAGAAAGGTAGATCCGTTTAAAACATGCAATTTATTTCAAATATCCTTTTTTGTGCCATTAGCCATTTCAAAGATATCCGTTTTTATATACTTGCAGACTCAAGGGAGGATTTTCCTGGCTAGAGGAAAATCTCCATTCCCCCAGCCGGGAATCGAACCCGGGACCCTTAGCACTACAGGCAGGTGCTCTACGAACTGAGCTACAGAGCTCAAGGTTCGGATTGTTCATTACTTGGTCATTTTAAGGCAGCATACGCGTCCAGTTCTTAAACTTTTGACTGGCGCTGTTCCCTTTGCATCTATAAAGAAATGTGTTATGTAGCTATATCTGCAATAATAAGCTTTAGTAAGAAAGGTTTATATATCGATTAATAAACAATAGAGGATAGAGAAGGTCGTGTGAATGTAAGACATCAGAATTTTTTGATCGAATTTTGATTAATAATAACTTAAAACCGCTTCACGATGAAGAAAAGGAGATAATTTATTACATTGTATTTTCTATAGTAATTACCTGGTCAGGATTTTGATGACACGCACACAGAAGGTCCATTGTTTTTTTATATAAGGGATCTAAAAGCATGTATTTCCGGTAAAATCTCGATATTGAATTTTTGGTTGGTAGTACAGGATGCAAACGGGAAACAGGCATTGGCTTAAGCCACGAAGCGAAGCAAAAGAGGAAGAAGAAGAATCGACAGTCTTTTTAAGGTTACCAGGAAATATTTTCTGGAAGTTTCTCCCCGCAAACGAGGCACTTTACGTAGAAAAATTACCACTTCCATGGTATAATAACATTTTTGGCTGGGACTATATCCTTTTGGAGTAGATCCCTGAGTTTTGGTAGGGTTTATCTTTTTCTGAAAGTTGGTGTATTTTTACGTTATTTGCCCCATGTTGGGCGCCAATTGGAAGTAGTTGAAGTATTTTTACGTTATTTGCACCACGCTTTGGATGTCAACTTGAAGTAGGTTGTATTGAAGGATGGGTTGTATTATATTTCGACTGTTGGGGAGCCGAACCTGAAGTAGTTGCAACCGCACGTATGGTAAAAAGTTTCCGGTAACCTTCGCCCTAAATGTACTTTCCGGTGGCCTTTGCTGCAAAGGTTTAAAAAACTAATACCTTTATAATTTTTGACTGTTTCTTTGAATATTACATATTTATGTTTACCTCGGCTGCATCAGGATTTATATTTTTTTAGCAGGGAGTGAATGTCTTCGCAGGGAGTGGTGCGACTGATGAATGTAGGCTTATACGGATTATAATTTTACTTCACTCCTTTTATTAATGCTTGACACGATTTAAATAACACTTCATTGATATAGAGAGCTGTGAGATTTTTTTTATTAATTACTTGCACTTTTTAACACGTAAACTATTTTTCGTCTCACACTGAATACGTATTAAATTTCTCGAGGACGCATCTCGCGTCCGGTTAGTGAACACTGTCTACAAGCAACTGACTTCTGAATTTGTAAATTTTGCTATATTTCAGTTTCTGATTGGCTAATCCTACTCCAATAGAATACCTTCATTTAACTAAAGCTTTTTCTTGTTGTTGATTGGCTATTTATAAACTGTTTCAACATTTACATTATTGTTGCTCCAATAATGATTAGTAGCATTATTAAACTTTCTTACTCATTATTGCCTCAAGGTTACCTCATTGTTACCTCATTGTTAGCAACTTTTAATCTATTATTCTCAGAGCTCCTACATTATTAAATTACGTAATACATTCACATAACATTATTACACATGTATACAATAATATAAACATATACAATGACTGTAATATACACTTTTTATATCTTGTTACATACACGTATTGCTTTAAGGCGGGCTGTTATTGAACTTATATATTATATAAATGGACTGAAATCATTTAAGTGTTAAAAATACTGCCTCAAAGTAAATGTCAGGTAACTCTAAGGTCTTTGGACACGTGGATAATCTAAGAAACCATTAATTTCTCATCTCTGTAGACTCAGTATTTATAAGAACGAAAAACTAATTAAGATTTCCATTTTTAATTATCTCAAGAGTATTTCAAACCAATTTATTAAAAAAGAGCTCAAATACCGAACTGGGAAATAAGAACATGTGTATCCTGACTTTTCTATAAGCACATAGTGTAGTCCACTCATTCTCATTGCATTTTATGTAATTCCGAAACCAATTAAATCTGTGTAAAAACTCACCACGTGAATTATCGGTTGACACGACCACCTTCAAACGATGAATAAATTCGTCGAAAATAACAAAAAAGAAGAAACTTCTATATAATCGTTGATTCATAGCTGCTTTACGCACCTTAGACATAAGCGCAGCAGCGCCGCACACAAAAAGGACAGGGGGATACAATGGGAACAACGTGACTTTTGGGTCTGCATTTTAAAAAGTTCTAGCACCCTAATTAATGGAGGGAAAAATCTAATTTTTTTTACTTAAAGATCAAACGGAGTTTAGGTTTTTTTATGTTTTTCAGATCGTTCATTTTATCCGGTTTATACATTTTTGAAAAATATGCCAAAATTACAACTGTTTTATGTGTGTTTGTTTTTCAAAATTATTTAACATGACTTGAATAGAGGAAGCATTACTTGACCTTTCGGTGAATATAGTATTTTATTTGACGGAGGTATAAAGTGTTAAAGTTGGGAATTTTCAATGGTTTGTCTTTATTTAATTTTTACGACTTCACGAATTTGTTTCATCACAAGTTTAAATCACATGTCGATGAAAGTATGTGCATGTATGCACAAAAAAGAAAAAGAAAGAAGAAGAAAAAAAAACCTGACATAATAAACGATCGGAAAAGACACCAAAATACGTAAACTATATTACCATTTGATCTTTATGTCAACAATTTTGAATTTTCCCTCCATTAATTTGGCTGCTAGAATTTTTACTTTCTCTACTACGTATAGTAAGTATGGTAAGTATTGCATTCCACCCAAAAATTCGATACAGATATTTCACTGGAAATAGTGTTTCGAGGCTATCTGAATCCAGAAAAAGCATTTTTAGAAAAAGGTCTGTGTGTGTGTGTGTCTGTGAGGATATGTGTCTGTGAACAGCATAACTCAAAACGAAAAGTCGGATAAATACCAAACTTGGTATTTAGATTCAAAGTATCTTTCAAAGATGTGACACGAAGATTTTCAATAAAATCCCCCCACCCCAAACTACACTTTACATGCAACATTTTTTGAAAATTTTAATTTTCTGAAAAAATGGCTCTAACGATTTTGATTAAAATATCATATGTTTAAGATATTTTATAGCAAATGTAATGTATGTCATACATTTTCTGATAAATGTCCCCCAAAATTCCTGTTCATTCTGAATAACTTTTGCATAACTGGTAAACCATAAGAGATAGACAAAGCTTTACTACACAAAAACTGTAAATCTTGTTAAAACACACAATTTATGCCATATACATTGTTTTGTTGAGGGAACCATTTCCGAACTATTGCATGTTATTTGTTTCAATTTTACAATAATATTGTCCTCAAATGGGAATTCGTTATTTGTTTGTTTATGTCCTGGACATGCAAAGAGAATGGAATGCTCCACATAGCAAGCAGCTCTTAAAATATTTGACTATCACTTAAAGCCTACCAATTCCCCTTGCACCTACAAGAAAATTAGCAATAAGATAGTTTCTGCAAATGTTTATCTCACTTAAAATGAAGTAGATGGAGAATAAGCGTTGTAAAAATAGTTTGTACAAGAATAGAGAAAGTCTTATGAGTGCAACACATCAGATTGTTTAAAGTACAGACGAATACTTTCTTGGCGGAGTTTATATATAAAAGTCAGTGTGTGTGTGTGTGTGTGTGTGTGTGTGTGTGTGTGTGTGTGTGTGTGTGTGTTCCTTGCAGGCTTCTACACCTCAGAACCGATTTCGACCAAACTTGTCACAGATAATCTTTGACACAAGGCGGAAATTACTGTCTAGCTTAGAATTCGAAATTACGCCCCATTTCACAAGATTAATTATGTAATTTTACGTAATGCCTACAAAAGGTCCCAAGACCACCTGCAGGCTTCTCAACGATAATCGTATTACGTCGAATATTGCCAACATAAGAATAAATACTTAGGCTTTCACCACCTCACAAAATAACAAAGGAATAGCGACTTCACACATTATTCGTTGATCTCCTTGCTCATGGAGTAATAACACAGTCAAATAAGTAAATTAAAGCATCAAAGCAGGCAAAATACCAGTTATTCTTTATCTTTGTATACTTATTTAATTGCGTATTGATACTGTAACAGCCCTGCCGGGGGGGGGTTACCCCGCAGTAGTTGGTTACACTAGGGGGGTGATAGCTCAGAGGTAGGGGATGCGTCGGTACTGGGGTGGTAGGTAGGCCAGGGTGGCGTTCCAGGTTGGGGGTATTTAAACAATGCTTAGGGGATGCATTGAGCCAATAAATTGTATTATTTCGTTAGTGTGAGTACATTAGGGCCCATAGGTGGGCCACTCAGATTGGGGTGAATCCCGGTAAGCAAGCAGAACTTAGAGGAGATACATCCTTACCTGTTCACCTGGTGTGGGGTGGCCGATCGTGTAAGGTAAGCGGACCTCAGGTCGTCGAGGATACAACTCTCCCTTCAACTGAATACTACGTCGATTCCCACAATGATTCAGACAATGATCCCAACAATCGATCCCCTCGAGACAACCCCCGTAGTATAAATACGAGGTGTGATCAAAACGTTTCTGGAATGGCTTCAAAAACAATGCTGACGCTGAGATTTTTTTAATTCCTACCCAGACTGTACATGCAGCGTTCCTTCCCGATAAAAATGAGAGTTCACGTGACTTCATGTGACCATGCACTGACGAGGTAGACGCTCTGAAGTGAACGCTTGTTTTGCAAGTGCTGCGATTTTTCCGCGTAGCAAAAATGTCAGATTATGAAGAACAAAGAACGAATATCAAATTTTGCTTTAAACTCGGTAAAACTGCAACAGAAGCCTATATAATGTTAAGAATAGTTTGTGGGGAGGAAGGTATGGGCAAAACTCAAGCATTTGAGTGGTTTTCGAAATTTAAAAGTGGTGTGACTCAGTTAAAGATGCGGATCGTTCGGAGGGACCCTGTTCCAGCAAAACTGATGAAAATATCAATCAGGTCAGGGAAATGGTCTTAAATGACAGGCGCATTACAATAAGAGAACTTTCTGACTCATTAGGACTCTTCTTTGGAAGTGTTCAAAGCATTTTGAAAGACAATTTGGACATGTTCGTGTATCATGACAATGCGCCCGAGCACAAAGCACCTTCTGTTCGCCAATTTTTGGATAAAAATAGGATGAATACTCTTCCTCATCCCGCCTATTCTCCAGATTTGGCACCAGCGGACTTTTTTCTTTTCCCGCGACTTCAAATACGGCTCCGAGGACACCGTTTTGAGGACATTGATGTCAGCCAGCGCGAATCGCAGAAGGCTCTGAACATGAAAGAAGAGGACTTCCAGAGGTGCTTCCAGTGACTGAAGCGCTGGGACAAGTGTATCAACTCCCAAGGAGGCTACTTTGAGGGTGACAGTGCAGATTAGACAAAACAAACTGTTTTGTAGTATTTATGACGTCATTTCGGAAACTTTTTGATCACACCTCGTACATACAGAAGAGCTGACTCCGCGTTCCTTAGCGCGGTCGTGTTGAGGTAAGCTCGTTTCGACACTTTATGTTTGATTACCTCACCTGACGTAATCCTCGGCGCTAAACCTGGTCCGCTACAATATAAAATAACACAAGAGCACTCAACACAATCGCATTGACTACAGAAGTCTCTGTGATGCTCAAACATTGCTAACATAGGAGCAATAAATAAATCAAGATTCATATAAATTCATTCTACAATCATACTCCGATGTAAGGATATTCACATATTATAATTTGTAGTTTCTCATTTTCTGTGGGTTTCGTTCTCTATGGGAGGTTTATGAGGCTTTTAAAAGCATAAAAACAAAAACTGTGTGTCATAAAATGACATTGGGCATGGATAGCAACAACATAAAACCACTCGAAGTATGAAGGGAGAATTTTATGACAGACCATCAGATCCGACTCAAAAGGACAAAACAAGAAACATTGTTGTTAATCGCCTCAACTTAGATATTCTTTCTTTTTAAGAAGAGGCTGAAATCCAAAGTTTTTTTTGTTACAAGGATGTGAAATATTATATGTATTGTGCCAAAGGGTATATACAAGATCCTTCATTTTTTTTCTTTTGCTGCATTAAAATGCAATATAAGAAATGCTACACAAAAACCTTATGTTATAATTAAACTAAACTCTAGCTCTATTAAAAAAATGTGATGTGTTACACTCACATGACACTCTCTACTCTTGTACAAACTATTTTTACAAACACTTATTCTCCATATGCTTCATGTTAATCGAGATGTTAATCTTCTTGCTAATTTTCTTGTAGATGCAAGGGGAATATGGTAGGTTTTAAGCGATAGTCAGATATTTTAAGAACTGGTTGCTATGTGGAGCATTCCATTCTCTTTGTATTACCAGGACAAAAAATGAATAACGAATTTCTATTTGAGAAAAGGTATAATCATTGGAAAATTTAAGGGAACAACAAGCAATATCTCGAAAATGTTTCCCTCAACAACAAAAAAATGCATATGACATAAATTGTATATTTTAACGCCATCTACATTTTTGTGTCGTAAAATTTTTTCTATCTCTTAAGGTTTACCAGTTATACAAAAGTCGTTCACAATGAAGAATACTTTTGGAGACATTCGAGATATACATTTCATTTGTCATGAAAATATCTTAAACATATGATATTTTAATAAAAATCGTTAGAGCCATTTTTGAGAAAATTAAAATTTTCGAAAAATGTTCCATGTAAAGAGTAATCTAGGGTGGGGGGATTTTCTTGAAAACCTTCGTGTCGCACCTAAAACCGAGTTTGGTGTTTTATCCGACTGTTCGTTTCTGAGTTATGCTGCTCACAGACACACACACACACACACATGGACTTGTTTTCAATAAATGCTTTATTTGTATTTAGGGGGTCTCAAAACATGTATTTCCGGTGAAATCTCGGTATCGAATATTTGGGTGGAATACAATACTTCCCCTACTCACTCTACGTAGTAAAAACATTGTTTTAAATATCTGTTTCATTGATCTGATCATAGCGCACAAAACTGTCACATAGTTTTTGTAATAGTTTTGATTGAACAGAAAATTAAAAGATAAAATACTACTTCTTGTTGTTCTTCTTTACTTTGTATATTAATTTTGACTTTCGTGTGTTTTCTTAGTATGTAGTGTATGTTGGTTACTAAGAATGAACAGGGTTAAATTGACATTACGTAAACTGATATTACTTCTTCCCAATCGAGATTTTCTCTGTAAATAATAGCGAGGCATTCCGAAAGTGACAGTGTGGAACCGTCACTCAGCTGCATTCACGAGAAATCATCATTAGAAACTGTGGTATTTGTGGTTGTTCAACAATGCTTTTGCATGGTGTTTTATTATTTTTTTGTTGTTTATAGAGCCCTGAGAGTTTTAATTAACTCCTTCTTTAAGTATCTTGTCTAATACTTTTTAAATGCCTCCAAAGATACGCAAGGCTATTGGGTAAGTGCAACCTAAGGCTAAATGTTGTAGGGATAAACCGTCAAACCACGCGGTAATTTCAGTTATAGTTCAGCAACTTAGAAAAACCCCTTGGGAGGAACAACTCACCTGGTCATGTATTCCCCCTATCTAACTGACTTGGACGAGTATGCCTCCGAGTCGCTGCTTAAGCACCATACGCCATGATTTCGCTTATTTTATTCTCACAAAAGCGTTTATCATATTACTGTTATAACCATCCAACTGTAGAGACACACGTGCATTGCAACAAAAATACTGTGTTTGTAGATTGCTGTGACAGGTCACAAAGAACAGCTGCAGCGAGTGTGCAAACAAATGTTTGCATATAACTAGCGATAGCATTTCACATATATGCGGTATTATCATGGGATATTTTCTAAAAGTTAATTCACATCTTTTAGGGTATTTCATAGCCTCCCTCATCTATGTCTTCAAGATAAAAAGCTCCTCGCTGATTGATTTTCATAATACAAATGATTTCAATTGAATTTTTACAAAGAAAAATAACGGCTTTAATTTTTTTTACAGGGAGACCAATCACAAGTCATCATCTCAAACTGTGTCCTTTTACATACCTCTTACCGAACTGGAATAAGCTGTCAGGATGACAAGTTCGTATTAAGTTTTGCTACACACTAAAATTGCTGCGTTCACAACAATGACGTGAGTGTTTCCCTCGTATCAGCCCATCTCCTCTTTAAGGCAGGTAATTGGATAACTCAGTAGCTAAAGGTAAAAGAGAAGTAGAGTGGGCGCAATTTATCCCTCTTATCACTCGCGCAGTCCTAGACCGAGGGATTTTACTAATTTGTTATGCTATTGTTAATAAATAATTGCAAGGAAAGCCGGTGTAAGGCAATAGTGAATGCTCAGGCTTGCTCTTGATGGAAAATATACAAGATACTTAAATGAAACACTGCTTAATCGCTATTATTTTAGAGTACTTTTAATAGCGAATGAAATAAAAAGAAACTGCAAGCAAACTGCATGATCTAACTAGTTTCTTGCCTTTGCTGCTTAAGATATACAAGGTGAACCATTTAAGTTGAGACTGTACAGTATCTCCAAAACTAAGCGTTGCAGAAAGAAATGTCTTGAATAAAAGTTGCTTGATATTATGGGGGAAAGTAAATGCCATCAGCCGTGTTTTGTTTGGAGGACGTTGTAATGGTAATTTTAGCGTCAATTTAATTTTTACATCCTCTACCATGTATACTAAGTAGGAGAAGTATTGCATTCCATTAAAAACTCGATACCAAGATTTCACCGAAAATACATGTTTTGAGGCCCCCTGAGTCCAAAAAAGCAGTTTAGAAAGCAGTTTTTGTGTGTCTGTGAGCAGCATAACTCAAAAACGAAAAGTCGGATAAATACCAAACTTGATATTTAGGTTCATGTTACAAAGAGGTGACACGAAGATTTTCAAGAAAACACCAGACTGCCCTTTAATGGAACATTTTTCTAAAATTTATATTTTCTCAGAAATGGCTCTAAGGATTTCGATTAAAGTATCATATATTTAAGATATGTTCATGACAAATATATATATATATATATATATATATATAATTCTCTGGGAATTTCCCCAAAATTCCTCTTCATTCTGAATGGCTTTTTCATAACTGGTAAACCGTAAGAGATAGACAAAAATTTTTCTACACATAAAATGTAGAGCTCGTTAAAACACATGATTTATGTCATATACTTTTTTTTGTGAATTGAATAATGTCCGTGATATTCCTTGTTTAAATTTTCCAATACTTATAGTTTTCTCAAATGGGAATTCATTATTCGTTTTCCTTATGTCTTGGACAAACAAGGAAAATGGCTCCACATAGCAACCAGCTCTTAAAACATTTGACTATCGCTTAAAGCCTACCATATTCCCCTTGCACCTACAAGAAAATTAGCAATTTCTGCAAATGTTTATCTCGATTAACATGAAGTGGATGGAGAATAAGCGTTTATAAAAATAGTTTGTACAAGAGTAGCGAAAGTCATGTGAGTGTAACAATCAGATTGCTTTAAATGGGAACCTACAATTAGGGTCAATTTAGATTGACCCTTAATGACCATCATAACGTTCTCCAAACAAAACACGAGTAATGACATTTCGTTCCCCCGTAATATCAAGCAACTTTTATTCAAGACATTTCTTTCTACAGCACTTAGTTTTGGAGACATTGTACTCTAAACTTAAATGGTCCAGCCAGTTTATGTTGTTAAACATAAACTTGTTTAGTGTGGCGCTTGTGTGGAATACATTAGCTCTCCTGTTTGGTTTTTGTAAAACATGATCAAGAGAGGTTTTCGTAAGTGATACCGTTTGATTTGATTTTGTAGGCTTCATGAAGTTGAGCGTGAGGAAAACCATCTGAAAAGCTGAAATAACCGAAACAGTTCACCAAAGAGGAAAAAAGTTTTATTTTCTCCTCTACTTTGAAGAATGTTTGTTGCTTCACGTATGGAATGTCAGTTTGAAGAATGCCAGTCGAACTTGAAGTAGTTGCAACCGCACGTACGGTAAAAAGTTTCCGGTAGCCTTCACCCCAAATGTACTTTCCGGTGGCCTTTGCCCCAAATGCTTAAAAAATATTAACTTTGTAATTTGACTGTTTCTTTAAATATTATATTTATGTTTGCCTCAGCTGCGTCATTATTATTTTTAGAGACATGTTTCTCTTTGCAGGGAGTGGTGCGACTGAAGAATGTAGGCTTACACAGATTATAATTTTACTTCACTTCTTTTATTGATGCTTGACACGATTTAAATAACACTTCACTGATATAGAGAGAGAGAGAGCTGTGAGATTTTTTAAATTAATTACTTGCACTTTCTAACAAGTAAACTATTTTCATCGCACACTGAATACGTATTATACTTCTCGCGTCCGGTTAGGAACACTGTTTACAAGCAACGCGTCCAGTTATGAGCGCTGTCTACAAGCAACTGACTCGATTTCTACCACCTAAATTTGTAAATTTCCGTATTTCAAGTCTCTGATTGGCTATTCCTAATCCAGTAGAATACTTTTATTTAACTTAAGCTTTTTTCTGGTTGTTGATTGGCTATTTTATAAACTGTCTCAAAATTTATATTATTGTTACTCCAATAATGACCAGTACCATTATTAAACATTATTACTCATTATTGCCTCAAGGTTACCTCATTGCTACCTCATTGTTAGCAACTTTTAACCTATTATTCTCACAGCTCCTACATTATTAAATTACGTAATACATGCACATAACATTATTGAACACGTATACAATAATATAAACATATACAATGACTGTAATACACACTTTTTATATCTTGTTACATACACGTATTGCTTTAAGGTGGGCTGTTATTGAATTATATATTATATAAATGGACTGAAATCATTTAAGTGTTAAAAATACTGCCTCAACTTACCTATATTAAGTGGAAGTATTACATTCCACCGCAAAATTCTATACAGTAATTTTACCGGAAATACACATTTTGACACCCCCTGAATAAAAAAAACATTTTTAGAAAATTGTCGGCATGTGTGTGTGCCTGTGAAAAGCATAACTCAAGAGCGAAACTTTGGTTAAATACCAAACTTGGTATTTAAGTTCAATGTCTTCTAAAGATGCGACACGAAGATCCCCTACCCTTTATACGAAACATTTTTCGTAATGTTCGAATTTCTCAAAAATGGCTCTACCGATTTGCATTATAATACCATATATTACAGATATTTACATGACAAATAAAACGTATATCTTGAATTTTCCGGTAATAGCCTGTGAAGTCCTCTTCATTCGGAAGGGATTTGGTATAATCTTGTATATAGTAAACTTTAAACGATAGACAAAAACATACTACACAAGAAATGTAGATCCCTTTAAAACACACAATTTATTTAAAATAAGTGATTTTGTGCCGTTAGCTATTTTCGAGATATCCGTTATTAGTGGTTCGAATTTTTCAACACTTTGTTTCAGCTGTTTCTCGTGATTGCATACAAAGTGTATGGCATTTTTAAGCCAGCATATAGCGTCCAGTTGTTGAACATTTGACTATCGCTGTTCCCTTTGTATCTATAACGAAATGTGTAATGTAGCTATTTCTGTAAACGTTTATCCTGATTAAAATGAAGTAGATGGAAAAATAAACCTTCATATGAATAGTTTGTATACCCCTAATAAACAAAATAACCTAGAGAAAGTCATGTGAATGTAACACGATTTTTTAAAGAGACCATTACTTAATTAAAATGCAATATTATGTCCTTGGATTGCTTATTTTGGTTATTGGAATTATTCTGAATTTTATAAGCTCTTCACCTAAGAGATCTAAAATGCAAGATTTACTACACGAAGAAATTGGTATATTTGTATTAAACCTCTGTACCAGGTGGTGTTTAAATATTATTGTATTAGCCAGAAAATATTGACAATTTTAATGTGGTAATTTGAAACCAAAGAAGTAATGATACCGAACTGAAATTGCCTTGAAACTTTTCTGACTTAACTATTCTATTACCAGAAGTGACTCTGCAAACCTTGGCCATTTCTTTCAAGTAATTTTATTTTATTTCTTAATTAAAGAGTTATCGCTGATAAAACGCTCCTTTCAGAAAAGTCGCGTTATTTATACACAAAGCTTGGTTTGAAGGCCCTTCATAGATCTACAAACATCAGGATTTTACTCTGTAATGAAGGACACCCAAGAGTTGTAAGGTTTTGGAAATTTTACTTTTGAGGCAGTATTTTTAACACTTAAATATTTTTGAGTCAAATTATATAATATAATTTTGATAACAGCCCGCCTTGAAGCAATATGCATATGTAATAATTTGTAAAATGTATGTAACAGTCATTGCATACGCTTATATTATTGTAAAGATGTTCAATAATGTTATATGAATGTATTACGTAATTTAATAATGTAGGAGCTGTGAGAATAATAAGTTAAAAGTTGCTAACAATGAGGTAACCTTGAGGCAATAATGAGTTTGAGAGTTTATTAATGTTACTTGTGATTCTTGGAAGCAATAATTAAATAAAAGTGACAGTTTATAAAAATAGCCAATCAACTACCAGAAAAAGCTTTAGTTAAATGAAAGTATTCTATTGGAGTAGAATTAGCCAATCAGAGACTTGGAATACAGAAATTTATAAGTTTAGACGGTTGAAATCTATTCAGTTGCCTGCAAACAATTGTCATAACTGGATGCGTTGCTTGTGCGTCCTTGAGAGATTTAATACGTATTCGTGTGAGACGAAGAATTAAGTATACGTGTTAAAAAAAATGCAAGTATTAAATAAAAGAATCTCGCAGCTCTCTATATCAGTGAAGTGCTATTTAATTTGTGTCAAGGATTAATAAAAAGGAGTGAATTAAAAATTAAAATCTGCGTAAGCCTACATTCTTGTCGCATCACGCCCTGCCAAGATATCCATGTCTCTAAAATAATACTGACGCAGCCAAGGCAATCATAAATATATAATATCTAAAGAAACACTCAAATTACAAAGCTATTATTTTTAAACTTGAGGCAAAGGCCACCTGAAAGTACATTTTGGGGCGAAGGCTACCGGAAATTATTTACAATACGAGCGGTTGCAACTACTACAGGTTCGGGTCCCCAACAGTTGAAATACAGTACATCATCTTCAAACTGACTTTCCATACGTTGCAGCAAAAAAAACAACAAATATTCTCGCTTTTCAGAAAATATGGCCCTTTTATTTTTGTTGCTATCTAAAACTCAGCAATGTAGGCATTTAAAATTGAGATAAGTTTACAAAAAAAAAAAGAACCTGACGTGTTACTTTCACATGACTTTCTATCTTTTAGCGCTTATTATTGGATATCCAAATTATTCTTACGAAAGTTTGTTTTCCTGCCTGCTTCAGTTTGATCGAGACAAATCTTTGCAGAAACAGCTACATTACACATTTCGTTATAGATACAAAGAGAACAGCGGCAGTCAAAAGTTTTAGAGCTGTATGCTATGTAGTGGCCTTAAAAATCCATACTCCTTGCGATTAATCCGAAAAACAACTGAATATCGAAAGGAACTTGAAAAGAATGACAAAAGTATTCAATAATTCGAACCACTAATAATGGATATCTCAGAAATGACTATTCTACAAACTACTTATTTTAAATAAATTGTGTTTTAAAGAGATGTACATTTTTTGTGCTGTACGTTTTCGTCTAGCGCTTAACGTTTATCAGTTATACAAGATAATGCAAAATTTCTTCCAAGTGAAATGGACTTCACAGGGTATTGCCACAAAATACAAGATATACATTTTATTTGTCATGTAAATATCTTTAATATATCATATTTTAATAAAAAGCTTTAGAGCCATGTTTCACAAAATCAACATTTTCGAAAAAAACTTTCACTTAAAGAGTAGTCTGGGGTGGAAGGATTTTCTTGAAAATCTTCATGTCGCATTTTTAAAGGAACTGAAATCATCCAAGTTTGGTGTTGAACCAACTTTTCGTTTTTGGGTCACGCTGTTCATGGATACACAGACACACACATGGACCTTTTTTTAAAAGTGTTTTTTTTTCTTTATGGATTCAGGGTGTCTCAAAACATGCAATTCCGGTGAAATCTCGGTATCGAATGTTTGGCTGGAATACAATACTTCCCCTACTTACTATACGTAGTAGAGAAAGTAAAAAAAGTGATAAAGTGCAAAAAGACATGTTTAATGTTAGACAAAGCTCAGGTGATGCTGAAAATATTACTGCAAAACTTTTATGCATATGGCTACAGAATTAAATTGGAACACACATGGTCTGCAAAAAGCTTAAGTCGTGCATTTATTCAGAACCATTCTAGCAGATATCTAAAGTAAATACACTTTGCATTCTTTAAAAGTGTTTTCAGCTGTGGGCTGCTGTCATATGGGAATTGTAGCAAACATAGAGACATTGTATATCTAGAAGGAAGATCATAAGAACTTTTCCATACTTTCTCAATGCCCATGAAAATCAATTTTTAAGCAACAGAGGCTTTGCATTGTACAATTGATCACCTATTGTTATATATCCACAGGAATGTGAATCAGTTTCCACTGTTCAGGCATGTGTAAGTAAAAAAAATCTGATGAGTTGCACTTACATGACATTCTCTACTCCTGCACAAACTATTTTTACAAACGCTTGTTCTCTGTCTACTTCATGTTAATCGAGATAAACATTTGCAGAAACTATCTTATTGTTAATTTTCTTGTAGGTGCAAGGGGAATTGGTAGGCTTTAAGCGATAGTCAAATGTTTTAAGAGCTGGTTGCTATGTGGAGCATTCCATTCTCTTTGTATGTCCAGGACAAAAAAAAAACAATAAAGAATTCCCATTTCAGAAAACGAATAAGTATTGGAAAATTGAAACAAATTACAAGGCATATCTCGGAAATAATCAAAATATCTCGACCAAAAAAAAAGTAAAGG
Source organism: Deroplatys truncata (assembly GCA_030765065.1). Taxonomy (NCBI): domain Eukaryota; kingdom Metazoa; phylum Arthropoda; class Insecta; order Mantodea; family Mantidae; genus Deroplatys; species Deroplatys truncata. The sequence continues at coordinate 218,972,836 of CM060983.1, forward strand.
ACATAAATTGGGTTTTAACGAGATCTACATTTTTGTGTAGTAAAACTTTGTCTATCCTCATGGTTTACCAGTTATGCGAAAGTCATTCAGAATGAAGAGGACTTTTGTGGACATTCCCAGAAAATTTAATATATACATTTTACTTGTCATAAACATATCTTAAACATATGAGACTTTAATCACAATCTTCACAGCCATTTTTGAGAAAATAGAAATTTTCGAAAAAAATATTCCATGTAAAGGATAGTCGGGTGGGGGATTTTCTTGAAAATCTTCGTGTCATACATATCCTTGGAAGATACAAAACTCAAATACCAATTTGGTATTTATCGAGTTGTCGTTTTTGAGTTCACAGACAGACAAACACACATACACGGACAAAATTCCAAAAAGTTTTGTTATAGAATTTCAACTTATTTATATCGACACTTCAAATAATACACCTCACTTAACTTCTTGTACACTTTGACAAGAGGAATTGTCCTTTAGCTTTTCTTTATCAATTACGAGGGCTGATCAATAAAGACTGAGACTGATTTTTTTCACAGATGTTTATTACTCCATTTCAATGTTGACATGATCTTTTTCAAAGTAGTCCCCTCCTACTTGAATGCATTTTTATAGCGTCTCTGCCAGTCCTCGAATACATGGTGCAGGCCATTCTTTGTCAGGTCTTTGAGAATCGCCTCACTTTTCCTCAGCACGCTTCAGTGCTCTCAAATCGAATGCTCCGGAGCTTTGCCTTTAGTGATGGGAATAAAAAAGAAATCACAGGGGTCAAGATTGGGGTTATAATTCGGATGCAGTACGCAGGTGATGTTGAATTCCTGGACTTGATTTGCGACGTGAGGCCATGCATTGTTGTGATGAAGTCGCCACCCATTCTGATGAAGTTCTGGATGTTTCCTTGCAATGTGCTTCCTCAGTGTAGCCAATACTGACGTTTAGTACGCTGCTGTAAATGTAGTGTGAGGGGGAACAACAGTCACAGCAACTGTGTTGATGTTGACTTCAGTCATAGCAGAAGCCGAAGCACCAGGCCCACCTTGCTTAGCACAGAGGACTCGCCCTTCTTTGAAGTCCTTGAACCACCTAAACACTGTTGCACGAGGTAGTGCATCTTCACCGTATGCTTGCTTCAGCTTTTCCAAAGTTTCAGAGGCTGTATGATTTAAACGAAAACAAAATTTTATTGCTCCTCTCGTGTCGAGTGGTATGCGAAATTCAAGTAGGGTCAACAATATACAGCATTACTGCCAACCTACCAACAGAAGAGCGCTGCCGTCTATGGACATTATACATGAAACCCCGCTCTTTTCAAATATTCATGGTAGAGACAGGAAACTCTCAAGAAAGCTACAGGAAAAAATCAGTCTGTCTTTATTGATCAGTCCTCGTATATACAACGTGGAAAGCAAGGACATTATAAGTTTCTCTTAAACAGTATTTTATTTAAATATAGACGAAGGTTATTTATCATGTGCTATAAGAGGCGGTTTTTACAAATAAGATTTAAAATTTAAGGTTGAAGTAGGTTTTGTCTTTACGTTATTTGCACACGCTTTGGGCGCCAATTTGAAGTAGGAGTTATTTGTAGTTCGATTGTTGGGGAGCCGAACACTTGAAGTAGTTGCAACCGCACGTATGGTAAAAAGTTTTCGGTAGCCTTCGCCCCAAGTTTAAAAATATTAACTTTGTAATTTGACTGTTTCTTTAAATATTATATATTTATGTTTGCCTCGGCTGCGTCAGTATTATTGTTGGAGACACGTTTCTCTTAGCAGGGAGTAGTGCGGCTAAGAATGTAGGCTTACACAGATTATTATTTGTACTTAACTCCATTTATTAATTCTCTAAACGATTACAATAACACTTCACTGATATATATATATATATATATATATATATATATATATATAGAGAGAGAGAGAGAGAGAGAGAGATGTGAGATTATTTATTAATTACTAGCATTTTTTAAGACGTAAACTATTTTTGTCTCACACTGGGACGTGTCTAGCGTCCGGTTAGTAACGCTGTCTACAATCAACTGACTTCTGAATTTGTACAATTTGCCCTATTTCAGTTTCTGATTGGCTAATCCTACTCCAATAGAATACTTTCATTTAAATTAAGCTTCTTTCTGGTTGCTGATTGGCTATTTTATAAACAGTCTCAAAAATTACATTATTGTTTCCAAGTATGACTAGTAGCATTATTAAACCTTCTGATTCATTATTGCCTCAACGCTACCTCATTGTTAGCAACTTTTAACCTATTATTCTCACAGCTCCTACATTATTAAAGTACGTAATACCTTCACATAACATTATTGAACATGTACATAATAATATAAACATTAATACAATGACTGTTACATGCATTTTATATACTATGTTATACACATATTGATTTAAGGCGGGTTGTTATTATATTTTATATTATATAATTAGACTGAAATCATTTGAGTGTTAAAAATACTGTCTCAAGGTTCGAAATTAATGGGTTGTTTTGTAAATAACTTGAAACAATAATTCTTGCCTCATAGTTACGAGGAGAAAAGTTTCTTATAACACAAGAGTTCACATTAGTGTTTAAAGCTTTTCTAGTGCGTCATGATTTCATCTTCGTGTGATTTTGTAGTAATAGAGGCAACAATAAGTCAAACACGTATAGAAACTTTTATTACGCACGAATAGGAACGTTTAACTTTACACCCCTTGAGCAGTAACACAGTTTTGTTGGTCCATTTTTGACAGTTTCCACAGAGCGCGCGTTCGGCCAAAACGAACCTCCGCACTTGAGGACCTAATATCCGACAGAGAAGTTGCTAAATAACCGGTAGCTCTATATGCGCTGCAGGAGAGGTACTGCACCGTATGTTAATGGAAAATCTGATGTGTTACACTCACATGACTTTCTCTACTCTTGTACAAACTATTTTTACAAACGCTTATTCTCCATTTGCTTCATGTTAATCGAGGAAAACATTTACAGAAACTACCTTATTGCTAATTTTCTTGTAGGTGCAAGGGGAATATGGTAGGCTTTAAGCGATAGTCAAATGTTTTAAGCGCTGGTTGCTATGTGGCGCATTCCATTCTCTTTCTTTGTCCAGCACATAAAAAAAAACCGATAACGAATTCCCGTTTGAGAAAAAGCACAAGTATTGGAAAATTCAAAAAAATAACAAGGAATAACTCGGAAATGGTTCACTCGAAAAAAAGAGGTATATGACATAAATTGGTGCTTTAACGAGATCTGTGTAGAAAAATTTTGTCTTTCTCTTACGGTTTACCAGTTATGCAAACGTCATTCAGATCAAAGAGGACTTTTGGGGATATTTCCAGAAAATTCGTGATAAACATTTCATTTGCCATGAAAAATCTTAAACATATGACATTTTAATCAAATTCGTTAGAGCCATTTTTGAAAAAATAAACATTTTCCAAAAATCGTTCCATGTAAAGAGTAGTCTGGGGTGGAGGGATTTCTTGAAAATTTTCTTGTCGCATCTTTGAAAGATACTGAGCCTAAATACCAAGTTTGGTATGTATCCGACTTTTCGTTTTTGAGTTATGCTATTCAGTCACACACACACGGACCTTTTTCTAAAAGTGCTTTTTTGGATTCAGGGAGCCTCAAAACTATATTTCCTGTGAAATCTCGGTATTGAATTTTTGGGTGGAATACAATACTTCCCCTACTTACTATACGTAGTAGAGAAAATAAAAATGCATTTTTGGAAACATGCCCGTGTGTGTGTCTGTGTGTGTGTGTGTGTGTGTGTGTGTGTCTGTGAACAGCATAACTCAGAAACGAACAGTCGGATAAACACCAAACTTGGTATTTAGGTTCAGTATCTTCCAGAGATGCGACACGGAGGTTTTCAAGAAAATTCCCCCACCCCAGATTACCCTTTACATGGAACATTTTTCGAAAATTTTAATTTTCTCAAAAATGGCTCTAATGCTTTTGATTAAAATACCATATGTTTAAGATATTTTTATGACAAATAAGATGCATATCTTGAATTTTCTGTGAATGTCTCCAAAAGTATTCTTCATTTAGAACGACTTTTGCATAACTGGTAAACCATAAGAGAGAGAGAGAGAGAGAGAGAGAGACAAAATTTTACTACAGAAAAATGTAGATCGCGTTAAAATACACAATTTATGTCATATACATTTTTGTTGTTAAGTGAATCATTTTCGAGATATTGCTTGTTATTCCATTAAATTTTTCAATACTTATTTTCTCAAAGGGGAATTTGTTATTCATTTTTTTGTCTTGGATATGCAAAGAGTATTAATCTGTGGCAAAGGGAATGGTGCTGCACATAGCAACCAGCTATTAAGATATATGTCGATGCTTAAAGGCGACTGTATTTCTATATTGCCCTTGCAAATACAAAACAAGGGGAACATAGTACGCCTTAAGTGATAGTCAAAGATTTTTAGAACTGGTCGCTATGTGTAAAATGTAATTCTCTTTGCATGTCAAAAGATCGTTTCTGCAAATGTTTATCTCGATTAATATGAAATAAATGGAGAATAAGAGTTTTAAAAATAGTTTGTACAAGAGTAGAGAAAGTCATATGAGTGTAACACGTCAGATTTTTTTATAAAGTGCGTATCGATAATCGAGTGTCGGTGCTCAAAAATCTGTATCGGTATCGAGAAATAGTGGTATCGTCCCATCCTCTTTACTTTAGACACATTGCCACAGCTTTATACGCTAGTCTATATATGCATCGAATAAATGGTATAGTCGCAACGAAACCGGCTGGTGATGAGAGTGTCCGTTAAAATACCTAACGTCAGCAATACTCCGTCAGCAGTAACACGATTGCTCTGTTTACTTACTAAAACCCCTCTGCTTGACCATAACTTATTTCACAAGTAGGTATTAAAACACCAGATGATGGTCACACCCTGTTAAGCTAAGAACAAATGCCGAAAGAGGCACAGGTAACGAACTGCTGCAGTGCTAGGGAATGGACAACCTCAAGAAGTCGTGTAGCCATTCCGTCGCCTTAGCTCATGTAATGCCGAGAGGCGTGCAGACTTTTGCACTGAACCTGATCTTTAGCAGAGAGTTACTGTCTGCTTGCTTTATGGCCTTCTTATTACTAGAATATATGATACATTCAGCATGGGCTATTAAATACGTCCTGGTTGCTTTGAATTTTCACATTAGAGGCTCCCAGACGCTTCTTCCACAGTTATAATGATGTTATGGAGGAGAAGTCATTCCAATCATTGGCTCAAATATTCCTTTCTCCCGCTTTCTCCCTCTCTCCCTCTCTCCTGTACGAAATTAAATACATGCTTACGATGAATGCTAGTGTATTTATCCCTCCATGTGAGGAAGACTGGTGTGTTAGGGGTGATTGAGCCCAACTGTACCTATTTTTAGACCACCCTTCATAACGAAAAAGGATGCTAAGGGAATAATTATTGTATTTATATACATTAAAATGCATATGTGTAGTAGTAATTGTTTAGAATGAATTTTTATACGATATTTATTAAGAATTAGCTGTCTGACCCATTGCGTAGGTGCATTCTATAAGTAAGGGGTTAACAATAAGGATAAGGTGATTTTTGAAAGTCGTAAGCGTAAGTAACGCCCATATTGGTCAAATACTGACAATTTGTACATAAAAGGAGACGAAAAATATGAGTGCGAGTAGGTTTTCGAAGATATAATATCTTATAATTTTCGCCTAGTCCTAAAGTCTAAGTGCCATGGTTGACCAAGCATTATTGCTTATCTATAAGGGGTTGAAAACAAATTAAGAAAAGCTTTTAAAAATTTAGAGTATCTTACAGGGTGAACCATTTAAGTTGAGACTGTACAATATCTCCAAAACTAAGTGTTGTAGAAAGAAATGTCTTTAATAAAAGTTGCTTGATGTTATGGGGGAAAGTAAATGTCATTAGCCGTGTTTTATTTGGAGGACATTGTGATGGTCATTTTAGGGTCAATTTAATTTGTTTAAATGGGAACCTACCCTTTTAGGCTAATGTTTTTCATTCTTCATAAAAAACTAAACATTTGTATAAAACACTTTGCAATGTAACAACGTGCGTAAATAACAACGAAAATTCTGAATGGCTGTGTACGAAGAGCGCAATGAATGGTCGGACCATTCATGGAATGTCATTTGAGGGTCATTCAGAATTTTCGTTTTTATTTTCACTGATATCCTTTATTTACTGGATTATCTTTAAATTCAAATTGATTAAAAAGCCAATTTTTTAGAAATTGCTCTAATTTTACGCATAACCATTATCCCACTAAAATCAAATGTACTATCTTGAATATTTGCAGGTGCTTTATACAGAAGTTGTTTAGTTTTTTTATGAGGAATGAGAAAACAACATACAAAATGTAGGTTCCCATTTTAAAAACTCAAATTGACCCTAAAATGACCATCACAACGTCCTCCAAACAAAACACGACTAATTGCATTTACTTTCCCCCATAATATCAAGCAACGTTTATTAAAGATATTTCTTTCTATAATGCTTAGTTTTGGAGATATTGTACAGTCTCAACTTAAATGGTCCACCCTGTATAATACAAAATAAGGATTAGGTGGTTTTCGGAAGATGTAAGATTTTTGGCAACTCCTATTGTATAATTCCGCAATATGATTTGAACAGGATATTTCTACATAAGAGTTGGAAAATATGGTAGGGATAGTTTTTTAGAGTTGTAACATTAATTTGCCATCTCTAGAATCAAAATTTTGACGGTTTTGTCAAAATCATACAAAATGTTTACTTGATAAAAATTAAGTGAAATTTGAGGGAAATGTGGTAATATGAACGACATACAAGCCCTTAAGCTCCCATAAAATAACCCAATTTTAAAATATTTTAAGACCCCCAATTTACCTCTTTGATCTCGAAATAATTAAAAACCTGCCACATTTTCAATAAAGTGCCAAAAGTAGCCTATTATATTTACATTCAACTAAACGAGATTGAAATTTGGTGACATAAAATGAAAAAGAAACCGCAATCCCTAGTTTTTAAAATTTTGGAAACATTAAATAGCCTGTGATCATCTGGAAGAATAGGACTTTTCAATAGTGAAAGAACTAAAAATCGGTTGAGTGGTCGTTGAGATTACTCTACATACACCCCCACCACACAAATATTTTCTCTTTATAATATTAGTACAGGTTGCTTGAAGAAAACACGAACTTACGTAACTAGTCCGAAGTTTATGATTAAAATAGCTTGTGTAAAGTTAATTATTTTGTACTTTACCATTGACCATTACCACACAGAAGTTATGGTAACCTGCATTTGTAGGTTGCTGACAAATTGAGTGTACCAGGTGTGCTTTTAAAGTAAGTATACCGTTTTAAGATTTTGCCGCTGTAGCGCTGCAGTCGCGACTTTGAGCATGCGCAGCCACCTCCTCCATTCATTAGGAAGCCACACGCAGCTGTGAGCGATCGTCACTTTGTGTTTTCCTGTTGTTAGAGCGTTCAGAAATGTTCAAAACAATCGAATGACCCACCGACTGTGAAGTCAGATCAGTGATTCGGGTTTTGAATGCGAGAAAATGTTACGCCAGCAAACATCCATCGCCAATTGTGTGAGATTTGTGGGGAAACAATAATGAGGCAAAAAACTGAAGATCTGATTGCATTATTTGGTTGACAACAATGCCACCACCATCCCTACAGTCCGAATTTGGTACCGAGCGACTTTCATCTCAAGAAATTCATTGTGGAAAACATTTCAGTGACGATGTTGTGAAACAAAAACTGCAGACTTCGATTTGATCACAGGCGGCATCATTCTTTGACAAAGGCATACAAAAACTGGTTTCCGGTTACAAGTGCTTGATTAACGATGGTGACTATGTGAAGAAGTAGTGTAAGATGTAAGGTAATGCCTGATAATAAGTGTATTTGAAAAAAAAGGTATTTTGTAAAAAATTCTTGGTACTTTAAAAACGCGCCTCATATCACTGCAAAGCGACACACCATAAAAAAATTCAAGTATTTATAGTATTAATTAAGAACACTTAGGACGGTAAAATCTACGACAAAAGTTGGTGAGGCTTAGCTATGCCTGAACAGCGAGATCAACACTTAATCAGAAACAAAAGGAAATAATATAACTCAACTTTGGAAAACAGCTTCATTTCGTTATTCAGAATTATATATCTATCAATTCAATTACAATAGCACCTACACTATGCAACACCACTGTAATGGTAGTAATTAAGACCAGAGTATGCTTTGAAACGAGCGGTAGCGAGTTTTATAATTTTCATAAGAGTTTTAATTATTATAATTATAGTGAAGTTGCCTACGAGTGATTTTGGTCGACCATACTATTATTTAATGAAAAATATAAAGCTAATTCGTAAAGTAAGGTCCGAAACGCCGTAGCTCATCGACTTTCGGATTTGGTCAATACCGTGAAGACTTTAGCATTGGAATTTCCGGATGTGGGTAGAACAACTTTGCACAGAATTGTCCTGTATAAGTGCTATGTAAATGTAAAGTGGAGCAAGTCAGGATGGCGGAGCGGTCCACAATGTGGGCATGGGTTCGAATCCCACTCCTGACATGTAGTTTTATTTGCCTGCTTTAAGATACTCCTGCATAAGTGCTATATAAATGTAAAGTAGAGCAAGTCAGGATGGTGGAGCGGTCTAAGGCGCTGCGTTTAGGTCGCAGTCCACTCTGTGGGCGTGGGTTCGAATCTAACTTTTGACATAACGTTTTACTTGCCTGGTTTCACGTACTCCTGCATAAGTGCTATGTAAATGTAAAGCGGAGCAAGTCAGGGTGGCCCAGAGGTCCAAGGCGCTGCGTTCATGTTGCAGTCCACTCTGTGGGCGTGGGTTCGAATCCCACTTTTGACATATTGTTTCACTTGCCTGGTTGAAGAGGCTCCTGCATAAGTGCTTTGTAAATGTAAAGCAAAACAAGTCAGGATGGCCAAGCGGTCCACCTTGTGGGCGTGGGTTCGAACCCCACTTCTGACTTATCGTTTTACTTACCGGGTTTCACGTACTCCTGCATAAGTGCTGTGTAAATGTAAAGTCGAGCAACTCAGGATGGCCGAGTGGACTTAGGCGCGGCGTTCAGATCGCAGTACACTCTGTGGTCGTGGGTTCAAATTCCACTTCAGACATATCGTTTTACTTGCCTGGTTACACGTACTCCTGCTTAAGTGCTATGTAAATTTAAAGCGAAACAAGACAGGATGGCCGAGCGGTCTAAGGCGCTGCGTTAAGGTCGCAGTCCACTATGTGGGCGTGGCGTCGAATCCCAATTCTGATATATTCTTTCACTTGCCTGGTTGAAGATGCTCCTGCATAAGCGCTGTGTAAATGTAAAGTGGAGCAAGTCAGGATGGCCGAGCGGTCCACTTTGTGGGCGTTGGTTCGAATCCCGCTTCTGACTTATGCTTTTACTTGCCTGGTTTCACGTACTCCAGCATAAGTGCTATGGAAATGTAAAGTGGAGCAACTCAGGTTGGCCGAGCGGTCTAGGGCGCGGCGTTCATGTCGCAGTACACTCTATGGTCGTGGGTTCGAATCCCACTTCTGACATATCGTTTTACTTGCCTGGTTTCACGTACTCCTGCATTAGTGCTATGGAAATGTAAAGTGGAGCAATTTAGGCCTGCCGAGAGGTCTCAGGCGCTGCGTTCATGTCGCAGTCCACTCTTTGGTCGTTGGTTCGAATCCCACTTCTGACATATCGTTTTACTTGCCTGGTTACACGTACTCCTGCATAAGTGCTATGTAAATTTAAAGCGCAACAAGTCAGGATGGCCAAGCGGTCTAAGGCGCTGCGTTAAGGTCCCAGTTCACTATGTGGGAGTGGGTTCGAATCCCACTCCTGACATATTGTTTCACTAACCTGGTTTCCCGTACTCCTGCATAAGTTCTATGTAAGTGTACAGTGGAGCAACTCAGGTTCGCCGAGCGTTCTAAGGCGCTGCGTTAAGGTCGCAGTCCACTATGTGTGCGTGCGTTCGAATCCCACTTCTTACATGTCGTTTTACTTGCTGGTTCAAGATGCTCCTGCATAAGTGCTATGTAAATTTAATGCGATGCAAGGCAGGATGGCCGAGCGTTCTAAGGCGCTCCGTTTAGGTTGTAGTCCACTGTGGGCGTGGGTTTGAATCCCGCTTCTAACACGTTGTGTTGCTTGCCTGGGTTAAGATACTCCTCCATAAGTGTTATGTGAATCTAACACGAAATATGTAAGGATGGCCGAGCGGTCTAAAGCGCTGTGTTTAGGTCGCAGTCCACTTTGTGGGCGTGGGGTCGAATCCCATTTCTGACATATCGTTTTACTTGCCTGGTTTCACGTACTCCCGTTTAAGTGCTATGTAAATGTAAAGTGGAGCAACTCAGAATGGCCGAGCGGTCGAAGGCGCTGCGTTCAGGTCGCAGTCCAGTCTGTGGTCGTGGGTTCGGATCACACTTCTGACATATCGTTTTACTTGCCTGGTTTCACGTGCTCCTGTATAGGTGTTATGTAAATTTAAAGTGAAACGAGTCAGGATGGCCGAGCGGTCTAAGGCGCTGCGTTAAGGTCGCAGTCCACTTTGTGGGCGTGGGTTCCAATCTCACTTCTGACATATTGTTTCACTTGCCTGGTTGAAGATGCTCCTGCATAAACGCTATGTAAATGCAAGGCGAGGTAACTCAAGATGGCCGAGCGGTCTAAGGCGCTGCGTTCAGGTCGCAGTCCACTTTGTGGGCGTGGGTTCCAATCTCACTTCTGACATATCGTTTTACTTGCCTGGTTGAAAATGCTCCTGCATAAGCGTTGTGTGAATGTAAAGTGGAGCAAGTCAGGATCGCCGAGCGGTCCAAGGCGCTGCGTTAAGGTCGCAGTCCACTTTGTGGGCGTGGGTTCGAATCCCACTTCTAACATACTGTTTCACTTGCGTGGCTGAAGATGCTCCTGCATAAGCGCTATGTAAATGTAAAACGAGACAAGTCAGGATGGCCGAGCGGTCTATTGCGCTGCGTTCAGATCGCAGTCCACTTTGTGGCCGTGGGTTCTAATCCCACTTCTGACATGTTGTTTTACTTGCCTGGGTAAAGATACTCCTGCATAAGTGTTATGTAAATCTAACTTGAAGAAAGTCAGAATGGCCGAGCGGTCTAAGGCGCTGAGTTCAAATCGCAGCCCCCTCTGTGGGCGTGGGATCAAATCCCACACATAGTTTTGCTTGCCTGGGTTAAGATTCATCATTTAAATGTAATGTGGAGCGTTCTAAGGCGCTGCGCTCAGCTTCTTGTCCACTTTGTGGTCGGGGGTTCAAGTCCCTCTCCTGACGCGTCGCTTTGTTTGTCTGCTGCACCGAAGTCCTAACGAATCGTGCCTCAAAGTGAATGAGTAATTAAAGTAAAAGCTGTGATGCCATATATTAACATGGCTTTCTCTATTCTCTGCCATTTATTAGTAGGTACGTATACAACTAATTCGTGCATTGCATTGCATTCCACCCAAACAGTCGGTACCGAGATTTCAGCCGAAATACATGTTTTGAGGTGCACTGAATTCAAATAAAGCATTTTTGAAAACATGTGTGTGTTGTCTGTGAACAGCATTACTCAATACGGAAAGTCGGATAAACACCAAACTTGGTTTTTAGGTTCAGTATCTTCCAGTGATGCGACGCGAAGGTTTTCAAGAAAATCCCAATCCCCAATTACTGTATACATGGAACATTTTTCGAAAATTTTAATTTTCTCAAAAATGGCTCTAACGATTTTGATTAAAATATCATATGTTTAAGATATTTTCATGACAAATGAAATGTATATCTCGAATTTTCTGGGAATGTCTTCAAAAGTATTCTTCATTGTGAACGACGTTTGCATAACTGGTAAACCATAAGAGATAGACAAAATGTTTCTACACAAAAAATTTAGATCGCGTTAAAATACACAATTTATGTCATATACATTTTTGTTGTTGAGTGAACCATTTTGGAGATTTTGCTTGTTATTCCCTTAAATTTTCCAATACTTATACTTTTCCTCAAATTCGTTATTCATTTTTTTTGTCCAGGTAATGCAAAGAGAATGGAATACTCCACATAGCAACCAGCTCTTAAAACATTTGTCTATCGCTTAAAACCTACCATATTCCCCTTGCATCTACAAGAAAATTAGCAATAAGGTTAACATCTCGATATCTCGATTAACTTGAAGCATATGTAGAATAAGCGTTTGTAAAAATAGTTTGTACAAGAGTGGAGAAAGTCATGTGAGTGTAACACATCAGATGTTTTTAAATGTTCCATTTAACATCTAAGGTCACATCGGCCACTTTTATATATTTGGAATAATTGCTCATCAGCAATGATGTTCACTTGCTTACAATGGTGTTAATCTTTGGGCTGGTATTACTTTTGGTTATTACATTAAATTCACATTCATATTCACGCTCTCATTCATACCTCCAGGCTGTAAGGAGGATGGGGAACAATCCTGGATAAAAAAAAAATCGACACCCTCCGGCCAGAAAAAAAAGTCTTGTCAAGATGCACGAACGATCTTACGGCACTGCGTTCAATTCCTAGTCAACTCTGTGGGCCTGGGTTTGAATTTCACTTCTGACAGTCGATTTGATTTGCCTGAGTTAAGATGCATTTGAATTAGGGCTATTAATGGAAACCTACACCCCCTCAAGAAAGTATTCGTCTGTACTTTAAAGAATTCTAGCAGCCAAATTAAGGAGAAAAAAATCATTTTTTTTTGTATAAAGTTCAAATGGTAATATAGTTTATATGTTTTGGCAGTTTTTTTCAAATCGTTCATTTTATCAGTTTTATAACGTTTTGAAAAATATGCCAAAATTACAACTCTTTTGAACGTGTTGTTTTCAAAATTACCTTACATGCATTGGGTAGAGCAATTTTGTTTGTATAGACTTGATTTTGTGGTGAAAATAGGATTTTATTTAACGGAGAAATAAAATGTCAAAGTTGGGAATTTTCAACATTTTTGCCTTAGTTGCTCATTTTCGGCTCACTTTTTACGCTTCACGAATTTCTTTCTCAACCAGTTTAAGTCACATGTCGATGGAAGTGAGTGGATGTATGCACAAAAATGCTCTACACAAGGCATGAAAGATAATTTTGAAAACACTACGTACAAAGAAGTTGCAATTTTGGCATATTTTTCAGAGAATTATAGAACTGATAAAATGAACGATTTGAAAAACCGGCAAAACATGTAAACTGTGTTTCCATTTGAAGTTTATGTAGACTTTTCCCCTTCAGTAATTTGGCTACTAGAATTCTTTAAAGTACAGAGAATTCTTTATTGAGGGGTGTATATGTAATATTGTGGCGTGTATGTGTGTATTGTCATGCCAGACACATTATTATGTCGTTGGCGACAGTATTGTTGGGGTAATTCTTTCGGCTTTGGGTTTGAAGTTCGTCTGGCGTGACGACTCGCTACCTTCTTGGCTGGCGAGCCTAGCCAGAAGCGTTACTTCTTTGTGCGTTGTGTGTGGAGCGTCACTTTTGGTCGAGTGTGTGGGTTTGAAAATTCGTATGTGAAATCGTGTGAATGTAGTCTCATGTGTGTAGCATCTCCCTTCAATTTCTTCCTTTTTATCTTTTGTGTGTGTGTGATGTAGGGGCACCGTGTTTATACTGAATAAACCACAGGTAATGTGATTAATGTGAAATTATGTGTATTTTGATATAACTATCTCACGCCTGCTCTGGAATGTGTTTAAGATTCTGGTCCTCTTGTTGCCTCTGTAGCTATACCTCCCAATGTATATAATGGGATAACTAAAATTTAATATCTAGCTGCAAACCTTTTGCCTTACTCCAGTATATAACAATATCTACCAGGTCAGGATGGCCACTCGGTCTACCGCACTGTGTTCATGCCGCAGTCTACTATGTGGACGTGGGTTCAAATCAGACTTTTGAAATTTTGGAGTGGGTAAGGGATTCATAAAAGGTGTATGTTTGGTTGGGCATCAGGAAATGAAAGGCGTATGGCTCATTTTTCTTTCTGAACAGTCAATTGTTGATAATGCTTATTTGGATATATTACAACAGTTTTTGTGCCGCAAACTGACAACGATGCGAAAAGAATTCGGAAAATTTTCAAAATAACAGGTAGTTTAGCGGGTTCTTGAAAATATTCCTGTTGCATCTTTAAAAGATACTGAAATTAAATACCAACTTTAGTATTTATCCGACCTTTCTTTTTGAGTTATGCTGTTCAAAGACACACATACACACATGCGCGCAGATGGTTTTCTAAAACTGTTTTCTTTTTATTCTGGGCGACCGAAAACATGTATTTCTGGTCAACTGCCGGTATTGGAATTTTGGGCAGAATGCAATACTTCCTCTACTTATTAGGTACGTGTTGGGGAAATAAAATATGTATTTGAAATACCAACAAGCTAATAACAAAAACTTTCTCTAAAGTTCAGTAATTATAGAAGAATAGATACATTTTAGTCAAACATTTCACTCATAAACAAGACGTATCAAGAAAGAAAAACAGGGCCTCGTATTACCATTTAAGCTTAGAATAAAGGAAAGAAATAATAGTAATAATAATAGAGATATTCCTACAAGTAAGCACATTATACAACAAATGCTTAGGATTTCTTTTATTGTGCACAATTAAGCAGAACAATATATTATGACTGTCCTGTTTTATTACTTTCTCTACTACGTGTAGTAAGTAGGGGAAGTATTGTATTCCACCCAAAAATTCGATACCGAGATTTTACCGGAAATACATGTTTTAAGACCCACTGAATCCAAAAAGAGCATTTTTGGAAACATGTCCGTGTGTGGGTCTGTGTGTCTGTGAACAGCATAACTCAGAAAAGAACAGTCGGATAAACACCAAACTTGGTATTTAGGTTCAGTATCTTCCAGAGATGCGACACGAAGGTTTCAAGAAACCCCCCCACCCCAGATTACCCTTTACATGGAACATTTTTCGAAAATTTTAATTTTCTCATAAATGGCTCTAACGATTTTGATTAAAATATCGTATATTTAAGATACTTTATGACAAATGAAATGTATATCTCCAATTTTCTGGAAATGTCTCCAAAAGTATTCTTCATTGTGAACGACTTTTGTATAACTGGTAAACCATAAGAGATAAGACAAAAGTTTACTGCACAAAAAAAGTAGATGGCGTTAAAATACACAATTTATGTCATATACTTTTTTTGTTAAGTGAACCATTTTCGAGATATTGCTTGTTATTCGCTTAAATTTTCCAATACTTATACTTTTTGTCAAATGGGAATTCGTTATTCATTTTTTATGTCCTGGACATACAAAGAGAATGGAATACTCCACATAGCAACCAGCTCTTAAAACATTTGACTATCGCTTAAAGCCTACCAATTCCCCTTGCATCTACAAGAAAATTAGCAATAAGATTAACATTTGGATTAACATGAAGCATATGGAGAACAAGCGTTTGTAAAAATAGTTTGTACAAGAGTAGAGAAAGTCATGGGAGTGTAAAACATCAGATTTTTTAATATTTTATTGCGTCCGTTGTCAAAACTTTTGGAGTGACCGTATGTATATGGGGCTTGTTCCATCGCTTTGTATAGCACTGCTAGATGACGTCTCTCCCACTCTCTCTTTTCAGCTCCAGCTACACCGTAGCGCCAAATAACTTTCTTTGTCATACTAGGTCATATTTTGCAGGTGTTTGTGCGACAATGGTGTATGCAATGTTTGATTTTCTTGTTACAGTTAAATGTGTTCGCTATGGATTTGAACATAACGCCAGACAACAAGCGACCACCATCAGACGCCTTCTCCATCGAGAAGCTATTGGCAGTCGATGGCGAATCCCATCATGGATGTCAAGAGCTACAGGAGGTCAGTAAATGCTTTATTACAATTGATTTAATAGTCATTGAGTATTTTATTGACAATGTTCAGAAATTTGTGGAGCAAATAATAGATTTTGACAAGCTACTTTCATCTTATACTTTGGCTCTGAACAACCAGGGTCGCCAGGCAGCTGTTATAATACGGTTATTAGCAGAATCCGTAGTTTCGCTAACGTTTTTGTGTTAGCTGACCTCTCTCTCTGGGAAACAGAAAAACGTCAGATGGTGCCAAATCTGGAGAATAGGGTGGGCGAGGAACTAATTTGAAGCTCACATCGTGCACTTTTGCCATTACTGTGGCTGATGTGTGACCTGGCACATTATCCTGGTTGTAGGAGCGCCTTTGCTCGCTTCTGCTTCAGCTCACTATGCAGATGGTCCAGTAAAGTTACATAGTAGCAGTCAGTTACTGTTTTACCCTTCTCTAAGTAGTCAGTCATAGCCTCGTATTACGATTTCCGGTTAAAGGCTGAGGTCTTCTAACTTGTAGTTATTGCAACCTGTTGGTTAACCGGAGTGCCCTGTATACGAATGCAAGGTAACTGTAGGGTGATTTTCCTGGAGTTTGTTAACAATTTGGTATGGTTGTCAACATTTTCTTGCGCGATTTCACGCCACCTAAGTGGAAATTTGTTATATTATATCTTTAAAATAAGCTTCCTGCTGTAATTTTCTTGAGAACGCCATCTGATTTCTGTGTATAATAAAATCCAAGGTTTCTGTTAGATTAGTTTGAGGAATCCTGACGACTGGATGCATTTAGGAACGTAATAAAGCTTACTTGTTAATATTACGATTTGTATAGGTTTGGTAGCGGCACATTCCTAAGGGTTACATCCTTAGTTCACATTGGAATAGGTTAAATGCGTTTTAGTATGTTTTAAACAATGATTTTCTGTCAATATACAGGGTTGTGCAGAGAGAATAGCCTGAGTTGAGTCGCGTAGTACGGAGGTATTGTATGCGCCTGCGCGGTGTGTGCATGTGGAATGAAGTGGAAAAGGTCTGCCATTTGCAATTATGGTTTCGTGGACTACAGAGCACCGCTCTTTTACTGTCGAAACTTACTTAACAATTAATAACTCTCCGATTACTGCTCAAAGAATCTTTCGTCGCCATTTCAGACTTAGACGTCACGATGAAGTTCCTGGTCAACGTAAGGAGGGTGAACTAATTTTCTACCACTATATTTAGCCGTAAGATGAAAAGTACAGGACGCCAGGTCACAGCGAACTTCTGCGCAAATGGAGGAAGCCCGCCAGACTCTCATCCGCAGTCCTCGGCGTTCCGCTGTCAGGCAAGCTTTAGCGCTAGCAATGTCGTGTCGTTCCCTGCAGCGTAACATCCATGATGATCTACACTTACACCCCTACAAGACGCAGTTTGTGCAACTGCTGAAAGAACGTGACAAGGTTACCCGAAGCAAGTTTGCAGTTGACTTCTTTGGTCGCTTAGCAGCCGAACCGCAGAGCTTGAGCAACTGAGTGATGTCTGATGAGGCCCATTTTGAACTTAGCGAAGTATGAATAATCAGGTAACCCAGGTGTGATACACGAGAAACCGCTCCATAGCAAACGTGTGACAGTATGGTGTGCCGTTATTTCATTTGGCATCATAGGCCCTTATTTCTTTGAGGACCACAATGGCCGTGCTGTTACAGTTACTAGTGATCGGATAACGCCGATCTTCTTCCAGCACTAGCCAACCACAACTTACCTCAGATATGGTACCAACAAGACGGGGCAACAGCTCATATGGTTCAACGATCCATGGATATCTTGAGGTCTGCATTTCGAGGCCGATTAATTTCCAGATTTGGAGATGACCACTGGGCAGTATGGTCGCCAGACTTGACTGCACCTGACTTCTTCTTATGGGAATATCTGAAGAGTGAAGTCTACGCTACACGCCCTCAAAAATTGGCAGACTTACGAGACGCCGTGCAGGATATCCCCGTGGACATGCTACATTGTGTGATGCAGGCTTGCGTTCGCCGCTTGGAGGAATGTGTAGCATATAATGGTGGTCATTTACCCGGTGTTATATTCAAGAAACAGTTACCGTTGTCTCTAATGACTAAATTGCACATCTTTACCTATGTTTTCATGATGTGTTCAAATAAATGGCTGTACTACTTACAGTATGCTGATCTCTTTATGTCCTACTATTCTTTCTGCCCAACCCTGTAGTCTTGGAGTTGCGTAAAATAGGATAGCTATACGTGTAGCGTAATTTGAAAATAAGTTAGAGCTTTTCGGAGTATTAGGTTATATGGGATTTCACTCTCAAAATGATTTAGGTTAATGAACAAATACATTTTGTATACAATATCAGAACGCGATGGTAACGGAGAATGCTGGAGTCTCTTTTGCATTAGTGTTGCTATTAAAACATTCGAAACTGATTAGTGCGGGAATGAAATGCTTTACCTGATATACATTAGTATCGTGCTTGATGGCACGGAGGTATTACCCATTAGGCTTATTCCACTACATTGAAATTCCTAACGGTTACATTTAAAAAAACAATTTTGACAAGTGTGTTGGTTTAGAAAAAGACCATAAACTCAGGAAGAGGTGGTGATGCTGTTACAAATTATTACAGAGCATAAATGTGATAGAAAATAGTCATAGTGCAATTTTCTTTAAACTGAATCATTTCCCTCTCTTCGAATTTATTTTCCCGAGATCTTATTCCTATTACATAAATTATGTCTCAGTATTCACCTCAGCATCGTTACAAAAGGAATAATGCAGGGCTTTCGCTAGATTAAAACATTTCTGAATAATAAATTATATACGAAGGTAAGCCAATAAGTTCCGCACAGTTGGCTGTATCGATTTGTGCGCGCGCACCGTCGACATGTTGTTCCTTTGTCTCCGCTTGTGGAATGTTTGACCGTTATCACTCCAGTGAGTGTTACATAATAGCAAGACTGCACCCCTCACCGTTTGCAACAAAGAAGAACTCCGTGCGGTTATGCGTTTTTCGTCGTCTGAAGGTGAACCAGGAGATGATATCCATCGAAGACTTTTAGTACAATATAGGAGCAATGTTTACCCTGACGAAATGTGTAACAATGGATTGTAAAGTTCAAAAATGGTCGGACAACTGTGCAGGAGAGGAAAGAGTAGGACACCCATCCATATCCACTAGTGACGTCAACATTGAGCAAGTCCCTATTCTGATTCAGAGAACCGAAGTTTGACTGTCGATGAAGTGGCAAACCATATCTTTTTGTCCACTTAAGATGTCTTAAAGAGCCGTCGCTTCACCACAGACCAAGAAGTGGAGGAAGCGTTGCATACATGGCTTGCTGCTCAGCCGAAGAAGGTTTTTTCTGAGGGCATCACAAAGCTTGTGCAACGATGGACCATGTGTATTGAGAAGCAAGGAGACTACGTTAAAATGAGGTAATTGTAAATTTCTATTTTTGTAATAAATTAAAAAAGTTATGTGCGGATTCTTATTGATTTAGCATTGTAGGTTTCGGTGTTAACACACTCTGTGTAGTGTGAATTAATTTGTTAATAAATGCCTACGTTTAGAAGAAAACTCCCACAAACAAACAAATAAAAATGGAAAACCTAAGTTAGTACCTGGGACTTCGCCGTTAATATACTCATGTAGATTAGTGTGGAAATATGTTGGGTGATTTCGGAGTATTAACTTATATGGATGTTTGTTTTCGGCTTCCTATAGGTTTGTAGGAAAATAGGACTTTTGAAATGTAAGGTTAAGTTTCGCTCTTACTTCATAAAGGTTACAATATAGGCTAGATTCACGAATGCTAGGTTAATAAGTTACATTATATACTTAAGAGAACATCACTGCCATTCACATTAAAACAAGAAAAATACAATAAAAACTATGTCTCTAAGAATAATGTTGGAGTTATTATACAGCAGAAAATGTAATTGAACTTATAGGAACCAGTGCAACTCTTGAAAATTGAGAAGATTTGTATTAGCTCTACGTATGGAAAGCCAATTTGAAGAGGGTATTTTGTTGTGTTATAGTTCAACTGTTGGGGAGCCGAACTTGTAGTAGTATAGTAAACAGTTTCCGGTAGCCTTCGCCCCAAATGTATTTTTAGGTGGCCTTTGCCCCAAGTTTAAAAAAATATTAACTTTGTAATTTGATTGTTTCTTTAAGTATTAAATATTTATGTTTGCCTCGGCTGCATCAGTATTATTGTTAGAGACATGGAAGTCTTGGCAGGGCGTGATGCGACAAGAATGTAGGCTTACACACATTTTAAGTTTTAATTCACTCCTTTTTTATTAATCTTTGACACAAATTAAATAGCACTTCACTGATATCGAGAGCTGTGAGATTCTTTTATTTAATTAATTACACTTTTTACCACGTAAAACTATTTTTCGTCTCACACGAATACATATTAAATCTCTCGAGGACGCATCTTGCATCCGGTTACTATCACTGTCTGCAGGCAACTGAATAGATTTCAACCGTCTAAACTTGTGAATTTATGTATTTCAGGTCTCTGATTGGCTAATCCTACTCCAATAGAATACCTGCATTTAACTAAAGCTTTTTCTGGTTGTTGATTGGCTATTTTTATAAACTGTCACTAAATTTACATTATTGTTACTCCAAGAATCACAAGTAGTACTGTTAAACTTTCTTACTCATTATTGCCTCAACGTTACCTCATTGTTAGCAACTTTTAACTTATTGTTCTCACAGCCCCTACATTATTAAATTACGTAATACATTCATATAACATTATTGAACATGTTTACAATAATGCAAGCATATGCAATTACTGTTACATACATTTTACAAATTATGACGTACACATATTGCTTTAAGGCGGGCTGTTATTGAATTTACATATTATATAATTAGACTGAAATTATTTAAGTGTTAAAATACTGCCTCACAGTTTAATAATGTTTACGGAATTCACCCTCGTCACAAACCTGGAAATTACTCTTTCGAAAGTCTAAATATTTTGGCTTTTCTCTGTTACATAAATATTGCCCTAATATCCCGCCTTAGAATCGCCATCGACTATTAATCGAGGCCGAAAGTACGCCATTTTAATGGTTATCTCCAAATTAGTACCCCAACCGCTATCCGAGGTGGCGGTTAATTCATCGCTAAGAATAACTCCTGGTTAGCTGTTAACAGAAGGTCATAATATGAAAATTTACCGTGAATCCCAGTTAATTTCTAACCGGAACCTTAACCGAAGATCATAATGATTCCCTGGCAGTTCCAAAATATCATAGTCATAACTTCTCTCGCCAACAAAACATACCCGATAACAAATAAGCATAGGAAATAACGGTACATAAAACATTGGAAATAGGATTAAGAATCAATGTTAAAATATTGGGAATAATTTAAAATGTGAATTCAACTTGTAACATTGCTGTAATTAGAACAGGTGAGCTAGCAAACGAGAGGTGAAAGTCCGTTAACACGCGTGCTAATATGTGCAGGATTCAGGCTAAAACGTCAGAGAATAGAAAGAGACAGAAACAGTGATCCATTTCCCGAAACTCGAGGGAGTTGGTAAAATAGAAAAGGAAACAAGTACTTAAGAGAAGGACAGAGACATTGGGTTTTGCCGGATAAATCAGCAGAACGCGTGACTTGTGAAATATGGCACATTTTATTGTCATAGAATGCCATGTAACACTATTCAAGAGCCAATGGAAATTGTTGTAACAAATAAAGGCGCGAATTCTGGCGTTATAGGAAAACAGATAAAAAGGTAGGGAGGCCCCGAGTTTACACGACTCTCTTGGCATTAGTTTGCGTGCTACTACCGTAGAAACAGATATTAGAATCGTGATGTAATTAAATTGTGCCACCAGGTGGAAGATGTTGAGTATGTGGTTGGGAAGATCTTGTGACGAGTTAGCTAGGTCCACAGAATAACATAAAATGATAGCGGGAAGGTTTAAGCTAAGATTCAATAAGCACTTCATAAGGGAAAATTGCTAGCCTTCTGAATAGATATAATTTTCTGCAATAAATCAAAGTTATGGGAAAATCAGTTATTATTTTGCCTTCACCCACAAAATCCCATAGTTATTATCCATAGGATAGGAATTCTTTCTTCAGCTCTTTGAATGTTAGCCGGCAAGAACGTCTAAAAACAACGGAGATCCAGGAGGTACATGAGCCAACGTGTACTACCACCACAAGTTTCACCTTCGCTAACCCACTCTTATGAGTTCTATTTAATCTCCGGGTGTAGTGGTGAATCCAGATTTCGTCTATAGTCACATAATAATGGAATGCTACTGCAGATTTTCCAAACATTATTTTTTTCGAGTTGAGGAGAAAATGATTTAATCACTGACCTCAGCCCCGATGGAAGTCGGGACTGAGAGTGTGGGACTCTCCGGGCGTCGGCATACCCACTAAAACTCCTCCACCGGATTGAAAGGAGGTTTGCTGCGGTACCGCCTAAAGCACCCGCGCATTCCAAGGTGACGGTGTGACTGGGCAGCAGTGCGGTCACCAGTGGAGTAAGGATTGTGTGCTGGGAGACAGACTTGACCAGGGCCTAGCCTGCCCCCTTAGCGGAGTTTAGGTGAGGGTACAAAGGATTCCTGGTGGTACTAGTAAAGGTTAGTGACGGTGATGGCTTCCGTGCGGCGGCGAGTTGAAGTTCGCTGCCAGGATCTCCGCGGCGACGAGTTGGTCGTAGACCGTAAGTAGCCGGTCTGGAATGTCGGTGGTGATAGCTTTGTGATGGCGTTCGACCTTGGTCTGGAGCTGTTGTAGTTCTTGTAGTTTTTGTGTGATGTCTGCTATGGACTCTTCCAGGGTGGCTAAGTGGGCACCGACATTCAGGAACTCAGCATGAAGAGGCAGGTGGTTCCGGTCATGCCTTCCTGTGAGGATATAGGGGGCAGAACGCCTGACCGGTGAAGCGAGTCGTCCCTCCACAAGTTGTGCAGTAGCGGCGTCGGTGGCGCAGGTCGTGCTGTTTGCACGAAGCAGTGGTGTTGGAGGCACCACAGTAGTGGCACCTCGGTTGTGCTGTGCAGGTCGTCTCATTGTGCCCGTAGGCACAGCAACGCCTGCAGGGAGCCTGGCGTTCCACTCGGCTGGCCTCGATGCGTAAGCACCGCCCTAACAAGGGCAGGCCCGCCCTCAAGGCCGCTTCGTAGTCGCCAGGGTCTGCAAACTCCATCCTGACGAGCGACGTGGGTCCCTGTACTCCGATGATTCTGGTGGCCTTCAAGGCTGAAGGCCACTGCTGGTGAGCTGCGGTGATGAGAAACCTGCCCTCAAGGCACACGCTGGCTCTGCGGTGGCTGGGAAGTTCCCAGAATTGGCAGCGTGGATGCCGGTGAGTGTGACGGCGACTACTGGTGTGGTCGCGGCGAAGCTGCGGCCGAGGTGTGGGTTGGCCCAGGCTGTGGCGACTGCGGCAAAATCCCTCGGCAAATGCCGGGGCAGAAGAGGAGGTTCCTGCCTTAGCAAGCTCGGCGGCTCTGCGATGCTTCCTCTTCGCCATCTCGAAGCTGAGTCTACATGATATGCAAATGACAAATGGCATTCTTTTAAGCGTTTTGGTCTGCAGTCATACGCGTCACCCATCACGCACTCAGCTTATTCATGTGCAGAATGCAGGGTATGATGTATCCATTCATATGAGATGCCTACCATCTCAGCAATCTGGCGAATCTGAATGCGACGGTCTTCTATCATGATGCCATGAATTTTATCCACCATTTCTTCAGAACAACCTCAGCGTCTGCTGTTGAAGACGGATACCCTCTGTGAAATATTTTATATTCGCTCCGAGGGAGATATTCTGAGCAGTTAGTTATTATATTACTCTTATAGTTTAGATTGCCCTATGTAGGTAGTCTTTTGTTATGTAGTGTTGCTAAGTGAAATAGAGATATTAAAAGGTTAGAAATCCTCTCGTTTCTTTAAAGTAAAATCCAGATAAAATGTCATATCTGCAGTCTCGTACGACCACGTTTAAATTCATTAATACAATAATAAATGGTCTTGAGTGTTGATGCAGTCCACTGTAGTCCATCAGTAGTCCAATTTAAAAAAAATGGAAGTGCTTTATCAGAGTTAAACCATAAACGAATTTATCAAGAATGTTCATGCACTTAATTGCACTTAACTTAAAACATAATAACGTGAGTAAATTTAAACTCTACAATAATTTTCATTTTGAATAGTGTTGCGGCCTAAGGGAATTGCATTTCTGTCACGAATATTTTGTATCAACAATTGTATTTTGGATCTTTCTGTTGAAGAAGCCCTTAGCACTATACCACGCCGCCGTGGAGGTCCTCTTAAACGATGATCCATTTTTAAACACAGAACCTATACACAAAATAAACCAGGTAATCCAATATAACTCATTAAACAGAACAATAATACCGTATTTACACGAATCTAATGCACATCCCAAAATTGAACATAAGATAAGAAAGAAACAGAATTCTGAAGTATTGCACTCACATGGCTTTCTCTACTCTTGTACAATATATTTTTACAAGCGCTTATTCTCCATCTATTTCATGTTAATCGAGATAAACATTTGCAGAAACTATCTTATTGCTAATTTTCTTGTACGTGCAAGGGCAATGTGGTAGAATTTAAGCGATAGTCAAATGTTTTAAGAGCTGGTTGCTAAGTGGAGCATTCCATTCTCTTTGTATGTTCAGGACATAAAAAAACGAATAACGAATTTCCAGTTAAGAAAGTATAAGTATTGGAAAATTCAAACGAATAATAAACAATATCTCTGAAATGGTTCATGCGATCAGAAAAAAAAATGTATGTAATATAAATTGTTTGTTTTGACGAGATTACATTTTTTGTATAATAAAACTTTGTTTATCTCTTGCGGTTTATCAGTTGTGCAAAGGTCATTCAGGTTGAAGAGGACTTTTGAGGACATTCCCAGAAAATTCAGGATATGCAGTCCATTTGCCAAGAAAATATCTTATTTAAATCAAAATCGTTAGAGGCATTTTTGAGAAAATAAAATTTTCGAAAAATGTTCCATGTAAATGGTAGACTGGAGAGAGAGGGGATTTTCTTGAAAATCTTCGTCTCACATCCTTGGAAGATACTAAACTCAAATACCAATTTGGTATTTATCCGACTCTTCGTTTTAGAGTTATGATGTTCAAAGCAGATAGACACGGACAGACCGACAGAAAGACGGACGCACACACGGACCTTTTTCTAAAGCTGCTTTTTTGGATTCAGGGGCCTCAAAACTTGTATTTTCGGTGAAATCTCGGTATCGAACTTTTGCGTGGAATACAATACTTCCCCTACTCACTGTACGTCGTAGAGAAGGTAAAAAGAACAACTATGAAGGACTGCTGGTTACACTAAATGAGCTCTAAAGACCAATGAGTTTATTTTAAAAGCGCTAATGATGCAACCAGCCTGAATTACTACAACATTACCAGAACAATTATTGGAGACAACACCTGCATCATAGGATGGGTCCGCAACGCATTCCCAAAGTTGTAATGCAGTGCATTCTTAGGGGAAAGAGATCACTCGGCCGTCCCAAGAAGAGAGGGAGGGAAAATTTCTTAGTGGAATCGTAACAGGCCTGATGACTTAACACTAGGTTGGATGAAGAAAAGGTATTAAGTATATAGGATATCTTTTCTTAATTATACATGTTTTTTAAAACTTGAATAGATTATTTTTAATTTCTCTTCTACGTATAAGTGACTAGGGGAGTATTGCATTCCACCCAAAAATTCGATACGAGATTTCACCGGAAATACGTATTTTGAGGTGCTCTGAATCCAAATAGAGCATTTTTTGAAATATGTCCGCGTGTGTGCTTGTCAAGCCTGTCTGTCTGCGAACATCATAACTCAAAAACGAAAAATCGGATAAAAACCAACTTGGTATTTTAGTTTAGTATTTTCCGAAGATGCGACACGAAGATTTTCAACAAAGTTCCCCCACCCCAGTCTACCCTTTGCATAGAACATTTTTCGAAAATTTTGATTTTCTCAAAACGTGCTCAAACGATTTTGGTTAGAATATTATATGCTTAACATATTATGTCAAATGAAATGTATATCTTGAATTTTTTGGGAATATTCCCGAAAGTCTACTTCATTCTGACTGACTTTCGCCTAATCTTTGTCAGGTGAACCATTTCCGAGATAGTCCTTGTTATTTGTTAGCATTTTCCAATACTTATAGTTTTTCTCAAATGTGAATCCGTTATTCGTTTTTACTTTCTCTACTACGTATAGTAGGTAGGGGAAGTATTGTATTCCACCCAAAAATTCGATACCGAGATTTCACCGCAAATATGTGTTTTAGACACCCTAAATCCAAAAAAGCATTTTTAGAAACATGTCCGTGTGTGTGTGTGTGTGTGTGTGTGTGTGTGTCTGTGTGTCTGTGAACAGCATAACTCAGAAACGAACAGTCGGATAAACACCAAACTTGGTATTTAGGTTGAATATCTTTCGGAGATGCGACACGAAGGTTTTCAAGAAAATCCCGCAACACTAGATTACCCTTTACATGGAACATTTTCCGAAAATTTTAATTTTCTCAAAAATGGCTCTAACGATTTTGATTAAAATAATTGCATGAGAAATGAAACGTATATCTCGAATTTTCTGGGAATGTCTCCAAAAGTATTCTTCATTGTGAACGACTTTTGCATAACTGGTAAACCATAAGAGATAGACAAAATTTTACTACACAAAAAATGTAGATCGCGTTAAAATACACAATTTATGTCATATACATTTTTTTATTGAGTGAACCATTTTCGAGATATTGCTTGTTATTCCCTTAAATTTTCCAATACTTATACTTTTTCTGAAATTCGTTATTCATTTTTTATGTCCTGGACACACAAAGAGAATGGAAGGCTCCACATAGCAAACAGCTCTTAAAATATTTGACTATCGCTTAAAGCCTACCAATTCCCCTTGCATCTACAAGAAAATTAGCAATAAGATTAACATCTCGATATCTCGATTAACATGAAGCATATGGAGAATAAGCGTTTGTAAAAATAGTTTGTATAAGAGTAGAGAAAGTCATGTGAGTGCAGCGCATCAGTGTTTTTAAAATTATCCAAACATCTCATTAACACAAAAGAAGATCAACCTCAAAATCAAACTGTTTTCTTCATGATACTAAAATTACATTTGGCTTCCTCAACAGTTTTTTTAGAAAGCGGGACATTTATAACAGAAAACTTCATTCACAGCAAAAGCTGTTCAAAGCAAAAATGGTGAAAAAAAAAATTATATTTGCAAAGAAAGAAGCCGCATGATTTGGATATACGGAATCTGTCATATTTTTTGTGCTGCCAATTGTAGAGAAAAATTACTCTAAAACATGATATGCACTAAAATCTACTTTTCTATTCCAAAAGTTAGGATTCTTTCTGTGAAGTGGTGCACAATTCAGAGTAGAGTAGGAGGTACAGTACCTTTTTTTTGAAAATATATTTAAAATAAAAATATTTTTCTTATAATGAAAAAAATTATATAGTGTATAATTAAAGAAGAAATTCCAATTTATAATATTGCAAAAAAATAATAATCTCATGATTTGGTAAGCTTCTCCATTTAATCCCATCTTAAGACGTTACTGTCTATTTGCAAAAAAAATAAAATAGTATAAAAAGTCCTACTTTCTCAAACACCTTCCTCTAGTAAATAGAAGAACTATTGTATTCCAACCAAATTTTGGTATTGAGATGCCAGCGAAAGTTCACGCATGGAGGTGCAATGAGCCCCAATAAGCATTTCAGAAAAAGGCACGCACGCGCATGTGTCTGTCTGAACAGCAGGGTTCAAAAACAAAAAGTCGGATGAATACCAAATATCACACTTTAGTCCTACATACGAAGGTTTCAAGAAAATTCCCCTATCCCATACTATCCACAACACGAAAAATATGTGTTAATTTTTGCTTTTCAAAAGTGGCTTGATTAGAATATAATGTGTTTGAGATATTCGTATAACAAATTAAATGAATATTTTGAATCTTCTACAAATTGTGATTGAATTTTGTACATTTTCTATAAGTAAGAATTCGTAAACATACACAGAAATTTAAGTAGGAAAATGTGAAGCTCATTAAAATGCACAGTTTATGTCAAATTCATTTTTTCTTTGTATTAACCGTTTTCGAAATATCCTGCATTATATTATGTTTACATTATTATAAGTACGCTATTTAATTGACATGCTTGAAGATTTGTGATTTTTTTATTTTTTTCTATTTGTATTTACAGTAAGTAGAAAAAATATTCACTTATTTGTCAAAATTTATCCACAAATACGTGTTTAAAAGCAACCGAACCCCCAAAAAGCATTTTAGTAAAATGTCCAAGCGTGTGTGTGTTTTTTTTCTGTGAACAGCATAATACATAAACGAAAATCAATAATTACCAAACTTAGTATTTAAGTTCAGTATCTTCCGAAGATGCCAAAATCAGACTTTTATATAAAATTACCCCACTTCTTTACATGAAAAAATTGTGGATTTTTTTTATTGTCGCAAACGTGTCTCTAACTACTTTGATTAAAATGCATGCGTTTAACAACATTTACATGACAAATAAAATGTACATGTTGAATTTGGAAAACGTCAAGAAATGGAAAAAACGTACTGTACACTGTTTATTTCAAATAACTTGTTTTTTGTTGCAGCAGCTATTTCAGGATATTCGTTATTATTAGTTTGGATTATTTTCAATACTTTTGATTTTTAAAGGAAATTGTTTCTCGCAATATCATGCAAAAAGCATCGAATACTAGCTTTCAAATATCTGACTATCCACTCATTTTCCTTTATCTTCCTGTATCCACAACAAAATGTGTTTTTGTGAAGGTTTAGCTCGAATAACTTGCAAATAGAAGCAAAAGCTCTCGTAAGAGTAGTTTATACGAAGGCGACACTGAAAATGTTTAAAAAAACCAAACAAGGATTAGTTTTAAAAATATAAATGATTTTATTTTTTTTTCAAAATATCTCCGTTTGACATGAACACATTTTTGCATTCGTTGAAACAAATCCTTATGCCATCCTTCCTGAGGCACCAGGTTTTTATGATGTTTCACTTATTCGTCTGATCACGAAAAATCTGATGTGTTACACTCACATGACTTTCTCTACTCTTGTACAAACTATTTTTACAAACTCTTATTCTCCATCTATTTCATATTAATCGAGATAAACATTTGCAGAAACGATCTTTTGACATGCAAAGAGAATTACATTTTACACATAGCGACCAGTTCTAAAAATATTTGACTATCGCTTAAGGCGTACTATGTTCCCCTTGTTTTGTATTTGCAAGGGCAATATAGAAATACAGTAGCCTTTAAGCATACACATATCTCTTAATAGCTGGTTGCTAGGTGCAGCACCATTCCCTTTGCCACAGATTAATACTCTTTGCATATCCAAGAAAAAAAATGAATAACGAATTCGCATTTGAGAAAAAGTATACGTATTGGAAAATTTAAGGGAATAACAAGCAATATCTCGCAAAGGGTTCACTCAACATGTTAATGTAACACACGATTTTTTGGAGCTTTTTTCCATCGCAAGAGCTGGCTACAACGGCTAAACATTTGAATGGTGTTTCGAATTCTTTTTGTACCTAAGCACTTACTGCTTAATTTTAAATCATTCCTAGGTAAAAATGTATCGTGAATAATCCCTTAATGTTAAATTGTTATTTCCATTTAAAATTTAAAAAAGAGTGTTGACTGATGATGGTGAGATTGAACTGACCTAATTTCAAGTCAAATTAAGAAGGGGGGATTTGTGACCTCGGGGCTCAAAATATTGCTATATTTTAATATATTACAGAATTTAACCAAAATACTACGTTTTTCATCCTAGTTAGTTTCAATTGCTTTTTTACTTTAAACTTTTGGAAAATAAACAGGAATATAAATAAAATAATTTCAAAATAATGGATTATGCAAATATACGACACTAGACATTAAGGGGATAATGTAAGGTGGTTAGAATGATAACTATATGAATTCTATAACATATAACGGTTAAACATGAATTTGCCATTTGCAGGAATTGTATTATGGGTGTTCACATTGGATGTTTTAGCAGTATGACTTGCATGAATATCTTTGACCTTACATCCTTAAAAGTGCTCATCTTCCAAGGTTAAACATAGCATTTTCGACTGTTTTTTACTTTCTCTACAACGTATAGTAAGTAGGGAAAGTATTGCACTCCACCCAAAAATTCGATACCGAAATATCACCAGAAATACATGTTTTGAGGTGCCCTGAATCCAAAAAAAGCACTTTAAGAAAAAGGTTCATGTGTGTGCCTGTGAACAGCATAATTTAAAAACGAAAAGTTGGATAAACACCAACTTGGTATTTGAGTTTAGTATCTTTCAGAGATGTGAAGATTTTCAAGAAAATTTCTCTACCCCAGACTACACTTTAGGTGGAACATTTTTTGAAAATTTTTATTTTCTCAAAAATGGCTCTAACGATGTTGATTAAAATATCATATATTTAAAATATTTTAATGACAAATAACATGTATATCTTGAATTTTCTGGGAATGTCCCCAAAAGTCCTCTTCTTCTTGAATGTATTTTGCATAACTGGTACACTGTAAGAAATAGACGAAATTTTTCTGCACAAAAATGTAGAGCTGGCTAAATTGCACACTTTATGTCATAAACATTTTTTTGTGGAATAAACCATTTGCGATGTATTCCTTGTTATTTGTTTGAATTTTCCAACACATACTTTTTTCCAAATGGGAATTCGTTATTCGTTTTTTTATGTCCTGGACATACAAAGAGAATGGAATGCTCCACCAGCTGTTAAAACATTTGACTATCGCTTAAAGCCTACCAATTCCCCTTGCACCTACAAGAAAATTAGCAGTAAGATAGTTTCTGCAAATGTTTATCTTGATTAACATGAAGTAGATGGAGAATAATCTTTTGAAAAAATAGTTTCTACAAGAGTAGAGAAAGTCATGGGAGTGTAACACATTAGACTCTAGCTATGCTGTTAAGTACGGTAACGTCGGCGAAACCGTTCTGGAGTCTCAGTAAAGGACAGTCCGTTGAGACTCCAACTTAGGACGTTTATTCGTTGTTGTGTGGTAAACATCTTTCAGATTGCGTACAATAAGGAGACTAAAATTAGGGTTTTTCTAGAAATGGTTGGAAATTTCTTGAGCACTCTGTATGTTCATTATTTCAGTAAGACACACACGTACTTTTGTTTTTTTCTTTTTGGTTTCTTTCAAGGGACCTCAAAGCATTGTTGAGAATTACAGCATTGAAATTTTCGGTTCATATGGAATTCGAACTCGATTAATTACTCTTCTCCCAACAGGCTAATCAGTTTACTGCTGAAAAAGAAAGTGTTCAAGTTACTGAAGTTGAAATGCCTTGGAAATTGGTTTCTGGACTGAATTTTGATCGCTTGTTCATCTAGTCATAGCTGTTCGTTTCGCAATTTCGGACTTGGCATTTGTTCCCCTTTGAAGGCAGTTGTGAAATGTTGACACAAGTCTTGCTAAAAAAACATACGATGCCTGGCTGAGTTTCGAGGAATGCCTGGAGTATGGCTATGCAATATAATGGATTAGCAGTTGAATGCGTATAACGCAACAGGAAAAATCTACATTTGCATGATTTTCTCTACTCTCCAGCGTTTTACTGGGTATATAAATTGAGGCAGTATTTTTAACACTTAAATAATTTCGTTCTAATTATATAATATGTAAAATCAACAACAGCCCGCCTTAAAGCAATATGTGTATGTAACAATATATAAAAATGTATGTAACAGTCATTGTATATATTTGTATTATTGTATCCATGTGTAATAATGTTATGTGAATATATTACGTAATTTAATAATGTAGAAGCTGTAAGAATAATAGGTTAAAATTTGCTAATAATGAGGTAACAATGAAGTAGCCTTGAGGCAATAATGAATTTGAAAGTTTAGATGCTACTAGTCATTATTGGAGCAACAATAATGGAAATTTTAAGACAGTTTAAAAATAGCCAATCAACATCCGTATAAAGCTTTAGTTAAATGAAGGTATTCTATTGGATTAGGAATAGCCAATCAGAGACTTGAAATACAGAAATTTACAAGTTTAGGCGGTTGAAATCAGTTCAGTTGCCTGCAGACAGTGTTTGTAACGGATGCGAGATGCGTCCTCGAGAGATTTAATACGTTTTCATGTGAAACGAAAAATACGTTTACGTGTTAGAAAGTGTAATTAATTAATAAAAAGAATCTCACAGCTCTCTATATCAGTGAAGTGTTATTTTAATCGTATCAAGTATTAATAAAAGGAGTGAAGTAAAATTATAATGTGTAAGCCTACATTCTTTACTCACACCACGACCCTGCTAAGAGAAACGTGTCTCTAACAATAATACTGACGCAGCTGAGGCAAACATAAATATATAATATTTAAAGAAACAGTCAAATTACAAAGTAAATATTTTTTTAACTTGGGGCTAATAAAGTAACTGCTTCAAAATCATTCTTACGAAACTTTATTTTCTTACTTCATTTTAATCGGGATGACTCTTCCTGAAAATAGCTGCATTACATATTTAGTTATAGATACAAAGGGAACAGTGATAGTCAGATGTTTAACAACTGGACGCTATATGCTGGCCTTAAAATTCCATACTGTTTCCATGCAATCACGAGAAACAACTGAATGTTGAAAGAACTTTAAGAGAGTGACCAAGAAATGAACAATTCGACATTTAATAACGGATATCTCAGAAGTGGCTTATGCTACAAAAAACTTAGTTGAAATAAATTGTGTTTTTTATAGATATCTACATTTTTTTGTGTATTACGCTTTCATTTATCCCTTAACGTTTACCAGGTATACAAGATTATACAAAATTTATTCCTAATGAAGAGGACTTCACAGGCTATTCCTAGAAAATTCAACATATACATTTTATTTGTCATGTAAATATCCTTAATATGTGGTATTTTAATCAAAATGGTTAAAGCCGTTTTTGAGAAAATGCAACATTTCGAAAAATCTTCCCTGTGAAGGGAAGTTATCGGTTGGGAATTTTCTTGAAAATCTTCTTGTCGCATCTTTTGAAGTTACTGAACCAAAATGTGAAGTTTGGTATTTAACCGAATTTTCGTTTTTGAGTTATGCTATTTAGACACACACACACGGATCTGTTTCTAAAAATGATTTTTTTTTCATTCAGGGGGTTTCAATATTATCGGTGAAATCTTGGTATCGAAGTTTCGGGTGGAATGCAATACCTTCTCCACCTATTAGGTATCTGGTAGAGAAAGTAAAAACCAAACTTGGTTTTTAAGTTTAGAGTCCTACAAAGATTCGGCACAAAGATGTACAAGAAAGTTCTACCCACGCTTTTGCATGAAACATTTTCGTTATTTTTTGGTTTTTAAAAGTGGCTGTAATAATTTTCATTAAAATGTCGTATGTTTAAGATGCTTGAGTGAAAAATAAGTGTATAACTTGAATTTTCTAGGAGCACCTGTGAAGTCCTCTTCATTCGGAAGGAATTTTGTATAATCTTGTATAATTGGTAAACGTTAAGTGATAGACAAAAACCTACTACACAAAAATGTAGATCTGTTTAAAACACACAATTTATTTCAAATAACCTTTTTTGTGGCAGCAGCCATTTCCTAAAAATACTTCGTACCTATAGCCATTAATAATCAATAGAGGGTAGAGAAAGTCATGTGAATGTAATAACATTTTTAGAGTATACAATTATGATTATTCACATACAAGAACGTGGCCTACAAAGTGAGGCAGAATTTTTATTACTTAAATATCACTCTAATTATATAACATAAAATAAAATAACAGCCCGCATTAAAGCAATATCTGTATGTAATAATATATAAAAATGTATATTACAGTCATTGTATTATGTTTATTTTATTATGTACACGTATAAAAATGTTACGTGAATGTATTACGTAGTTTAACAATGTAGGAGCTGTGAGAGTAGAAGCAAGCTGCTTTCCGTAGCAAACAGAATTATAAACTAGAAGCCGAAAGTTGCTAACAATGAGGTAACCTTGAGACAACAATAAATCAGAAAGTTTAAAAAGGCTACTAATAGTTCTTGGAACAATAATAGTGTAATATATAAAAAGTTTATAAATAGCCAATCAAAAACTAGAAAAGCAAAAAGCTAAATAAAGGTATTCTATTGGAGTAGGATTAGCTAATCAGAGACTAGAAATAGGGAAAATGTACAAATTCAGGCGGTAGACGCTACAAGAAAGCGTACCGAAGCAGTTCGATATGGTAGGGGTTCAGTGTGAGACATGAAAATTAACTGCGGTGAGAATAATATAAAGTTTACTTAATAAAAGTAAAATTAACAATAATCTCACAGCTCCCTGCTAAGAGATACATGTTCTGCAAAATCACTACTGACTAAGCCGAGATATATATATATATATATATATATATATATATAATATTTAAATAAATAAATATTAAACTAAAAAGTTGATTCTTAAACATGGGGCGAAGGCCACGTGAAAGTTTGTACCGTACGTGGGGCGAACGCTTCTAGAAACAATCTCCCGCAAATTGGCATCAATTACGTACGTAGTCTAAAACTTCTTCACATTGACGCCTCTACGTGGTGCAAGCAACAACAATTAAACCGCTGTAAAAGTTGTTATTATTTGCAGTTTACTTTGGTTTCTTGGTTAGAAAGAAAAATGACGGTTACTGTAGAAAACATTGTAGGTACCTACAGCAGCTGTGCTAGAAGGAACTGCAACAGTAATGGCGGTTGACGGGATGATAAATGGGACTGGCTACTATGATGACAGTGTTAATTATGAGTGACAGTGGTTTGTCACCGCTTACAACTTCACTTCTTGATTAAGAGGCGGTCTTCATGCAACCAACAGCGGACTAACATTTTTTGTTGCTCCTAGACTTTTTGTGGACATGCTTTCAGATTGCTCCGAATTGTTCAAACAGCTTGGTCTGGATAGTCTCAGATACACAAGGTCTGGAACTGGGTCAAAATCGGTGTGAAGTTAAAGATAGTCCACTATTCACTCACAGTGGCGTGCTTTGTTGATGTAAGCAGACAGAGAAGAATTATGGAAGAGACCCATATATACACTGTGATTTGAAAAAAACACAGAAAAGAATCTGTGTTATTACTTTCTCTACTATGTATAATAAGTAGGGGAAGTATTGTATTCCACCCAAAAATTCGATACGAAGTTTTCACAGGAAATATATGTTTTGAGGCCCCCTGAATAAAAAAAAGCATTTTTGGAAACATGTCTGTGTGTGTCTGTCTGTGAACTGCATAACTCAGAAACGATCAGTCGGATAAACACCAAACTTGGTATTTAGGTTCAGTATCTTCCAGAGATGCGTCACGAAGGTTTTCAAGAAAATCCTACTACCCCAAATTACCCTTTTCATGGAACATTTCTCGAAAATTTTAATTTTCTCAAAAATGGCTCTAACGATTTTGATTAAAATATCATATATTCAAGATACTTTCATGAAAAATAAATGTATATCTTGATTTTTTTGGGAATGTCTCCAAAAGTATTCTTCATTGTGAACGACTTTTGCATAACTGGTAAACCATATGAGCTAGACAAAATTTTACTACACAAAAATGTAGATCGCCTTAAAATACACAATTTATGTCACATACATTTTTTTTTATTGAGTGAACCATTTTCGAGATATTGCTCGTTATTCTCTTAAATTTTTGAATACTTATACTTTTTCTTAAATGGGAATTCGTTATTGGATTTTTTATGTCCTGGACATACAAAGAGAATGGAATGCTCCACATAGCAACCAGCTCTTAAAACATTTGACTATCGCTTAAAGCCTACCAATTCCCCTTGCACCTACAAGAAAATTAGCAATAAGATTAACATCTCGATTAACATGAAGCATATGGAGAATGAGCTTTTGTAAAAATAGTTTATACAAGAGTAGAGAATGTCATGTGAGTGTAACAAATCAGAATTTTTTCTGTCTACATCATTTTAATCGAGATAGACATTTGCAGAAATAGCTATAGAATACATTGGTTAGGGGAACAGGGAACAGCGATATTCAAATAGCGTAACAACTGGACGCTATACGCTGCCTTAAAATTCCACAGTTTCCATGCAAGCGGGAGAAACAACTGAATATACACGGGACTTCAAAGTATTGAACAATTCGAACCATTAATAACAGATATCTCGGAAACAGCTGATGCCACAAAAGAAAGTTGAAATAAATTGTGCACTTTAAAGAGATCTATATTCTTTGTATAGTCCGTTTTCGTCTATCGCTTAATGTTAACCAGTTATACAATATTATACAAAATTCTTCCGAAAATTCAAGATATACATTTTAGTCATGTAAAAATCTGGTAATTTAGTATATGGTGTTTTATTCAAAATCGTTACAGCCATTTTTCAGAAAATCAAATATTTCGATAAATGTTCAGTGTAAAGTGTAGTTTAGGATGGGGGATTTTCTTGAAAATCTTTATGTCGCATCTTTGGAAGGTTCTGAACTTCAATACCAAGTTTGGTGTTTGCACGATATTTCGTTTTTCAGTTATGTTGCTCACAGTCTCCCCCATCTCTCTCTCTCTTTCTCACATACACACACTCGCGCGCGCACACACCCCCAAACAGATGCACAGACAGACACACATCATACACGGAGCATTTTTTTCTATTTTGTTTTATTCAAGGAGCCTCAAAACATGTAATTGTGGTGAAATCCTGGTATTGAATTTTTTGTGGAATGCAATATCTTCTCTACGTACGTGGTACAGGAAGTAAAAAACAATTTCTAATGGATACATTCACATGACTTTCTCTATCCTTTATTTCAAATGTTTAAGAACTGGACGCTATACGCTGGTCTTAAAATTCCATACTGCAATGGCGAGAAACAACCGAATGTCGAAAGGACTTTAACAGAATGACACTGGGCCGACCAACCTATCTGATGTTTTTTTCGTGGTTTTCCTCAGTCGCCAAGGTAAATATCGGATTGGATATTTAATACCACGACACAAAGTTCCACCTTAAGTCTGAAACAATAGTAAAAGGAAAAATAAGTGGTAATAGCGAATCCTATGCCATCTATCTACAGATGATGTAAGCAGTTAGACTGGACGGCACCCTAACGCCATCTGCACGGCACGAAACAGAAGATCCGGCTGCCATGGGCTGGGGGTCTCTGTGGGAACGTGACGAAGCAAGATAGCATTTCCAGGGATGAGACCTAGATGGCTTACTGTCCGCCTTTCTGTGTGAGGGCGGCTGTTAGACTGGACGGCACCCTAATGCCGTGTGCACGGCATGAAGCAGGGGTTACAGGGATGAGACCTTGAAGGCTAACTGTCCGCCTTTCTGTGTGAGGGCGGCGGTTAGACTGGACGACACCCTAATGCCGTGTGCACGGCATGAAGCAGGGGTTACAGGGATGAGACCTAGATGGCTTACTGTCCGCCTTTCTGTGTGAGGGCGGCGGTTAGACTGGACGACACCCTAATGCCGTGTGCACGGCATGAAGCAGGGGTTACAGGGATGAGACCTTGAAGGCTTACTGTCCGCCTTTCTGTGTCAGGGCGGCGGTTAGACTGGACGACACCCTAATGCCGTGTGCACGGCATGAAGCAGGGGTTACAGGGATGAGACCTAGATGGCTTACTGTCCGCCTTTTTGTGTGAGGGCGGCTGTTAGACTGGACGGCACCCTAATGTCGTGTGCACGGCATGAAGCAGGGGTTACAGGGATGAGACCTTGAAGGCTTACTGTCCGCCTTTCTGTGTGAGGGCGGCGGTTAGACTGGACGACACCCTAATGCCGTGTGCACAGCATGAAGCAGGGGTTACAGGGATGAGACCTAGATGGCTTACTGTCCGCCTTTCTGTGTGAGGGCGGCGGTTAGACTGGACGACACCCTAATGCCGTGTGCACGGCATGAAGCAGGGGTTACAGGGATGAGACCTTGAAGGCTAACTGTCCGCCTTTTTGTGTGAGGGCGGCTGTTAGACTGGACGGCACCCTAATGCCGTGTGCACGGCATGAAGCAGGGGTTACAGGGATGAGACCTTGAAGGCTTACTGTCCGCCTTTCTGTGTGAGGGCGGCGGTTAGACTGGACGACACCCTAATGCCGTGTGCACGGCATGAAGCAGGGGTTACAGGGATGAGACCTAGATGGCTTACTGTCCGCCTTTTTGTGTGAGGGCGGCTGTTAGACTGGACGGCACCCTAATGTCGTGTGCACGGCATGAAGCAGGGGTTACAGGGATGAGACCTTGAAGGCTTACTGTCCGCCTTTCTGTGTGAGGGCGGCGGTTAGACTGGACGACACCCTAATGCCGTGTGCACGGCATGAAGCAGGGGTTACAGGGATGAGACCTAGATGGCTTACTGTCCGCCTTTCTGTGTGAGGGCGGCGGTTAGACTGGACGACACCCTAATGCCGTGTGCACGGCATGAAGCAGGGGTTACAGGGATGAGACCTTGAAGGCTAACTGTCCGCCTTTTTGTGTGAGGGCGGCTGTTAGACTGGACGGCACCCTAATGCCGTGTGCACGGCATGAAGCAGGGGTTACAGGGATGAGACCTTGAAGGCTAACTGTGCGCCTTTCTGTGTGAGGGCGGCTGTTAGACTGGACGGCACCCTAATGCCGTGTGCACGGCATGAAGCAGGGATTACAGGGATGAGACCTTGAAGGCTAACTGTCCGCCTTTCTGTGTGAGGGTGGCAGTTAGACTGGACGGCACCCTAATGCCATCTACACAGCATGAAGCAGGGGTTACAGGG
This sequence comes from Deroplatys truncata, assembly GCA_030765065.1. Taxonomy (NCBI): domain Eukaryota; kingdom Metazoa; phylum Arthropoda; class Insecta; order Mantodea; family Mantidae; genus Deroplatys; species Deroplatys truncata. The sequence continues at coordinate 219,011,620 of CM060983.1, forward strand.
ATGAGACCTTGAAGGCTAACTGTCCGCCTTTCTGTGAGAGGGTGGCGGTTAGACTGGACGGCACCCTAATGCCGTGTGCACGGCATGAAGCAGGGGTTACAGGGATGAGACCTTGAAGGCTAACTGTCCGCCTTTCTGTGTGAGGGCGGCGGTTAGACTGGACGACACCCTAATGCCGTGTGCACGGCATGAAGCAGGGGTTACAGGGATGAGACCTAGATGGCTTACTGTCCGCCTTTCTGTGTGAGGGCGGCGGTTAGACTGGACGACACCCAAATGCCGTGTGCACGGCATGAAGCAGGGGTTACAGGGATAAGACCTTGAAGGCTTACTGTCCGCCTTTCTGTGTGAGGGCGGCGGTTAGACTGGACGACACCCTAATGCCGTGTGCACGGCATGAAGCAGGGGTTACAGGGATGAGACCTAGATGGCTTACTGTCCGCCTTTTTGTGTGAGGGCGGCTGTTAGACTGGACGGCACCCTAATGTCGTGTGCACGGCATGAAGCAGGGGTTACAGGGATGAGACCTTGAAGGCTTACTGTCCGCCTTTCTGTGTGAGGGCGGCGGTTAGACTGGACGACACCCTAATGCCGTGTGCACGGCATGAAGCAGGGGTTACAGGGATGAGACCTAGATGGCTTACTGTCCGCCTTTCTGTGTGAGGGCGGCGGTTAGACTGGACGACACCCTAATGCCGTGTGCACGGCATGAAGCAGGGGTTACAGGGATGAGACCTTGAAGGCTAACTGTCCGCCTTTTTGTGTGAGGGCGGCTGTTAGACTGGACGGCACCCTAATGCCGTGTGCACGGCATGAAGCAGGGGTTACAGGGATGAGACCTTGAAGGCTAACTGTGCGCCTTTCTGTGTGAGGGCGGCTGTTAGACTGGACGGCACCCTAATGCCGTGTGCACGACATGAAGCGGGGGTTACAGGGATGAGACCTTGAAGGCTAACTGTCCGCCTTTTTGTGTGAGGGCGGCTGTTAGACTGAACGGCACCCTAATGCCGTGTGCACGGCATGAAGCAGGGGTTACAGGGATGAGACCTTGAAGGCTAACTGTGCGCCTTTCTGTGTGAGGGCGGCGGTTAGACTGGACGGCACCCTAATGCCGTGTGCACGGCATGAAGCAGGGGTTACAGGGATGAGACCTAGATGGCATTCTGTCCGCCTTTCTGTGTGAGGGCGGCGGTTAGACTGGACGACACCCTAATGCCGTGTGTACGGCATGAAGCAGGGGTTACAGGGATGAGACCTAGATGGCATTCTGTCCGCCTTTCTGTGTGAGGGCGGCGGTTAGACTGGACGACACCCTAATGCCGTGTGCACGGCATGAAGCAGGGGTTACAGGGATGAGACCTAGAAGGCTAACTGTCCGCCTTTCTGTGTGAGGGCGGCGGTTAGACTGGACGGCACCCTAATGCCGTGTGCACGGCATGAAGCAGGGGTTACAGGGATGAGACCTAGATGGCATTCTGTCCGCCTTTCTGTGTGAGGGCGGCGGTTAGACTGGACGACACCCTAATGCCGTGTGTACGGCATGAAGCAGGGGTTACAGGGATGAGACCTAGATGGCATTCTGTCCGCCTTTCTGTGTGAGGGCGGCGGTTAGACTGGACGACACCCTAATGCCGTGTGCACGGCATGAAGCAGGGGTTACAGGGATGAGACCTTGAAGGCTTACTGTCCGCCTTTTTGTGTGAGGGCGGCTGTTAGACTGGACGGCACCCTAATGCCGTGTGCACGGCATGAAGCAGGGGTTACAGGGATGAGACCTTGAAGGCTAACTGTCCGCCTTTCTGTGTGAGGGTGGCGGTTAGACTGGACGACACCCTAATGCCGTGTGCACGGCATGAAGCAGGGGTTACAGGGATGAGACCTTGAAGGCTAACTGTGCGCCTTTCTGTGTGAGGGCGGCGGTTAGACTGGACGGCACCCTAATGCCATCTGCACAGCATGAAGCAGGGGTTACAGGGATGAGACCTAGATGGCATTCTGTCCGCCTTTCTGTGTGAGGGCGGCTGTTAGACTGGACGGCACCCTAATGCCGTGTGCACGACATGAAGCGGGGGTTACAGGGATGAGACCTTGAAGGCTAACTGTCCATCACATATCGTTCTATGAGTTATCCACCAACAGATCCGTCGCGATATGACCAAGGAGTTAAAGCGACGTAAAATAAAATAGAATACAAGAGAGAGAGAGAGAGAGAGTGAGAGAGAGAGAGAAAGAGAGAGAGAGAATGACCAAGAAATGAATAATTCGAACTTTTAATAACGGATACCTCAGATAAAGTTTGTGCCATAAGAAACTTATATTAAGTAAATTGTAAGTTTTAAAGAGATTTACATTTTTTTGTAATACATTTTCGTCTATCGCTTAACGTTTACTTGCTATACAAAATTCCTTCTGAATAAAGAGGACTTCGCAAGCTATTCTTGTGGACATACTTTTTAATCCTCATGTAAATAGCTTTGATATGTGATTTTTTAATCAAAACCGTTGGTCATTTTTTTGCAAATCAAAAATTTCGAAAAATGTTCAATTTAAAGGATAGTTATTGTAGGGAGATTTTTTTTTAAAACCTTTGTGTCACATCTTTCGAAAGTACATTCGCTCTTAAAGTAGTGATTCGTAAAATAATATATCCAGAATTATTTAAATGAAACATTTAAATATAAATGTTTAAAATAGGGATAAAATTATACTGGAATGTGAATGAATGAACAGCCGATTTGTCCCTGAAGGGTTAAGGTCTCCTCTTGCGAGGGATAGCTCGATGTGACTCGTGCAGGGAGCTAGTCCGCATAAGTGGTGTTTTTCGTTCCGTTCTTTCATCCGCACTTTGTACTATTGTTTACTGACTTCTGTTTGGGGGTTCCTCACTTCTTCCCTTAATTCCCATCGGACACTAGGTGGTTGTGTTTAGAATTCCTGCCTTCTTCGGATGTCTCTCCTGCTGCTGGGGCCGTCCTGTTCCAGCGTGCTCCTACTGCTTTCTTATATATATATGTCTAGATTATTAAATTAAAATAATTTGACGTAGTGAATTTGGGTTAAAATATATGTTTCAGCATTGAATAGTAAGTGTGAATATAGGTATGAAATGTTCTAAATAACTTTAAAGAGGAATAAATAATCGGATTTTAGGATTATTTATGTAAAGGCATGCAGTTATAGGTAGTAGGAAAGGAAAATATAAATTATAAAATAAATGTGTTATAAAACAATTATAAATATACGTGAATATAAACAAGGTAGATGTTTCTAATATTCTTTTGTAATTTAAAGGAAATTAATAAATAAAATGCAAATGAAGGAAATATGGTTAATTTGTATATAATTATTTTAGTTTGAAAGTATAAATTTAAAAATACAAGTAAATTTTTGAATTATTGCTATAATAATGTATTAAGTAAGTTTTATTATATATTAATTTAAGTATATAATAGAAAAAAGAAGAACTTATTTAAGCTAGTAGATTTTGGTAAATAGTACTGGATACCAGTGTGTAACCGCTGGGTACCAGTGTGTAACCGCTGGATACCAGTGTGTAACCGCTGGGTACCAGTGTGTAACCGCTGGATACCAGTGTGTAACCGCTGGGTACCAGTGGAGTAGGTTTTAGTTTCGTAGTAAGTTTTGTTAGTTAAGTAGCTGGATACCAGTATTAGTATAGATTTATAGATTATTGTAATTATTATTTATTTACACCTTTAGTATCTATTATTCATTTTCCTTACTTATGTTTTCTATTTTTATGTTTTCCTTGTTTGTAGTTGTTGGGTAGTAGGTATAGACTTAATCTGTAACATGAATGTATATAAGAAATTGAAAAATTTGATTCAATAAATAGAAAATTTGGATATATGCCCCGGTATAGTAACCTAGATACCAGGGTTGAATATTCAGATTTTATTTTATTTGTTTATTCTTTTTTTAGTTCCAAGTCTGGCATCTATATAGTAGTGATGGGAAGATGCAGGAGTCTACTGTTTTGATTTTTATTTTCCGGTTGAGCTTCTTGTCCAGTAGAATGAACTTTAGGGCCCAAAATGATTTCCATGCTGTTGTTATTCTGCTTTTTAGTTCTTCGTCCATGTTGTTCTGCATTCCTACCGGTATTCGAATGTACCTAGTCAGAAAACAGCTGAAGTGGTGCCATACCTGGTTCACTTGAGGAACCGTCCCTGATTCATGGAACGGTTCTCTACAAGAAATGAAAACTGCCAGAACTTTCCACCTTCCATGACATCAAATCTGGAATACTCCAAGGTAGTGTTCTTGGGACGACTCTGTACAGTATCCACACTTATGATCTACCAACAACTGAACATACGGACAGCAAGTTTTGCAGATGACACGGCCATTCTCGCCTAACACGAAAATCCTCATGCAACCTCAGAATATATATGCAACGCCATCTACATCTGCCTCAACAATGGCTAAACGAATGGAGAATACAAGCAAACTCCAGTAAGTCTCTCACCATATGACATTTTATTTATGTCGCGGAAAATGTTTTAAAGTATATCTAAAAGGTGTAGAAATTCCCGAAACATCAACTGTAAAATAGCTTGAATTGGAATTAAGATGAACACCTAATGTAGAAACACCACATTATGACGAAAACGAAAGAAGCAAAACTAAAATTCCAGCAATTATATTGGTTACTGAACAGACATTCTATCTGTCTCTCTATAAGAAAATATGAATATACACGACCATCATTAGACCCATATGGGCATAGGTATCCAGGTTTGGGGAACTGCCAGTAACCCCAATATTGACATCCTACGAACATTTGAATATTGTCTTCGTTGTGTGGCAAGCGCACCATGGTACTCTCCAACGCCTCGCTAAATGACGATGTTCACATCTCTACAATAAAAGAAGAAATCACTTCCCACAGTCTTCGGTATCAGCAGCTCTTAAGTAACCATCCGGACTCTCTTGCCATAAATCTACGAGGCCTGTTTTTCAAGTAAGTACCGTTTTAATATTTTGCCACTGCAGTGCTGCAGTCGTGATTTTGAGCGGGATCGCTTCATTAGGAAGCCAGACACAGCTGTGTTTTCCTGTTGTTAGAGCGTTTCGAAATGTCCAAAACAATCGAACGATTCGCGACTGTGAAGTCATATCAATGATTCGTTTTTTGAATGCGAGAAATGTTACGCAGCAAATATTCATCACCAATTGTGTAGGATTTATGGGGAAACAATAATTAGTGACAATGCCCGGCCACACACACCCGAAAACCTCAAGATCTGATCGCATCATTTGGTTGGGAACATTTAGACCACCCTCCCTACAGTCCGATTTGGCACTAAGCGATTTTCATCTGCTTCTTCATCTGAAGAAAATCCTTAGTGGAAAACATTTCAACGACGCTGATGTTGTGAAACAAGAAGTGCAGACCTGGATTTCATCAAAGACAATATCTTTCCTTGACAAAGGCATACAAAAACTTGTTCCCCGTTATGATAAGTACCTGAATAACAACGGTGACAATATGCAGAAGTAGTGTAAGCTTTAAGGTAATTAATGAAAAAATACGATGCGTATTCCAAAACTAAGTTCCGTTTGGTCATAACAACATCGCGCATGAGACAAGGTTTTTATTGACAGTAATATGTGCCTACATATACACTTTACTTTTCCACATAACCGCCGTTCACATCTTTATACTTGCTGTAACGCTGCACCAGCTTCTTTAACCCCTCGGCATAGAAGTCTGCCGCCTGGGACTTGAACCAGGTGGTAACGCTCGTCTTGAATTCATCGTCGGTTGGAAATCGTTGTCCACCCAGCCTCCGTTTCAAATGCAAGAAGTTAATAGTCGTTTGGTGCCAGGTAGGAGACTGTACGGAGGGTGATAAAAGAGTTCCCAACGAAACTGTTGCATCTTCTTTTTGGTATTGCAGCGGTGTGCGGACGTGCGTTGTCGTGCAGAAGGATGGTGCCATACAACAGTTACCCGCGGCGTCGATTTTAGATCGCACGTCTCAGTTTGGTAAGCGTTGCACAGTACACGTCAGTTGTAATTGTTGACCTACGATCCACGAAATCAATCAGAAGGACGCCCTTTTCGTCCCAAAACACGGTAACCATTATTTTGCGATTCGTGGGCGGCGATTGCTTACACATTTTTGGTTTGGGTGAACCGGAACGGCGCCACTTCATTGACTGTTGTTTCGATTCTGCGTTGGTATACACTATCTATGTCTCGTCGCCCGTAACAGTATGAGAAAACAAACCATCTCCATCTTGTCTATAACGCTCCAAAAACTGTCGTGCACTACGTATTCCTTGCTCTTTGTGCTGACCGGTGAGCAGTTTTGGCAGCCACCTCGCACAAAGTTTCCGATATCCAAGCTGTTCAGTGACAATCCTGTAAAGTGAGGTTCTAGCAACATTTGGGAATTAATCAGTCAGACCACTAATCGTCAAACGCTGATCACTTCGAAGTTTTTGGTTCACTTGCTCAACGATGTCGTCGGTCCGAATAGGGGCCTACCACTCCGCTGTTCATCATGCGCATTTGTGTGGTCATTTCGAAATTCTCGACACCAGTGTCGAACATGTTTGTCACTTATTATGTCCGGCCCATACACGAGGCATAACTCACGATGTATGTCCGCAGCTGAAGATCCTTTTGCCGGAAATAATGTAATCACACCGCACACTTCACAACTGGCGGAGTTTACGATTGTCGCGGCCATTTCGATCTGTTCTGGCAAACGCCTACTGCGTCACATCAACACTGTGCTCGGTAGACAGCGCTGCAGGCATGAAATGGCATTCAGGCCTACCATCCGTTAAATATTGTTCAGCGGACCATAGTTTTGGAATACGCCTCGTATTTGGAAAACAATGTTCTGTATTACTTTAAAAAAATACTATCGGTACCTACTTTAAAAGCACGCCTCGTACTAGATAACAGTACCACGATTGACGTCTACAGCGCTGTAACATTTTGGACTTACCATTCCATTTTAGCTATCTTTAGTGTTCCAGACTTTACTTGTAACCCATTTACTGAATGTTCTGTTAAGAACAAATTGTACATTTGCAGTTAATTTAATAAAATAAAAATCTTGAACTGGCTTTAGCCAGTTGCAATTTTGAATATTCTATTAATATCAAGAATAAAAACTTTCAAATGCAATTATCTTAAAACTGTGCTTTTGGAGTTGTGGCAGTGCTTTTTCTTGTAGCGCGAAATAAACAATCCAAATGGAATTAGACACTATTTGTCTTCTGTGGTATACTCTATTATTGACATTTCTGAAATAGCAGCCGATATTATTTAATATACTAAGTTTTCTCTCGCAGGCGTTACCCGATAGACTGGAGGATTTGGATATTAATTCGAGATCAAGTTTCGTTTCTGCCAGTGCTGACTCGTCCATAGCAGGTGGCTGTGAAGAGGTGGTGGTGCTCGGAGAGGATGAGGACGAGGAAGAAGAAAACGAGATGGAAGAATGCTTTTACGAGGGCGAAGACAAACGTGACGTGGTTTCAACTTCAGGAGCTCGTGATGAAGAACTTCCTGTACCTCGTGCTGCAAACCCTGGTAAGTACAGTATATGTTTTGGGACAGAAGACAGCTCGTTTAACTGTTCCTAAAAGCTACTATCTTCTAAAACTCTTAAGACTTTTTTTTTTAAAAAAAAACACATGTAGAGTTGGAAAATACTTATTCAGAGCATCCAGATTAATCAATATTTTCCACTTTGGTATTATAAAACAGGTACATCCAGACCATTTTAAAAACTTTAACATTACATTTGATTCATTTTTATTTTCTCTACCATGTACATCACAAGTGCGCAAAGCTTTAGTCGCGTACGATACAAACTTTCCGGTGTCCTTCGCCCCACGTTTAAAAAATCAGCTTTGTATTTTTAATGCTTATTTAACTATTATATATGTGTACCTCGGCTGCGTCAGTATTTTTTATGAACACGTATCTCTTATCAGGGGTAGTGTGGCTAAAAACAAGGCTTATACAAATTATAATTGTATTGTACTTTGTTTTTATTAATCTTTCACCCGATGAAATAACACTTCACTGATGTATCCTGCTGTAGAGCTGTGAGATTCCAACCGCAATGAATTTTCATGTCTCACATTGACCACGTATCGTACCGATCGGGTACGCAATCTTGTAGCGTCTGTTTGGGAACGCTGTCTTGTAGCGTCTGCCGCCTGAATTTGTACAATTTTGCTATTTCAAGTTTCTGATTACCTAAGCCTACTCCAATAGAATACTTTTATTTAACTTAAGCTTCTTCTAGTTGTTGATTGGCTATTTATAAACTGTTTTAAACATTACATTATTATTGTTCCAAGATCTATTAGTAGCCTTTATTAAACTTTCAAACTCATTATTGCCTCAAAGTTATCTCATTGTTAGCAACTTTCGGCTTCTACTTCATAATTCTGTTTGCTACGGAAAGCAGCTTACTTTTATTCTCACAGCTCCTACATTGTTAAACTACGTAATACATTCACATAACATTATTATACATGTACATAATATAAGCATAATACCATGAGTGTAATATACACTTTATATATTATATTACATACATATTGATTTAAGGCGGGCTGTTATTATATTTTATATTATATAATTAGACTGATATTATTTAAGTGTTAAAAATACTGCCTCAACTTAATTTGCTTAAAAACATTACATGGCGAAATTAGAGGCAACATCCAAATAATATCTTGAATATCTACTAGAATTATATTCTTATTAATCTTAACAATTGGTTTATTTCATGAGTGAAATCAAGGATCTCTTGACTGAGCAACCTAGCCTTATTAGGGTTATAGTTAAAAATAACATTTGACTTGCACTCAAAAAGTATTGAAATATCAATTTTCCTTAAGACACTGCGTTAAATGTCATGCTTCATATGGTGAAGTTAAAGGTAAGTGTTGCACGGGGAAGTTTCTGTTTATTATTTTATTTGTTTTACGAATTGTACGTGCGAAACTATTGCAGGAGTTAACTGCAAAAACATTGTAGGGAAAGTCTCGAAAATTGATGACTGTAAATACAAAACTAAATATTCCAGTTACATACTTACCCGGGAGATCGCTCGGTGTCTAAAAGCTTTTCAAGAGGATGAAATTCTGAAACTATGTCTGACAAAAGCTGTGGAAATTATGTGACCTCAAACTTCCTAATATTAATTTATCTCATTTTGGGGGGGGGGGTTCGGGAATAGGAAGGATTTGGCGTAAAGTAGATAGGAGGAGTAAGGTAAGGTATTGGGGTTCCACTTCCGCACCCCCGTTAGTACGTGGAAGGATGGATGGCTGCCAGCTTATTGCGCTGGCAGCGGAGTAAGAAAGTGTCCAGGAGACGACCATGACCGAGGCCCTGGCCGGCACACGGGTAGGTACGTGGAAAGGAGTAGGAAAGGTTTTGTAGCGTTGTTGTGTATTTTTTTATTGTATCAGCCGTTAATTTTGGCGCGGTCCTCGAAAGGAGCCCGCTAGTGGTCTGTAGTGGCTTGGAAAGAAGCGTGCCGCTTCTAGCGACATTAAGTAGCCGTTTGTGCGCTCCTGCTCACTCTTCATGCCCGAGAGGGCGGATGTCCACTCAATCGTCGTGAGTAGGGTTGTCGTCGTGTGCCTAACCTCCTCTAGGCATTCCGTCGGAGGTGGCGGTGCTGATGGTGGTGGCAGGCTGGCGATTGATTCCCCCAGGCCTCGGATGGCTGTGTCGGGTCCTTCAAACCGCCGCAGGCAGCGTGCGGTGAAGCTCTGGAAGGCGGTTGTGAAGTCTGTGACGATGGTGTGAAGGTCCTGGATTGCGCTTTCCAATGCGTCAAGGCGATCAAGTTGTGGTTCCAGGTTGGTAGCTTGAGCGGCGGTGGCAAGTGAAGCGAGTGTTTCGTCCTGTTGCGAGATGCTGGATCCGATGTTCAGGACATCTGAATGTAGATCCTGGATTGCATCTCACAAGGTGGTGTCTGGTGCTGATGGTGGTGGCGGTGCTGGTGTCGGAGATGTAGGTGCTGGTACATTTGAAGCCGGAGTGAGTCGACGGCTTCTCGGACACAGAGGGCACTATTCCTGCCCGGTAAAGTGGCCGTGACCATTGCAGGAGGCGCAGTACCGGCGTCGGCGGCGTAGATCGTGACTGGTGCACTGCGCTGTCAAACTCGGTGCTCCACAGTAGTGGCACCTGGGTTGTGCAGCGCAGGTGTTGGCATCGTGGCCGAAGCAGCAGCATCTGCGGCATGGCTGGTGAGCTTCCGTTCGGCTGGCCTCGACGCGAAGAACCTGCCCTAACAAGGGCAGGCCGGACCTGAAGGCAGCCTCTCGGTCGGCCGGATCAGCCAGTGCCAGGCGGACGAAGGTGGTTGCTCCTCGAGACGTGATGATGCGAGTGGCCTTCAAGGTAGAAGGCCACCGGTGTTGAGCTGCGGAGAGTACGTATTTTGTAGGCAGGTTCGAGGAACTCCGGAAATCACTGCGCTGCACCGCAGTGGTGTAGGATGTTGTGGTGGCTGCTGCGATGGAGGTGCAGATAAGACGTGCGGTGCTGTTGGTGACTGTTGTGGATGCAGGTGAAGTGTGGTGCTGACTGGCGGAGAACGGTGAGGTTGCTGGCGCCGTGGCGATGCAGTGACCGCTGCCCAAGAAAGCCCGGTCACCGGTGGCGTGGTGGCTGGACTCCCGGCACATGCCGGGGAAACGGCCGCCGAAACTGCGGCGGCAAAGCTCGGAGCGGCTTCATCAATTGACGGCGCGGCGATGGCCCCTTCGGCGGGTGCCAAAGGGGCTGCGGCGGGTTCTTCAGCGGCGGTATGGCGTGTACGTCTTCTTCCCATCTCCGACGAAAAGTGAAGTCCAAAAGTTTATCTCAAAGAACCATTCCAAGCAGATTGAAAACCTTTCAAAAACGTGTTACACTCATATAACTTTCTCTACTCTTGAACAAACTATTTTTACAAACCCTTGTTCTCCATCTACTTCATGTTAATCCAGATAAATATTTGCAGAAACTATTTTATTGCTAATTTTCTTGTAGATGCAAGGGGAATTGGTAGGCTTTAAGTGATAGTCAAATATTTTAAGAGCCTGTTGCTATGTGGAGCATTCCATTCTGTTTGTATGTCCAGGACATAAAAAAAACGAATAACAAATTCCCATTTGAGAAGAAGTATAAGTATTAGAAAATTCAAACAAATAACAAGGAATATCTCGGAAATGGTAGAATCGACAAAAAATGTATATGACATAAATTGTGTGTTTTAACGACATCTACATTTTTGTGTAGTAAAAGGTTATCTATCTATCTCTTGCGGTTTACCAGTTATGCAAAACTCATTCAGAGTGAAGAGGACTTTTGGGGACATTCCCAGAAAATTCAAAATTCAAAATATACATTTCATTTGCTATGAAAATATCTTAAACATATAACATTTTAATAAAAACATTACACCACTTTTTGAGAAAATAGAAATGTTCTAAAAATGTTCCATGTAAAGGGTAGTCTGGGGTGGATGGTCTTTCTTTGAAATGTTCTTGTCGTATCTTTGAAAGATGCTAAATCAAAATACCAAGTTTCGTATTTACGTGACTTTTCGTTTTTGAGTTATGCTCTTCAGAGGCACACATACAGACCTTTTTCTAGAAATGCTTTTTACTTTCTCTACTACGTATAGTAATTAGGGGAAGTATTGTATTCCACCCAAAAATTCGATACCGAGATTTCACCAAAAATATATGTTTGACACCCCCCTGAATCCAAAAAAGCATTTTTGGAAACATGTCCGTGTGTGTGTCTGTGAACAGCATAACTCAGAAACGAACAGTCGGATAAACACCAAACTTGGTATTTAGGTGCAGTATCTTCCACGGATGCGACACGAAGGTTTTCAAGAAATTCCTCCCACCGCAGATTACCCTTTACATGGAACATTTTTCAAAACTTTTAATTTTCTCAAAAATGGCTCTAACGATTGTGATTAAAATATTATATGTTTAAGATATATTCATGACAAATGAAATGTATATCTTGAATTTTCTGGGAATGTCTCCAAAAGTATTCTTCATTGTGAACGACATTTGCATAACTGGTAAACCATAAGAGATAGACAAAATGTTACTACACAAAAAATGTAGATCTCGTTAAAATACACAATTTATGTCCTATACTTTTTTTTTTTGAGTGAACCATTTTCGAGATATTGCTTGTTATTCCATTAAATTTTCCAATACTTATACTTTTTCTCAAATTCGTTATTCATTTTTTTGTCCTGGTAATGCAAAGAGAATGGAATACTCCACATAGCAACCAGCTCTTAAAATACTTGACTATCGCTTAAAGCCTACTAATTCCCCTTGCGTCTACAAGAAAATTAGCAATAAGATTAACATCTCGATTAACATGAAGCATATGGAGAATAAGCGTTTGTAAAATAGTTTGTACAAGAGTAGAGAAAGTCATGTGAGTGTAACACATATTCTTTTATTCAGAGCACCTCAAAAAAGGTATTTCCGGTGAAATCTCGGTATCGAATTTTTGGGTGGAATGCAATACCTTCTCACCTTCTACATATGTTCGTAGTAGAGAAAGCAATAAAAAAGGGAAGAGTCAGTTATGGATACGGACGAAAGTGTCGGGCAGCCTCTGCTCGGTATTCAGAGCTCTGACAGATTAACCCAGAGGTCGCCGAGTTGATTTCCCGCCAGGATACTCAGATGTTTAAATGCGAATCTCTATATACTGGCCTTAAAATTCCATACACTTTCCATGACTTCGCGAGAACCAACTAAATAGCGTCAGCACAAACATTTCAAAACAATAATAACTAATATTTGGAAATGGCTGATGCTATGAAAGCTAAGGAAATCAATTCTGTTTTAAAGACATCGACTCTTAACATTTACCAGTTATACAAAATTATACGCAATTACCTTAAAATTAAGATTATTTCGAAGGTCATCCCCAAAAAATTCAAAACATACATTTTAATTTTTCATGTAAATATATTAAATATATGGTACCTATTTTAATCAAAGTCCTGAGCGACATTTTTGAGAAAATTAAACATTTCAGAAAAATTATCCATGAAAAGGGTAGTTTAGAGTGGGGGATTTTCTTGAAAATATTCGTATTGAATCTTTGGAAGGTACTGTACCTAAATACCACGTTTGGTATTTAGAAGACTTTTCGTTTTTGAGTTATTCTACTCAGAGATACACAGACACATACGGATTCTTTCTAAAAATCTGTTATATTATACTCACATGACTTTCTCTACTCTTGTACAAAGTATTTTTACAAACGCTTCTTCTCCATATGCTTCATGTTAATCGAGATATCCAGATGTTAATATTATTGCTAATTTTGTTGTACATACAAGGAAAAAAGGTAGGCTTTAAGCGTTTAAGAGCTGGTTGCTATGTGGAGTATTCCATTCTCTTTGCATTACTTTGCATTCTCCATTTGAGAAAAAGTATAAGTATTGGAAAATTTAAGGGAATAACAAGCAATATCTCGAAAATGGTTCACTAAAGAAAAAAACGTATATGACATAAATTGTGTATTTTAGCGCGATCTACATTTTCGTATAGTAAAATTTTGTCTATCTCTTATGATTTACCAGTTACGCAAAAGTTGTTCACATTGAAGAATACTTTTGGAGACATTCCCAGAAAATTCGAGATATAGATTTTATTTGTCATAAAATTATCTAAAATGTACGTATTTATACAAAATCGTTAGAGACATTTTTGAGAAAATTAAAATTTTCGAAAAATGTTCCATGTAAAGGGTAATCTAGGGTGGGGGGATTTTCTTGAAAACCTTCGTGTCGCATCTCTGGAAGATACTGAAACTAAATACCAAGTTTGGTGTTTATCCAAGGTTCGTTTCTGAGTTATGCTGTTCACAGACACACGCACACACACGGACATGTTTCCAAAAATACCTTATTTTGGATTCAGCGGTCCACAAACAAGTATTTCCGGTGAAATCTCGATATGAAGTTTTTGGGTGGAAAGCAATACCTTCTCTACCTACTATGTACGGTGTAGAGAAAGTAAAAATTTAAAAAGGTATAGATTGAAAACTTGTATTTGGATCATAAGCTGGTGAGGAATTCCAAAATGAACTGTTAAAATATTACTACTAATATTAGTATTGACTTCATACTTAGCTAGATGGAAGTCATTTTAGTGATTCTGCTTTTAAAAGTATTGCTTTCTCACTTAAGATACCGTTTTCACTTCTGATTGGATAAACTTAACGCAGAAGAAACTAAACTCCTGCCTACCTTAAGATAGTACTATCGACGCGCCTTCATAAAAGCTACTATCAGGGCAGCCAATTGCAGGGGATATTGACACACCAGGCAGCCAATAATGAGCTTGTGGAATATGCAAAACATAAATTCATTTCCAAGAATGTATCTATAGCTGGAGGATTCTCCAATTGCACAGACTGACTTTTGGAGTAATATAAATATATTTAATTATTTTTAGTCTATCGCTATAAAATGTTTTTATTTACAACCATAACAAAAAAAGCTGATGTGCTACACTCACATGACCTTCTCTACTCTTGTATAAACTATTTTTACAAACGCTTATTCTTCATGTGCTTCATGTTAATCGAGATATTGAGATGTTAACCTATTGCTAATTTTCTTGTAGATGCAAGGGGTATTGGTAGGCTTTAAGCGATAGTCAAATATTTTAACAGCTGGTTGCTATGTGGAGTATTCCATTCTCTTTGCTTTACCAGGACAAAAAAATGAATAACGAATTTGAGAAAATGTATAAGTATTGGAAAATTTAAGGGAATAACGAGCAATATCTCGAAAATGGTTCACTCAACAAAAGAAGCATAGGACATAAATTGTGTATTTTAACGAGATCTACATTTTTTGTGTAGTAAAATGTTGTCTATCTCTTATGGTTTACCAGGTATGCAAAAGTCGTTCACAATGAAGAATACTTTTGGAGACATTCCCAGAAAATTCGAGATATACATTTTATTTGTCATGAAAATGCCTTAAACATATGATATTTTAATAAAAATCGTTAAAGCCATTTTTGGGAACATTAAATAATAGCGCAATAAGCTGGCAGTTATCCTATTGAACTAACGGGGGACAAAGGTGTAACCCCAAAACTATCCTTACTTCTCCTCTTTACTACTTTCCTGAACATCTAAACCTAATTCCCGAACACACATATATAAAATAGTAATAATAATAATAATAATAATAATAATACACTTGCATTCCATAATACAACTTCTCGCGAACTTCAGCGACTTTCCATTCGCAAAGGTTGGCAGCATACCGTGACGTAGCCTAGGAAGAGAGACCGGCAGGAAGATTACCTAGACTTTTTACTTTCTTTACTACGTATAGTAAATTCAATACCAAGATTTCACCGGAAGTATATATTTTAGGATCCCCTGAATCCAAAAAAAGCATTTTTGGAAATATGTCCGTGTGTGTGTGTCTGTGAACAGCATAACTCTGAAACGAACAGTCGGATAAGCACTAAACTTGGTATTTAGGTTCAGTATCTTCCAGAGATGTGACACGAAGGTTTTCAAGAAAATCCCCCCACTCCAGATTACCCTTTACATGGAACATTTTTTGAAACTTTTAATTTTCTCAAAAATGGCTTTATGGATTTTGATTAAAATATCATATATTTAAGATAATTTCATGACAAATCAAATGTATATCTTGAATTTTCTGGCAATGTCCCCAAAAGCATTCTTCATTGTGAACGACTTTTCCATAATTCGTAAAGCATAAGAGACAGACAAAATTTTACTACACAGAAAATGTACATCGAAATACACAATTTATGTCATATACAATTTTTTTGTTGAGTAAACCATTTCCGAGATATTGCTTGTTATTCCCTTAAATTTTCCAATACTTATACTTTTTCTCAAATGGAAATTCGTTATTAATTTTTTTCCTGGTAATGCAAAGAGAATGGTATACTCCACATAGCAACCAGCTCTTAAAACATTTGACTATCGCTTAAAGCCTAGCAATTCCCCTTGCATCTACAAGAAAATTAGCAATAAGGTTAACATCTCGATATCTCGATTAACATGAAGCATATGGAGAATAGCGTTTGTAAAAATAGCTTGTACAAGAGTAGAGAAAGTCATGTGAGTGTAACACATCAGATTTCTTATACTAGTGCAATCTTCGTAATCAAAAGAATCCCATTTCAGCTACAAGTTGCGTAAGTAACTACAAGAATTGTCATAAGGTAAAGACGCAATTACCGCATTAGAAAACTATGTAATTTTCATATTTGCGAGATGGAAGAAAACCACTGAGCCAAGACTATCCAAGCCTTGATATGTCGTAGTTGCAAGTCTGATAACGTAGAAAATCTACAGGTGGCAAGTCGTCTGAAGCGCTGCATTTATATTGCAGTCGCCGTCAAGCCTGAGGGTTCGAATATCAGTTCTGATGGGTAGTTTCATTCACCTGCTTCAAGATACTCTATAATCAGCCCTATTAGTATATAAATCAAACACATGCAGATGCGAAATGCCGAGAGATCTAAAACCAAGGCGGTGACTTCAGGTCGCAGACCACTCTGTGGGTGTGGGTTCAAATCCCACTTCTGACATAGTTTTCCTTGTCTGGGTTAAGACATTGTTGAATAAGTACTATCTGAATAACAACAGCAGTATGTCAGGATGGCCGAGCGGTCTAAGGCGCTGCGTTAAGGTCGCAGTCCACTCTGTGGGCGTGGGTTCGAGTCCCACTTCTGGCATAGTTTTGCTTGTCTGGGTTAAGATACTTTTGAATTAGTGCTATGTGAATGCAGAAGAAACAGGTCAGGTTGGCCGAAAGGTCTAAGGCGCTGCGTCCGAGGTCGCGGTCTACTGTTAGGGCGTGGCTTCGAATCCCACTTCTAGCATAACGTTTTACTTGCCTGGGTTAAGATACTCTTGAATTAGTGCTATCTGAATGTATTTTAAGACAGGTCAGGATGGCTGAGCTGTCTAAGGCGCTGCGTTTAGGTTGCAGTCCACTCTGTGGGTGTGGGTTCGAATCCCACTTCCGACAATTGTTTTACTCGCCTGGGTTAAGATACTCTGGAATTTGTGCTATCTGAATGTATTCCAAAACAGGTCAGGATGGCCGAGCGGTCTTTGGCACTGCGTTCAGGTCGCAATCAATTCTTTGGGCGTGGTTTCGAGTTGCACTCCTAATGTATGGTTTTATTTGCCTGGGTTAAGATACTCTTGAATTAGTACTGTCTGAACAGAGTACGCAACACGTCAGGAGGCGCGATCTGTTAAGTCGCTGCGTTCGTGTGGCAGTCCACTCTGTGGGCGTGGGATCGAATCTTACTTCTGACATATCGTTTTATTTGCCTGGGTTAAGATACTCTTGAATTAGTACTGTCTGAACAGAGTACGCAACACGTCAGGAGGCGCGATCTGTTAAGTCGCTGCGTTCGTGTGGCAGTCCACTCTGTGGGCGTGGGATCCAATCTTACTTCTGACATATCGTTTTATTTGCCTGGGTTAAGATACTCTTTAATTATTTCTATCTGTATCCTATTCGAAACAGGTCATGAGTGGGCAGTAATTTAAGGCGCAGCGTAAAAATCGCAGTCCTTTCTGTGGGGTTGGGTTCGTATCTCACTTTTGACATATCGTTTTACTTGCTTGGATTAAGATATTCTTGAATTAGGCTATCTGAATGCAATTCTACACAGGTCGGGATGCCAAAGCAGTCTAAGGCGCTGCGTTTAGATCGCGGTGGATTCTTTGGGCATGGGTTCGAAACCCACTTGTGACATCGTGTTACTTGCCTGGGTTAAGATTCTCTGGAATTAGTGCTATCTGAATGTATTCCGAAAATAGGTCAGGATGGACGAGCGATCTAATGCAGGTCGCAGTCCATTCTCTGAGCGTGAGTTCGAATCACACTATTGACATATCGTTTTACTTGCCTGGGTTAAGATACTGTTGAATTAGTGCTGTGTGAATACAATAAGAAAGAAGTCAGGATGGCCGAGCGGTCTAAGGCGCCGCGTTTAGGTCGCAATCTTCTCTGTGGGCGTGTGTTTGAATCCGACTCCTGACATCTCCTTTTACTTGCCTGGTTTAAGACACTATTGAATAAGCACTATCTAAATGAAACGAGCAGTAGGTCAGGATGACTTGGTGGTTCTGGCCACTGTGTTTAGGTGGCAGTTCACTCTGTGGTTGTAGGTTCAAATCCCACTTTTGATATATTGTTTTACTTACCTGGATTATGACAACCTTGAATAAATGCAATCTGAAGTAGGTTGCGATGGCCGAGCGGTCTAAGGCGCTGTAGTTCACTGCTTAGTTGGTGACCGAATTTCATTTCTGGTGCGCTATTATACTGGTCTGCATTAAGCTACTCTTGAATCGATTCTCTTGATGTGAATTCTAAAAATCACAAAGTATCAGGTGGATCACATCTAAGGCCTTGCGTTTTCTGTGTGGGCGTTGCTTCCGAATTTCACTTCTGACACTTCTTGCTCCACTACACTGAAATGTGTGCAGAGTTTTACGTTGAAGAAACAGAATCAGAAGTATGTTGACTTAAAAACAAATCATACACTTAGTAAGAGTGCCCACCCTGATCACTCTCTGATCCATAGATTCTCAGCACCCCGACAGGCATCTGACCACAGACATTGGCTTGTAAGCCCTGGGGGGTGTCTTACGAAGGGGAGGGTAATCAGAGATTGTTTTGCTCATCCCTCTCCCCGAATTGGTTTATCCCAAACCTTATTCCTATTATATAAAAATGTCTCACTTCTTCATTTTCGGCATCACTAATGTAGAGTTTTTGCTAAGTTTAAACGTTCAGAATATTGTCATAGGTTCCGCTGTTGGCACACTCTATGTTGGTTAGTGCTAAAATACTGATTTTAAGTCCGCGTTTAGGAGAAAGCTGCCTAAAACAAAGAAACGGAAAGCTACTATTTGTGGGTTTTCGCCGTTAATATACTTCTGTAGATTAGAGCGGAAATATGTTGTGTGATTTCGGAGTGTTTACTTATAGTTATGGAGTTTGGCTTTAGAGCTCCTATAGATTACGAGGAAAATATGACATTTTGCAACATAATTTTAAAGTTTCGATGTTAACATACTTTGTAAAGGTTACCTGCAAAATAGGGTAGACGTTTTAACTGATATTGGGTTAATATCGGTGTTAGCGATTCTCGTCGTCGTAGTAGATCTCGCCGCTACGACTTAGGGTTTGCCTTCAGGAATCGATGTCACCGATGTCTGTTAGGAAGCAACGGCGCATCTCAGGGTTCAGCTGTCGGCGAATCGATTTGAAATTCCCTACGGTGATTGTGTGAGGGTAGGATGCGGGAGTGGTAATGTCAGGATATGGTCTAGGAAGAAACATTGTTTTCACTTTTCTCACTCCGGCGCTGTCTTTGTGCTAGAAATCCTGCAAGACTCTCTTTTTGTCACTAACACGTGCGATTCTTTAACGCTGTGTACTCCCACGATTATCACTGTGTACACTAACATATGATCTGACTAATTACTAAATATTTTGGTGGTCTATCACCCATCTTTGGTCTCGCCTTAACTTGAAATAGTCACTTGACAAATATTAAATTATTTATAAACCTGGATAAAATCAACTGTCGAGTACTATTAGCACAATACGTAGATAAATATTCCACACGACTCACTTTGTAGTTACATAATTGCGCGGCACTTAACAAATTTAGGAACGTAGCGACCTTTTCTGAATTGGAGTACTACGTGTTTCCTTAGAGAGAAATCATAATAAACTGTGTAAAATCCACGCTTACGTTCACATATATAAAGTTATTAATCGCCTCCGGATTTCTGTACATGAAGCCACGTCTATGTTCTCATTGGTGCTGAAAATCATCCTGTATCTTCATTG
The DNA here is from genome assembly GCA_030765065.1 of Deroplatys truncata. NCBI lineage: Eukaryota > Metazoa > Arthropoda > Insecta > Mantodea > Mantidae > Deroplatys > Deroplatys truncata. Next base: position 219,031,569 of record CM060983.1, read on the forward strand.
GCTCTCCGGTTGAAAATCTGAAGCATAAACGGTAAGAATAGACCGTTGCCTACAGCGTCTACTTTCTCTTGAAATTTGATTCATCCCCTCGAAGCACAAAGAAACCTTGAATTTTTATGTCCCCACGCTCGTAGAAATACAATGAACATTCTGAAGCGAAGGTGCCCTATTTCGCCTAAATCTTGCAGATTTTCTTGTGCAATTACGCCTTCATTTATTGCATAATATTTATGAAACTTAAAACAGATTTACGCTTTTTGAACGGCTCTAGATTGGTATAGTTTTTAATCCAACTGCTTTAAAATCGTAGAAAATCGTCAAGTGGCGCGTTAATTAATCACTGTTAATTCATAAAATATAATTAGTTAGTATTTCCTTTTGTGCAGGTGTACTCAGGCGGAAATATCGCTTTACGGTTGAATGACACTTGTTTAAGCAAATAATACTGCCATGCAAATTAAAAACAAAAAGGAAAAAGAAGTATCTGATGTGTTACACTCACTAATGCATGAAAAAAGTTCCATGTAAAGGGTAGATGTAAATTCCATGCGGGGATTTTGTTGAACATCTTTGTGTCGTATCTTTGGAAGATATTGAACCTAAATACCAGTTTGGTGTTTATCCGACTGTTCGTTTTTGAGTTATGCTGCTCACAGTCAGACACACAGACACACACCGGACATGTTTCTAATAATGTTTTATTTGGATACATGAGGCCTCAAAATATATTCCCGGTGAAATCCCGGCATCGAACTGTTGGTTGGTATGCACTACTTCTCCTACTCACTATACGTAGTGGAGGACGTAAAGTTTCTACCCCAGTTTGAATATATACGAGAACGCCCATGTCAGAGCCCTGGGGTAGTGCTTGCCCATAGAACGCAGCTTCAGGAGCTACCGGGTTCCCGGCATGAATTGGGGCAGCCGAATAGAGAACACATTAACTTAAAGCTTATTGGAATCCAGTTTAGAGTTAAACTGAGTAGGTTTAAAGGCACGTAGCACAATTATGGAAATTAGGGAGGGGAAGGAAATTCATAGAAAAGCGAGCCATCGCTTAGTAACAGAGTCATACATGCATATTTAGATTTTTTAGTATAAGGTAGAAATTTGGCGGGGAGTAATTCTAATGTAGGCGTAGACTAAGTAATCAGAAGTTGTGTAAATAAAATAAGAGTTACTCACTCTCTCTAGTACTACCAGCGGTACTTGTTCGTGTGATATTTTAAGCGCCCAGTGACGCGCTTGTGAGAATAGCGGCTATCGCGAGGGATCTTGCCGGTAAACATTTTAGAGTTTCACGGCAGGTTATGCTTCTAGTTCTTTTTATTGAGGAAACAGTTAATCCCAACTGTAACTTTGACATTGCAGAAGTTAGCAGGTACAACAATTAAATTTTTATAGTTTCGAGTGGTACGATTCAGAGTCGATTTCTTTATCGCACACTGTCGGCAATTCACTTTAATAACTCAAGTAGTGGTTAACAATACATTTCCTACTCAATTTAAACTAGTGTTGTCCTTCAAAATACATCCACGCATACCGTGAGGGAAAGTATGCATAGCTTTACCACTGGAGCAGTCGGCAGCAGAATCAACATCATATATTGTAGACAACGAGAAAAGGCGGCAACTACTCTGTATTCACTCTTAGGTTGATCCGCGTCAAAACAAACTCAGGTGACCAGTGCACCGCTATAATGTATCCTTCCGCCATTCGCACTATAAATACTGTCACACTTTCAGACATTCGTTCGCCGGACTCCGAAGTGTGAACATCGTCTCTCCAGCGATGGGAAGGAAGAAGCAGCGCCGCCCGGAAGGGAAACCGAATGAAGGTTCCTCCGCTGCTACCTCGGCTCGCTCCGAGGGACTAACAGCCGAACCGCCGACCACTGCAACTTCTCCGGTCTCCGCCACCGCCGACGAGCCGGCCGCTCTACCGGCGCCTACTGCCTCAGCTGCCGCCGAAATACCAGCCGCTTCGCCGTCTTCAATGATGAAGGCTGCCACCGCCAAAATGCAGGCAGCTCCACCGGCATCCGCCTGCAAGATTGCTACACCAATGCCGGCAGCATCAGGGACTTCTGCCGGCATTTCTGCATCACCACCGGCGACCAGGCCCTTCTTCGCCTCGGTCGCCTCAACACAGCCAACACCAGCACCCGAGATGACGTCACATCCTCTAGGAGCCAACACAACACAACAACCTCAGACGCAGCCACCTCCACTGACATCAACTGCACCGCCACATTCTCACACAGCGCATCCGAACAGAAGCAGCGTAGTGGTCTACGGAGTACCCCGGGACCTGCCAACCAGATTTATCCTCGCCGCCGCACGACAACATTTCTCTTCAGCCCAGAAAGCCAGTCGCATCACTTCGTCCCGGGGCCCGACATCTCTCGTCCGACTGGCCATGGCTGATACGGCCGACTGCGAAGCAGCCCTGAGGTCGGGCCTGCCCTTGTTAGGGCGGGTTCTCCGACTCGAGGCTAGCTGAGCAGAAATCCATCAGCCATGTCGCCGCTGCTGCTCCTACGGCCACTCTGCGCATCTCTGCAGCGCACCATCACCTCGCTGCCACTACTGCGGCTCTCCCAGCCTCACATCAGAGTGTCGAGGCCACGATCTACGCCGGCGACGCCGGTACTGTGTCACGTGTAATGGATTCGGGCACTACACGGGACAGGCACAGTGCCCGAGATACTCTCGACCGCCGGGGGCCACTCCGCCAGCCGAAACAGCACCACCACAGGTAGCCCAAAACACTGGGACACTTCCCCAGCACACGGCAGCACCAACTCCACAGGGACAGCCCACACTGCACCATCGGACATCAGAGCAGCACCTTCAGGAGGCCGTCCAGGACCTCCATTCCGAGGTCCTGGCGATAGGCAGCCGTCTCAGGGACGTCGCTGAAGCAGTCCGCATCACCTCATCTTCCACCGCAGAAGACAACGCAGTAATCCCTCTCCGCCGCCTCGACAGCATCGAAGCCAACATCCAGAATCTCCAGCAACAACTCACAGCCTTCGACTCCAGGTTTAGCCAGCTTCACACGCTACTCCAGTCACTCCACGACCGACTCGAACACCAGGAATACTCATCGGGCTCCACATCACGTCAGTCATCATCACCTACACCGGACGACTCCGCGCCGACCTCTCCTCGGAGAGAGCGCGTGCGACGAAACCTCCACTTCTTCGAGAACTATATCAGAAATAACGAACAGGAATATTACCCCAGACACCGCTCCAGAGTAAGCAGCAACCACCACTAACGAACACAAACCATTGTCCTCCCAAGCACGTATGTGCACAGTTTCTGAGATAAATAAAGTTTTCCTTCCTATCCCCCACCCTCCAGTCAGGGCTTCGGCAATGTCTGGAGGCTGGGAACCAGCTTTTACCTGCTCCTGCCTTAGCGCAGCAGCAACCCACTACCGATACTAACGGGGGTGCATCAGCGGGACCCCGCTACTTCCATTCGACCCATCCTTACCTTCACCTTGATCCCAAAAAAAAAAAAAAAAGACCATGTGGCCAGTACAAGCGGCACGTAGTGCAAAAACAAACAGAGTCCTTATTTCGACAACTGAAACGGTGACTAGCATATTCTGTTAACGTTTAAAGGTGATATGATTGATAGTTGCAACAAAACAAACGTTTGCACATATAATAATAGTTAATTCTGAAGTAAATGAGCGAAAAATAAAGTAACAGGTATGCGATAACTAAATTTATTATTTCTCTGGAAGCGGCACTTTATATTAACAGTTGGCGGCTCATTTTAAAAAAGAAATTGTGCACTGCTACGCGAATTGCATTCTTCTCAAAATCACTACATTCTTGCATCGCGTCCTTTTTTTCTTTTTCTTTTTCGGGTGTAACCACTTTTGCCGTTTCAGATATTTCTGCACAAGCACTGTTTATACTTGTACTCGAAACACCGGTGAACTCGAAAGTTAATTTCACCATTTCTTTAGCGGAAAGTGTTGAATATTTCTCACATAACTTATAATAAAGATTCAATACTATTGTTTTTTCACCACTAGTCAGTGGTTAGCTCGGCTAATGCTTTACGTAATTCGACGAAAACACAAGAGCAAATTCACCGTCCTGCATGATACTAAACACAACTGCTGGTTTCTGGCTGTAAGCAATATTCTGCGCTTACCCGGATGTCAGGTGACTCATACGAATTGCATCATGGGACATGTAGTTGTGTTTTACGGTATAAATAAAGCGTTAAATAAAACCTTGGGTATTTGTATAGAATATTATACTATTTAAGGATAAATTCATTCTAAAATTCAGAGATTAGCATGGGACTACTTTCCTGAGGGCATTGCTACCATGTTGCACCACGGTGCACTGACCACGTGGGTGTGTTTTGCCGCGGATCAACCTAAGAGTGAATATAGTTTACATTCCTGTATCAAACTGTCGCACCATTGTGTGACATAAAACATTGTCGACCAACGTTCCTGCTTCAACTTGATCCGTTAGGGACCCCGCGCATGCTTGTGCACTCTTCGTCCGTATCTTGTGGTCTTTCGGGTCTCTCCGCTCATTCCTCTCTCCCTCCAGGGGTCACGGTAGAAGCACAAAGGATCGGGAACGGTGCTCTGTCCCGATTACGGCGGTCCCTCCGTTCGTCCGTACCTTCTTTACCTTTAATACCACCGTCAGTTGTTTCTCAATAAGTAACTTTTCTCAAAGTTAGTTTCCCCTGCAAGTAGTCCAATATGAGTATGTCAAAGTCATAACCTGGTTTAGCCAAGCATATTTACAATACATGCTTATATTTTGGTTGTAAACTCGCTTCCTTTTATGCCATCATCGCAGCTTCAGGCGGCATTCTACTGGGCTTCACATGTGGAGTATGCATAGCAAGAAGGAAATGTGTATATCTGTTTACCACTTCGCTCATGCAGTGGCGCGCTGTTTTACATGCACAATTCTAGATTATTCACATATGAATGCATAACTTGGAGCAATATCTTTACTCGTCATCACTTATAATAATCTTGTTTAAATATGCAGGGTGGACCATTTAATTTGAGACTGTACAATATCTCCAAAACTAAGCGTTGTAGAAAGAAATGACTTGGATAAAAGTTGCTTGATATTATAGGGGAAAGTAAATGCCATTAGTCGTGTTTTGTTTGGAGCTTGTTATGATAGTCATTTTAGGGTCGATTTAATTTTTTTTAAACGGGAACCTATATTTTGTATGTTTTTTTTTCATTACAAAATGGTTTATAAAAACTGTGTATTTTATGATGAATAATAATAATAAAGGCCGTAAAAATAAAATGTAAAAATAAAAAATATTGATTCCCAATTACGAAACGTAACTTGGTCCTCAAATGACCATCCATGGATGGTCCAACCATTCACTGCGTTCTTCATACACAGCCATTCAGAATTTTCGTTGTTATTTACGTTGGTATAAGAACAATTGCAAAGTGCTTTATACAAGTTTTAATGAGGAGTGAGAAAACAACATAAAAAGGTAGGTTCCCGTTTAAAAAAATAAAACTGGCAGTAAAATAACGATCACAACGTCCTCCAAACAAAATACGACTAATAGCATTTACTTTCCCCCATAATATCAAGCAACTTTTATTCAAGACATTTCTTTCTACAACAGTTAGTTTTGGAGATATTGCACTTGGTCCACCCTGTATAAATAAGTAAAATCCTCTTTTGCACAATTTCTCCTTGAAAACATATTTTAATGACAATATATTGCAAAACTGAAATACTTATACTTTTTACTCTCAAAGAAGACACATTTACTAGAATTACTGGAATAATCTGTACAGTCGAAATATACAACTAAAGAAAACACAAGTTCTCCATCCTCTGTGGTGTGGAGACAATGTGTCTCAAAACTTGATTAGGATGAATTACCTGGATGAGGTTTTACTGGGGTTTTTCTTTATCCTAAAAAGGCCAATGTCGGGTAACTTTAAGCTCTGTGGATCCCTGGCTCATTTCAGCATCATTTCATTTATCGTCCGGTTTGACCTAAACGATTAAGGGACGCCAAACAAAACAAAACAACATAAAATCTGTATGAAATGGTATTTTTCATTATTTTAATAGTCTGTCCATGTGAACTCTGCATGGAATTGCCCTAACAATGTCTTCAAATGGCAAACTGGCTTCCCAAATACCCACAGTTCTTTTGCAATGCACCTCCGAAATATTTGCATACGTCGCGTGAGCTACAGTTAACACACACACCACTGCTTGGTCGAAGAACAAAAGTAGAACGCTCCCTGCTCTCCCTGCTATGTACTCGCCGGCTGAGAAGGTTGCTAAACGCGCCTGGAGGTGTAGGAACGGTATAAAATGGAAGCGACTGTACCAGTGCATGTGCAACAAATTCTGATCTAGTTTGTTTTCTTGTCACTATTCGAAAATATATATTTTCAGCCTTTTGAAATACCTTACTTTTGAGGCATTTTTATAAGTATTTATCTCTTTGATTAAAGTTTGAAGTCCCACCTTATTCACAAGAAGATTTTTTAAATTGTTTTATGGTATATTTTCGGATATATAATTAAGGAGTAATCAAGTTTGACACGCTTATGTATGTATGTGAATACCATATTAAAAAGTATATGGTGAATAAAGGTACCTCTTGTTTTTATTCTGAATATTTCTCTCTTCGTTTTTTTTAAATCTGAGGATTTTGTTCATCTGTCAAAAAGAAATATGCCACTGTTTACGCAGCAATCAACTCATATGCTACTTTATGTGATGTGACCAATTTAAATAAAATTTAACTTTCAAAACACCAACGTAAGTGGCGTCTTTAGAGATTTAGAGCCTGCATCCTTCACTAGAACATCAGCGCTTTTTATTTGCTGTATAAAAATAATTCATAGCCACTACACATGACAGCATCCCAGCTTTAACACTTATGTTTACTATTCATAGAGATATTTTAGAGTGGCGGTGAATCGTTTAGTAGCCAGTTGCCTTAAGATAATGCATCTATGAAAATCCTAAATCTGCAGCTGAATCGAGTATTTTTAAGACTAGTGATGAGAGGATACCAGTATTTCTCGATACTCGATGCGGGTACAGATTTTTGGGCACTCATATTCGATACACGAAACTCTATACTTACTTTATAAAAACTGTAAAGGCTCTTTCACTGAATTATGTTCTTATTGTATGTATGTATATATTTATAATGCTATACAAAATTCTTACAATTTTTAATACATTACTTTGAGTTGCTATTTTTTTCTTTCTTTGGTCCATCATGTATTTTAACACCGTGGTTATTTATGCATGGTGGGTCATAACAAATTCTTGTTGCTTTATTTTTGTAAACCTTTTTCTCTTACTCTCTCCATATATTCTCCTATTCTGTTTATATCCTTCTGCTTTTGTATTTTCATTATCCTAACTTTTAATACTTCTTTGTTAACATTCTCCCATTCTCTAGGTAAAAACTGATCTCCCCACAACTTAGTTTCTTCACATTCAATTATATAATGCTAATCATTATCTGCCTCTCCACAAAGAGGACACCTATTCAAATTCTCTCCTTTCGTATCTCTCCTTAGCCTATGTGCACTTAATCTGGACCAGGCCCACCCTTCTCTCACTAACCTATTACCTATATCCTTCCCCAGTCCACCTTTTAATTGTCTATATAGTTCCAAACTTTTCTTTCCTTCCAAACTTTGAAATAATTCTTGTTTCTGTATATCTTCTACTCTGTTCCTCGCTTCCTTCCAGAAACCTTTAACTAACCCCTCTCTCTCCTCCCATAAGTTACCCGTTCCAATTTCCTATAAAATTCTCCTTATTCCTTGAGCCCAGTTCATCCCTGCACTGGATGTTTCTTGGATTATTAAACATTGCCTCAAGATATTATGCTCGTCCAATGATTTCAGTCTATGCCAATATTTAAGTATCCTTTCTACTATCATGCCCTTGCTACCTACTCTTCCCAACTCCAACATTGCTGCTCCATTAGGTGATGAAATAGATAAACCTAACATACATTTACAGAACGATCTATGTACTTTATCAATCATCTCCCATCCTTTGTCACTTCCCCAAATCTCTGATCCATAGACCATTTTTGCTTCAACTACAGCTTTGTAAACCCTTTCCAACCATTTAATTTGCATGTCTGGTATTTTCTTTAAGCATATCCTTATAGCAGTCATTGCTAATTTTCCCTTAGCTAAGGCACTTATCTTGTGATCATTCCATCTCCCATTACTACTTATTCTCACTCCCAAATAATCAAACTTGTTTACTATTTGCAACTCTTCCCCTTCCACATACCACTTTTCCTCCTTCTTCAATTTATAGCTCTTTTTAAATACCATTATCTTCGATGTTTTAAAATTTATTCTTAAACCGCATTTCTTACAAAATGAATATATGATATGCAACACTTTTGTTAGTAAATTTCTGTGTATAGACGCATGTAACCAATTTTGTGTTGTGTGCTAATTCCGATATTGTTTCTGTTACATTCTCCAATTGGCAGCAATTTTTACTTTCTCTACTACGTATAGTAAGTAGGGGAAGTATTGTATTCCACCCAAAAATTCGACTGAGATTTCACCAGAAATATATGTTTTGAGACACCCTGAATCCAAAAAAAAAAAGCATTTTTGGAAACATGTCCGTGTGTGTGCCTGTGAACAGCATAACTCAGAAACGAGCAGTCGGATAAACACCAAACTTGGTATTTAGGTTCAGTATCTTCCAGAGATGCGACACGAAGGTTTTAAAGAAAATCCCTCCATCCCAGACTACCCTTTACATGGAACATTTTTCGAAAATTTTAATTTTCTCAAAAATGGCACTAACGATTTTGATTAAAATATCTTATGTTTAAGATATTGTCATGACAAATGAAATGTATATCTCGAATTTTCTGGGAATGTCTTCAAAAGTATTCTTAATTGTGAACGAATTTTGCATAACTGGTAAACCATAAGAGACAGACAAAATTTTACTACACAAAAAATGTAGATCGCGTTAAAATACACAATTTATGTTATATACATTTGTTTTGTTGAGTGAACCATTTTCGAGATATTGCTTGTTATTCCCATAAATTTTCCAATACTTATACTTTTTCTCAAATTCGTTATTCATTTTTTTATGTCCTGGACATGCAAAGAGAATGGAATGGGCCACATAGCAACCGGCGCTTAAAATATTTGACTATCGCTTAAAGACTACCATATTCCCCTTGTATCTACAAGAAAATTAGCAATGAGATTGACATCTCGATATCTCGATTAACATGAACCATATGGTGATGATGATGAGATTCGGTTTAAGGGCGCTAAACTGCTAAGGTCATCAGCGCCCTTACAATGTATAAAATATAAAGTCAAAATATAAAAGACGGGTAAAAGAACCCCATAATTAAAAAAGGGACACAATCCCGCAATGTCCATAAAGCTAAAAACAATAATACAAATATCCCAAAAACCAACACACTAAAAGCATAGGCAATAAAAGATTAAAACGTGTCAAGAACTGTAGAATGCGAGGGACATGAGCGCCGTATGTCCACTTGAACCATATGGAGAATAAGCGTTAGTAAAAATAGTTTGTACAAGAGTAGAGAAAGTCACGTGAGTGTAACACATCAGATTTTTTTTTCCTGGTAATGCAAAGAGAATGGAATACTCCACATAGCAACCACTTCTTAAAATATTTGACTATCACTTAAAGCCTAGCATTCCCGTTGCATCTACAAGAAAATTAACAATAAGTTTAACATCTCGATTAACATGAAGCATATGCAGAATAAGCGTTTATAAAAATAGTTTGTACAAGAGTAGAGAAAGTCATGTGAGTGTAACACATTAGATTTTTTTCTTAATAGTGCTACGGTTATACAGTGTAAATACTCTCATAATCCAAACTGGCACCACGTCGCATATTTTTGTGCATGTCAACAATGGACGGTAATCAAACACAGAAGCTAAATTCACTTATATGTGGGATTAGTCAATACGAGTTCATTGTTGGATATTTAGCAGGCAGGTTAGAAGAGAATGTTTGCTTTTATTTGTTTTTTTAAAGGGGAGACAGAGTTAGAGTTGGAAGGGCTAAAGAGTTGGCTTATTTCGCCGAAAGTTGCTATTAAAGAAGTTTTAAGGAGTTATAGCGAACCCACAAGAGCGTAGTTGGTGTGTTTTGGAATATCATAGCACGCAAAGTCTGGTGCAGGTTCAGCTGCTTTTAGGCGAAGGTTTCAACATCAAGCTCCTACACACACGTCAATTCTGAAGCGGTACCGTGATTTTGTGGATCTGGCTGCATATGTAGTCAAAGGAAAGGTCATTCAGGGAGAGGGCATTTGTACGTAGACCTAAGAAGTCTGTTCGTAGAGCTAGTCAGCAGTTAAACATTCCTAAATCTGACTGAGATCCTGCGTACGTCACTGAAGTTTCATCCCTAAAAAACTGCAATTACTGCATAAGTTGAAAACTGATAACTCTGCAAAACGATTAGGTTTCTCTGAACATTTAGTGTTACAAATGGAGGATAATGAAAATCTGTCAGAAATAATTTTCAGTGATGAGACAACATTCCACGTCAGTGGAAAAGTGAACCGGCATAATGTTAGGATTTGGGGGAGCCAGAATCCACATGCCATTTTGGAAGTTGAAAGAGACTCACCTAAAGTGAATGTCTTTTGTGCCGTATCGAAACGTCAAGTCTATGGCCCATTTTTCTTTCGAGAGGCCATTGTCAAGGGTCCAACTTATCTTGACATGCTCACTGATTGGTTATTTCCACAAATGCAAGAAGAAGAAGGCAACGAATTTATTTGCCAACAAGATGGAGCACCTCGTCGCTGGCATTTACATGTTCAGAAACATCTGAATGATCGGCTTCCAGGAAGATGGGTTGGACGTGCCGGAAATGATGCTACTGTCTTCTACAAGTGGCCGCCGAGGTCGCCTGACTTGAAGGTCTGTGACTTCTTTTTATGGGGTTACACAAAGGATTGTGTCTATGTACCCCACTGCCTCAAAACTTCGCATTATTGCTGCTATCCAGTCCATTTCATCAGATATGTTGGAGCGTGTGTGGCGTGAATGGGAATATCACCTTGATGTCTGCAGCGTCACTTGTGGGGGCCACATTCAATGTCTATTGGAGCGTGTGTGGCGTGAATGGGAATATCACCTTGATGTCTGCAGCGTCACTTGTGGGGGCCACATTCAATGTCTATTGGAGCGTGTGTGGCGTGAATGGGAATATCACCTTGATGTCTGCAGCGTCACTTGTGGGGGCCACATTCAATGTCTATTGGAGCGTGTGTGGCGTGAATGGGAATATCACCTTGATGTCTGCAGCGTCACTTGTGGGGGCCACATTCAATGTCTATTGGAGCGTGTGTGGCGTGAATGGGAATATCACCTTGATGTCTGCAGCGTCACTTGTGGGGGCCACATTCAATGTCTATTGGAGCGTGTGTGGCGTGAATGGGAATATCACCTTGATGTTTGCAGCGTCACTTGTGGGGGCCACATTCAATGTCTATTGGAGCGTGTGTGGCGTGAATGGGAATATCACCTTGATGTCTGCAGCGTTACTTGTAGGGGCCACATTCAATGTCTATTGGAGCGTGTGTGGCGTGAATGGGAGTATCACCTTGATGTCTGCAGCGTCACTTGTAGGGGCCACATTCAATGTCTACTGTAGCGTGTGTGGCGTGAATGGGAATATCACCTTGATGTCTGCAGCGTCACTTGTGGGGGTCACATTCAATGTCTATTGGAGCGTGTGTGGCGTGAATGGGAATATCACCTTGATGTCTGCAGCGTCACTCGTGGGGGCCACATTCAATGTCTATTGGAGCGTGTGTGGCGTGAATGGGAATGTCGCCTTGATGTCTGCAGCGTCACTTGTGGGGGCCACATTCAATGTCTATTGTAGCGTGTGTGGCGTGAATGGGAATAGCACCTTGATGTCTGCAGCGTCACTTGTGGAGGCCACATTCAATGTCTATTGGAGCGTGTGTGGCGTGAATGGGAATATCACCTTGATGTCTGCAGCGTCACTTGTGGGGGCTACATTCAATGTCTATTGGAGCGTGTGTGGCGTGAATGGGAATATCACCTTGATGTCTGCAGCGTCACTTGTGGGGGCCACATTCAATGTCTATTGGAGCGTGTGTGGCGTGAATGGGAATATCACCTTGATGTCTGCAGCGTCACTTGTGGGGGCCACATTCAATGTCTATTGGAGCGTGTGTGGCGTGAATGGGAATATCACCTTGATGTCTGCAGCGTCACTTGTAGGGGCCACATTCAATGTCTATTGGAGCGTGTGTGGCGTGAATGGGAGTATCACCTTGATGTCTGCAGCGTCACTTGTAGGGGCCACATTCAATGTCTGTTGTAGCGTGTGTGGCGTGAATGGGAATATCACCTTGATGTCTGCAGCGTCACTTGTGGGGGCCACATTCAATGTCTATTGGAGCGTGTGTGGCGTGAATGGGAATGTCGCTTTGATGTCTGCAGCGTCACTTGTGGGGGCCACATTCAATGTCTATTGTAGCGTGTGTGGCGTGAATGGGAATATCACCTTGATGTCTGCAGCGTCACTTGTGGGGGCCACATTCAATGTCTATTGGAGCGTGTGTGGCGTGAATGGGAATGTCGCCTTGATGTCTGCAGCGTCACTTGTAGGGGCCACATTCAATGTCTATTGTAGCGTGTGTGGCGTGAATGGGAATATCACCTTGATGTCTGCAGCGTCACTTGTGGTGGCCACATTCAATGTCTATTGGAGCGTGTGTGGCGTGAATGGGAATGTCGCCTTGATGTCTGCAACGTCACTTGTGGGGGCCACATTCAATGTCTATTGTAGCGTGTGTGGCGTGAATGGGAATATCGCCTTGATGTCTGCAGCGTCACTTGTGGGGGCCACATTCAATGTCTATTGGAGCGTGTGTGGCGTGAATGGGAATGTCGCCTTGATGTCTGCAGCGTCACTTGTGGGGGCCACATTCAATGTCTATTGGAGCGTGTGTGGCGTGAATGGGAATATCACCTTGATGTCTGCAGCGTCACTTGTAGGGGCCACATTCAATGTCTATTGGAGCGTGTGTGGCGTGAATGGGAATATCACCTTGATGTCTGCAGCGTCACTTGTAGGGGCCACATTCAATGTCTATTGGAGCGTGTGTGGCGTGAATGGGAGTATCACCTTGATGTCTGCAGCGTCACTTGTAGGGGCCACATTCAATGTCTATTGTAGCGTGTGTGGCGTGAATGGGAATATCACCTTGATGTCTGCAGCGTCACTTGTGGGGGCCACATTCAATGTCTATTGGAGCGTGTGTGGCGTGAATGGGAATGTCGCTTTGATGTCTGCAGCGTCACTTGTAGGGGCCACATTCAATGTCTATTGGAGCGTGTGTGGCGTGAATGGGAATATCACCTTGATGTCTGCAGCGTCACTTGTGGGGGCCACATTCAATGTCTATTGTAGCGTGTGTGGCGTGAATGGGAATATCACCTTGATGTCTGCAGCGTCACTTGTGGTGGCCACATTCAATGTCTATTGGAGCGTGTGTGGCGTGAATGGGAATGTCGCCTTGATGTCTGCAGCGTCACTTGTGGGGGCCACATTCAATGTCTATTGTAGCGTGTGTGGCGTGAATGGGAATATCGCCTTGATGTCTGCAGCGTCACTTGTGGGGGCCACATTCAATGTCTATTGGAGCGTGTGTGGCGTGAATGGGAATGTCGCCTTGATGTCTGCAGCGTCACTTGTGGGGGCCACATTCAATGTCTATTGGAGCGTGTGTGGCGTGAATAGGAATATCACCTTGATGTCTGCAGCGTCACTTGTGGGGGCCACATTCAATGTCTATTGGAGCGTGTGTGGCGTGAATGGGAATGTCGCCTTGATGTCTGCAGCGTCACTTGTGGGGCCACATTCAATGTCTATTGGAGCGTGTGTGGTGTGAATGGGAATGTCGCCTTGATGTCTGCAGCGTCACTTGTGGGGGCCACATTCAATGTCTATTGGAGCGTGTGTGGTGTGAATGGGAATGTCGCCTTGATGTCTGCAGCGTCACTTGTGGGGGCCACATTCAATGTCTATTGGAGCGTGTGTGGCGTGAATGGGAATGCCGCCTTGATGTCTGCAGCGTCACTTGTGGGGGCCACATTCAATGTCTATGAGGTATAGTGAAAATATTTGAGTTTTTCTTTCGACTGTCAGCAACCTCACCCAAATACGACTATTCAAAGTGACGTAAAGTTCAAAGTATGACAGTATTTTTACGGACACGCTGTATATTTCTCTATTGTTAGTCCAGGCTAATCACAATAGTAATAATAATAATAACAATGATCATAATAATTTCAATTCCCTTCTATGTAACCATATTTTGTGTTGAAAACTTTCTTTTCTTGAAAATGTAAACTAATACTTATATGTTTTACATGAAATCAAACAACTAAAACTAATGTGTATATTACACCATTCTACTAGTATGCACAACTACCTCATAACATATGTATTTTTTCATCCGGCAATAAGTAATTAACCATATAACACTCGGAAACATAGTAAGTTGTGGATTAAGCCTCTCTACTACCCCCTTCCCTATACATTAGTGTATGCATGTTTAATACAAAGGTATTTTAGATACAATTTAAAATTTAAAGAAAAAATCAAGGAAATGTTATATGAAATGCAAAGATATAAAGTAATCAAAGATTTATGTTCAAGAAGACGAACATGGATGAAAGCACAAATATTTCCATGCGCTGTCTTAAGTTCTGACTTGTTTCTGCTGGATTCAAGATTTTGGTCACCGGAATAGGTAAATGTAATGGCTGAGAGTGAGTCTCCAAGCCAGGCTATTGTAGAAATGTAATTCAGTATGTCAGCTAAATCAGCTTCATTCACAACTCAGTTAACGCTGCATTTTACATGCGTACCTCTATTCCTTCCCCCATTGTTTTGCGTCTTTTCATTTACACACAATTGTCTATGGAATGTTGCGCTCATCGCAGTGAAGGTCTATCAAGAACTATAGTCCAGCAACCCTTTGGGGACACGTGCGAGGGAGTAACTGGAAGTCTCGACTTCTTTCATCCCTTATCCAGCATGAGGTTAAGCGCAACAACTTTCAATAACGCTAAACTTAAAAATTTAGAAGTATCGAAGGTTTATCTCAAAGTATTAGACATACTTCGATACCACCGAGTATCGCGGGTATCGACGGTATCGATATTAATATCCCTATTTAAGACATGGTTTCCGATTTTCACACTTTGTTTGTTTCTGGTTCTTAGCATGGAGGGTCATCTGCATATAAACGACCCAACATTTCGTTCATTTCACTGCATAAATTGTGTCCAAAGATACCGAACTTTTCAAGAAGGTTCCGATTGTTGCAGTAGGACAAGTATTAAGCTACATGATTGTATAATTGGATCATTCTTGAAGGCAACAGCATAGGTAATAATTATTGTATTCGTATTCCTGAATCATTATTTACTATTTTGGCAGTCTCTGGTAATAAACGGTAGGTACACTTCAATCATAGCTACCTATAATGTGGAAGGCACTTAAATGTGATTCAGAGAGAACATAAAATAGAATGAGATGAAAATTTTGAAGAGTGGAAGAGTGGATAGGTTGATAGAACAAATTCATTCTGTTGTAAGGGACAGAGAGATTATGACCGACATTTGAGGTCGTGAAGGCTTGGACTCGTGAACTGGAGGTCTGTGATTCAAATCCCAGGCCAGTCCTCCTTGACAGATTATTATCCAGGTTATCCTGACAAATGTCGGTACCCTAAACTTGGGCCTGGAACGCCACCATCCCAAATTTCATTTCCGAATATTATAATTTAGCTAGCTGAAATAATCGGCGTTGCCCGTGGTTTGACGGTTCATCCTACAACATTTAGTCTTAGGTTGTACTTATCTTATAACCTTGTATCTTTGGAGGCATTTAAAAATTATTACACCAGATACTTAAACAAAGAGTTAATTATAACTCTCAGGACTTATAAAGAAACAAAAAAAAAATTAAGATTCTGAGAAATTCCATGCAAAGGCACTGGTAAGCAACCACAAATATCACAGTCTGCAATGAAGATTTCTCGTGAACGGAACTGAGCGACTCCCACGTTGTCACATTTGGGCATCCTTGTTATTTATAGAGAAATTTCGGTTGGAAATAAATAATAGCAGTTTGTTCATCTCAGCAACCAACATACACAAAACTGCTAAGAAAATAAAATGAAGGCCAAAATTAATATACAAATAAAAAGCAATAGTAACAAGAAGTACTACGACTAGTTTGATGCTGTTTTTGTTATTCAAGTCTATTATCATTTTTATATGTCGCTCAGTTTTTGTTTTTCTGCTTATAAAAGCATCACAAGCTTCCCATAGAGAAAGACACCTGCTGTTTACAAAAAATAAGAAACTACAAATTAAAATAGCAGGACATTCGAACATCGGAGTATGATCGCAGGAAGTATAGATACTAACTTCGATTTATTTATTACTCTTATGTTAACAATGTTATTTTGTATTTACACACAATAGATAATCATATTATGAAGATAAAGAAGCGGTATTTTGTCCGGTTCGATGCTGTTATTATAGATGGAATATCTGTTGTAATTATTTGACCGTGCTATTGCTCTATGATCAATGCCAGAGAGAAGATCAACGAATGATATGTGAACTTGCTGTTCGTTTGTTATTTTATGAGCCCATGACAACCTAAGTAATTATTCTTATGTTGGAAATATTCGACTTATTAGGATTATCGTTGAGAAAGATATAGATGGCGTTGCAAGCCTTTGTAGGCATAACATAAAATTAAATAACTGATCGTGTGAAATGGGGAAGAATTTCAAATTCTAAGCTAGACAGTAATTTTCGCCTTGTGCCAAAGGTTATCTGTACCAAGTTGGGTCGGAATCGGTGCAACGGTGTAGAAGCCTATAAGTAGCGTACGCGCGCGCGCGCACACACACACACACACGCACACACACACACACACTGACATTTATACATACACAGGTGTGCAAAACCCAAGGAGACATGAGTAAAGTAACATAACAAACGAACTACTTGGTGGAAGTATATTGAAGGTGCGGGAGCATGTTGCCAGAGGTCTCTCACACGTACACAGAAAGCTGGACGTCACATGGCGTGAGTGTAGCGAGTCTATATTCCAAATGAGTCTGGTCCCGCAACACGGGGCAGTTGAAAAAACAGGACAAGACGGTGTGTGGCAATTAGCGAGCTGTTACGGTGCACTGTAGTGGTGTTCTTCATTGCAACATGGCCCGTAGAAACCATTTGAATGACTTCACATGGAGAAGAATTATTGGAAACTGGAAGAAGGGCGAAGCGTGACGAGTGTTGCTCAGGAGTTTGGAATTGCCCACAGCATTGTTTCACGTGCATGGGGTACCTTCCAAACCACAGGCACTGCGTCCCAAGGAGAGGTGGTGGTCGACCACGCTCAATTAAAGCAGAAAATGACCGCTACATTGTGCAACAGGCAAGAACACTCAAACAGCGAGTGCAATTGCAACCACATTTAACAGCACAGCTAGGCACGCAATCTCATGATACACAGTGACACGGCGACTACACAAAGGTGGTATCTTTGCCCGACGGCCAGTACGTTGTGTTCCATTGACATCCGCACATCGGCGGCACCGCTTGCGATGGTCCCAAGAGCATCAAAATTGGACCAACGAGGAATGGGGTCCCTTGCTCTTCTCGGATGAGAGCAGATTCAGCCTAAGTAGTGATTCTCGACGTACCCTTATCTGGCGAGAGGTGGGAACACGTAGTGAACCCAGGAACATCCTTGAACATAATCATTTTGGTGATCCGGGTGTTATGGTTTGCGGAGGCATAAAGTTGCATGGGCGCACCGACCTCCAAATTTTTGAACACGGTACGCTCACTGGTCAACGTTATTGTGATACTGTACTCCTTCCCTATGTGCGTATTTTCAGGGCTGTAGTCGGCCCTGACTTCATTTTTATGGTAGACAATGCGTGACCGCATCGATTAGCGCAGGTGGAGGATCTCTTGGAACGAGAGGATATTCAGCGATTTAAATCCCATCGAACACGTGTGGGATGCTTTGGGGAGACGCATTGCAGCACATTCACACGCGCACCAACGACCATCCAACAGTTGTCAACAGCGCTGGTGGAGGAATGGAACACGCTACCACAAGAACTGCTTACCAACCTTGTGGCCAGCATGGGAGCACGATGCAGAGCATGCATTGCTGTCCTTGGTGATCATACACCCTTTTAAGCACCATGTATCTGTTTCTGTAAATCTAGAGAGCCATCTTATGTCGTATTGACTTTAGTGTTGCTTATGGTCTATGAATAAAAGTGACATTTCTGTTTGTCTCATTGCATATTTCATTTAGTTGCCTACCGTAGCAGTTCCCTCTATGTATGATTCAAGTTTCATCGAGCTACGTTACTTGGTAGTGTCACAGATTACTTTCGTCCATAAGTTTTGCATATATAAAATTTCATGTATCATCAGTGTGCAGCACCCGCCGTATGCAGTAAGAATGGTCGTTAAACACTATTAAAAATTGGATGTTTTGCATGACTTTCTCTACTCTTGTACAAACTATTTTTACAAACACTTATTCTCCATCTACTTCATGTTAATAGAGATAAACATTTGCAGGAACTACCTTATTACTAATTTTCTTGTAGGTGCAAGGGGAATGTGATAGGCTTTAAGCGATAGTCAAATGTTTTAAGATCTGGTTGCTATGTGGCGCATTCCATTCTCTTTGCATATCCAGGGTATAAAAAAAACGAATAACGGTTTCCCGATTGAGAAAAAGTATAAGTATTGGAAAATTCAAACAAATAGCAAGGAATATCTCGGAAATGGTGTACTCGACACAAAAAATGTATGTGACATAAAGTGTGTGTTTTAACGAAATCTACTTTTTGGCGTAGTAAAATTTTGTGTATCTCTTACAGTTTACCAGTTATGCAAAAGTCATTTAGAATGAAGAGGGATTTTGGGACATTCCCAGAAAATTCAAGATACACATTTTAAACAAAACCGTTAGTCATTTTTGAGAGAATAAACATTTTTGACAAATGTTGCATGTAAAAGGTAGTTTGGAGAGGGAGGATTTTCTTGAAAATTTTCCTGTCGCATCTTCAAAGATACTGAACTTAAATACCAAGACTCACCACGGAGCATTTTCTAAATTTTTTACAGTCAGGGGGGTCTTAAAACGTTTATTTCCTGTGAAATATCATTATCGAACTTTTGGGTGGAATACACCTCCTCTACCTACTAGTTAAGCGGTTCAAAAATTAAAAAGTAATTTATATTACTAAATTTATAGTAGTAAAATTCTACTTTCCGTGAACCACTAAACTTTTTTTACTCAAAATCTTCTGTAAGAAGCTTGAGATATAAATTTTTGATGTTCTTTTATCTAAAGAAAAGATGCAAATATTTACATTTACATGCAAATTAATTCAATTAACATGTTCATACGTGGTGTACTGTACATTGTTTAATCACAAATTCTACTGTTGTTCAAACAAAAGAGCAGGTGTAGAAAATGCTGTCCATGCACCAAACACAAATCTTTAGAGTTGAAACACCAGGCTTGTTTCCCATAAGAAATCTATGTTATAAACACTTAATATGAGGAATGTTTATTGGAGCTTGTGTGGTTGTTTCTGTTTGCAGTTGAATGCTGTGATTGTCTTGTGACTGACTATAAAATTAAACCGTCACTGCTTTTATTGGATTAGTCCTAAATATTCAGCGGACCCCAATCAGCAACAAAATGGCATTATTCTCTTAACCGCTGCGTTTTGGACCCATGTTTACAGGATCTTCTTTGATTCTGTTTCTTTTTCACTTCTTATTCTATATTTTGGACCACCACTTTTGAAACATTCTATATAATGGAAGACCTAATTCACTATAGATAACAGGTGGCAATACTTTCCGGAACCTACTTCTACTCTATAGCCTCTCATATTGGATACTAAATATTACACATCCTACGTAAAACTCAGAAAAAATGTTCCGTTTTGCAAGATACCAAAACCTCCATAGGCTGTTTCAAGACACACCAAATTCATGTATACAATCAGAACCACTAATATGGACACAGACTGTATAAATTGAAATTAAATTGAGTGTTATTTATGGACACTCTTTAACTACTATGGTCCTTAGCGTCCCATTCTATATTGAACGTGCAAGACCGGTAATTTTGCTCTGAAGCCTCTTATCAGGCTTGAGGTTCTTTTACGTGCCGTAAATCTACGACACGGGACCACCGGCTTTACTTCCCTTCCGAAGGAAGCCATGCTAAGGATTTTTACACCCGAAAAAATCCATCGTCCTCTGCCGGGTTTGAAGCCGCGACCTCGGAAACTAAAGAATAGCATGGTAACCACTACACTACGGATGGCGACTACACAGGCTGTATGACTTACCATTAGTGAGCGGGATGGCTCAGGCGGTTACGTCTGTGGCCCGCATTCGGGAGGCCTCGATTCCCACTATGGCCGATGAGTTTGATTTCCCTGGGTCGCCAAGCGAATGCTGGGGTGGATCATCTTCTACCACGACTCTCATTTCCTGTACCCATCAACCTCCTTTCATCTATTTCAGGGTTTTAGGACCGGGCGACGGTGTTCGGTGGGTTGCGGCTGGGCTGTGGCTTGCGCTCTGAAAAGTTTTCTTCCCTGGTTTCATTGCGCTACCGCTCAGTAAGGTCTCTCTTCAGCCTGGGGCTCCGCTCCGGGGGAACCTGGAGATTGGTGACTTGTGGTTTTTTCTGGAAATGTTAGGGACCCCGTCCATGCTTGCGCCTTCGACATCCGGATCTGGTCGCCCTTCGTCTCCCAGGAGTCACGTTGGAAGCACAATGGGCCGACTGGTCTGCGTGCAGTGCTCTGCCCCGTTTCCGGGAGCCCCTCCGTAATACGTACCATTAAAACCATACAGGTCTACCATCCCTTAACAACAAACAACTCAGTCCAATTAATGTGCTCTTGCACATTTCTGCGATCTTGCTTACGCTATGTCGTATTTGATACAATATCCGGGTAAGAAACACAGGGAAGTAGACTTGCCTGAGGCCCGTCTTAAAATTTATCTTCTGGGAGTAACCGGCTGTTATTAACCCACTAGTCTTCCACTCAAATTGGTCTGTGAAAAGCTATTTCGTGTGCCAATAAAGTTGCGGCAGCTCTGGAACTTGGCTGAGACAGAAACGAGCCGAGTCCTCGGGCACTCTTCCAAGGATCTGCCTCGTTTGAGTAAATTAGGAGGTGTAAATTATATAAACACGACCAGAAAAATAAGGCTACGGCGTGTGTTGTCTTTGCAATCCAAGACGCGTTTAGTCCTCGGCGAGGACCCACCAGGGGCTCTCGGCAGCAATGGAGGGAGTAAACAGTGATTAACTAGACCCAGATGTTTTCAAACAGCACTTGCTTCGCTATAATCACCAAGTTAAACAACAAAGTATTCTTTGAAGATCGTAAAAACAGAGTGGAACCTAAAAAATATGAGGCAAAACCCAAATTATGGCTTTGCACAGAATCCCTTTAATTAGATCCAGAACATCTGACTTTTTGGGCCTAATAAGTGATAAAGCAGCTCAACATATTCGCAAATAAGCAAAAATACAGCATGGTGTTCTGTAACTGCATTTCTATTTTTACATTTCCTACAGAAAAATACTTTCAAGGAATGGAATGAGGAAGAATTTCGAAAGCTGCACCGGCTCTTTCATTTCATGTTACGTTTTTGCTGCGTAACACTTCCAACATTGCTGTTGGTGAATCTTTTCCACTTGACTTTCTCTTCTACTTATCTATATTAAATGTTGCATTTCACCAAAAAACTTTATAGCAATATTTCACCAGGAATGTGTTTTGAGTCTCCCTGAATCCAAAAAGCAAACGTTTTACTTTCTCTACCACGTACATAGTAGGTAGATACGGTATGTATTGCATCCACCCAAAAATTCCATACGGGAAACACGTGTTTTGAGGCCCCCTAAATAAAAAAACCCTTTTAGAACAAAGTCGTGTGTATGTGAAAAGCATAACTCAAAAATGAAAATTCGGATAATCACCAAATTTGGTATATAGGTTCAGTAACTACCAAAGATGCGACAGGAAGATTTTCAAGAAAGTCTCCCACTCTCAATACCATTTATATGGAATGTTTTAATTTCTAAAAACTGGCTGTAACAATTTTGATTAAC
This sequence comes from Deroplatys truncata, assembly GCA_030765065.1. Classification (NCBI taxonomy): domain Eukaryota; kingdom Metazoa; phylum Arthropoda; class Insecta; order Mantodea; family Mantidae; genus Deroplatys; species Deroplatys truncata. Next base: position 219,053,896 of record CM060983.1, read on the forward strand.
AAACCATTTATCATAGATATTTACATGACAATAATTGGGTTTTCTGGGAATAAGCTGTGAAAGCCTCTTATTCGGAAGGAATTTATATAATCTTGTATAACTGGTAAACGTTACGCGATAGACGAAAATGTTACTATACAAAAAAATCTGATGTGTTACACTCACATGACTTTCTCTACTCTTGTACAAACTATTTTTACAAACGCTTATTCTCTGTATGCTTCATGTTAATCGAGATAAACATTTGCAGACTCTATCTTATTGCTAATTTTCTTGTAGATATAAGGGGAATATATATTTACAAGGACAATATAGAAAAACAGTAGCCTTTAAGCACATACATATCTCTTAATAGCTGGTTGCTAGGTGCAGCAACATTCCCTTTGCCATAGATTAATGCTCTTTGCATATCCAAGACAAAAAAATGAATAACGAATTCCCATTTGAGAAAATAAGTATTGAAAAATTTAAGGAAATAACAAGTAATATCTCCAAAATGGTTCAGTCAACAACAAAAAATGTATATGACATAAATTGTGTATTTTAACGCGATCTACATTTTTTGTGTAGCAAAATTGTCTATCTCTTATGGTTTACCAGTTATGCAAAAGTCGTTCACAATGAAGAACACTTTTGGAGACATTCCAGAAAATTCCAGATATACATTTTATTTGCCATAAAAATAGCTTAAACATATGATATCTCAATCAAAATTGTTAGAACCATTTTTGAGGAAATTAAAGTTTTCAAAAAATCTTCCATGTAAAGGGTAATCTGGGGTGGGGGATTTTTTGAAAACCTTCGTGTCGCATCTCTGGAAGATAGTGAACCTAAATACCAAGTTTAGTGTTTATCCGACTGTTCGTTTCTGAGTTATGCTGTTCACAGTTAGACACACAGACAGACACACAGACACACACGGATATTTTTCCAAAATGCTTTTTTTTTGGATTCAGGGGGTCTCAAAACATGTATTTCCGGTGAAATCTCGGTATCGAATTTTTGGGTGGAATACAATACTTCCCCTACTTACTATACGTAGTAGAGAAAGTAAAAATCTGATGTGTTACACTCACATGACTTTCTCTACTATTGTGCAAACTATTTTTGCAAACTCTTATTCTCCATCTATTTCCTATTAATCGAGATAAACATTTGCAGAAACGATCTTTTGACATGCAAAGACAATTACATTTTACACATAGCGACCAGTTCTAAAAATATTTGTTTTGTATTTGCAAGGGCAAAATAGAAATACAGTAGCCTTTAAGTATAGACATATCTCTTAATAGCTGGTTGCTAGGTGCAGCACGATTCTCTTTGTCACAGATTAACACTCTTTGCATTTCCAAGACAAAAAATGAATAACGAATTCCCATTTGAGAAAATGAGTATTGAAAAATTCAAGGGAATAACAAGCAATATCTCGAAAATGGTTCAATCAACAACAACAAAATGTATATGACATAAATTGCGTATTTTAACGCGATCTACATTTTTTGTGTAGTAAAATTTTGTCTATATGTCTTGTGGTTTACCAGTTATGCAAAAGTCGTTCACAATGAAGAATACTTTTGGAGACATTCCCAGAAAATTCAAGATATACATTTCATTTGTCATGAAAATATATTAAACATATGATATTTTAATCAAAATCGTTAAGAGCCATTTTTGAGAAAATTAAAATTTTCGAAAAATATTCCATGTAAAGGGTAATCTGGGGTGGGGGATTTTCTTGAAAACCTTCGTGTCGCATCTCTGGAAGATACTGAACCTAAATACGAAGTTTGGTGTTTATCCGACTGTTCGTTTCTGAGTTATGCTGTTCACAGACACACACACACACACACACACGAACATGTTTCCAAAAATACTTTTTTTTGGATTCAGGGGGTCTCAAAACATATATTTCTGGTAAAATCTCGGTATCGAATTTTTGGGTGTGAATACAATACTTCCCCTACTTACTATACGTAGTAGAGAATGTAAAACGTAAATCAGTTTAAAACGCGTTTGTGGTTAAGCCATTTCGGAAATATCCGTTATTAAAGGTTCGATTTTTTCATTTCTTGGACATTCTCTTAAGTCCTGTCAACATTCAGTTGCTTCTCGATTGCATTTTAAGGCCAACATATAGCGACCATGTAATTCAACGGCATTAAATCACATGACCCCGGGGGCCAGTTAACATTACCACCACGGGAAATGATGAAACCTCTGAACTTCTCCTTCAAAAGATCGATTGTTTCGAGAGCAGTATGTCGCTGTGCCCTTTGTATCTATAACGAAATGTGTAACGTAAACATTTCTGCAAAGTTTTACTTGGATACAAAAATAAACTTTAGTAAGAATGGTTTGTATATATCCACTAATAAACGATAGAGCTTAGAAAAGTTATGTGAATGTATCACATCAGATGTTTAGTAAAATTTCTAAATTATATTAAATAAAGTAAATAGATGTAATATAAATACTGTATGAATATAAAAGTCGTAGTTGTTGTTGGCACATTTTCACAGTCGCCTGAATTCTACGCTATGAATCGTACTAACGTCTCCTTGGAAGCGTTGAGCGTTACAATACAAGATGCGGATGTAGATGGCAGCGCTCGTTTCTAAACAACAAGCTTGCGGCTGAAAATGTGTGTGAAAATCTCAGGAAATTTCAATCCGAGCCAGAAGCATTTAATCGGAGCTGCTGTCAGCAAAATCTCGACAATGATATCAGAAGGAATATATAGGGTCTTTCAACAAGTGTGTCATATCTTTGAACTAAAAAAAACACATTCTATAAATGTTAGAGGTTTATTTTTTTTATTTTGGAACATAATTAATGTCATTGCTTGTGGTAGAGAACATCAGTTGAGTGACCGCCGCGACTTCGTTGGGTTGCGCGTATACGGTTGACCCAATTTTCAATGACAGAAGAACGTAAATTAGGTCCAACTTCACGAATAAAACGCGTGATGTTATTCATAAGATCAGTTACTGTTTCTGGCTTGTTGACATAAACTCGAGATTTAACATAACCCCACAAGAAGTAATTCAACGGGATTAAATCACATGACCTCGGGGGCCAGTTAACATTACCACCACGGGAAATGATGAAACCTCTGAACTTCTCCTTCAAAAGATCGATTGTTTCGAGAGTAGTATGACATGTGATACCAACTCAGATGTTTCTGAGATCCATACCATCCAATTGAGGCCAATAATAGTCCCTTATAAGAGCCCGGTATCATTCTCCATTGACAGAGCTTCTCTATCTTCATCTTGGAAAAAATATGGACCAATGATTCCACCATACCAAAATTCACACTACAGAGTAACCTTTTGGGGATGAAGTGGTCGTTCTTGACTCTGCATTGGATTATGATTAAACCAAATGCGGCAATTTTGTTTGTTAACGCAACCATCCATCCAAAAGTGGGCTTCGTCGCTAAAGATGATTTTTCGACAAAAATTCGGGTCAGCTTCCAATTGCTGCATAGCCCAGTCAGCGAATACACGGCGCAACCTATGGTCGTTGGGCTTTAGTTCTTGAGTTAACACCATTTTGTAAGCGTGAAACTTCAAGTCCAGATGCAGAATTCGCCAAGTTGTGGTCGGCGAAAGCCCCAAATCTTGCGCTCGACGAGCAATTGATTTGTCTCCGTTCTCGCGTACACTCTCACGAACGGCGCCTATGTTTTCGTTGGAGCGCTTACGTCGATTACGTACAGGCGTTCTTTGATCGCTGACAGAACCACTTCTTTCAAATTTATCGATCAAACGCCGAATCGTTCTCTCGCAGGGACGATTATGCACACCGTAAATTTCACGCAATACACGGAAGGTTTGGAGAACAGATGATTCATTTTGATAATAAATTTTCACAATTTCCACGCCTTGCTGAATGCTGTAACGGTAGCTATCACACGTTAAAGATAGGACACTGTTGTTGAAAGATCCTTTATATTGCAAGGCCCTGTTAAAGATCGTATGACTTGTCACTGCCATCTGGATTTTCTTTATTACGCTGCTAAAAGTTTCCAGGATGTCTTTAGAGGCCTAGACGTGTCAACAGTCCAACAAGCGTTGTTTTAGAGAACGTGCAATAAAAGTCATTAAGAATGAACAGGACCTCACAGGTTATTCACAGAGAATATGCACATTTTAATTTGTTATGTAAAATCTTAAACATGGTATTTTAATTAAAGTACGAGGGTAAGTCAATAAGTATCCGCAAATAATTTTCTAAATTTATTGTAACAGCAATAGAAATTTACAATTACCTCATTTTTCAAAGTAGTCCCCTTGCTTCTCAACGTAAATGGTCCATCGTTCACAAGCTTTCTGATGCCCTCTGAGCAGCAAACCATGTATGCACCACTTCCTTCACTTCTTAGTCTGTGGTGAAGCGACGGCCCCTTAAGGCATTTTTAAGTGGACCAAAGAAGATATGGTTTGCCACTTCATGAGAGTCAATCTTCGGTTCTCTGAATCAGGATACGGACTTGCTCAATGTTGGCAGTGGATATGCATATGCGTCCTGCTCTTTCCTCGTCCTTCACAGTTGTTCGACCATTTGTGAACTTTTCAGTCCATTCGTACACATTTCGCCTTATTGTGCGAAAAGTCTTCGATAGATTTTGTCTCCTGGTACACCTTCAGAGGACGAAAAACGGATAACTGCACGCTGTTCTTCTTTTGTGCAGCCATGCTTATTATGTAACACTCACTGGAGTGATAACAGTCAAACATTCCACAAGTTGAGACAAAGGAACAACATGTCGAGTGCGCGCGCACAAACCGATACAGCCAACCTATAGAAAATTAAAAATAGTGTGCAAATGCTTACTGACTTACCCCCGTACTTGAAGCTACTTTGAGAAAATAAATATCGAAAACCTTTTCGTATGAAGGGTAGTTTTGGGTGGGGAGATTGTTTTGAAAATCTTTGTGTCCCATTCTTGGGAGATGTTGAGCTTAAATACCGAATTAATTATTTCTCCGATATTTCGTTTCTTATTTATGCTGTTCACAGACACCAGGATTCAGGCAACCTCAAAACGTGGTGAAATCTTGCTATTGAATTTTTGGGTAGAATACACTACTCCCTCTTCTTATTAAATAGGTAAATAGATGAGACATGCTATAGAAATAAAGTTCCTAAAATAAGTGAGAGGGTTCACTCTTTTGGATGAAAGCTCAAAATAATCGAGACAGCATAACCAGAATGCCTCTAAGTAGAATTCTAAGAGGAATACCCAAAAACAAGCCCATAGGAAGAAGATACTCAGGAAGACAAGAAAACAATGGTTTCAAACACTTTGTAGCCCCAACAGGCATTCTTATGTAGCCTTAACGTGAATAATAATAATAATAATAATAATAATAATAATAATAATAATAATAAGTGATGGGACATATCACTATTTCTCGATACGTGATACCAATACTTATTTTTGCGCAACGATATTCGACACTCGATACTCACTTTATAAAAACCTGTAAAGGTGATAGCTTGTTCACTGAGTTATGTTATTATTAGTAGTTTTCTGTGTATAAACTCATGTAATCAATTTTGTATTGTATTGGTTACATGCGAAATTGTTCCTGTTTGACATTCTCCAATTGGCAGCATTTTTACTTTCTCTACTACGTATACAAAAAATTCGATACCGAGATTTCACCGGAAATATATGTTTTGAGACCCCCTGAATCCAAAAAAAGCATTTTTGGAAACATGTCCGTGTGTGTGTCCGTGTGTCTGTGAACAGCATAACTCAGAAACGAACAGTCGGATAAACACCAAACTTGGTATTTAGGTTCAGTAACTTCCAGAGATGGCGACACGAAGGTTTTCAAGAAAATCCCTCTCACCCCAGATTATCCTTTACATAGAAAATTTTTCGAAAATTTTAATTTTTTCAAAAATGGCTGAAAGAATTTTGATTAAAATAGCATTAGTTTAAGATATTTTCATGACAAATGAAGTGTACATCTCGAATTTTCTGGGAATGTCTCCAAAAGTATTCTCCATTGTGAACGATTTTTGCATAATTGGTAAAGTATAAGAGATAGACAAAATTTTACTACATAAAAATGTAGATCGCGTTAAAATACACAATTTATGTCATACACATTTTTTTTGTTGAGTGAACCATTTTCGAGATATTGCTTGTTATTCCCTTAAATTTTCCAATACTTTTTCTCAAATGGGAATTCGTTATTCATTTTTTTTATGTTCTCGACATGCAAAGAGAATGGAATGCGCCACATAGCAACCAGCTCTTAAAACATTTGACTATCGCTTAAAGCCTACCATATTCCCCTTGCACCTACAACAACATTACCAATAAGATTAATATGAAGTATATGGAGAATAAGTGTTTATAAAAATTGTTTGTACAAGAGTAGAGAAAGTCATGTGAGTGTAACACATTAGATTGTTTTTTTATTCTGCAATCTTGAAAATATAAACTAAGTTAATATATTTTACATGAAACTTAAACAACTAAAAATAACGTGTGTGTTATAACTTTCTGCATTCACAACAACTACATAACATAAGTACTTTTTCATCTGGTAATAAATAGTTAGCCATATAACACTCTGAAACATAGTAAGTTTGTGAATTAAGCCTCTCTACAACCCACCTTCACACATTAGCATATACATGTTTAATACAAAGACTTGTTAGATACTATTAAAATTTTGAAGGAAAAAATCAAGGAAGTATTTATGAAATGCAGAGATATAAAGGAATAAAAGTTTTTTGTTTAAGAACACGAGCATTCATGAAAGAACAAATACTTCCATACGTTGTATTATCTCAGGTCGTAAGTTCTATTTGTTTCTGCTGGATTCATAGATTTTGGTCACCGGAATAGTAAATGTAATGCCTGAGAGTGAGTCACTAAACCAGGCTATTGCAGAAACGTTAATTACCGCGCCAGGACCATTATTTTTCATGATTTCATTTGCATTAATCCCGTTAAGGTCTATCAAGAACTACAGTCCAGCAACTCTTTGGGGACACGTGCGAGGCAATAACCTGAAGGCTCGACTCCTTTCATTCCTTATCTAGCATAACGTTAAACGTAACGCTTTCGATAACTCAAAACTTAAAAATGTAAAAGTATTGAAAAAGTAAAGAAGATTTATCTTAAAGTATTAGACATACTTCGATACCGCTGAGCATCGAGAGTATCGAGGTATCGATTGTATCGAGATCCCATCCCTACTACTACTACTACTACTACTACTACTACTACTACTACTACTATAATAATAATATTAATAATAACAATAAAATCTAGTAACTATATTTTCAGCAGACACCTGAACTTTTACTTTCTTTGCTACGTACAGCAAGGGAAGTATTTTATTCCGCCCAAAAATTCGATGTCTAAATTACACCGGAATTTATGTTTTGAGGCCCCCTGAATCCCTCCCAAAAAGGAGTTTTACATAGAGGTTCTTGTGTGTATGTGTGTGTGTGTGTGTCTGTGAACAGCTCAAAAGTAAAAAGTCGGATAAGTACCAAACTTGGTATTTACGTTCATTATCTTCTAAAGATGCGACACGAAGATTTTCAAGAAAATCCCTCCAGCCCAAACAAACCTTTACATGAAACGTTTTTGCGAAAGTTTAGATTTTCGCAAAAATGGCTCTAAATTGTGTGATTAAAATACCATATATTAAAGATATTTACATGACAAATAAAATTTACTGTGTTACTCTCACGAGAATGTGTCTGTATGGAATGTGTAGACATCAACAATTCTAGCGCTATCTGAGAAAGATTACGTCTCTACTTTAAACATATCAACAAGACTTAAGGCTTCTTAGAAAACACGCGCTCTTCTGCTAGTAATGCTGAATGACCAGTTGCTTTTGATTGCTTTCTCGTCACAGGTTTTAACAACGTTAGCAACTATTTCTCGTGCTTGACTGTGAAGAGTTGTTCCTTTATTATTGGGCATTGTAAATAACTTTATAAATCACTAGAAAACAGTTACATACTGCTCCAAGTGAAACATGCTGAGATACTGACGTTTTGCGGTGTTTTTAATGAGATAGTAGATCATAATGTAGGTAATGACATCATCGTGAGCTACCACGTGGTACTATCCCTCATTACTCCTCTGGAGATAGAACACCCCGCAAACGTTTTCTCATCAGAGGCCTAGAGTATGTTTTGAATTTTCTGGGAACAGCCTGTGAAGTTCTCATTATTTGGAAGGAACTTTGTGCAATCTTGTATAACTGGTATACGTTAAGTGATATACGAAAGCGTACTGCACAAAACATGTGTATCCTTTTAAAACACACGATTTATTTCAAATACTTTTTTTTGAGGCATAAGCCATTTCCAAGATATCCGTTAATAATGGTTCCAATTGTTCAGTTTTTCGGATGTCATGGAAAGAGAATGGAATTTTAAGGCCAGATATAGGGTCCAGCTCTAAAACATCTGACTATCGCTATTCCCTTCGTATCTATAAAACTACTTGTACACGATCAAATTTTCGTCAAATTCAATACATTACAAGGCTTTTCAAGAGTTGTAACAGCTTCATCACTTTTCTTGTCAAATTTCTTCCAATACTTTTAAAGTCTTTGAAAGTTTTGATGGCAAATAAAGACATGCTCTAAACGTTCAAAGATTTGACGGTTTTAGCCAATGAAATGCGAGTATTTACGTTGCGTCACGAAATCTGCAACATGGCTGAAAGCAAAAAGTAAACAAAAATGGCTACCCGGCCAAGGTATGCTGTATGAAAGCTGATTAGGTTATACATAAGCTGGCCATGTCCGTATGTCTAGCACTCTGTGGATTACCACAACAGGATGAAGGAGATGAACGCATATGAAGAAATAATTGCTAGGCAGATTTCCGAATTAAGAATACATTAAATCAGTGTTATATAGTGTGGTTAACCTATCAGTTAGTGTTATTTCCATTGTATTCCATAATATAATGTGACTTCATTGGATATAATATGTGGAAGTGTTACATAATATTAGAACAATATTTAATTTCAAATTGTTACATCTACCGTGAGCAAATAATAAATTGTTTTATGCATAATAAATTATCAGTGTGTTCTGAAGGGTTTCAGTTTGAAAAAAAGACAACTTGTCAATACACATTTATAACATTGTCAACTCTTGTCCAATCTTGTCACATATTGAAAAAGTTTGACAATTTTTCTTGTAAACTCTTGAATTGAAAAAAAGTTTGATCGTGTACAAGGGGCTTTATAAATGTGTAATGCAAATGTATCTCGATTAAAATGAAGTAAATAGAAAAATAAGGTTTTGTAAGAATAGTTTGTATACACATTAATAAACGATAGAGAGTAGAGAAAGTGATGTGAATGTAACACATATTTTAAATACTAGCGTCAGAGATATTCCTTTCCAGTCTTAGTATCAATAAATAAAACGAATGTGTTATAATCACGTTTCACCAATTAAAAATAGCTACATGACATTTCTCTCTCATTTTCGAGAATATCTTTTTTATGCCCCTGATAGCAGCTGTTTTTAACATTATATTTTGGAGCTTGTTATTGCTATCTACACGAAATATTAGATATAGGAATTATTTTCCTTTAATGTTTCCACGTAGGTGAAATTTTGCTTTATCGCACACCGTAGGTATAGGCAAAATGTAGTGATTCTTAAGTTGTATTTTTCTATGAAAGTACTTTTCAACAGAACCAGCATTGGAACTAGGATTTCTCGTATTTAGGGTGGGAAAATTTTTCCATACACACTTTCCACTAGTTAAGCTCCTGTTTAATAAACCAGATGCGAAACACTTTACATTTACATAATATTTTACACTAATTTAAATAAAATGACAGGAAATATAATAATTTCGGACCACCATATAGAAAGAAAAACTCTTCGGTTTTGTTTTCGTACTCATAAGCCATAATTCAGAACGAACTTAAATATTGAACAGTTAATCTCACAAACCGAGCGGGATGGTTCAGGCGGTAACGTCTGGGGCTCGCATTCGGGAGGTCGTGTGTTCGATTCCCACGGCCGACCTTCCTGGCCCATGGGTTTTAGGGGGGATTCTCCGGGTCGCTAGTCGAATGCTGAGACGGTCCATTACATCTCCCGAATTTCCTGTCCCTCCATTTCACCTCATTCTCATTTTGCTTCACCTTTCATCTGCTTGGTCTGTTTCAGAGTTGAAAGTGTCGGCGGGAGTCTCGGCGTTGCATGGCAGTGGAAAAGAATGTTCTGTGTGACCCTTCGTCCCCGTGAATGGGGGCGGTCTCCGAGTCCCGATCCCCAAGTGGGATGTGCAAGCCTGTAAGGGGGAGGGGAGTTTCAATCTGTAAACTGTAGATACCCTGCCCTCTGCCTTGTCGTGCCACCTGCTCCGACCGCTCTCTGTCTCCTCTCACCTCACCCCGTCAGGGACTCAGGCACAAAGGATCTTGTAGGTCAAGGTCCCCTCCCCTCAACTCCCCCGCCATACCTAGTCCTACTTCTACTAACTCACAAAATGTTCAAATTGTATAGTTGTTTATGCTAACGTCAAGACAAACTTAATGAAGTATATGTGAAAGCGTTTTAATGTTTATAAACTATTCTCAGTGTTCATAATGTTTAATTATAATATTTTCGTAGAAAATATAGCGTATAACAAGCTAAACTTAACTAGTAGTTGTACTATTGTGTATAAAATAGGTTGAAGGTTAAGTAGAGCATGATTAATTATTCTGAATTGTATTAGCTCGCCTGTGTAAGTCTGCACGGCTCCACCCGACCCAATCTGAACCGAGTCCGATCTCGACTCGAGTTCTGGAATCCGACTGTTCAATTTGGTTTAAAATAACATGACTTTCTATTATAATAATAATAATTATTATTATTATTGTTATTCTGCTATACCGGCTGGCTCAACGTCCCGGAATAAAAAATCTGATGTTACACTCACATGACTTTCTCTACTCTTGTACAAACTATTTTTACAAACGCTTATTCTCCATATGCTTCATGTTAATCGAGACGTTAATCTTATTGCTAATTTTCTTGTAGATGCAAGGGGAATTGGTAGGCTTTAAGCGGTAGTCAAATATTTTAAGAGCTGGTTGCTATGTGGAGTATTCCATTGCCTTTGCATTACCAGGACAAAAAAAATGAACAACGAATTTCCATTTGAGAAAAAGTATAAGTATTGGAAAATTTAAGAGAATAACAAGCAATATCTCTAAAATGGTTCACTCAACAACAAAAAATGTATATGACATAAATTGTGTATTTTAACGCGATCTACATTTTTATGCAGTAAAATATTGTCTATCTCTTATGGTTTACCAATTATGCCAAAGTCGTTCACAATGAAGAATACTTTTGGAGACATTCCCAGAAAATTCGAGATATACAATTCATTTGGCATAAAAACTTATGGAATTTTAATCAAAACCGTTAGAGCCATTTTTGAGAAAATTAAAATTTTCGAAAAATATTCCATGTAAAGTGTAATCCGGGGTGGGGGGGATTTTCTTGAAAACCTTCGTGTCGCATCTCTGGAAGATACTGAACCTAAATACCAGGTTGGTGTTTATCCGACTGTTCGTTTCTGAGTTATGCTGTTCACAGACAGACACAGACACACACGGACATGTTTCCAAAAATACTTCTTTTGGATTCAGGAGGCCTCAAAACATGTATTTCCGGTGAAATCTCGGTATCGAATTTTTGGGTGGAATGCAATACTTCCCCTACTTACTATACGTAGTAGAGAAAGTAAAAGTGTTATAAAATTTCTTTTTCGTGTTTACTTTCCCTTAACATGGCAAGGTTGTCATTTTTGATGTTATGAAAAATGCGCTAATGTTTTTGAAAAAAATACCACACGTTTAAGGGAATTTAAAATCCCCATGTGGTCAATGTTAATTCTGTTAAATTCATGATCCATTATCTCAGAAATTATTTAAAATATCAGACTGAAACTTTTATGGGACATAGATCAATACTCTCTAAGTAGACTGATCTAGATTTTTCCAATGTTTGTTTATTAAGGAACTTAATATATTCTCAATTGTTAGATGTCTTATTAAATTGTATCTGCAATTTTTACTTTCTCTACCACTTACATACTAGGTGGAGAAGGTATTGCATTTCACCGAAATTTTCGATACCAAAATTTCACCGGAAATACAAGTTTTGAGGGCGCCTTAATAAAAAAGAATTTTCAGAAAAAGGTCCGCGCGTGTGTGTGTGTGTGTGTGTGTGTGTGTGTGTGTGTGTGTGTGTGTGTCTGTGAACAGCAAAACTCAAAAACGTAAAGTCGGATAAATACCATGTTGATATTTCTATTCAGCACTTTCCAAAGATACGACACGAAGATTTTCAAGAAACCCCCCTCCCCAAACTATCGTTTATATGGAAAATTTTTCAAAAGGTTTTATTTACTAATAAATGTCTCTAGCGATTATGTTTAAAATACCATATACTGAAGATGTCTACATGGCAAATAAAATATTTATCTTAAATTTTCTGGGAATAGCCTATAAAGTTCCCTTCGTTGAGAAGGAATTTTGTATAATCTTGTATAACAAGTAAACGTTAACCGTGCGGGAGTTTAGTTGTTGCGGTTCCACCACGTATGGTACAAATTTGCGTGTGGCCTTCGCCGCACGTTTACTTTATGTGTTTTAACTATTTTAATGTTATTTATTTTAAATATTATATATATGCCTCGGCTTCGTAATTAGTATTTTGTAGAGCACGTATCTCTTAATAGGGCTGGTACGGCTAAAGAACAAGGCTTACACATTCTATAATTGTACTCCACTCCCTTTATTAATCCTTCACACGATTGAATAACACTTCACTGTTGTATCCTACTATAGAGCTGTGAGATTGTTGTTAATTACACTCTTTAACACGTAAACCTATATTATTCTCACCGCAATAAATTTTCATGTCCCACACTGAAGCCGTACCGAACTCCTTGGGTACGCTTTCTTGTGGCGTGTACCTTTTGAATTTGTACATTTTCTCTATTTCAAGTCTCTGATTGGGTAATCCTACTCCAATAGAATACCTTTATTTAACTTTTAGCTTTTCTAGTTTTTGATTGGCTATTTATAAACTGTTTTAAATGTTGCATCATTATTCTTCCAAGAACTATTAGTAGCCTTTTTTAGCATTCCAATTTATTTTGTCTCAAGGTTACCTCATTGTTAGCAACTTTCGGCTTCTACTTTGTAATTGTGTTTGCTACGGAAAGCAGCTTGCTTCTATTCTCACAGCTCCTACATTGTTAAACTACGTAATACATTCACATAACATTTTTATACATGTACATAATAAAATAAACATAATACAGTGACTGTAATATATACTTTATATATTATATTATACACATATTGCTTTAAGGCGGGCTGTTATTTTTTTTACTTTCTCTACTACGTAGGGAAGTATTGTATTCCACCCAAAAATTCGATACCGAGATTTCACCGTAAATATATGTTTTGAGACCCCTGAATCCAAAAAAAGCATTTTTGGAAACATGTCCGTGTGTGTCTGTGAGTCTGTCTGTGTGTGTGTCTGTGAACAGCATAACTCAGAAACGAACAGTCGGATAAACACCAAACTTGGTATTTAGGTTTAGTATCTTCCAGAGATGCGACACGAAGATTTTCAAGAAAATCCCCCCCACCCCAGATTACCCTTTACAAGGAACATTTTACGAAAATTTTAATTTTTTCAAAAATGGCTCTAACGATTTTGATTAAGATAGCATATCTTTAAGATATTTCATGACAAATAAAATGTATATCTTGAATTTTCTTGGAATGTCTCCAAAAGTATTCTTCATCGTGAACGACTTTTGCATAACTGGTAAACCATAAGAGATAGACAAAATTGTACCACACAAAAAATGTAGATGGCGTTAAAATACGCAATTTATGTATTATACAGTTTTTTGTCGAGTGAACCATTTTCAAGATATTACTTGTTATTCCCTTAAATTTTCCAATACTTTACTTTTTCTCAAATTGGAATTCGTTATTCATTTTTTTTGTCCTGGTAACGCAAAGAGAATGGAATACTCCACATAGCAACCAGCTCTTAAAATATTTGACTATCACTTAAAGCCTACCAATTCCGCTTGCATCTACAAGAAAATTAGCGATAAGATTAACATCTCGATTAACATGAAGCATATGGAGAATAAGCGTTTGTAAAAATAGTTTGTACAAGAGTAGAGAAAGTCATGCGAGTGTAACAGATCAGATTTTTTTTTTCAAATGCTTCTTTTTTGGGTTCATTGTCTCAAAACATGTATTTTCATGAAATCTCGACATCGAATAGAAAGGATGGAAATTAAAATTCTGACGTAAGTGTGAAATAGGTTGATACCTCCAATTGCAAGGAGTTTATTTTCAGATAGTATCTTAGATCTAGTACATTGCTTTTATTCATTTCCTCTATGGCCGACACCATAGTGACAAAAACGAAACAGACAAATGGGGGAGGGGGACTAATTATGGGGGTATGTCTGGCTCTTTAAGTTAGCAGTAACATTTCTAAATGTCAATGACATACGACGTTCCTACGTAATTAGGGAGCGTTTAGCGCGCAGTTTGTCTCCCAGAGGGCAGCTCTGGCGAGCTAATTAAAGAAGAAACAACTGAGCTCCAAATCCGTGCGTTCCGTGTAGTATATCTCAACATGTGACACAGAACTTTCTTCCTGCATGATTGTTGTCTGTCAGCATCGAGACTCTTGTTAAAATTTAGGTTCCCAATCAACCCTTTCACGGCTTTCCACTACATTTTAAGCTGTTTTATATCAGTAAAATCGTATGTGTTGCATTTACATGACTTTCTCTACTCTATTATACAAACTATTCTTACAAAAGCTTATTCTTCTATCTATTTCTTGTTAATCGAGATAAACATTTATACATTTCGTAGGCAAAAGGATAGTCAAGAGTTTTACTGTCTCTAACATATATACTGGCTAATATAAAATGTGGTCTACAATGGAACGGAGCTGTTTATATTAATACTGACAAAATCTAGCCTCACCCACCACCAGCGTGACCACCTCTGTTTTTCAAGTACGAGTCTATCCACTAAGCCGGCGCCTCCCAACGAGGCGACCCGGGTTCAATCCCAGGGACCTGCATGTGGGATTTGTGGTGGATGAAGCGGCGTCTGGGCGGGTTTGCTCCGGGTTCTCCGGTTTCCCCCGCCATTCATTCCACCAACTGCTCCATCATCACCCTTCCTTTCATCCATTTCACCAACATTTCGTTTCATCTACTTCCTTCATCCCATACCAGGCATCGGGCTGATCATCCATCCTGGATGCTCTGTCTGATCCATGAGTGTCTGCTCCTCGACGGGCCTCTGACCCCAGGCACCCGCTTGTAAGTCCTGGGGGATGTAAGTCCTCCATAAGAGGAGGGTAAACAGATAATGAATGAATGAGTCTATCCACTAGATTGGTAGGTTACTTTACCTCCCTCTCCATGTCGCTGATGAAAGCTCTTATATATGTAACTGCTGTCGTTCAGTTTGTCGTCCTGCGTGGTCTAGTGATACCATGCCAGCCTATAGTTCCCGAGGTCGCGGGTTCAAACCCGGCGCAGGGCGATGAATTTTTTCGAGCGTAAAGGGAAGTAAAGCCGGTGGTCCCATGTCGTACACCTACGGCACGTAAAAGAACCTCAAGCCTGATAAAGAGACCTCTGAGCAAACTTACCGGTCTTTCACGCCCAATATGGAATGGGACGCTAAGAAGCATAACGGTTAAAGAGCGCCCGTAAATAAAACTCAATTTAATTTTAATTTTGTCGTTCACCTTAACCTCACATGCAAATAATCCTTCACTCCTTCCTCTAGAAGACCGAATTATTTGTAATTGGTTTAGAATTTCCTCGTGTAAAGGTACATATCACGGAGGGGCCCCTGGAACCGGGCAGAGCACCTCACGCTTGCCAATCGGCCTATTGTGCTTCCACGTGACCATTGGGAGGGAAGGATGAGAGACCCAAAGGGCGACCAGATCCGGATAACGACGGTAGGGACGTTTCCAGATAGAACGCATCCGATGCCGCACGGTCCTTGCCCACAAGCCACCAACCTCCAGGTCCCCCGGAGCGGTGCCCCACGCTGAGGAGAGACCTTACTGAGCGATACTGCAGCAACGCCAGGGAAGAACCCTTTACAGAACGCAAGCCACCGCCCAGCCGGAATTCACCTGGTCCTACATCCTTAAAACAGATGCCAAGAAACATGATGGGTACAGGAAATGGGAGGAAGGAAAGTCGTGGTAGTAGATGAATCACCCCAGCATTCGCCTGGCGACCGGGGAAACCACGAAAAACCCATGGGCCAGAGTAGGCGGTCGATCCCGGGACCTGCCGAATTCGGGCCACAGACGTAACTGCCTGAGCCGTCACGCTCGGTCTTTCCTCATATAACAATCGTAGCAAAACTCTTTCATAGAGGTGGTATCTGAACTAGCCTTTCATTCCAAATAGTTTATAAACGTCGTTCATTGTTAAGTTTGTACAAACAAGCCAGTCGTATAGAGAACTGATACGTTACGGAGTGAAAACACTATGGCGATCTAGGGGAATGGGCCACTTTTTATGCATGGCAGTGTGCATAGTACACGTACATCCAAAAATTTTAATACATGATTTTACCGGAAAAAGTATGTTTTAAGACCTCTGAATCCAAAAAGAAATCACTTTTAGAAAAATCTCCTTGTGTGTTACGCATAACTCAAAAACTAAACGTCGGATAAATATCAAACTTCGTATTTAAGTTCTAGTTCTAGTTTGAAAAGGGGTGGGTTTTATGCCCAAGCACTGCGACCTTAAAGATCTATTGCACATCCCCCCTTTCATCAGTTAAGTAGTCTGTTGCTGGTTATGAACTTAACGAGACTGCTAACTGAGCATTTCGATAGTTCATCTATCTTTGGAAAGTGATTGCCAAAAATACTTGCTCTTTGATTCGCAAGAGCAGGGCAATCACATAGTAACAATCTCATCTCCTTCTAGGCATCTACTACAGATAGGGTTGTTTAGGGCACAGTGTCCTGTAATGAATCCTGTTGCCAATGCAAGTCTTCTTCTACTAAGACCGTATTTAAGTTCAATATCTTTCGAAGATGCGACAAATGTTTTCAGCATAACCGCCCAACCCCAAAATACCGTTTACATGGAGCACTTTTCGAATTTTTTATTTTAGTAAAAATAGTTATATAGATTTTGTTTGAAATTCCATATATTAAAATATTTGAATGAAAAATTTTCTGTGTAAAGTATTTGAAGTCCTCTTTATTCGAAAGGAATTTTATATAATCTTGTATAACTGGTAAACCTTAAGCGATACACGAAAACGACTAGGCAAGAAATGTAGATCTCTTTAAAACACACAATGTATTTCAAATAAGCTTTTTTGTGGCATAAACCATTTCTGAGATATCCGTTATTAATGGTTCGATTTGTTCAATGCTTTTTCATTATGCCCCGTCGATTTTCATTTGTTTCTGGTGGTTGCCCAGAAACAGTATCGATTAAAATGAGGTAGGCAGAAACGTGGGTAGAACATTATTCGTAATAATAGTTTATATACCCACTAGTAAACGATAGAGGGTAGAGAAAGTTATGTGAACGTAACACATCAGACCTTTAGTAGATCTTTTTATCCAGAAATTGAAATCAAGTATATCAAGAAACTCCAAGATGACTTAATAACATCTTTTTCTACTACAGCACGTTCTTTTACAGTCCTGTGGTTATTTTTTTAATCAATTATTTCCTGGCATTAAACATAGACGGCGAGGGAAGTTAATGTATGCAGCGTCAGCAGACCTAACTGGAGTTCACTAGCGTTTAAAAAGAAAGTTAACATTCATCTACAAGGTGCTAAGCAGGTGCAAAGAAACAACACACATCCTCTCGCAGACATAAAGCGTGTACATTGCTGAAAGATAATTAAATACAGCCATAAAAAGATGTAGTGCATTTACCATATGATCCACAACACGGTAGGCTCATTTGCATTTCTCTCAGTCCGGTAAGCTTCACGGCAAGCTATGGTATTTGACTTTAACTGCAGAGTAACGTCACAACGGAAATGATCAGGCGCCTTTATTTCCAGACTTAATGCACCTCCAAACACGCAATGCACATCAGCATTTGGTTTCCTTTCACTGCCAGCCTAATAAAGAAGACTGACATGAAAATTGAGGCAGTATTTTAACACTTAATTGATTTCAGTCTAATTATATAATTCAATAACAGCCCACCTTAAAGCAATATGTGTATGTAACAATATATAAAAATTGTATATTACAGTCATTGTAAATGTTTATATTATTGTATGCATGTTCAATAATGTTATGTGAATGTGTTACGTAATTTAACAATGTAGGAGCTGTGAGAATAATAGGTTAAAAGTTGTTAACAATGAGGTAACAATGAGGTAACAGTGAGGTAACCTTGAGGCAATAATGAATTTGAAAGTTTAACAATCCTACTTGTAATTCTTGGAAACAATAATGTAATTTTTTGTGACAGTTTATAAAATAGCCAATCAACAACCAGAAAAAGCATTAGTTAAATGAAGGTATTCTATTGGAGTAGGATTAGCCAATCAGAGACTAAAATGGTGAAAAATTTACAAATTCAGAGTTCAGTTGTTTGTAGACAGCGCTCATACCTGGACGCGTTGCTTGTCGACACTGTTTCTAACCGGATGCGAGATGTTTCCTCGAGAAGTTTAATATGTATTCAGTGTGAGAAAAAATAGTTTACGTGTTTAAAAAGTGCAAGATCTGTTTAAAACACACAATTTATTTCAAATAAGCTTTTTTGTTGCATAAACCATTTCTGAGATATCCGTTATTAATGGTTCGATTTGTTCAATGCTTTTTCATTCATGCCCCGTCGATTTTCATTTGTTTCTGGTGTTTCTGTACAAAAGAATCTTACAACTCTCTATATCAGTGAAGTGTTATTTAAATCGTGTCAAGTATTAATAGAAGGAGTGAAGTAAACTTATAATCTGTGTAAGCCTACATTCTTGTCGCACCACAACCCTGCCAAGACATCCATGTCTCTAACAATAATACTGACGCAGCCGAGGCAAACAAATATATAATATTTAAAGAAACAGTCAAAATTACAAAGTTAATATTTTTAAACTTGGGGCGAAGGCTACCGGAAACTTTTTACCATACGTGCGGTTGCAACTATTTCAACTTCGGCTCCCCAACAGTTGAAATATAATACATCTTCTTCAAACTGACTTTCCATACGTAGCAGCAACAAACTACTTCAAATTGACTCCCAAAGCGTGGGGCAAATAACAACGTAAAAATAACAATACAACAAAACAACCTACTTCAAAATTAATATAAAGAAAACTAAAGAAATGAGACTAAGTATAAGAAAAACAAAATTATGATAGATAATAAAAATATTATTACTGTTCAGGAATTAAAATATCTAGGTAGTATAATGGATAAGGAGCCTTTGAAGATGTTGATAAAATAAAGAAAGTAGGAATGGGAGCTCGATATCGCCGATACCTCGATACTCGGAGGTATCGAAGTTGTCTAATAATTTGAAATAAACCTTCGATACTTTTAAGTTTTGCATTTGTTAAAGTTGTTACGTTTAACTTTATGCTAGATAAGCAATGAAAGGAGTCGAGACTTCACGTTATTTCCTGGCAGGTGTTCACAAAGAGTTTCTGGACTATAGACCTTGACTGTGTTTCCTGGGGTGAATCAATGTAGCATTCCATAGTCTTGTGTCTAAATGAAAACAAGCAAAACAATGAGGGAAGGAGTAGAGGAACTCATGTAACATGCAGCGTTAACTGAGTTGTGAATGAAGCTTATTTAGCTAACGCACTAAATCACGTTTCTGAAATACCATAGCTTGGTAGGCTATCACATTTACCTACTCCGGTGATCAAAATCTGCGAATTTAGCAGAAACAAATCGGAATTTAGGACATGAAATATTCCATCGCGTGGATATATTTGTTCTTTCCTTCCATCTGTCCCAGTCCGGAGCTTCGTAGTTTCGAGCGCTGTTAGGTCAATTAATGGAATTAATTGTTCTTCCATACTATAAAGCTCGGGATTTATAAGTACTTACAGCATTGTAAGTCGCCATTGGGGTATGTCATCTCAATATAATTTGAGTTCTCCTTGTGGTTTACTGGGAAAAATATACGAAGCAGCTGGGAAACTTAATATCCTACCGGCATGTTGCCATGGTAGCTCAGTGGTTAGAGCAACCAGACGGGAACCGGGAGATGCTATCTTACTTCATTACCTGTCCACAGGGATCTTAATGCCAGGCGACTGTGTCTCTGCTTCTGCACGCGCCGTTCAGATGGCATTAGGATGCCATCGAGTCTACCTGCTTTAATTACTTGTGGATAGATGGCAGAGCATTCGTATTACATAATCCATTTTCATTTTTACTTTATCTACCACGTGTATAGTAGGTACAGAAGTTATTGAATTCCACGCAAAAATTCGATACCGAGAATTTCAGGGAAATAAATGTTTTGAGGCCCCGGAATAAAAAAACAAACCATTTTTAGAAAAAGGTCCGCATGTGTGTCTGTGTGTGAACAGTATAACTCAAAAACGAAAAGTCGGATAAATACCAACCTTGGTATTTAGGTTCAGTACCTTCCAATGATACACAGGAAGATTTTCAAAAAAATCTCCCCAATCCCAAACTTCCCTTTTCATGGAACATTATTTGAAATTCTTGATAGAAATGGCTTTAACGATTTTGATTCAAATACCACAGATTAAAGATATTTACATGACATATAAAATGTATATCTTGAATTCTCTGGGAATATCCTATGAAGTCCTCTTTATTCGGAAGGAATTTTGTTTAATCTTGTATAACTGGTAAACGCTAAGGGATAGACGAAAACGTATTAAACATAAACATGTAGATCTATTTAAAACACACAATTTGTTTGTGGCATAAGCCATTTCTGAGATATCCATTATTAATGTTTGAATTGTTAATTATTTCACAGTTATAGTTATTATTATTATTATAGTTATTATTATTATAGTTATAGTTATTGCTATTACACACTCTATGCGTAATAGACAACTAACAATAACAACAATATTAACAATGATAGATAATAATGATAATCATAACAAACTATTACAACTACAACCGCAGCTACCATAATAGCAGCAACAACAACAATGATAATAAGAGGGGAAAATGCCACTTATGCATGCTACATGCTCTCATGTTTACATACTTTTCGTTGCGGCGCTTTAATGCTTTGATTTAACTCTGCAATGCGTATAGTCCGTAATGTTAGACAAGAACAGCGTAAATACAGTTTTAAAAATAGCTATGGGCGGATACGTATACGTCAAATAAAGACATTTTAATTATTTGTCATCTAAAAAGAGATTTATTCCCAAGAAAATAAAGTGTCTGTAACTGATGTGGAAAACATTCTAACACCATTTTTGGTCCCTTTGCACTGTTCTTGTCTATCATCACTGACTGTGCACTTCAGTGTAAGCTTGGGAACTACCTCATAATGAGCCCGATCCGCTCCTGGCTTCGCTGATAAGGTAGCTCATGCTAATGCGCCAGTTCCTCTGTGACCTGCGTTTACTTGGAATTGCTCCACTGATATCTGCAACTCTTTGAATGCACAAAGGGATACTTCTAACACACGCGAAAAGTTTAAAATCAGATAGCTATGCTGATCCTGAAATTCCATAATCTTTCCATGGCGTCATGAGAAACAACTGAATAGCGACAGCACTTAAAATGTAAAAAACGTGTTGAAACATTTAAACCAATAATAATGATATTTCGGAAACGCATGATGCCACAAAAGGTTATTTGAAATAAATTATAGGTTTTAAAACATTTTTTGTGTAGTTAGTTTGTATCTCTTATGGGTGTAAAAAATTATACATATCTATCCAATAAAGAGTACTTCACTGGATATTCCTAGAAAATTAAAAATACATATTTTATTTTTCATATGCGTATAGTAAAACCACGTTTTTTCGGAGATTTTCTTGAATGGTCGTACCATCGGAACAAACGGAACTTAAACATCAAGTTTGGTATTTATCGGACTTTAATTTTTTAATTATGCTGTACAATGCAATACTTTCTCTACCTACTAGGTACGTGGTAGAGAAAATAAAAAAGAATTACAGTGACCATTCCTGCATATTGCAGTTATTATTTGCTTTTGAATGTCTAACACTAAATGTCGCCTCCAAGAAGAGGGCTTCCTATATATAGTTCCGTAGCTTATATAACATTTTGAGAAAACTATACCACCTATGGCCATGACAGATGTCTCATTCGAACCTTTACTTTGAGAGGGTCACTGCCCCACGTACGATACAAACTTTTCCGGTGACCTTCACCCCATGTTCACTTTTTCCGTGGCCTTCACCTCCACGTTTAAAAAAATTAACTTTGTATTTTAATGTTTATTTATATATTATATATGTATGCCTCGGCTGCGTCAGTAGTAATTTTCAGAACATGTATCTCTTAGCGGGGGAGGTGCGGCTAAAGAACAAGGCTTACACAAATTATAATTGTATTGTACTTTGTTTATTAATCCTTCACACGAATAAATAACACTTCACTGATATAGCCTACTGTAGAGCTGTGAGATTATTGTTAATTGTACTTTTTAAACACGTAAACTTTATATTATTCTCACCGCAATGAATTGTTATGTCTCACATTGAACACGTATCGTACCGATCGGGTACGCAATCTAAACTGGACTGGGTACGTTATCTTGTAGCGTCTGCCGCCTGAATTTGCACATTTCATCTATTTCAAGTCTCTGATTGGCTAATCCTACTCTATTAGAATACTTTTATTTAATTTAAGCTTTTTCTAGTTGTTGATTGGCTATTTATAAACTGTTTTAAATATTACATTATTGTTCCAAGAATTATTAGTAGCCATTATTAAACTTTCAAATTTATTGTTTCCTCAAGGTTACCTCATTGTTAGCAACTTTCGGCTTCTATTCTCACAGCTCCTACATTGTTAAAACTACGTAATATATTCACATAACATTATTATACTTGTACATAATAATATAAACACAAATCAATGACTGTTACATACACTTTATATATTATACTATACACATATTGCTTTAAGGCGGGCTGTTATTATATTTAATATTTATAATTAGACTGATATCATTTAAGTGTTAAAAATACAGTCTCAACTTTAGGACAAAAGCCTTGAAATTATTACTTTTGTAACTTAAAAATGCAAATAAACGCAAAATAAATATCACGGCAACCAGGATACGTAGAGGAATGCATCACATTTTTTCAGAAAGCGGTGTGTGAATGCAGTTATACTGCTTTCATATTCAGCGTTCGACTGTTGTATGGTTACCAAATAACCTCTACGTTTGTATAGTTTGTTTTATAAGTGTGAAGTTGAGGTTATTAAAGTGCAAATACGTGTTTTGTGATTAGTGCACAACAGAATGGGTAGTGGAACTGGTAGACCAGCAAGAAAGTACTAAAAGACTCGAAAAAGACTAAACAATACAGTTATAATGTTTTCAATGGCCCTAGAACCAAGCTTGCCATTCCCCTTGGGTGATTTGCCATAGTTTTCCAGGCTGAGGTCTTTGCGATCTTGGCGTGTGCTATGCCACGCGGACGAGCGCATGTGTAAATCTGCTCGGATAGTATGGCAGCTATAACAGCCCTTAGGACGGTTAAAACCACATCCAGACTGGTGTGACAATGCCAAAGGATGTTGGATAGACTATGAACCAGCTACCCGGTTACACTTCTTTGGGTACCGAGGCATGTTGGTATTAGAGGCAATTAGACGGCAGACGCTCTAGCGAGAAGGGGGTCAGGCTCGATTTTATAAGGCCTGAGCCCTTTTACGGAGTGTCTGCTAGAGGTGTTCAAGTATGAGATTACCCAGCTCACGGCGAGGGCTCATCTTGAGAACTGGAGTAAGCAAACCACTGCCAGGAGGCCTACGATTTTATATCTGGGGGATTGTGGGCTGTCTTTGGGCTACAATACTCTGCACAGATATTTCTGCATAATGGGTCTCAGGACCCTTTATGTAGGAAATGTGTGAGGGTCTTTGAGACCTCACAGCATATACTATGTAAATGAAAAGGTTTCACTGTGCATGGTATGTATCCTTAGGATCCTTCTTTTTGGAACCTGAGGATATAAAAAGGCAGATATCAAGGACGTGGTCCATTTACCATTCAACTAGAGTAATGCTAGAATATCAGGCAGAATGGGCTGTTGATCCTGCGTGCATGGCTTCTTTTAGAGGCACTCTTTTATCATCATCATCACCATCACCATCACCATTATACTGTTTTCATATTCGGCGTTCCATTTATACAAAACAACATTGTAGATTTTGTAGCTTAAAAATGCAAATAAACGCACACTAAATCAGTAAAAATACTAAGAGTCGAAATTCTTACTTTTGCATTTAAGAAATGCAATACCAAATAACCTCTAGGTTTGTATACGATTGTTTTGTGGGTGTTAAGTACGAAGTCGAAGTTATTAAAGTGCAAATACTGTTTTGTAATTAGTGCACGACAGATTAGGGGCAGAACTGGTAGACCAGCAAGAAAGTACTAAAACACACGAAAGTCTTACTTTTGTAGCTCAAAATATATTAAACAACAGAGTTAGTTATAGTGTTTTCATATTTACCATATTGTATTGTGCGGTTAATTTGCTTCAGTGAAAAATATTACATCATTCTTTACTGTTATTACGTATCTTTGTTTGTGTGTTTATTTTTACAAGTTTGTAAACTTACACCAATTAAATAGCAGGTTGTGGTGTTACACGACCCTAGTAAATAAAGAAATCAGCAACCAAATGGGGCAATTATTCTGTGTGCACGGTTTTAAAGTCAACTGTAACTCTCACAATTCTCCATGGAGTACCCTACCTCCAAAATTGTACATTCGCCACTTCAAGCAACCCTCACAAAAGAAAACGGATTCGCGCAGCGCACAAACCGGCAATGACATACGCAATGTAAACGCCACGTGCTGACGTTATTTCAGTATTCGAATCGGATGCCTATTGTAACATCGATTTGGTCTGTGACACTGAACAGGGAGCTTAATCGCATTACTGAAAGACAAACCGGCTATGGCTTACAGTACAGCTGTATGCGCCACATGTGCTTGATTTTGCGAGAGACTGAAAATCGCTCACCGTGCACACGGAACGCAATCTATAGCGTAGCAACCTTTAGTGAATGCTCTAAAACACTAATTCGACGTAAGTCGGAGGCAGGGATGCTGCATATGAATCTCGAGGCTCCTCAGAGAGAAGTACATTTCGCACATAACAGATTGCTGATGTTTTCTTGGCATTTAACTTCAATTACAAAGAGCTACAGATAAAAGTAGCTGTCGTCCTATTTGACTCCGGGCATAATTATTATTATCTCCATACATTAATACAACCAATACAATTCATATATCTGACTTTGTTGCCTTACCCTGTGATATTCAGGGCATAACTGAGAAACCAAAATAATTTTGATGATATTACACGGTGTCGCTTAACTGTGCACCTGACATAGTGCTAAACGTATTTACTGAGTTCTCTGTTGCTGATATAAACCATATACTTCCTGGCATCGAAATGTCGATAGTTATGTGATAAAAGCTGGGAAGCACACTATGATTCCTTCATGACTGCACTTTGCTTGTGGAATGAGGTGATTACGACGTGTTCTCACTGCACGACCTTGCATTAAATTCGGTAGTCCAGATCCGAGTAGGCCGTAAATCAGGGAGAAAGAATCACATATATGCTTGCAGTAGCTGTTCCATGCGAGAATACGACCGAGCGTTAAAATCATGAGGCATGTAAGGTGCACGGCTGAATATCTAGGGGAGCAGGCAAAGCAACAAAGGTATACAGTCTGAGATAAAACGACAGCCATACGAGACCATTGTATTCGCCACTTGATGAGAGAATGAAATACATGAATATAACATTTTAAAAGGGCATATGCTCTATTTTAGGAAAACAAAAGCGTTGTCCAGATTAAAGGGACAAGGTAGTCTGAACACATGGAAATTACACCACTGCTCTTAAAGTTCTCAATGGTTTTTTCTGACATTTTTCTGAATTATTTTTATTCTATTTTATTTTACGTCGCTTTAATTCCTTGGTCATATCGCGACGGATCTGTTGGTGGATATCTCTTAGAACGATATGTGATGGACAATTAGCCTTCTAGGTCTCATCCCTGTAACCCCTGCTTCATGCTGTGCAGATGGCATTAGGGTGCCGTCCAGTCTAACCGCCACCCTCTCACAGAAAGGCGGACAGTTAGCCTTCAAGGTCTCATCCCTGTAACCCCTGCTTCATGCTGTGTAGATGGCATTAGGGTGCCGTCCAGTCTAACCGCCGCCCTCACACAGAAAGGCGGACAGTTAGCCTTCTAGGTCTCATCCCTGTAACCCCTGCTTCATGCTGTGCAGATGGCATTAGGGTGCCGTCCAGTCTAACCGCCACCCTCTCACAGAAAGGCCGACAGTTAGCCTTCAAGGTCTCATCCCTGTAACCCCTGCTTCATGCTGTGTAGATGGCATTAGGGTGCCGTCCAGTCTAACCGCCACCCTCTCACAGAAAGGCGGACAGTTAGCCTTCAAGGTCTCATCCCTGTAACCCCTGCTTCATGCTGTGTAGATGGCATTAGGAGGCCGTCCAGTCCAACCGCCGCCCTCACACAGAAAGGCGGAC
This sequence comes from Deroplatys truncata, assembly GCA_030765065.1. Classification (NCBI taxonomy): domain Eukaryota; kingdom Metazoa; phylum Arthropoda; class Insecta; order Mantodea; family Mantidae; genus Deroplatys; species Deroplatys truncata. The sequence goes on from CM060983.1 coordinate 219,080,729, forward strand.
AGCTAGCCTTCAAGGTCTCATCCCTGTAACCCCTGCTTGATGCTGTGCAGATGGCAGTAGGGTGCCGTCCAGTGTAACCGCCGCCCTCATACAGAAAGGCGGACAGTTAGCCTTCTAGGTCTCATCCCTGTAACCCCTGCTTCATGCTGTGCAGATGGCAGTAGGGTGCCGTCCAGTGTAACCGCCGCCCTCACACAGAAAGGCGGACAGTTAGCTTTCTAGGTCTCATTCCTGTAACCCCTGCTTCATGCTGTGCAGATGGCATTAGGGTGCCGTCCAGTCTAACTGCCGCCCTCACACAGAAAGGCGGACAGTTAGCCTTCAAGGTCTCATTCCTGTAACCCCTGCTTCATGCTGTGCAGATGGCATTAGGGTGCCGTCCAGTCTAACCGCCGTCCTCACACAGAAAGGCGGACAGCTAGCCTTCTAGGTCTCATCCCTGTAACCCCTGCTTCATGCTGTGCAGATGGCATTAAGATGCCGTCCAGTCTAACCGCCACCCTCTCACAGTAAGGCGGACAGTTAGCCTTCAAGGTCTCATCCCTGTAACCCCTGCTTCATGCTGTGTAGATGGCATTAGGGTACCGTCCAGTCTAACCGCCGCCCTCACACAGAAAGGCGGACAGTTAGCCTTCAAGGTCTCATCCCTGTAACCCCTGCTTCATGCTGTGTAGATGGCATTAGGAGGCCGTCCAGTCTAACCGCCACCCTCTCACAGAAAGGCCGACAGTTAGCCTTCAAGGTCTCATCCCTGTAACCCCTGCTTCATGCTGTGTAGATGGCATTAGGGTGCCGTCCAGTCTAACCGCCACCCTCTCACAGAAAGGCGGACAGTTAGCCTTCAAGGTCTCATCCCTGTAACCCCTGCTTCATGCTGTGTAGATGGCATTAGGAGGCCGTCCAGTCCAACCGCCGCCCTCACACAGAAAGGCGGACAGCTAGCCTTCAAGGTCTCATCCCTGTAACCCCTGCTTGATGCTGTGCAGATGGCAGTAGGGTGCCGTCCAGTGTAACCGCCGCCCTCATACAGAAAGGCGGACAGTTAGCCTTCTAGGTCTCATCCCTGTAACCCCTGCTTCATGCTGTGCAGATGGCAGTAGGGTGCCGTCCAGTGTAACCGCCGCCCTCACACAGAAAGGCGGACAGTTAGCTTTCTAGGTCTCATTCCTGTAACCCCTGCTTCATGCTGTGCAGATGGCATTAGGGTGCCGTCCAGTCTAACTGCCGCCCTCACACAGAAAGGCGGACAGTTAGCCTTCAAGGTCTCATTCCTGTAACCCCTGCTTCATGCTGTGCAGATGGCATTAGGGTGCCGTCCAGTCTAACCGCTGTCCTCACACAGAAAGGCGGACAGCTAGCCTTCTAGGTCTCATCCCTGTAACCCCTGCTTCATGCTGTGCAGATGGCATTAAGATGCCGTCCAGTCTAACCGCCACCCTCTCACAGTAAGGCGGACAGTTAGCCTTCAAGGTCTCATCCCTATAACCCCTGCTTCATGCTGTGTAGATGGCATTATGGTGCCGTCCAGTCTAACCGCCGCCCTCACACAGAAAGGCGGACAGTTAGCCTTCTAGGTCTCATTCCTGTAACCCTTGCTTCATGCTGTGCAGATGGCATTAGGGTGCCGTCCAGTCTAAACGCCACCCTCTCACAGAAAGGCGGACAGTTAGCCTTCAAGGTCTCATCCCTGTAACCCCTGCTTCATGCTGTGTAGATGGCATTAGGGTGCCGTCCAGTCTAACCGCCACCCTCTCACAGAAAGGCGGACAGTTAGCCTTCAAGGTCTCATCCCTGTAACCCCTGCTTCATGCTGTGTAGATGGCATTAGGAGGCCGTCCAGTCCAACCGCCGCCCTCACACAGAAAGGCGGACAGTTAGCCTTCAAGGTCTCATCCCTGTAACCCCTGCTTCATGCTGTGCAGATGGCATTAGGGTGCCGTCCAATCTAACCGCCACCCTCTCACAGAAAGGCGGACAGTTAGCCTTCAAGGTCTCATCCCTGTAACCCCTGCTTCATGCTGTGTAGATGGCATTAGGGTACCGTCCAGTCTAACCGCCGCCCTCACACAGAAAGGCGGACAGTTAGCCTTCAAGGTCTCATCCCTGTAACCCCTGCTTCATGCTGTGTAGATGGCATTAGGAGGCCGTCCAGTCCAACCGCCGCCCTCACACAGAAAGGCGGACAGTTAGCCTTCAAGGTCTTATCCCTGTAACCCCTGCTTCATGCTGTGCAGATGGCAGTAGGGTGCCGTCCAGTGTAACCGCCGCCCTCACACAGAAAGGCGGACAGTTAGCTTTCTAGGTCTCATTCCTGTAACCCCTGCTTCATGCTGTGCAGATGGCATTAGGGTGCCGTCCAGTCTAACTGCCGCCCTCACACAGAAAGGCGGACAGTTAGCCTTCAAGGTCTCATCCCTGTAACCCCTGCTTCATGCTGTGCAGATGGCATTAGGGTGCCGTCCAGTCTAACCGCCGCCCTCACACAGAAAGGCGGACAATTAGCTTTCTAGGTCTCATTCCTGTAACCCCTGCTTCATGCCGTGCAGATGGCCTTAGGATGCCGTCCAGTCTAACTGCTTACATTGTCTGTAGATAGACGGCATAGCATTCGCTATTACCACTTATTTTTCATTTGGAAGAAGTTATGTGCCCCATGTTTGGCGCCAACTTGAGAAGGTGTTTTGTTTACGTAATTTATTTACGTAAGTTATTAGGCTCACGCTTGGGAAGCCAACTTGAAGTAGTTATTGTCTATACGTTGTATATTTGTTTTATTTCCACACTTGAAAAAACAATTTGAGAAAGTGTTCTGTTGTTGAAGTTTGAACCACGCGTTTTGGTAAGCCAATTTGAAGTAGAATTGTTGTTGAAGGTTTGCCTCACGTTTTGGTAATCAGTTTTGAAGTGGATTGTTTGTTACGTAATATGCTGCTACGTATGTAAAGCTGATTTGAAGATGTATTTTTGTTGCTACGCTCCAAGTTTAAAAAATATTATATTAAGTTTGTTATTAAACTGCTTCTATAGGTAGTACGAGGGCTGATCAACAAAGACTAAGACTGATCTTTTTTCACAGATGTTTATTACTCCAATTCAATGTTTACATGATCTTTTTCAAAGTAGTCCCCTCCTACTTCAATGCACTTTTTATAGCGTCTCTGCCAGTCCTTGAACACGTGCTGCAGACCATTCTTTGTCAGGTCCTTGAGAATCGCCTCAATTTTCTTGAACACTGCTTCAGAGTTCTCAAATCGAATACCCCTAAGCTTTGCCTTTAGTGATGGGAATAAAAAAAAAGTCACAGGGTGCAAGATCGGGGCTATAAGGTGGATGTGGTACACAGGTAATGTTGAATCGAGCCAGAAACTGCATGACTTGATTTGCGACGCGAGGCCGTGCATTGTCATGCTGAAGTCGCCATCCTGTCCGGGAAAGCTCTGGTCGTTTCTTTGCAATGTGCTTCCTCAGTGTAGCCAATATTGACGTGTAGTATTCTGCTGTAACAGTAGTGAGGGGGAACTGCATGCTGGTAAATCATTCCATTACAGTAAAAAATGTGATCACCATCACTTTCCCTGCACATGGAACAACTTTTGCCTTTTTTGGTGTTGGAGAACCTGGCGATTTCCACACTGTGCTGGCTTGTTTTCCTTCAGGATCATAATGATGCAGCCATGACTCATCACCGGTGATAATCGATTTAAAAAATGCACCACCTCCATTGTCTGGTATGCGAAATGCACGTAGGGTCTACAAAATAGAGCATTACTACCAACCTACCAATACGAGAGTGCTGCCGCCTGCCAACATTATACATAAAAACCCGCTCTTTTCAAATATTTATGTTACAGATACGAAACTATCACGGAAGCTACAGGAAAAAATAAGTCTCAGTCTTTGTTGATCAGCCTTCGTATTTATATTTATGTTTGCCTCGGCTGCGTCAGTCTTGTTTCAGAGTCACGTATCTCCTAGAAAGGGCGTGGTACGACAAGAATGTAGCCTTACACAGATTTTAAGTTTGAATTCACTTTTTTTTATTAAATCTTGGCACAAATGAAATAGCACTACACTGATATTAAGAGCTGTGAGATTCTTTAATTTAATATTTGCACTTTGTATACTTAATTTACGATTCACACGAATACGTAATATTTCTTTAGAGAACACATCTTCCATCCGGTCACTACCAAGGTCTGCAGGCAACTGAACATATTTCAACCGTCAAAATCCGTATGCTTCTGTATTTCAAGTCTCTGATTGGCTAATTCTAGTCCAATAGAATACCTGCATTTAATTAAAGCTTTTTTTCTGGCTGTTGATTGACTAATTTTAATCTGTCACAAAATTTACATTATCGTTGCTCTAATCGTGACTAGTAAAATTTAAACTCTCAAACTCATTATTGCCTCAAAGTTACCTTATTGTTACCTCATTGTTAGCAACTTTAACCTTATTATTCTCACAGCTCTTGCATTATTAAATTACACAGTGCATTCACATAACATTATTAAACATGTTTACAATAATATAGGCATATACAATGGCTGTTACATACATTTTTACAAATTATTACATACACATATTGCTTTAAGGCGGGCTGTTATTGAATTTATATATTATATAATTTAACTGAAATTATTCAAGTATTAAAAATACTGCCTAAATTTTACTATTGTTTTTAGAGTTAAGATGGAACTTTGGGTCGTGGTATTAAATATCCAATCCGGTATTTACCTTGGCGACTGAGGTAAACCACGAAAAAAGCCTCAGACAGATTGATCGGCCCACGGGATTTGAACCCCGGACCTCCCGAATGCCGCCTGAGCCATCCCGCTCGGTTATGAATTATTCTATAGATCATGACAAGTATTTCAATTGTTTGAAATGATAGCTTATGTAGTTGAGTCCATAAAAATTATTTCATTTAACATAAAAGTAATAAAATTTACTCCTTAAAACATGCGCATTCATGTACCTTTTTGGTCTAATACTCCTTGCAATACAGATTACACTTTTGCATGCTTGTTCTTAGTATAATCAGCTTTCTTAAGAACCTCAATTATTTGGTTATGTATATCAGTTCACTAGAAATTGAAAAAAAGTATTTGCAAAGTCAAAAAAGTAAAAATGTGGAAAATTTGCAATGTTGTTGCATTCTTCATATCACTAATATACATTACAAAATTATGATTGTGGTTCAGGAAGTTTAACTATCCGTTGTATACGTGTACTGAAAATTTCGGCTCTCTATCTCTCATACTTACTGAGAAAAGGTGCATAAGTATCCAAAAATGTTGTTTTGAGAGAACTGAACTTTAAAGTGTGAACATTAAATTCTGACACTCTTCAGTACATTCCAGAGTAATGATCATCTGCAACTTCATTCCTGAATTTCTTCAGCTTTTTTGATTGCCTTCTCTTGGTCCTGGCCTCTTTTGTTAATTGCTGAACTGCTCGCTGCGCATGATATAGTCATTCGTTGTTGAAAGATACAAAAATGTTCTAAAAAGAGACGTTGCATGACAGCTTTAAAGGAATGCAGACTAGCATTTAAATGATATTTAAATGTCTTAAAAACCTCTTAATCCCAAAAAGTATATATTTTCTGAAACTGGAAATAATAGCAATTTTATTAGTGCTTAAAACAAAAAATATTATTTTTGACCATTTCAGAGTACCTTGTCCCCTTAAAGTATCATTTGATGCAGTAATTTGTATCACAAATTATTTAAATGTCAAGAGTGATTGTAGTGTGAATATGCATTATTGTGTGACATTGATTTGAGATGTTTGTTGATTGTAAGCATTGTCGAGAAGTGGGTTTATACGGCCTTACTGAAACTGACAATAATAGCGTGCAATAATGTAGCGAGGGGGTGAGCTGTTTATCATTATTAGAGACGAGCAAATGACGTAATATTGGCGCGTTTTTCTTAGAATTTGCTGGAACATTTTCCCTAGAGCATATGTGTTCATAATTTTCATTGGATATAAAAATAGACGCTAATGTTGGCGCGTTTTATTAACCAATAGCAGCTCAGTTATAATCTTTAGGCATATCGGGGTGTAGGAGTATAAAAAGGGCTAGGTCAGAGTCAAATTCGTTCAGTCTATCGGAAACATTTGTACATTACACGTCGTCTCCTGTCCATTACACTTCGCTGAATACATCGCACAGTTTATCGATTTACGGTGTACGCGTAGCAAAGTTATAAAAAAAATCTCAAGTGTCGTAAAGTTAATTACACAAAAAGTTGAAGTACGCGAATTAAGAATGAGCAGTAAATAAGTTATTATAACAGTTTCAGTTTGGCGAGTGTCAAGATTAATATGTGAAAGTGCATAATATGTTACGACAATAAAAGTGTAAAACAAATTCTTCATCAGTGTTACCTTTGGATAAAAGACTCCTTTCCGTTTACACACCTTGTATAAGATAAGTGCTCGACCAAAAAGATCATAGCTAGCCGGAGGACAGTGAACCAAAAATTAAATAAAATAACAGGCACTCAGTAAAAGATAACACAAAGTGACCGCGACCAATTGTCTTTTATACATGCGGCAGATAAACAGTAGCATTCTTTCAAACAAACACTAATACCATAGCAAATTGGCTACCACAATGTGGAGCTAACAAACTTAACAAATAATACCGTCACACATTCACATATTGTGTTGTTTTCGTCTCAGTAAGTCATAAAGTGAAGTTTTAATAATTTTAATTTAATTTAACTTACTGACAGAGAAATCTATAGTAATATTCAAGAACGGCTCCAGGAATTTTGCCGCCCTGTGCGATAATTACAAGTGGCAACCCCTCAGGTTTGAGACATAACCTAACTTTTATCCGAAACGTCAGTCTTCCATGTCTACTTATTCCCACAAAACGTGTATACGAGGTGTTAAAAATAAGTATTCCATATTTTGAGATGTGGTAGTGTGGACCAAAGCAAGAAAAAAATGTCCACTAAACAGGTGCTATGAGCACTTGTTCATCTTCGCTACTGTGAAACAACACATCTTCTAGTGCAAGCTCTTTGCTATTATGTACAATAGCAGACAGTAAACAAATGAGGACACTTTACTCTGTTACTGTGCATGGATACAGCATGCAGTAAAACATCAGTTAGTGTTGTTACTTAAACCGTATTCACAGTTCGGGGTAAGTGCAACGTATAATCTTATTAGTTCTAATGGAATCAGTTTGTGTTTTGATAAGTTTGTGAACCGCTTTGCATCGCAGTTTGATCTTTAAAACTTGGGTATATGCAACCCCCATTAATGATATACGAACACAACAGGTAGGCGACATTAATACCTGCCTGAGCATCCGTGACCAACCTGGAGTGGTGAGAGTGCATGATTCCCTAAGACGTCGGACAGAAGCATGTCTTACTATGAACGGGCACCATATTGAGCACCTCCTTCAGCGATGGTTCACAAGTGCAGGTCGCATGTAATCGCAAGCAGTAAGTGTCCTAATTTGTTTACCGCATTCTGTAGGTCATACGTAATAGCAAAGAGCTTGCAGTAGAAGAGATGTTTTACAATAGCGAAGATGAACCAGTGCTCATAGCTCTTAAGGTTTGTATTTTAGAGCCCATGTTTACTGGACTTATTACTTTCCCTACTACGTATAGTAAGTAGGGGAAGTATTGTATTCCACTCAAAAATTCGAAAACGAGATTTCACCGGAAATACATAAGGCCTCCTCAATCCAAAAAAAGTATTTTTGGAAACATGTCCGTGTGTGTCTGTCTGTGAGTGTGTGTCTGTGTGAACAGCATAACTCAGAAACGAACAGTCGGATAAACACCAAACTTGGTATTTAGGTTCAATATCTTCCAGAGATGCGACACGAAGGTTTTCAAGAAAATACCCCCACCCCAGATTACCCTTTGCATGGAACATTTTTCGAAAATTTTAATTTTCTCAAAAATGGCTCTAACGATTTTGATTAAAATATCATATATTTAGGATACTTTAATGACAAATCAAAGTTATATCTCGAATTTTCTGGGAATGTCTCCAAAAGTATTCTTCATTGTGAACGAATTTTGCGTGACTGGTAAAGCATAAGAGATACACAAAAGTTTACTACACAAAAAATGTAGATCGCGTTAAAATTCACAATTTATGTCATATGCATTTTTTTTGTTGAGTGAACCATTTTCGAGATATTGCTTGTTATTCCGTTAAATTTTCCAATACTTATACTTTTTCTCAAATGGGAATTCGTTATTCATTTTTTTAGTCCTGGTAATGCAAAGAGAATGGAATACTCCACATAGCAACCAGCTCTTAAAACATTTGACTATCGCTTAAAATCTACCATATTCCCCTTGCACCTGTAAGAAGATTAGCAATAGGATTAACATCTCGATTAACATGAAGCATGTGGAGAATAAGCGTTTGTAAGAATAGTTTGTACAAGAGTAGAGAAAGTCATGTGACTGTAACACATCAGATTTTTTCTTGTTTTGGTCCATACTACCACTTTTCAAAATATGGAATACTTTTTCTTTAACATCCTGTATATATGCATTTGCATGGGTGTTCAATAAATAAAACGCAAGAACACATATATTATTTGTTTATTTTAATTTGCTGCTACAGAACATGGCTCCAATTATGGTAGAGTGTGCAGTTAATTACGTTCAATACACAGGACATTACGAAGTAAAGATTTTAAAATATATATAAATAATATATAAAATAGAAAATACAAAGGTACACAATAACAGAAAAATAGAAGGCTATTACGATAATAATTTATATACATTTACAATACTTAAGTGATACAAGATCAAAGTTTAGATAAGAAAGAAAGAGAAAACACTTTGATATGAAATTGGATTTAAAATATATATGAAATAATTAAATAATGAATAACAGACCTACAATAGTAAAAATATAATTATAAACGTGTTAAGAAATTACAAATATCTTATAACATAAAACCCTCAATACATAGGTATTATAACATTACACATTCTTGATACAAAGTTACCGTTCAGTGACATTAACCACTTACCAAATAATGTGTACCTGGAAACAAACTATAAAAATGCATTCAGAAGTTGTCTCTTAAATCTGCGATAGGAATGCTGACATCCAACTCATATTGAGATCGTTGTACTCAGCTCTGTCTTTATAAGTGGAGAATTTTATGAATTAATGCCTTTGATTTATTGTAATAAGGTGAGGAACGTGACATAAGATTTGAATTTTTGGTGTTTAACTTTATTTCTGGTAGAAATCCATTGTCATCTATAATAGCATTGACTATTTTGTAGAGAAACAGTTGTTATATTTTCTAATGAAATAGTTTTATATTCTCTTAGTAGCTAACTATACTTCATGTATTTATTGTTTTGAATTGTTTAATATAAAGAACTTTTAAGAATTTTTTCTGCACTTTCTCAATTTGTGCTATATGGGACCTGACCAAATTAGTCAATAACATTTTAGTTTGGATTTTACGAGGGTTGATCAGAAACTAAGGTTACAAAACCTGCGGTGAAGCGTGTACATTTTATTTCATACAGCCAACTGATAGTACATACATTAGGTTATTTTTCGACACAGTCTCCATATCGGTTTAGGCACTTGTCGCTTCGTGGCATGAGTTTGAATATTCGCTCTTGGTAAAACTCCTGTCCTTACGTGTTCAGCCACGTAGTCCTGAAGTGTTTCACCTCCTCGTCTGAAGCGAACTGTCGGCCTTCAAGTGAGGAAAAAGGTGGAAGTCGCTTGGAACGATGTCCGGGCTGTAAGGAGCGTGGTCAATGATGTCCCAGCGAAACCGCTTCAACAGCGTGGCGTGTCGTGAAGGAAGATGATGCCCTCGGTTACAAGTCCTGGCCGTTTCCTACTGATTGCTTAGCAGTCAGCAGTCATTGTGCGCCCTCTTTCCAAAAACTCCACGAGTATGACACCCGCGCTGTCCCAAAACACTGGGGCCATCACCTTCCCGGCAGATGGCGTCACCTTAAGCTTCTTTGTCTTTGGAGAGAAGGGGTGTTTCCATTCCATTTGACGACTGCTGGGGGTGTAGCGATGGATCCATGTTTCGTCACCCGTGACAATGTCGTCAAGAAAACTGTTCCCTTCCATGGAGAACTGTTGCAAAGGTTACAGACTTGCCCTGTGCGCTTCTCCTTGTGTTGGTTGGACAGATTTCGTGAAACCCATCGGGAGCAAACTTTCCGGTACTGCAGAATATGTCAACAATGTGACGAACGCTTCCGAACGAGAGTCCCAATTCTACTGTCATATGCCGTAACGTGATCCTCCTGTTGTCTTGCATCAGCTCCTCCACGCGAGCTGTGTTCAAATCTGTTGGTGCCATGCTGGGTCTCCACTGTATCCTCGTCGGTGACGTTTCCTCTACCGGCCGGAAACTTTCGACACTATTCTGCGACAAGCTGACGATATGGCGTCTCTCCGTAAACCTCTACCAGCTGCCGGTGAATTTCAGCCGCGGTTACATGTTTCGCCCACAGAAATCGAATAATGGAGCGGATTTCTTCGCGAGACCACTATTTCAAACGAGTCACCATTTGTGTTTACCTACGACTAGCGCTGTAGATAGTGGGTGACTGAAACTTTGCAGAGTTGCCAACCGCATGTTTAGAATTACCGCATACTACTAATTTCTCTATAGTGGAACAAAACTACAGGAATATCGGCCTTGTAACCTTAGTTTCTGATCACCCCTTGTACAAAATTATTAAAAAGACGCAACATAGAATCTATATTTTTACTTTCTCTACTACGTATAGTAAGTAGGGGAAGTATTGTATTCCACCCAAAAATTCGATACCGAGATTTCACCGGAAATATATGTTTTGAGACCCCCTGAATCCAAAAAAAGCATTTTTGGAAACATGTTCGTGTTGTGTCCGTGAACAGCATAACTCAGAAACGAACAGTGGGATAAACACCAAACTTGGTATTTAGGTTCAGTATCTTTTAGAGATGCGACACGAAGGTTTTCAAGAAAATCCCCCCACCCCAGATTACCCTTTACATGGAACATTTTTCGAAAATTTTAATTTTTTCAAAAATGGCTCTAACGATTTTGATTAAAATATCATATGTTTAAGATATTTTCATGGCAAATAAAATGTATATCTTGAATTTTCTGGGAATGTCTCCAAAAGTATTCTTCATTGTGAACGACTTTTGCATAACTGGTAAACCATAAGAGATAGACAAAATTTTACTACACAAAAAAGTAGATGGGTTAAAATACACAATTTATGTCATATACATTTTTTTGTTGATTGAACGATTTTCGAGATATTGCTTGTTATTCCCTTAAATTTTCCAATACTTATACTTTTTCTGAAATTCGTTATTCATTTTGTTTTGTCCTGGTAATGCAAAGAGAATGGAATACTCCACATAGCAACCAGCTCTTAAAACATTTGACTATCGCTTAAAGCCTAGCAATTCCCCTTGCACCTACAAGAAAATTAGCAATAAGATTAACATCTCGATATCTCAATTAACATGAAGCATATGGAGAATAAGCGTTTGTAGAAATATTTTGTACAAGAGTAGAGAAAGTCATGTGAGCGTAACACATCAGATTTTTCAAGTATATTATACAAGTTTGTTCGGATCGAAAGATAAACGCAGGCAAAATGTCACACTAAAATGTTCAATGTTTCGGATTTACTCCTTCATTAAGAGATTAAAGGATTAAAACATATACAAAATGGAAACTTACTTGAGGTTTGACTGCAGCAGTTAATAAGCACCTTTATTATAGGGTGTATAATTGGGAGAAACACCTCACGTATTGTCTCCTACGAGAAATCTATTGCAGCTACTATCTCTAGCAGGAAGCGATAAAACTACAATGACTTGAAACACTCCTGTTTATAAACGTGATAATTACAGTTGAACGCATACGGGATGTTTGGACCATAATCGTCAATGAGGATCACAGCTCTACTGACCAATTCTAGTTATTCTTTTCTCTCCAGTTTCGTAACAAGAATTCTCCAGAAAGTCGCAAGAATTTAAGCCTGATTTGTAATTGCATTCTATTTTCAAATATCTTGTTCTTGTTTTAAGAATTTGGCGCCCCTAAAACCCGCCACTCTGGGCGGTGGCACGGCATAAAGAAAGAAAATTTTTATGTGTGTGTGTGTGTGTAGTCAATTTAAAAAACCATTCAACCATATTGATAATCCTTCCACCGTTGAAAAGCTCTTTGTTTCAGATGGTGTTTCCAAAAATTTGAAACATGGAGGATCAGGGATCTCTTTTTTATATTAATATTACCAAATTTCCATTCCATTTCGTTGAACATGAATATCAGAGGCTACCTTTGGTACTTTATTGCGGATATGACAAATTTTTAATAACTTCAAGCATAAAGAGGTAAATGTGAAGGCTTAAAATACTTTAAAATTAAGTTATTTTAGAGAGGGAGGTTATATATCATCAATATCACCACATTTACTTCGTATTTTACTGAAATTTATCAAGTAATACTTTTGGTATGCTTTTGAACAAACAAGTTACATTTGGGTTCTGGAAACTGACAAGAAACCCTATTTTCAATCCTCAACCCTCTTTGGCTTATCTAGATGAAACTTTGTACGTGTAGTATAGAACTCAGCGAAAATTAAGCTATCTTACAATCTAAAAAACTACCCCACGCCATATTTTCAATCCTTTATACAGAGAACTGCACTGTTTAAACCATATGGTCAAAATATTGCAATAGGAGTTGGCAAAAATCATAGGTTACATTACAACTTCCAAAAACCACCTAATCCTTATTTTGAATTATATAGTACTTGTAATTTTTAAAAGCTACCCTTAATTTATTTTCAATCCCTTATATATAAGATTATACTGCCTGGTCAACCAGGGCACAAATCTGTCCACTTGGGTGCAATACTTAACAAAAATTATGGGATACCATATAACTTCAAAAAGCTACCCATTCTCATATTTTAACCCCTTATGTACAGGGTTATTACAAATGATGGATCCGATTTCACAGATTTGCTGTAGTTATTGTACAGAACTTTGAGGACATATATAAAAGGCTCAAAAAGTTTTTTGGACATGTTACAAGTGCTCCATATGTGTACCCTATTGATTCTCCAGATATCAAGTCGATAATCAAGTTGTTCCCATACTCCGGCAGCATGTGCCTATCAATCTGTTCAAAAGCACTGTTGAAGCGAACTCGCAGTTCTGGTAGGTTTGTTGGTAGAGGAGGCTGAAACATTGAATCTTTCACATAACTACACACAAAAGAATCGCATGGGGTTGGGTCGGGAGAGCATGGAGACCATGATAGCAATTACTGATCATCATCCCCAGCATGACCGAACCATCGGTTTCTCAGTCTTTGTTTAAGAATTCACGAACTTTGTGATGGAAGCGGGGTGATGCACCAGCATGAGCCAATTTTCCAGCTCGTGCAGATACAGGATTCCTGTAACGGTCTTTTCGCGGAAGAAAAAGAGGTCGTAAACTTTAAACCGTGAGACTGCAAAGAACACATTAACATTTGGCGAGTCTCGAATGTGTTGGACGATAACGTGGGGATTCTCTGTCCTCCAAATTCGCATTGTGTCTGTTCACTGTCCAATTCACACACACACAAAAAGAAGAATCGTTGCTTCATCACTGAAAATGAGTTTCTCACAAAACACATCATCTTCCGTAAGCTGTTGCACCTGTACCGAAAATTCAAAGCGTCTGACATTGTCAACGGGCGTCATGGCTTGTAGCAACTGCAAGCGGTAAGGCTTCTGCTTCAAACGTTTCCCTACAATCTTCCAAAGGGTCGGTTGTGGAATGTTCAGCTCTCTGCGTGCTCTGTTCGCCGACTTCTGTGGGCTACGTGAGAAATTGGCCCGCACGCGCTCAACTGCTTCTTCAGTTAATCAGAGGCATCCTGAAGCTGTAAGCTGCGCATACCATCGCGGAATGGTTGTGGCAGTTGTTGGATCTTTATTGAACTTCGTTCTGAAGTGTCATTGCACTCTTACGACAGACTGATGTGATTGAGATTCAAGTACAACATAAACCGCCTGTCGCCATTTTGACCAACTGCCCACTGCTGCGCTGCAGTGGCAGAAATCTGAAGCGCGACTGCAAAAAAAAAAAAAAAAAACTGTGAGTTTTTATGTATGATTCTTGAGTTTTGTGACGATATGCCAGATGATATAGTTACAGTGAATTTATGAAATCGGGTTCATCATTTCTAATAATCCTGTAAATACAGATTGTAACTATTTGATCGATCTGGATTAAAATGTGGACACATACACTTTAGGTAGAGGAACAAATTACGGAGTGCTTACGACTTCGACAATTCATCCTTATTTTCATCCCCGTTCTTATACCACGTGGCCCAACCGTGATGTATTTCTAAGTGTAACCCTTCATGTGTTAAAAGAGTTGCAAAGCTCAATGGGGCAATTCGAAGTAAACACAGGTCAATGGGGAACTGGCGAATTAGCGAGAGCGAGAGCTCTCATTCATACTCCCAGACTCTAGGGAGGGTAGGGAATAATCTTGCCTAGAGAAAAATTTCCACCCCAGCGGGGAATTGAACCTTGGACCCCAAACACAGCAGGCAGGTGCTCTACCGACTGAGTTACAGGGTCAGCCGAGCTTCGTTCTACGACTCTTGCTTATCACCAAAGGCGATGAGCGGATAGCGCTAATTGAGAGCCACTTCCCAGGTTTGCAATAGAAGTGTACATACTGTGATCATACACAAAAATAGACCCATGCACCTGAGTGTACTGTACGTGATGATAGACAAGAATAGACCGAGAATGTCTTAGAATATTTTCCACTTCGGTTACACAGGCTTTATTTTCCAGGGAATAAAGTCACTTTTTAGACTGACAAATAATAAGAATGTCTTTATTTGACCTATCCGACCATAGCTATTTATAATAATATCATCCTCATCTAGCGGTACTGTTATGGTGACTGCTCATAGAATAGGCATTCGAAATTTTGCCTCTGTTGATTGATAGGATGTTCCAACCGTCTCCGTGTATCTGAGAACCTGGAGTAGTAGTAGTAGTGGTGGTGGTGGATTTTTAGGGCGCTAATTCGCCAGTTCCCTTACTTGGAATTGTTCCGTTGGGTTGTTGCGACTCTTTTAACGCACGAAGGGTTATCTGCACACGTCAAATACGACGCGGTTGGGCCACGTGGTAGAATGTAGCTACAGATGCATGCCGGGTAAAACAGCTATAATTGTATATAAAGAGAAAATTGTTAACATTACAAATCAGTGAACCGATGTTTTTAATTAACAACGGAGAATATTGCATACTTGATGATCGCAGACTACACGTCTTTTCCAAAAAAGGCTAACTTGGTGGCCTGGGAGTGTGGAATCTACATCTGCAACAGTTTCACCTCTATTTCATTGTACATGTTAACGGTTTCTGCATTATGTAAAAAATCTGATGTGTTGCACTCACATGACTTTCTCTACCCTTGTACAAACTATTTTTACAAACGCTTATTCTCCATCTACTTCATATTAATCGAGATGTTAATCTTATTGTTAATTTTCTTGTAGATGCAAGGGGAATATGGTAGGCTTTAAGCGACAGTCAAATATTTTAAGAGCTGGTTGCTATGTGGAGTATTCCATTCTCTTTGCATTACGAGGACAACAAAAATATCTGATGTGTTACACTCACAAGAGTTCCCCTACTCTTGTACAAACTATTTTTACAAACCTTATTCTCCATCTATTTCATTTTAAACGAGATAAACATTTACAGAAACGATCTTTTGACATGCAAAGAAAATTACTTTTTACACACAGCGACCAGTTCTAAAAATATTTGACTATCGCTTAAGGCGTACTATGTTCCCCTTGTTTTGTATTTGAAGTGGCCTTTAAGCATAGACATATCTCTTAATAGCTGGTTGCTAGGTGCAGCACCATTCTCTTTGCCACATATTAATACTCTTTGCATATACAAGACAAAAAAACAAATAACGAATTCCCATTTGAGAAAATAAGTATTGAAAAATTTAAGGGAATAACAAGCAATATCTCGAAAATGGCTCACCCAACAAAAAAAAGTATATGACATAAATTCTGTATTTTAACGCGTACTACATTTTTTGTGTAGTAAAATTTTGTCTATCTCTTATGGTTTACCAGTTATGCAAAAGTCGTTCGCAATGAAGAATACTTTTGGAGACATTCCCAGGAAATTCAAGATATACATTTTACTTGTCATAAAAATATCTTAAACATATGATATTTTAATCAAAATCGTTATTGCCATTTTTGAGAAAATTAAAATTTTCGAAAAATGTTCCATGTAAAAGGTAATCTGGGGTGGGGGGATTTTCTTGAAAACCTTCGTGTTGCATCTCTGGAAGATACTGAACCTAAATACCAAGTTTGGTATTTATCCGACTGTTCGTTTCTGAGTTATGCTGTTCACAGACACACAAACACACACACGGACATGTTTCCAAAAATGCTTTTTTTTTGGATTCAGGGGGCCTCAAAACATATATTTTCGGTGAAATCTCGGTATCGAATTTTTGGGTGGAATGCAATACTTCCCCTACTTACTATACGTAATAGAGAAAGTAAAAATATGTACCTTTTATGTTATTAAACAACTATGGGACCATGGAGAAGGTAACAGTATTTAAAATTTCACCTACTGTAACTATCTACACGTTACTCTACCATTCCGATTGATAAATGTTCCACAACCAAAGGGTACTTATAGGGTAAGGTAGAATTTCCAATACTTGAAAGACTGTCGGGGAACATTAAGGAAGCCAGAGGTTACCCAATGCTTCACATGCTTTTGCATGAATATTAGAGAATTTTTTGTCCTTTTAGGACGAAATTTTATTATATTATTCATCATAAAATCTTATAGATGATATATAATAGTTTCAAATAGAAGGAAAAGAAATAAATGCTTTTAATTTGTCATTTAAATTTAAAACGTCGGGCAGCAAGTTAGTGCTACTTTAAATATAAACAATAACAGTTATTAACTTCTAGCACCATTCCTGAATGAGAGATTCTCGTGTTCAAGGAGAGACTCATCACAAATAGGTTAGGATTAGTCGACAGAGGGTCTCTAATCAACATAGCACAGCACGTAGCGGTGTGCTGTATAACTTAAAGGAAATCATTAAATAATTAAATACGTATATAATTTAATTTGAATTGCAAAGGAAACAGTTAAACTGATATTTATGTTCTATTGGCAAACTTATTAGAATTTATATTTAAAATAGTACATCAGAGTGTGTTAATTGTTCTGAAAAAAAGAGAACTATATTAAACTTTGAGATAGAAACGTCCATAAAGTAGATAAACATTACCTTCTTAAAAACTTAGAGCAACCAAAATATAGGATGTGGCACTTGCATTCCATCGCATGGCCAGGTCAAAAATTGAGGTTAAAAATGACAGTTTTTTAGGACTTTTACAGAAGTATTGCGTTTCACGATAAGCGCCTAACTACATATGTTTGCACTTCATTAGTGGTTTACAAAATAATTAGTACATATTCGTACATTTTGTCATATCAATATTAATATTTATTATTATTGGACTAAACGATACAACTGATTGGTTGAGCGTTGGCCTTTTTGCTCAAGAAAGTGGCCTCTCTCCCCTCCCCACCTATACAATGACATAAATGCAGTGGTCTTATGCGAATATATTTATTAGCTTTAAAAACAAATAAAAATTCTGATGTGATACATTCACATGACTTTCTCTACCCTCTGCCGTTTATTAGCAGGTATACAAATTATTCTTACACTCCGTTATAGATACAAAGAGAACAGCGATAGTCAAATGTTTAACAACTGGACGCTATATGCTGGCCTTAAAATTCTATACTGTTTCCATGACATCGCGAGAAACAACTGAATGTTGACAGGACTGTAAGAGAATGACCAAATAATGAACAATTCGAACCATTAATAGCGGATATCTCAGGAATGGCTTATACCACAAAAGACTTATTTGAAATAAATTGTGCGTTTTACAGAGATTTACATTTTTTGTGTACCGCTTAACGTTTACCAGTTATATTCAAGATATACATTTTATTTTTCATGTAATTATCTTTAATATATGGCATTTTAATCAAAACCATTAGAGCCATTTTTTAGAAAATAAAAATTTCCGAAAAATGTTTTCTATATAAAGGATAGTTGGGGGTGGAGATACTCTTGAAAATCTTCGTGTCTCATCCTTGGAAGATACTTCCATATGCTGTATTATCTCCGTCTTAAGTTTTAACTTGTTTCTGCTGGAATCACAGATTTTGGTCAACGGAGTTGGTAAATGTAATGGGTGACAGTGAGTCATCAAGCCAGGCTGTTGCAGAAACGTGATTTAGTGCGTCAGTTTCATTCACAACTCAGTTAACGCTGCATGTTAGATGAGCACATTTGCTCCTTCCCCATTGTTTTGCATGTTTTCATTACAAAAGTCTATGGAATGGTGCATTGATTCACCCACAGGAAAGCAGTCTATCAGAAACTATAGTCCAGCAACACGTGCGAGACAATATCGACTTCTTTTATTCCTTATTTGGTAATAAGTTGAACCAACAATTTCCAATTATGCAAAACTTAAAAGTTTAAAAGTATCAAAGGTTTATCTCAAAGTATTTGACATCCTGCGATACTACCGAGTATCGAGAGTATCGAGGTATCGACATATCGAAATCCCATCCCTAATTTGTTTATTTCTGCAATTATTTATAAAATATTTCAGCTTCTTCTTGTTTACTTTGATGTGGAGTATACACGCCTTAAACCGTGTTATTATATATCTATCATTTACCCATGTATATAATAGTTCAGTTTGGTACCCCACTTTTCACTTTCTCTACTACGTAGGTATAGTATGTAGGGGAAGTATAGCATTCCACACAAAATTTTGATACCGAGATTTCACCGCAAATACATGCATTTTTGAGGTACCCTGAATTGATGTAACATTATTTGTATATGTTTTGAGCCCCACGTTTGGGCGCCAATTTGATGCGGTATTCATGTTGTATTTGTTTAACATTATTGTAGCCCCACGTTGTGGTAGCCAAATTTGGTGCGGTATTACTTATAAAGTTTGTTTACATCATGTGTTGAAGCCATCTTGTGACGTCATTCATTTGTTCCGTTTGTAGCTCCATCTAGTGGTAGCAATTTGTGGTAGTATTAGTGTTTGAAAGAATTTTAAGTTTTGTTTACTGTCCTCCGGCTAGCTATTATGTCTCAGTCGAACATGTCTCTTGATCAGAGTGTGTAAACGGAAAGGAATCTTTTATCCAAATATAACACTGATGAAGAAATTTGTTTTACACATTTATTGTCCAACACGTTAACTATCACATTTATACATTGATCTTAACACTCGCCAAACTGAAACTGTTTTAATAACTTCATTACTAATCACTCTTAATTCGCGTACTTCAACTTTGTGTATAATTAACTTTATAATACTTTAGATTTTCGTAACTTGTGAATCTATAGCCGACGTATCTCATACAAATATTTTGACGAACTGACGAACTGAAGACGACGTGTAGTGCACCAAGAATTTTGATGAACTGAGCAACTGAAGGCGACGTGTAATGTATTGATATTTTCGATGAACTGCCCGCAATCTACCTCTGACTTGGCTTTTTATACACCCACATCCAGATACGCCTAAAGATTATAACTGAGCTGCAATTGGCTAATAAACCGCGCCAAAATTAGCGTTTATTTTAATATCCAATGAAAATTATGAATACATATGCTTTAGGGAAATATTCCAGAAGTTTCTACCGAAAAACGCGCCAACATTACGTAACTTCCTCGTTTCCAATAATGATAAACCGCTCACCCCCTCGCTGCATTATTGCGCTATTATTGACAGTTTCAGTAAGGCCGTATAAACTTATTTCCCAATAATAATTACAATTAATAAACATCTGAAATCAATGTCACATAAAAATGCATATTCATATTACAATCATTATTTACATTTAAGTAAAATGTGATACAAATTACTGCATCATATGCCCCACTAGAAACATAATTATAAACATTTACAACTTGTTTGGAAATTTTATAATTGGGTTTTTAGTCTCCTAAATCTTGGAACACATGCTATCACTTTCACTTGACACTTCACACGCATTTAACACACGACATATGTTTTTTTTTTATCTCGCCACTACTTACTGGCTCTGGTTTAATGGGTTTTGACATTAATCTGACATTACAAAAAAAAATTGTTTATAGAAAATACTGTACCCTGAATTATTTAATTACTGTTACAAATTTGTTTACTTTCTTAAGTTGTTGACAAAAAATTTTATGATTTTTGTAATTTTTACACATATTTACTAAAATATTCACCCTCTACACATATATATTTACATCTCTTAAATCTGGACACTGTTTCACATTTCCTGTTTGCTACATAAGTATTTGTTTTAATTCTTTTTACCCAATTTTTTTTGTTCTGAATTTATTATTATTTTAACAATACTTTTGGAATTGTATTTACGTACTTTTAATTTAATATCATATTAAGTTTCAATCTTTGCATTCTTAATTTTCAAATGTTGTTACCGTTACTAAAAATTTAATTTTTTTTTAAACATTTGTTTTTAATTTATTTCTCTTTTCAAATGACATATAAATATTCAGTTAACCCTCTTACGTTCCAATACATTTCTCTGCAAGTCATCTTTAACTATCCAGCACTTACTTTACATCTCATTGCTATTTACCCTCCTGGATCAAATTGTGTGTGGCTAAACATTACTCGTAGCTGTATCCTAACCTTCAAAAATTTGTTCATGAATAACCTCTTGTATTCATTTGAAATTTCATCACATGATAACATTTGAAAACAATCTAAAGTTTTCTGAATTACACATCTTTTAACAACTGTCATTTTCAATTCTTCTGCTATCTCTTTAATCTGAGAATACTCTGACAAATCTGTACTAAACTGTACTGGACTGGAGTTTTCATTTTGAACATCTTGGTACTTGTTAATTTCAGAAGTTAGCTTTTGATTATTTACAGGCAAGACTTTAACTTCTTCGTACAATTTATTTCTCTGCATTACTGACTCATTCTGTATTTCTAATATCTCCCCTCTGAAATTAACTTGCGCCTGATTCACATCTACATTCATAACCTCTTTCATCTCTCTTATCTCACTTGAAATGATACTCATTCTACTACCTAACTCTGTACATTCTACATCAACATGTTCACTTTTAGTATTAACCTCACTTTCTTTGTTACCTATTTCCCTGCTCATATCTGACATTTTCTTTGAAATTTCTCCTGTCTCACTTGCTATTACTTCCTGATTTTCATCTCTCATTTTTGGCATACTACTATCTAGCTTCGTAACTTTCTTTTCAATTTCTTCCCTGCTTTGATCTACTTTTTGCTCTAATATCTCATTACTCCTACCAATACTTTCCATTAATTTCCTATGATCTTTGTTTATAGCTTCTCTCAATTTCTCATAACTCTTAGAAATTTCTTCCCTTATACTCTGAGTTAATTTTTGTTCTAATTTCTCAATATTCTTACTACTATCTTCCCTGTTTTGTTCTACACTCTTATTTAGTATTTCACCAAAATTTCTTATCATTTCCATCATCGTACTAGCATCAAAATTAACATTTCCTGCTATTCTATTCTGACTTTCTGCAGTAACATTTTCACCCTCAAATCCTACATTGTTTGGGCTATTATCTGTAACCTGTATTGAATTACAGCTAGCTGTTACATTATCTCCCTCCATAATTATTTCTTCAATATTATTAGTAGCCATTATTTTCTTTATCCTACCACTCCTTAAGTACATTTGAAGGTTACAATTTTGTTTTCTAAAAAAAATTACGATACTCTGACCTTTGTGATGCTGTCTGTTGCTGTTACTTTGATGTCCAGCTTCCTGCCCCTCTCTCCTAGATTTGTATGTCGCTTCGATGAATCTGCATCGTTTTGTTTTCCTGTAGTTTGAATTTCCCTGTTGCCTTGTAATCTCGGAATTACGATGTCCAATCATCCGCGTAGTCTGTCGTCCCTGTTGTTTCTGGAATCTGCGTCTTGTAGATCATTTCACTGCTGCATTCGTTCCACGTCCTGGTTCCTTTCCTGGTCACTCTGCTACTTCCTGGTCATCGTGTTCCTTTCCTGGTCATCGTGCCCCACGTTCTGGGTGCCAATTTGATGTAACATTATTTGTATATGTTTTGAGCCCCACGTTTGGGCGCCAATTTGATGCGGTATTCATGTTGTATTTGTTTAACATTATTGTAGCCCCACGTTGTGGTAGCCAAATTTGGTGCGGTATTACTTATAAAGTTTGTTTACATCATGTGTTGAAGCCATCTTGTGACGTCATTCATTTGTTCCGTTTGTAGCTCCATCTAGTGGTAGCAATTTGTGGTAGTATTAGTGTTTGAAAGAATTTTAAGTTTTGTTTACTGTCCTCCGGCTAGCTATTATGTCTCAGTCGAACATGTCTCTTGATCAGAGTGTGTAAACGAAAAGGAATCTTTTATCCAAATATAACACTGATGAAGAAATTTGTTTTACACATTTATTGTCCAACACGTTAACTATCACATTTATACATTGATCTTAACACTCGCCAAACTGAAACTGTTTTAATAACTTCATTACTAATCACTCTTAATTCGCGTACTTCAACTTTGTGTATAATTAACTTTATAATACTTTAGATTTTCGTAACTTGTGAATCTATAGCCGACGTATCTCATACAAATATTTTGACGAACTGACGAACTGAAGACGACGTGTAGTGCACAAAGAATTTTGATGAACTGAGCAACTGAAGGCGACGTGTAATGTACTGAGATTTTCGATGAACTGAGCAACTGAAGGCGACGTGTAATGTATTGATATTTTCGATGAACTGCCCCAATCTACCTCTGACTTGGGTTTTTATACACCCACATCCAGATACGCCTAAAGATTATAACTGAGCTGCAATTGGCTAATAAAACGCGCCAAAATTAGCGTTTATTTTAATATCCAATGAAAATTATGAATACATATGCTTTAGGGAAATATTCCAGAAGTTTCTACCGAAAAACGCGCCAACATTACGTAACTTCCTCGTTTCCAATAATGATAAACAGCTCACCCCCTCGCTGCATTATTGCGCTATTATTGACAGTTTCAGTAAGGCCGTATAAACTTATTTCCCAATAATAATTACAATTAATAAACATCTGAAATCAATGTCACATAAAAATGCATATTCATATTACAATCATTATTTACATTTAAGTAATTTGTGATACAAATTACTGCATCAGAATCCAAATAAAGCGTTTTTGGAAAGATGTCCGTGTGTGTGTGTGTGTGCGTGTGTGTGTGTGTGTCTGTCTGTGAACAGCATAACTCAAAAACGAAAAGTCGGATAAATACCAAACTTGGTATTTGAGTTTAGTATCTTCCAAGGATGCGACACAAAGATTTTGAACAAAATCCCCCCTCCCCAGACTACCCTTTACATGGAACATTTTTCGAAAATTTTGATTGTCTCAAAAATGGCTGTATCGATTTTGATTAAAACATTATATGTTTAAGATACTTTCATGGCAAATGAAATGTACATATATCATGACCTTTTTGGGAGCGTCCCCTAAAGTCATCATTCTGAATGACTTTTGTATAACTGGTAAACCGTAAGAGATAGACAAAATTTTACTACACAAAAATGTAGATTTCGTTAAACACACAATTCATGTCATATATATCATTTTTTTGTGGAGTGAACAATTTCCGAGATATTCCATGTTATTTGTTTGAATGTTCCAATACTTATACTATTTCTCAAATGGGAATTCGTTATTCGTTTTTTTGTCCTGGACATACAATGAAAATGGAATGCGCCACATAGCAACCAGCTCTTAAAACATTTAACTGTCGCTAAAAGCCTACCATATTCCCCTTGCATCTACAAGAAAATTAGCAATAAGATAGTTTCTGCAAATGTTTATCTCGATTAACATGAAGTAGGTGGAGAATCAGTATTTATAAAAATAGTTTGTACAAGAGTAGAGAAAGTCATGTGAGTGCAACACATCAGATTTCTATCTCTCAGTTTATATGGTAATAAAATTAATTATTGTCTATAATAAAAGGAGAATACCCTTGAATAATATAATTAATGTACATAGTTTGTAGAGTAACTATAGAAGAAGCGATAATAAGCGAAGAAACTTTAGCAATTGTTGCACATAGAAGCTTTCATCAGGGATCTCTCTACTTCTCATCTGCAATTAAATTTGTTTTGCAGCACGAGTGGAAAGAAAATGTAGCTTTATTCTTGATTCTGTATAAAGAATCTAAATCGTATGATTAAATCGCTCTCGAGTATTATGACGTGTTGATGAAGCTTTAATGAATCTTTTAAATACCTCTCTAAAGAGTTATATCCAGTGATCATGAGAAGCCATACCGTCAGTCTACCGTGACTAATCCATTTTCCATGAAACATTTCATTTAAGAACACCATAAGCCATTAATGGCAGTTAGAAGGTCTATAAATTATATAACGCGCTGGGTATCCGCCGTTACTTCCTTTCCTTTACTTGCAGCAGAGCGTTGAATGCAAATAAGTACGTCGCAGGGTGAATTACCTTGCACTACCAATGTAAATGCCTCTTAAGTAACAACGAACAATGAAACTATGTTTTAGATTCCGTTTGCTTCTGAAGAGCATCTGTTTGTATTGCTTTATCCTGTTTGTATGCATGAAACAACTCACGATCCTCTACGCCTATGAATCTGAACTTTTATATATATAGTATTTTGAAGAAAATGTGTCCAGGAAGTGTAAATTTGGAGGCAATACGTAAAAAATCTGATGTGTTACACTCACATGACTTTCTCTACTCTTGTAGAAACTAGTTTTACAAACTCTTATTCTCCATCTATTTCATGTTAATCGAGATAAACATTTGCAGAAACGATCTTTTGACATGCAAAGAGAATTACATTTTATACTTAGCGACCAGTTCTAAAAATATTTGACTATCGCTTAAGGCATACTATGTTCCCCTTGTTTTGTATTTGCAAGGGCAATATAGAAATACAGTAGCCTTTAAGCACAGACATATCTCTTAATAGCTAGTTGCTATGTGCTGCACCATTCTCTTAGCCACAGATTAATACTCTTGGCATATCTAAGACAAAAAAATGAATAACGAATTCCCATTTGAGAAAATAAGTATTGAAGAATTTAAGGGAATAACAAGCAATATCTCGAAAATGGTTCACTCAACAAAAAAAAAAAGGATGTATATCACATAAATTGTGTATTTTAACGCGCTCTACATTTTTTGTGTAGTAAAATTTTGTCTATCTCTTATGGTTTACCAGTTATGCAAAAGTCGTTCACAATGAAGAATACTTTTGGAGACATTCCCAGAAAATTCGAGATATACATTTCATTTGTCATGAAAGTATCTTAAATATATTATATTTTAATCAAAATCGTTAGCCATTTTTGAGAAAATTAAAATTTTCGAAAAATGTTCCATGTAAAGGGTAATCTGGGTGGGGGATTTTCTTGAAAACCTTCGTGTCGCATCTCTGAAAGATACTGAACTAGATACCAAGTTTGGTGTTTATCCGACTGTTCGTTTCTGAGTTATGCTGTTCACAGTCACAGACAGACACACAGACGGACATGTTTCCAAAAATGCTCTATATGCATTCAGTGCACCTCAAAACGTGTATTTCCGGTGAAATCTCGGTATCGAATTTTTGGGTGGAATACAATACTTCCTCTACTTACTATACGTAGTAGAGAACGTAAAAATGCTAAGTCAGCAAAATCTATTCGACTAGATTTAGGAAGTTATTCTCATGCATTTT
This sequence comes from Deroplatys truncata, assembly GCA_030765065.1. Taxonomy (NCBI): domain Eukaryota; kingdom Metazoa; phylum Arthropoda; class Insecta; order Mantodea; family Mantidae; genus Deroplatys; species Deroplatys truncata. The sequence continues at coordinate 219,106,682 of CM060983.1, forward strand.
CCTGCTAACTATTGGCGGTTGTTGAAATCTGTAAAAATGGCGAGAGCAAGTATTACCGCGAGTTCATTACTTCATTTATTATACTGAAAATACGAACATATGGTATCGTTCTCGTATTCTAATTGTCTTACCGAATCTCCCCTTATTATTTAGCTTAGGTGATTTAATTGAGCTTTCAAAAACACATTGTTAGTAGACAGCTATTTTGAGAACCTTCGGTATCGGAATAGTTGTGATGTGATTACGATATGGATTCGTTAACCTTAATTAAATTAGGAGAAACTGTGTGTATTCGTGCTGTTACTGTAGAGAGTGTATTTTGTGTGGTGTGGAGCGACTCCTTGCCTTGTTGAAGTCACGACAAATTTAACTGTAACGAAGTGATGCGCGGCAGAGGAACCTTTTTCACCTTGCCTGTCTTGTCTAATGACTTTTCTTTGGTTTGCCTCTTGGCACGGCACTTCCGCTGCAATTAGCGAGTCGAGTCGACGACTGATGCCAGCGTAACGACGCTTTTCCGGCTTATTAGCGACGCTGACTGATGTAACAATGCGCGCTCAACAATCTGTCGCGTCGCCAAGAAGTTCTGCAATGCACCTCACTAACTACAGCACATTCATATTCGTAATTAGTGTTTCATACATTAAAATCAGTTACAACATTTATTTCTGATAAAACCTCTTCCTGCAACTCGTAAGTGAAAAACCTCCCAAATATCTATTCCTCACCAAGAGCACCTCATTAGAGCTAGAACTGAAAAGGCCAAGCAAACCTGTCTAATAAAATTGCTGTTTCTTCAGCAGGAAACTGACCTATACCGTGTGGCCCAAAAGACAGTCGACAAATGCAATAATTTTCATGATGTAAAAGCATGTAGCGGATTGGTTGCTGGGTTAGTTGCTCTGGTGATATGTATGCTTGGGTTATTTGCTGCCAAGCTACCCTCGGCTATTCACCCTTGTCACAGGTGTGGTCGTGCAGGTGGATAGACAGACACTGCTGTTGACACGACTTTGTTAATTATTGACACTTAAATTTACTAACAATTCACACTTGGTTTTATTAACTATTGACAGCTGGCTTTATTAATTATTGATACTTGACTTTGTTAATTATTGACATTTGGCTTTATTAATTATTGACACTTGACTGTTAATTATTCACACTTGACATTATTAACTATTGACACTTGACTGTTAATTATTCACACTTGACATTATTAACTATTGACACTTGACTGTTAATTATTGATACTTGACTTTGTTAATTATTGACATTTGGCTTTATTAATTATTGACACTTGACTGTTAATTATTCACACTTGACATTATTAACTATTGACACTTGACTGTTAATTATTCACACTTGACATTATTAACTATTGACACTTGACTGTTAATTATTCACACTTGACTTTATTAATTATTGACACTTGACTGTTAATTATTCACACTTGACATTATTAACTATTGACACTTGACTGTTAATTATTCACACTTGACTTTATTAACTATTGACACTTGACTGTTAATTATTCACACTTGACATTATTAACTATTGACACTTGGCTTTATTAACTATTGACTCTTGACTTCATTAACTATTACACTTGACTTTAACTATTGACGCTTGACTATATTAACTATTGACTCTTGACTATATTAACAATTGACTCTTGACTATATTAACAATTGACTCTTGACTATATTAACTATTGACACTTGACTTTATTAACTATTACACTTGACTTTAACTATTGACACTTGACTTTATTAACTATTACACCTGACTTTAACTATTGACACTTGACTATATTAACTATTGACATTTGACTATATTAACAATTGACTCTTGACTATATTAACTATTAACACTTGACTATATTAACATTTGACACTTGACTATATTAACAATTGACACTTGACTATATTAACTATTAACACTTGACTATATTAACATTTGACACTTGACTATATTAACAATTGACACTTGACTATATTAACTATTAACACTTGACTATATTAACAATTGACACTTGACTATATTAACTATTAACACTTGACTATATTAACAATTGACACTTGACTATATTAACTATTAACACTTGGCTTTATTGCCACTCGTCAATCGCTTAAACGCCTCAGTGTTTTCTATCTCTTAAGATAGGACTAGAAGCAGAGGGGGACTTAGCACCTCGATCTATGCAGATCTTTTGTACTTAGGCCCCCGACGGGGTGCCTCCGGGAGGAAGGTGAGAGGAGACAGAGGGCGGCCGGACCAGGAGGCGCGACAGGCAGAGGGCAAGGTCCTTACCATTTACTGATTTGAACTCCAAATGGTGGTAGGTGGTGCAGCCGGCTCCCCACCCCCTTAAGCGCTTACACCTCCCCTGGGGGGCCCGGAACGCGAAGACCGTTAGCAGTTGGAGGACGAATGTTTATTTAGAGCACCCTTTTGTCCTGCTGTGCACACACCGAGACCTCCCGCCGACACTTGTAACCCTGAAAGAGACCAAGCAGATGAAAGGCGAAGCGAAATGAGAATGGAGATGAAATTCGGGGGATGTAATGATCCTTCCAACATTAGCCTGACGACCCGGGGAAACTCTCCAAAAAACCCATGTGTCTGGAAGGTTGTCCATGGTTATCAAATCCACTACCTCCCGAATTCGGGCCGCTCGGTTTTCTATCACTAAGACACAGCTTCTTATAAGCAGATGACTGAGCACGAAGCAAGGAGAATGCTAAAGTTGAAAATGCCCCCTGTTCTATAATGCTTACAGACGCTACTTAAATGACTTAATGTCATTCGCTCATTCGTATATTTTAAATTTGTCTCAGCTATTGAAAACTATTGGAATCTCGCACCCCCTCCCCCATCTCAACGAATTTCCGAGTCATCTGGCAAGTGCCATTCACCGTGTCTAGGATGTCAGCCTTGCGGCGGCACTAAATTTCAGTTTTACACTTTCTAAGTATTAGAATTAACCGAATACTTGTCATGTTCATGTAAGGGCTAATACAGATGTTCAAAGTATACCAATAAATCAACAAGAATACAATGCCTCATTCGATCCTGGGCCTCAGCACGCACATTGAAAAGTGTAGATAGTGAAGTATGCCAAATAATATGATTGATTCGCACTTTCAAGCCTTCCAAAGATGCAGATTAAGTCTGGAAGACATATTGGTTTACATATCCCCAAAGAAAGAAGTCTAGCGGCGTCGACTCAGGCGAGCATGCAAGTCAAGCGCTGGATCATCCTGTCCAAACTTGCGATTCAAATTGTAGCGAACGATTAGACATAATGAGAAGTAGCTCCGTCTTGTTGAAATCACAATCTCTGTCGTCTCTTCAATGGCAGGTCATCTAGAAAGTCCAATGAAGCAGAGTCTAGCACTTCACTGGCCCACATAGGCTTCAAAGGAATGTGGGCACAACACATTTCTTCTAAGAATATCACTCCATTACTCTGGGGGCAGCTGGATCATCAGCTTCACGCATCAAATGCAGATTTTGCACAGACCAGCCAAGTAAAATAAACACTCATCACTTGTTTAATGAAGCCATTACCAGTGTACATCTGATTGCTGATCCAATTGCAAAAACCGACGCCTGTGTAGAGCACCATTGTCATGCATTGTGTGAACATGTTAAAGTTTGTATGATGCTTTTAAAATTCGCCGAACAGATTCTTTGCTCACTCCACTCTGCCCAGACACATAGCGAATTCATCTTTTAGGGCTGACAGTCACCTTTGGAATCACGTTAACATTGTTACCTTCATCAGTAGCTGTCTTTGGTCTACCACTGCGTTTTGTGCCCAGCACAGAAAAGGTCCTCTTAAGTGAATTAAAAAGTTTACTTACAATTTTGAAGTGATGGTTTTGGAGTTTCTAGTTGCCGCCTATGAAACTCATCTGCAACCTCTCTCACAGTTTTGTGGTTATCACAATAAAACCGAGCGGGATGGCTCAGGCGGTAACGTAAATGGCATTCGGAAGGTCGATTCCCGCTGCCGATTTTCCTGACCCATGTATCTTTTGGGGAATTTCTCCGGGTCGCTAGCAAATACTTGGAGGGTTCATTACATCCCCCGAATTCGTCCCTCCATTTCATCTCCATTCTCATTTCACCCCACCTTTCATCTGCTTGGTCTGTTTCAGCGTTGAAAGTGCCATGGCAGGGGAAAAGGATGCTCTATGTAAGCCTTCGTCCCCCAGAATGAGGGGCGGTCTCCGAGTACCAAACCCTCCAGTGGGATGTGCAATCGAGCTGGGAAGAGCCGGTTACACTAGTTGCCATCCGGGGCCAGCATCTGCCTTATCGTGCCTCCTGGTCCGGCGACCCTCTGCCTCATCTCACCTCACCCCTCACTCCCGGGGGTACCCCGTTAAGGGCGTAGGCACAAAGGATCTTGTAGGTGGAGGTGCTAAATCCCCCTCCGTACCTAGTGGAACTACTACAACTATCACAATAAAGCAGAACGAGTGAGATGGCTCCAGGTAACCGTTTAAGTTCACATTCGGGAGGTCCTGGGTTCGTTTCTGGTCGAGCCGTCACTCTGAACATGCGTTTTGTCGTGGTCTCGCTAGGACGGTAGGCGAATGCTTGGGTGTTTCCTCTTCTGCCAAGAATTTCCTGTCCGCATCATTTCCACACAATCATCTGTTTCACCTCAGCTCTTCCAGGATTATAGGATCAGGTGAAGGCGGTTGGTGTGTTGCGGCAGCATTATGGAATGTGTGCTTTGGAAAGATTTCTCCTTGGCGTTTTGGTGGGACTACTGATGCCCCTTTCCTTCGTGGGAGCTGCCTTGTCTCTCCTCGGGACCCCTGGATTACGGGCAGCTAGGGCAGAAGTATCTGGCATAATGTTGGAATCGTTAGGGAACCGTCCTTGCTGGTGCACATTGTCATCCCATTACGGCCTACATGCAGTGCCGTGCTCCGGTCGACTACTTGCAACTCAGCGAAGCCCAACTTCTTCCTTTGTGACTTACCTCCTTCGTTTTATGTTTTGGAGTATTTCCCCTTCACTCACTCTAACGGCCGGACGCAATGGCATGTTCCAAGGCAACCAAACATTACAGTTTTATATGCTATGAGCACACGAATGCGTCATAGCTCCACGAGCAATGCTTGGGGGTAAATTTGCCCTCCGCTGTTTCGTTTAAAGTTGAGCATCACTGTTCTAATTCCCAACCATAAAGCAGTACAAGTTAAACTCTTTTTTCCCAAGTGTGCATGATTGATTTCAATATTTCATCTAACTTTTTACTTTCTGTACTACGTATAGTAATTAGGGGAACTATTGCATTCCACCTAAAAATTCGATATAAAGATTTTACCGGAACTACATGTTTTGAGGTGCCTAGACTGTGTGACTGTAAGTATGTCTGTGAATCCGAAAAGTCGGATAAATAACAAACTTCGTATTTGGGTTCAATATCTACCAAAGATGTGACACAAAGATTTTAAAAAAAAATTCCCCAACCCAAACTACCCTTTGCATGGCGCAGTTTTCGAAAATTTTGATTTTCAAAGAAATAGCTCTAACGATTTTGATTAAAATACTAATTTACATGACAAAATGTAGTCTTGAACTTTCGGGGAATATCCTTTGAGTCTCTTCATTCGGAAGGAGTTTTGTATAATCTTGTATAACTGGTTAACGTTAAGCGATAGACGAAAACGTACCATAGAAAAAAGTAAATCTCTTTAAAACACAGAATTTATTTAAAATACACTCTTTGTGGTGTAAGCCGTTTCTGAGATATCTGTTATTAATGCTTCGAATTGTTCATTTCTTGGTCATTCTCCTAAGTCCTTTCATATTCAGTTGTTTCTCGCGATGTCATGGAAACAGTATGGAATTGTTAGGCCAGCATATAGCGTTCAGTTCTTAAACATTTGACTATCGCTGTTCTCTTTGTGTCTATAACGAAATGTGCAATGTAGCTATTTCTGCAAAGGTTTATTTGGATTAAAATGAAGTAGATAGAAAAATAAGCTTAAATAAGAATAATTTGTATACTCCCTAATAAATATGGAGGTTAGAGAAAGTCATGTGAATTTATCACATCAGAATTTTGTTTAAAATGACCCATTTATATCATCTAAGGTCATATCGGCGGGTTTTTACCTTTGAAGCATTTGCTTATGAGCAGGGTTAGGATTTTTAGGTGCACACCATTTTCCTTAGGATAAGTCAAAGCTGTGCGGAAAAATATCATAGTGTGAAATTTTGTTTCTAGTTGCGAAAAGAGGCATTTTTTCTCGCACCTTTTTCTCTTTTTTGGGACCTTTACCCCTTTTTGGCACCTTTATCCCATTTTCCCCCAACCATGCCCATAATCCCCTTTTCCCCCATTTTTTCTTTTAAGTTTCATTCCAATTTATTCTTTAACTTTCAATTAACGTCTCCTCAGCTTGCTGTGTACGTGCGAATAGTAAGCCTGCCTCTTTCAGTAAACGCCGCGCGGGAATTGAAAGCACACCCGCAACAATTGAAAATAATTGTGTGTTCGACGAAAACCTCTTTCTCTGGCTTTACCGTATAAAGTAGCCCGCAATAATGCAATTGGCAATGAGTGATTCTATCCCACCAAAATCAGTAGCCTGCTGTTCGTGAATGTGATTTTGTTAGTGTGAGAGACGTCATCTGTTTGCGTGGAGGCGAAGGCTGGGCATGCAGAGACGGCAGTAATCTCACCCGCGCAGTTCCGAGAATTATTAAGACTGGATTCTGCTCGAAACTACTAAAAATCGCTGAGACGAAGTTCCAGCATGAATGAGAACATTCTGGAATTGTCGCGGTGTTATAAGAGAATGTGGACATCGAATGGGCGCAAGAGTGAGTTGTGTGACAGTCGCATTGTGTTAGCAAGTGAACTAGTGTTAGCTCTCCAAACGAGTGTACTAGTACTAGATTTTACCATGCCAAAGGTGTCCAGTGCTAGATTTATTGTTCTGGCTGAGGAATTCAAACAAGATTTCATAGACACTGATGGAACTGTTATGCGATGTACTATTTGTGATACAGGAATTTTGTTAGATGAAAAACACCAGCGAGATCGCATCAAACAACACATTTGCAGCTCTAAGCATCAAATGAATAAGACTTTTCAAGCAAACAAATCACGACAACCTCTATTACGAAATGCGTTTCAACAGAGTTCCTCAAGAAGCCAAAACTTGAAGGAATTAAACATTGATTTGTGTGCAGCTCAAATACAAGCAGGAATTCCACTCAATAAGGTGAACCATCCAGCCCTCAAGGGATTTCTTGAAAAATACACAAAGATGTGAATGCCCGAAGGGAGTAATTTAAGAAAAAACTACATGGAGCCTTTACCAAGAAACCATAGAAAGAAACAAGGAGAAAGTGTCTGATTGCGATGTGGGAATCATTGTGGATGAAACCATAGACTCAATGGAACGATATGTTTTGAACATTTTAGTTTTTCCCTTAAGAGGGGAGAAAGTTAAGCCCATGTTGTTAAAAATGTACGAGCTGCAGAAGGCCAATGCCAGTACATTATGAACTTCTGCCAAAAACTCTGGCCTACTGGTATCGATTTTGAAAAACTTCTTCTTCTGGTTACGGACCAGGTTCCATACATGGGTTCAGTTGTTAACCAATTGAAACCTTTATTTCCTAATTTGAAGCGTGTGACATGCTTGGCTCATGCCCTTCATAGGGTTTGTTAATCCATAAGGAACGAATACGACATCGCAAATCAATTCATCTCTGCCCTGAAGAAGATTCTACTGAAAGACCGAGCCGTGTTGTTTACTATAGGGAAATCACTGGCCTGCCCCTTCCAAATTTCCCGGTCATTACTCGCTGGGTATCTTGAATTGAGTGTGCGGCTATGTTGTGTGAGAATTTTGACAAAATTAAAGAGTTTGTGCTTTCTTTGAATCCATCCGACGCAGGTGCAATTTCCAAGGCACAGCAACTTCTGTTACCGGAGAAAATACATAATTTGCAGACAGAACTATATTGTGTCCATAGTTACAAGTACCTGCCTGCAGCTATTAAACGATTGGAAGAACAAGGTCTGGAAAAGGAAAAACAATGGGATATTTTTACTTCTGTGAGGGAGTAGTTAGCTGGCTTTGCCAAAGACAAACTTGAATCTAGTCTTCAGAAGAATCCAGACATTGAAGAATTCCCCACATCTGTAGAGTTGCCATTCCGAGTGAATACAAGGTTTGTCCCACTGGTTTCTGTGGATGTTGAAAGAAGCTTTAGCATCTACAAAGACATTCTATCTCCTAATAGAAACAGACTTACTTTTAAAAATGTGGAGATGCTTAATGTCTTGAAGTACAACAGCTTCATGTTTTTTCCTTCTTTTGATGAGTGATAATTTGATGTACTTGTTTGTAGTTCAATAAATTAGAATAGAGGAAAGAGAAATCGTTGAATTATTTAAGGGAATGCACAACTGAAATTAATCCAAAATCTCAAAAAATATAATAAAAATTATGTTTCCAAACAATTCTCCATTGCTTGTAGTTTAGAATCCACTTTTATTTTTGACCTAGCGAACGCTTCAGGATCGTTACGAGATTTTTTAAATACCCTTGCGCATTTGGTTGCTAGCTGTTTATATTTTTAGAACTTGATTTTAAGGCGTTTCTTATTTTCAGCATTTCTGCATATTCAAAATGTGCCACACGATGTAGTTTTCATCCATTTATATTGACATTTTTATGCTTATTTAAAAAACCCAAATAAATAAAACTGTCATAATTTTTCTGTGGAATGAATAGTTTTTGGGCTACTAATTTTTGAAGATAACAATGAATACAAAAAATATGCAAATACAAAACTACAAAACTTTTTTTCTCTTAAGCTAAGAATGATAGAAAAAAATTATATTACAGATTTGTAGTTGCTTGACATAGAAGCAACACAAGTTTTTTTAAATGCATCATGTGTTGCATTTTGCATATACCCATAATTTTATATTTTGAAAATTAATAAATTAATAACTAATTAAGATTTTGGATTGAAATTCATAAAACAATTATATCTAAGGAAGAGTGACATGTGGTTAAAATTTCAGTCCAATTGAATGGATAGTTTAGAAAATAGCAATTTCAGTTGTGCATCCCCTTAAATAAACCAGCACCTTATTGTCCCTTTTTTCACCTTATTTGAGCAACTTTTCCCTTCCTTTTTTCATTTGAAATTTACCCCAAAAAATCCTAACCCTGCTTATGAGTAATATGCTCACTCGTTTACAGTGATGTTAATATTTGGTTTGGTATTACTTGTTTTATTACTTTAAAGTCACTCTCTTTTATACTTTCAGACTCTAGGGAGGATGAAGAATAATTCTAGATAAAGAAAAATGTTCATCATCCATCCGGTAAACAAACTGGGACCTCTGGATTTCGAAGCTAGCATGTGAACCACCAGATTTAGCAAATGTAAACATTAATCTCTTGGCAAGACATTCCTTTTGTCAACTGACTTCTGGGTCACACACAAGTGTTTGATATGGTTAATTTAACAATTACTGCAATTGTCAAGCGAGTTTTAGGTCATACAGGACTAGGACTGAGAGTGGAGGGGGACTTAGTACTGGATCTAGGAATATCTTTTGTACCCAACCTCTGGTGGGTCGTCCCCGGGAAGGAGGGGTGACGTGACAGGAGACAGAGGGCGGCCGAAACAGGAGGCACAGCAGGGTGGAGGACAGGGTCCCTACCTTTTTCCAGATTGAAGCTTCCCGGATGGCAGTTGGTGCAACCGGCTTTCCCCCTGCAGACTTGTACATCCTACTGAGGGGCCCAGGACTCAGAGACCGCCCCCCATTCCAGGGGACGAAATATTATTACGAGGCATCCTTTTCACCTGCCATGTAAGTCGAGACATCCGTCTACACTTGCAACCCTGAAACAGCCAAGCAGATGAAAGGTTAAGTGAAATGAGAATGGAGGTGAAATGTAGGGACAGGGAATTCGGAGAATGTAATGAACCTTCCCAGCATTCCTCCAGGACTCAGGGAAACACCCGATGACACTCGGGAGAGTCGGCCGCGGGAATCAACCCACGATCTCCCGAATACGCACCACAGACGTCATCCCCTGAGCCATTCCCATCAGTATAATCGCAGGAACCTCCAAGTTCTATTACACGTCAAATATTTTCTCCGGTTTTGCTACATCATTCATTACGCAATTTTCATTTAACTCTCTGACTGCTCTCACCAGAGATTCGTTGCGTTTATCTCAATCTTTGTAATGTGTTCCACCTCCCCAGCTTCTTTTCTAATGGTCCAAAACAAAAGCTACACGTGTAAAGCGAATTTCGAGAATAGGAGGTGTGGACCCACCTACTAACACCAGTTGCTTTCAAATGTTTCCTTACCGCCTCTACTGTATTTGGTCTGATAACGAGAATCATTCCCTAAACTTTCTAGAGTCTGCAAGTATGAGGGAGGCAGTGGATGTGAGTGTGCTTCATGGTACAAACCTAATTGCTACACTCTCATGACTGTTTGCTACCCTCTATCGCTTATTAGTGGGTATACAAATTACTTTTACTCGAGCTTTTTCTATCTACTACATTTTAATCCAAATAAACCTTTACAGAAACAGCTACATTGCACATTTCGTTATAGATACAAAGAGAACAGCGATAGTCAAATGTTTAACAACTGGACGCTATATGCTGGCCTTAAAATTCCATCATACTGTTTCCATGACATCGCGAGAAACAACTGAAAATCGACAGGACATGAGTAGCCAAGTATACAACAATTCGAACTATCAATAACGGATATCTCGGAAATGGCTTATACCACAAACAAATTATTTAAAATAAATTGTATGTTTTAAAAAGTATATATTTTTGTAGGGTATTTTTGTCTATCTCCTAAGGTTTACTAGTTGTACAAGATTATACAAAATTTCTTCCAAATGAAGAGGACTTCACAGAGGCTATTCCCAGAAAACTCAATATCTATATTTTATTTGTTTTTATTTATACATTTTATTTTTAATATATAGTATTTCACTCAAAATTTATTAGAATCAGTTTTAGAAAATAAAAAATTTCGAAAAATGTGCCACGTAAGGAATAGTTTGGGGTGGGGGAATTTTCTTGAAAATCTTCTTGTCACATTTTTGACAGATATTGAACCTAAATACCAAGTTTGGTAGTTATTCGACTTTTCGTTTTTGAGTTAGGCTGTTCACAGACACGAAAAACACAAATACACACACCACACAGAGATTTTGTAAAAATGTTTTATTTTTGGTTTCAATGTGCCTCAAAAAATGCATTTACGGTGAAATCTTGGTATCGACATTTTTAGTGGAATTCAATACGTTCTCTACCTACTACTATGCACGCAGTAAAGAAAGTTGAAACTACGTATGTAAAATAATTTTAAAAAGAATGTGATTTTTTTTACATTGACATGACCTTCTCTACTCTCTATCACTTATTAGTGAGTACACAAACTATTTTTACTAAAGCGTATTACTTTTTCTACCACATACATAGTAGGTAGAGAAGGTATTCCATTCTATCAAAAAATTCGATACGGAGATTTCCTGGAAATACATGTTTGAGGCCCCCCTGAATACAAAGAAAAGCATTTTTGGAAAATGCGGCGTGATACATTAACATAAGTTTCTCTAACCTCTATCGTTCATTGGTGGGTATACAAATTATTCTCACTCAAGCTTATTTTTATCTACTACATTTAGTCCAAATAAACTTTTACAGAAATAGCTACATTACAGATTTCGTTATGGATACAAAGAGAACAGCGATAGTTAAATGTTTAACAACTGGACGCTATATGATGGCCTTAAAATTCCATACTGTTTCCATGACATCGCGAGAAAAAACTGAATGTTGGATTCGACTTTAAGAGAATGACCAAGAGCAGTTCGAACTTTTAATAAGGATATCTCAGAAACGGCTAAAGCCATAAAAACTTATTTGAAATAAATTGTGTTTTTTAAAGAGATATACGATATTTGTGTAGTACGTTTTCGTCTATCGCTTAATGTTTACTGGTTATACAAGATTATATACAATTTCCTCCGAATGTACAGACTTTATTGGCCATTGTTCCCCGAAAATTAAAGATATACATTTTATTTGTCAGGTAAATATCTTTAATATGTGATATTTCATCAAGTCCTTAGAGTCATTTGTTAGAAAATCAAATATTTCGAAAAATGCTCCAAGCAAAGGGTAGTTTCGGGTGGGGGATTTTGATGAAAATCTTCGTATCGCACCTTTGGAAGATATTGAACCTAAATCCATTGGTATTTATTCGACTTTTGCTTTTTGAGTTATGCACGGGCATGTTTACAAAAATGCTTTATTTGCATTCAGGGGGCCTCAAAACATGTACTTTCGGTGAAATCTCGACAACACTTCCGCTATTTACTATAGGTAGTACCGAGCGAGATGACGGTTTTGTCTGTGACCCGCGTTTGGGAGGTCCCCTGGCGATCGCCCACTCTGGTCCTTAAGTTTTTCGTGATTTCCCCGGGTCGCCAGGCGAATGCTAGGGTGATTCATCTTCTACCATGACTCTCCTCCCCCTTATTTCCTGTACCCATCACCTGTTTCAGGGTTGTAGGACCAGGAGACGGTGTTCGGCGGGTTTCGTCTGCGCTCTTAAAGGTTTCTTCCCTGGCGTTGCTGCGGTCTCTCGTCAGCGTGGAGATCCGCTCCGGGGGGCCCTGGAGGTTGGTGGCTTGTGGGCAGGGACCGTGCGGCGTCGGATGCGTTAAATCGGGAAACGTTAGGGAGTCCGTCCATGATTACGCCCATCGGCATCCGGATCTGGTCGCCCTTCGCGTCTCTCCCCTCATCTCTCCCTCCCAGGGGTCATGTTGAAGCACAATGGGCCGACTGGCCTGCGTTTGGTGTTCTGCCCAGGTTCCGGGGTCCCTCCCATGATACGTACCTTTACCTTTCACTATACCTGGTAGAGAGAAAGAAAAAAATCTGATGTGTTGCACTCACATGACTTTCTCTACTCTTGTACAAACTATTTTTACAAACGCCTATTCTCCATATGCTTCAAGTTAATCGATATATCGAGATGTTAATCTTATTGGTAACTTTCTTGTAGGCGCAAGGGGAATATGGTAGGCTTTAAGCGATAGTCAAATATTTTAAGAGCTGGTTGCTATGTGGAGTATTCCATTCTCTTTGTATTACCAGGATAAAAAAAATGAATAACGAATTTGAGAAAAAGTATAAGTATTGGAAAATTTAAGGGAATAACAAGCAATATCTTGAAAATGGTTCACCCAACAACAAAAATGTATATGACATAAACTATGTATTTTAATGCGCTCCACATTTTTTGTGTAGTAAACCTTTGTATATCTCTTATGGTTTACCAGTTATGCAAAAGTCGTTCACAATGAAGAATACTTTTGGAGACATTCCCAGAAAATTCGAGATATACATTTCATTTGGCATGAAAATATCTTAAACATATGATATTTTAATCAAAATCGTTAGAGCCATTTTTGAGAAAATTAAAATTTTCGAAAAATGTTCCATGTAAAGGGTAATCTGGGTTGGGGAGTTTTTCTTGAAAACCTTCGTGTCGCATCTCTGGAAGATACTGAACCTAAATACCAAGTTTGGTGTTTATTCGACTGTTCGTTTCGGAGTTATGCTGTTCACAGACACACGGACACACACACGGATATGTTTCCAAAAATGCTTTTTTGGATTCAGGGGGTCTCAAAACATGTATTTCCGGTGAAATCTCAGTATCGAATTTTTGGGTGGGGTATACAATACTTCCCCTACTTACTATACGTAGTAGAGAAAGTAAAAATGCGTCAACCGGTTTTATTGATTTAGCCGCAAAAAAAAAAAATTGAGTTTTATTTATGGACGCTCTTTAACTACTATGGTTCTTAGCGTCCCATTCTATATTGGGCGTGAAACACCTGTAATTTTGCTCAGAGGCCTCTTTATCAGGCTTGAGGTTCTTTTACGTGCCGTAAATCTACGACACGGGACCACCGGCTTTACTTCCCTTCCGAAGGAAGCCGTGCTAACGATTTTTACGCCCGAAAAAACCCATCGCCCTCCGCCGGGTTTGAACCCGCGACCTTGGGAATTAGGAGGACGACTGATTTAGCCGCAGGTTCTGTTACTATACCATATGTACAAACGGAAGACTGCCTGTGCCGTCAGTCTGTGTGAACTACCACCAACCGGAGAATAAATGGATGGGTAGTATTTTTTTATTACCATTATTTCTTTTATTTCAAAAGAGATTAAGATGTAAATAAAACCCACGAAGTCATTAAGGAAACATAAAATTGAGAATGTGGAAAAGTAACTATCACACTTGCTATAGAATGGATGCTCTAAACAAACATATATACCACATGAAGTGCTGGACTTAACGAAGAGAATGCAAGCAAGCGAAATGAAGTTTCCTAAGAATTGGCTACGGATGAATGAAGCTGGATAAAATAGGAAAGGAGTACACAGGAGAGTCATTAAATAAGTACTTACCAAACATAATTACGTTCTCTGAACGATAAAATGGGAGAAAACAATTAAAACCAACTAGGGATGGACCTAGCAGAAGACGGACTGATACCGGAAGAGGTTTTTAAACCTATTATGGAATGGATTTTAATGATGGCGATGCCTTTTTGCTTTTTCTACTACGTATAGTAAGTATTGCATTCCACCCAAAAATTCGGTACCGAGATTTCACCGGAAATACATGTTTTGACGTGCTCTGAATCCAAATAAAGTATTTTTGGAAACATTGCCGTGTGTGTGTGTGTGTTTGTCTTTCTGTATGTCTGTCCTTCTGTCTCTGAACACATAACACGATAACGAAAAGCCGGATAAATACCAAACTTGGATGGAACACGAAGATTTTCAAGAACAAGAAAATATGGCTCTAACGATTTTGATTAAAATATCATATATTTAAGATATTTTATGGCAAATGAAATGAACATATTGAAATTTTTGGAAACGTCCCTAAAAGTCCTCTTCATTCTGAATGACCTTCGCAAACTGGTGAACGTTAGAGATAGACAAGATTTTACTACACAAAAAATACAAACGTTTATCTCGATTAACATGAAGCATACGGAAAATAAGCGTTTGTAAAAATAGATTGTACAAGAGTAGAGAAAGTCATGTGAGTGTAACACATCGGATTTTACTTTTATGAACTTGTATGTTTGTAAATGATACACTTCAGCACAGTGTTTTATAGCTTATGTGTTGCATTCACATGGCTTTCTCAACTCACTCTTCTACAAACTATTGTTACGGAAGTTTATTCTACTTTCTGCTTCTTGTTAATCGAGATAAACTTTCATTACACATTTCGTTGTGGATATAGACGGGATAGCTAAATAATTAAAATTAGTTTTATTTATGGACGCTCTTTAACTACTATGGTCCTTAGCGTCCCATTCTATATTGGGCGTGAAAGACTGGTAATTTTACTCAGAGGCCTCTTTATCAGGCTTGAGGTTCTTTTACGTGCCGTAAATCTACGCCACGGGACCACCGGCTTTACTTCCCTTCCGAAGGAAGCCATGCTAAGGGGTTTTACACCGGAAAACGTCCATCGCCCTCCGCTGAGTTTGAACCCGCGACCTCTGATACCACAGAGGTCGAGAGCGGAATAGTCAGATTTTAAAAATCTGATGTTATACATTCAGAGACTTTCTCTATCCTCTATCTTTAGTAGTGAGTATGATGGGCTCAGTCGACCACCATGTGGGACTGGAAGCAGAAACCGATGAAGACCAAGAACAACATGGGCAGACTACTTCAGACAAGTAGTGGGGCTACAGTGCTGCAAGGCAAAGAGCTGTTTGGAAAGACTATGAAGGACAATCAATAAGAAATAATACACTATGAACACACAATCTACCACTAGGTTAGGTTAATTTTAAGAATTATTCCCGGAAGTCTAAGTGAAATCCAATCTATGCAAGGACGCATATTCTTAGTGCTAACTCTGTACTCACGTGGAATAGCTCATCACGTGCATCTTTATAAAAGAGCTTCCCTCTCGCTGGAGGCCTTTGCCCTTTACGGGACACTTTAGGCTCTATTCATTCATTGATACAAACTGTTCTTACTAAAACTTATTTTTCAATCTAAAGGGTCTTTCAACAAGAGTGTCCTATCTTTAACATGTGATAGCTGCCATTGTTATTGAGTTACAGCAGTCATTTTTTACAGTTGTTATTGAAAAATAGCCATGGAACGTTACAGCATTCAACAACGCGTAGAAATTGTGAAAATTTATTATCGAAATGGATCATCTGTTCGCCAAACCTTCCGTGTATTGCGTGAAGTTTACGGTGTGAATAATCGTCCCTGCGAGAGAACGATTCGGGGTTTGATCGATAAATTTGAAAGAAGTGATTCTGTCAGCGATCAAAGAACGCCTGTACGTAATCGACGTAAGCGCTCCAACGAAAACATAGGCGCCGTTCGTGAGAGTGTACGCGAGAACGGAAACAAATCAATTGCTCGTCGAACGCAAGAATTAGGGCTTTCGCCGACCACAACTTGGCGAATTCTGCATCTGGACTTGAAGTTTCACGCTTATAAAATGGTGTTAACTCAAGAACTAAAGGCCAACGACCATAGGTTGCGCCGTGTATTCGCTGACTGGGTTATGGGGCAATTGGAAGTTGACTCGGATTTTTGTCGAAAAATCATCTTCAGCGACGAAGCCCACTTTTGGATGGATGGTTGTGTTAACAAACAAAATTGCCGCTATTAGAGCAATCACAATCCAATGCAGATTCAAGAACGAACACTTTATCCCCAAAAGGTTACTGTGTGGTGTGGATTTTGGTATACTGGAATCATTGGTCCATATTTTTTCCAATATGAAGATGGGGAAGCTCTGTCAATGGAGAAAGATACCGGACTCTTATAAGGGACTATTTTTGGCCTCAATTGGATGGTATGGATCTCAGAAACATCTGGTTCCAGCAATAGTGCCACATGTCATACTGCTCTCGAAACAATCGATCTTTCGAAGGAGAAGTTCAGAGGTTTTATCATTTCCCGTGGTTGTGATGTTAACTGACCCCCGAGGTCATGTGATTTAATGCCGTTGAATTACTTCTTGTGGGGTTATGTTAAATTTCGAGCTTATGTCAACAAGCCAGAAACAGCAAATGATCTTATGAATAACATCACGCGTGTTATTCGTGAGGTTGGACCTAATTTACATCAACCGTATACGAGCAACACAACGAAGTCGCGACGGTCACTTAACTGATGTTCTCTTCCACACGTGATGACATTAATTATGTTCCAAAATAAAAAAAGAAATAAACCTCTATCATTTATAGAACGTGTTTTATTTAAGTCTAGAGATAGGACACTCTTATTGAAAGACCCTATATTACATTTTAATCCAAATAAACCTTTTGGAGAAATAGTTACATTACACATGCGATGTCATGGAAACAGTATGGAATTTTAAGGCCAGCATATAGCGTCCAGTTGTTAAACATTTGACTATCGCTGTTCTGTTTGTATCTATAACGAAATGTGTAATGTAGCTGTTTCTGTAAAGGTTTATTTGGATTAAAATGTAGTAGATAGAAAAATAAAGTTAGTAAGAATAATTTGTACATCCACTAATAATGGTAGAGAAAGTCATGTGAATGTATCACATCGGATTTTTTCAGTCTGATTCTACATTTTCAACTAGTTGCACTACGTCTTCGAGGTAGTGTCTATCGCACCCTTTATTTTTTCTGGCTCATTAAAATCGTTGGTCATTGTAGTAAAATTATGGCATCTGAAGCTCCCTTTAATAGTCTTTTTTACTTCGTGGTATCACTACTCCGCCTATCTTTTTTAGTGTACCGCCATTAGTATATCTCTTCTTATTCAAACCACATAAGCATACGACTTACCTATCTCATGTTTTTAACAGCTCCCATAACCCGTTACAGAAGGCTAGGATAGTAAAACTGGAATGAATATCTTCTCTTTATTTAGGTATTTCCTATCTGAAGGCTAATATATTTTCACATTCTCTTTATTTCACAAAAATTCCTCACGATTATTTCTCATCGCAGTTAACAAACGGCGCAATAGTGTAGCCCACGTTTCTGTGGAATATCGGAACCAAATAAATGTTCAAGTATTCCTTATATCCTTTTTACTTTCTCTACTAGGTGGAGACTAGTTAGTCGTCCTCCGTGGACTAGTGGTACCGTGCTAGCCTCCAGTTCCCAAGGTCACGGGTTCAAACCCGGCGGAGAGCATTGGATTTTTCGGGCGTAAAAATCCTTAGCATGACTTCCTTCGGAAGGGAAGTAAAGCCGGTGGTACCGTGTCGTAGATTTACCTCAAGCTTGACAAAGCCTGGTCT
Organism: Deroplatys truncata; assembly: GCA_030765065.1. Taxonomy (NCBI): domain Eukaryota; kingdom Metazoa; phylum Arthropoda; class Insecta; order Mantodea; family Mantidae; genus Deroplatys; species Deroplatys truncata. The sequence goes on from CM060983.1 coordinate 219,125,091, forward strand.
TTCACGCCTAATATGGAATAAGACGATAAGAATCATAGTAATTAAAGAGCGTCCATAAATAGAGCTTCATTTAATTTACTAGGTATAGTTAGTAAGGGAAGTATTGCATTCCACCAAAAAGTCCGATACCGAGATTTCATCGCTAATACAAGTTTAGAGGCGCCCTGAATTTAAATAAAGCATTTATGGAAACATGTCCGAGTGTCTGTCTGTAAACAGCATAACTCAAAAACGAAAACTCAGATAAATACCAAACTTGGTATTTGAATTTAGCATCTTCCAAGGATGCGACACCAAGATTTCCAAGAAACTCCCTCCACCCCAGACAACCATTTAACTGGAACATTTTTAAAAAAATTGAATTTCTCAAAACTGGCTCTAACGATTTTGATTAAAATATGATATTTTAAAATAGTTTTATGGCAAATGAAATGTATATTTTAAATTTTGTGGAAATGTCCCCAAAAGTCCTTTTCATTGAATTACTTTCGCATAACTGGTAAGGTGTAAGAGAGACAAAATTTTACTATACAAAAAATGTAGATTTATGTCATACGCGTTTTGTTTTTTTTTGTTTTTTGTTTTTTTTGGTTGAGTGAACCGTTCCTGAGATATTTCTTGTTATTTGCTTGAATTTTCCAATACTTATACTTTTTCTCAAATGGGAATTCGTTATTCGGTTTTTTATGTCCTGGTAATGCAAAGAGAATGGAATACTCCACATAGCAACCAGCTCTTAAAATATTTGACTATCGCTTAAACCCTACCATATTCCCCTTGCATCTACAAGAAAATTAGCAATAAGATAGTTTCTGCAAATGCTTATCTCGATTATCATGAAGTAGATAGAGAATAAGCGTAAAAACAGTTTGTACTAGAGTAGGGAAAGTCATGTGAGTGCAACAGATCAAATCTTTTACTTTTTCTACTACGTATAGTAAGTAGGAGAAATATTGTATTCCACCCAAAAATTCAATACCGAGATTTCACCGGAAACACATGTTTTGAGGCGCCCTGAATCCAAATAAAGCATTTTTGGAAACATATCCGTGTGTGTGTCTGTGTGCATTTCTGCCTGTGAACACCATAACTCAAAAACGAAAAGTCGGATAAATACCAAACTTGGTCTTCGAGTTTAGTATCTTCCAAGGATGCAACACAAAACTTTTCAAGAAAATTCCCCTAACCCCAAGCAGCTTTGGTTGGAACATTTTTTGAAAATTATGATTTTTCTAAAAAATGGATCGAAGGATTTTGGTTAAAATACCATATATGAAGGTTATTTACATGACAAATAAAATGCATATCTTGAATTTTCTAGAAATAGCCTAGGAAGTCCTCTTTAATTGGAAGGAATTTTGTATAATCCTGCATAACGTATGACGAAAACGTACCACACAAAAAATGTAGAGCTCTTTAAAACACACAATTTACTTAAAATAAATTTATTTGTGGCATTAGCCATTTCTGAGATATCCGTTATTAATCGTTCAAATTGTTCAATACTGGTTATTCCCTTAAAGCCCCGTCGATTTTCAGTTGTTTCTTGCGATGTCATGGAAACATTATGGAATTTTAAGTCCAGTTCTTAAACATTTGACTATCGCTGTTCTCTTTGTATCTATAACGAAATATGTAATATAGCTATTTATGCAAAGGTTTATTTGGATTAGTAGATAGAAAAAAACTTATGTGTTACACTCACATGACTTTCTCTACTCTTGTACAAACTATTTTTACAAACGCTTATTCTCCATATGCTTCATGTTAATCCAGATGTTAATCTTATTGCTAATTTTCTTGTAGATGCAAGGGGAATTGCTAGGCTTTAAACGATAATCAATAGTTTTTAAGTGCTAGTTGCTATGTGGAGTATTCCATTCTCCTTGCATTATCAGGACCAAAAAAAATGAATAACGAATTTCCATTTGAGAAAAAGTATAAGTATTGGAAAATTTAAGGGAATAACAAGCAATATTCGAAAATGGTTCACTCAACAACAAGAATGTATATGACATAAATTGTGTATTTTAACGCGATTTACATTTTTTGTGTAGTAAAATTTTGTCTATCTCTTATGGTTTACCAGTTATGCAAAATTCGTTCACAATGAAGAATACTTTTGGAGACATTCCCAGAAAATTCCAGATATACATTTCATTTATCATGAAAATATCTTAAACTTATGATATTTTAATCAAAATCGTTAGGGTCATTTTTGAGAAAATTAAAATTTTCGAAAAATGTTCCATGTAAAGGGTAATCTGGGGGGGATTTTCTTGAAAAGCTTCGTGTCGCATCTCTGGAAGATACTGAACCTAAATACCCACTTTGGTGTTTATCCGACTGCTCGTTTCTGAGTTATGCTGTTCACAGCCACACAGACAGACGGACATGTTTCCAAGAATACTTTTTTGGATTCAGGAGGCCTCAAAACATGTATTTCCGGTGAAATCTCAGTATCGAATTTTTTGGTGAAAAGACACCTGCAATGTGCTAATGTGACGCTTATTGGACCAGTAACTAAGTAAACACTAGTGTTAGAGCTGATATACCCCGTGGCTGTATCAGGTACATGAACCACGGAATCTGTGAGTATCTCAAGTCTGAGATCCGACCAGCTGTCTTCTCATCAACCACAGCAAAGAATCTCCTCGCTGACAGTTCATTACAATGCAACATGCAAATGGTACCTGAAGAAGTTGTTGAGGTTAAGGTTCTAGATATATAATTATTCCATTTATTATCCACATTCACACCAGTTCAGCACAGATCACCACTCCTGAGTCTCCGTGGACTTTGAATATTCAGTAACTATCTAACCTCATTAAAATATCTTGAGGTTTTCATGATTTGTAATTAACATAATTTATGTTACGTGCATCTGGAAATGATAAAAACATGTAATGCTTGTCTCTAATTTTTCTTAATACATATGGTAATTTATTTCCCCACGATTTTCTTAGACACTGCGTTTTACTTCGATCAACCAATGTTAACAGAACTTTAAAAGAATGATCAAGTAATGAAGGATTCGAACCATTAATAACGGATATCTCGGAAATACCTTATGCTACAAAAAAGTTATTTGAAATAAGCTGTGTGTCTTAAAGAGAGCTACATTTTTTGTGTAGTACGTTTTCGTCTTTCGCTTAACGTTTAGCAGTTATCCAAAATTATACATAATTCTTTCCAGTGAAGAGAACTTCAAAGGCTATTCCTAAAAATTCAAGATATACATCTTATTTGTAATGTAAATAACTTTAATATGTAGTATTTTAATTAAAATCATTAAGAGCCACTTTTTAGAAAATCAGAATTATCGAAAAATCTTGCATGTAAAGGGTAGTTTAATGTGGGGGGGGGACTCTCCTCAAAATCTTCGTGTCTGACCTGGTACTCAGCCTAAATTACAAGCTTGGTATTTATCCGACTTTTCGTTTTTGAGTTATGCTGTTCACAGTCACACACACGCACCTTTTTCTAAAATATGATGTGTTACATCTACATGAGTTTCTCTACTCTCTATAGCTTACTAGTGGGCATACAAATTATTCTTAGGAAAGTTTGTTTCCTATCTACTTGATTTTAATCTAAATAAATATATGCAGAAACAGCTATATTACACATTTCGTTATAGATACAAAGAGAACAGCGATAGTCAAATGTTTAACAACTGGACGCTATATGATGGCCTTAAAATTCCATACTGTTTCCATGACATCGCGAGAAACAACTGAATGTTGACAGGACTATAAGGAATGATCAAGTAATGAACAATTCGAACCATTAATAAATTACGCATATCTCGAAATTGCTTATGCTACAAAAAAAATCTGATGTGTTACACTCACATGACTTTCTCTACTCTTGTACAAAATATTTTTACAAACGCTTATTCTCCATCTACTTCATGTTAATCGAGATAAACATTTGCAGTCTATCTTATTGCTAATTTTCTTGTAGATGTAAGGGGAATGTATATTTACAAGGGCAATTTAGAAATACAGTAGCCTTTAAGCACATACATATCTCTTAATAGCTGGTTGCTAGGTGCAGCACCATTCCCTTTCCCACAGATTAATACTGTTTGATATCCAAGACAAAAAAATGAATAACGAATTCCCATTTGAGAAAATAAGTATTGAAAAATTTAAGGGAATAACAAGCAATATCTCGAAAATGCTTCACTCAACAACAAAAATCTATATGACATAAATTGTGTATCTTAACGCGATCTACATTTTTAGTGTAGTAAAATTTTGTCTATCTCTTATGGTGTACCAGTTATGCAAAAGTCGTTCACAATGAAGAATAATTTTGGAGGCATTCCCAGAAAATTCAAGATATACATTTCATTTGTCATGAAAATATCTTAAACATATGATATTTTAATCAAAATCGTTAGAGCCATTTTTGAGAAAATTAAAATTTTCGAAAAATCTCCCATGTAAGGGGTACTCTGGGGTGGGGGATTTTCTTGAAAACCTTCGTGTCGCATCTCTGGAAGATACTGAACCTATATACCAAGTTTGGTGTTTATCCGACTGTTCGTTTCTGAGTTATGCTGTTCACAGACAGACACACACACAGACAGACACACACACGGATATGTTTCCAAAAATGCTTTTTTTTTTGGATTCAGGGGGTCTCAAAACATGTATTTCCGGTGAAATCTCGGTATCGAATTTTTGGGTGGAATACAATACTTCCCCTACTTACTATACGTAGTAAAGAAAGTAAAAATATATTTGCAATAAATTGTGTATCTTAGAGATCTACATTCATTGTGTAGTATGTCTTCGTCTATCGCTTAACGTTTACCAGTTATACAAGGTTATACAAAATTCCTTCCGAATGAAGAGGACTTCATAGGCTAATTCTAGAAAATTCTAGATATGCATCTTATTTGTCATGTAAATATTTTTAATACATGATATTTTAATCGAAATCGTTAAGAGCCATTTTTTAGAAAATAGAAGTTTTCAAAAATTTCCATGTGAGGAATAGTTTTGTATGGAGGGATTTTCCTGAAAGTCTTTGTGTCGCATCTTTAGAAGGTTTTCAATCTAAATACCGACTTTTCGTTTTTAAGCTGTGCTGTTCATACACACAGACCTTTTTCTAAAAATATGTGTTATATTCACCTGACATTCTCTACTCTCCATAACTTACTAGTGGGTATACAAATTATTCTTACGAAAGCTTGTTTCCTATCTACTTCATTTTAATCCAAGTAAAGCTTTGCAGACACAGCTACATTACACATTTCGTTATAAATACAAAGATCATAATGATATTCGATTTTTTAAGAACTGGACGCTATACGCTGGCCTTAAAATTCCGCATTCTTTCTATGACATCGCGAGAAATAACTAAATGTTGGAATGTTGACAGGACTTTAAAAGAATGGTCAAGTATTGAACTATTCGATCAGCTGATAATGGATGTGTCGAAAATGGCTGATAATACAAAAAGTTATTAGAAATAAGTTGTGCCTTTTAAACAGATCTATATTTTTTGTGTAGTACGGTTGTAGGTATCTATCGCTTAACGTTTACCAGTTACACAAGATTATAGAAAATTCCTTTCGAACGAAGAGTCTATTTCCAAAAAATTCAAGATATACATTTTATTTGTCATGTAAAATATTTAATATATAGTATTTTAATCAAAGTCATTGCATCCATTTTTTACAAAATCACACATTTCGAAAAATGTACCATGTAAAGGGTAGTTTGAAGGTGAGGTATTTTCTTGAAAACCTTCGTGTCGCATCTCTGGAAGATACTGAACCTAAATACCAAGTTTGGTGTTTATCCGACTGTTCGTTTCTGAGTTATGCTGTTCACAGACACACACAGTGATTGTTTGCATGTGTCGTTAATCTGAACTACAGCTACAACATTTATATTATAGCTTTCGTCAGCAATTGTAGACGAAGACAAACAGTTTTTCATGTTTATTTCTACGTCGTTGTTATGTTATATTTTATTTTTGCACCTAAGTTCAACGAATGAGAACATATAGCATGTAGTGTTACTCTTTGGTAGTTCGGCCAACTTTTGGGAGAGTGAAAGTATCCTGTCGGTCCATGGCTTGAAATTATGCTCGAGGAACAGAGGAACAGAGTAGTGGGGCTACAGTTGCCATTACCAACGTAATCAGCTGCTTTCATTACTGGCCACCCTTTATGCACATCGGAATAGATATTGAGGCAGTATTTTATATCACAACACTGTGAATGCCAGAGTGATTGTAGTGTAAATTAATATCATTGCATGACAATGATTTTAGATGTTTGTTAGCCATAAGCATTGTTAGGAAATAAATTTACACGGCCTCACTGAAACTGACAATAGGAGCGGGTAACAATGAAGCGATGGGGTGAGTTGTTTATCAATTAGAAGAGACAAACTAATGACGTCAGTGTAGCGCGCCTTTCTTTAGAAATGGAGTGAATATCTTCCCTAGAGCATATGTGTTTGTAATTTTGATTGGCTGACGAAACAGACGCTAATGTTGGCGCGATTTAGTAACCAATAGCAGCTCTATTATAATGTTTAGGCATATCGGGGTGAGGGAGTATAAATTCTTGAGCCAAATGCAAGTATCACGCAGTTCAACGGAATCATTCACGAGGTAAACGTCGCGCAGTTCTAAGAAATCTCTCTCGCGAGTTACACGTCAGGCAGTTCTAAGGAAGCATTCATGAGGTACACGTTACGCAATTCTACAGAATCTCTCGCGTCTTAAGGTTAGTTACAAAATGTGAAATACGCGAATTAATAGTGCGCGACAAATAAGTGATTATAGTTACATTCGAAAATATAACAGTTTCAGTCAGGCGTGTATCAAGATTAAATATGTGAAATTAATTAAATGTGATGGCAATAAAAGTGTAAAAACAAATTCTTTTATCAGTGTTATCTTTTAGTAACAACTCCTTTCCGTTTACACGCCCTGCTCAAGAGATATTTGCTCGACTGAGTAATAATAGCTAGCCGGATAACAAAGAACCCAAAATTCAAAATAGTAAAACAATAACAGGCGCTCAGCAAAAAAAAAAAAAACATAACACGACAGAATACTGCGACAATATATCTTGAATTTTCTATAAATAGACTGTAAAATTCTCATTTAAAATGAATTTTGTTTACTTTTGCATAATTGATAAACCTAAAGGACAGAGAAAAGTTTACTACACAAAGTATCTAGATCTCATTAAAACAAAAACAACTTATAGGTACGAGGCATGTTTTTAAAAGTAAGTACCGTTTTAACATTTTTCCGCTGCAGCGCTGCAGTCGTAATTTTGAGTATCACTTCTCCCATTCTTTAGAGAGCAAGACGCAGCTGTGAGCGAACGTCACTTTGTGTTTTCCTGTAGTTAGAGCGTTTCGAAATGTTCAAAAAAACAATCGAACGATCCGCGACTGTGAAGTGAGATCAGTGATTCGGTTTTTGAACGCGAGAAATGTTACGGCAGCAAACATTCATCGCCCATTATGTGAGGTTTATAGGGAAACAATAATGAGTGACAATGTCCAATGTCCAATGTTCAATGCTTGGAAACAATTTGACCACCCTCCTAAAGTCCGGATTTGGCACCAAGCGATTTTCATATGAAGAAATTCCTTGGTGGAAAGCATTTCAACGACGATGATGTTGTGAAGCAAGAAGTGCAGACTTGGCTTTCAACACAGGCGGCATCATTCTTTGACGAAGGCATACAGAGACTTGTTTCCCGTTACGACAATTGCCTGAATAACGGCGGTCACTGTGTGGAGAAGTAGTATAAGACGTAAGGCAATGTTCTGTTATTTGTTTAAAATTATCGATGCGTATTTTAAAAACACGTCTCGTATAACATACCATTCGATGAACATTAACCATTTCTAAAATATTCGTTATTGTTTGTTGGAATTTTAAAATAGTTTATACTTCTTGAATTAACAAAGTCGCCACCTGTTTCCTGAAAGAGAAAATCTCATCTGATTCTAACAACTTCATTTTGATCATATTAAACCTTGAACCGATTACAAGAATATATACTGTCAGCAGGTATCTATCTACATTCGCATTTTGTATACACTTTAAAACTGAATGGCTAATCTTAAGGAACTTTTCAATCATTTAACATATATTTAGATACCTAATTTGTTCCTTCAGTTTTAACCCAGTGAACCGCCGAGCGTCTCCGGGAGCGACAGCGGCAGCAGCGCTGTATTTCACCGCGAGTCCGCCGGCTTGTTACGCCGATGTCCGAGACATTGAGTCGCCTTTGGATGCAAGTAGATGGAAAATAATGAGACGCGTGTCTAATATTGTTTGAATTTTGTAAATATATAGTAATATACTAAAGTGAGAAAATTTTACGTATGCTTATGTGTATATAGGGTAATCTAAAAACTATTAAAATGATTTCGATAATTCTTTCAGGATGTCTCATTCTTTTTGATGGACATTGTCTATAAATACTTTGATTTTCCTTAGGAATGCCATGCAGTAGAAAATAGTTGCCACTTCACAGAAAACGCATGAAAAATAAAACACAAATACCACCGATATTTCATTCCATACAATTTATTATGTGGGAAAGTAGACAGATAATGTATCTTTATTGATTTCAAATTATTGAAGTTATTACGCAAATATTTAGTGTATGGGTCATTGACCGTACAAGCATATTTAAGGTACAAGTGTGGTGACAAAATAAACAACAGAAAAATAAACAAAACAAAAAGAACAAGAAAAAGGAAAATAGAGATAAATTACCTTTGTCTAACTGAACAAATTTGACCTAGCTTCGCGCACTTTAGCCAACAAATTGCCCATGTTTTGCCAGTTACTCTGGTCAGCCAGTAGCTCCCAACATGCCAATCTCTTTCTTGAGAGACTTAAGAATTTTTCTTTGAGTTTAACCGTTCGCTGGTTCTCCCACTGTTCACATTCCGCCAAAATATGTACCCAGTCCTCATCCAAATCACAGAATAGGCAGATTCTCCTGCCAGAATCGTCAGTCATTTTCTGTGCCCTCCAGCCCCCCAGTCTAAACCATGCCATTCCTGATCCTTCCTTTCTTCCTAAGTTAAGTATATGTGCCTCTTTACCCCAGTTCAATTTTATTTCATTTGCTAGACTTAGAGGAGGTTTAATTTTAGAATCCGATTCTATTACCTGTTGGTTGATGTCTCTTAGTCTTCTTTTTACACCTTTCCATATGTTTTTGTCATTTGTTTCAGCTCTTTGCCATACTTACCCCATTCCTATTCTCCTCAAACCCATGACATTAGTTGTGTTTTGTTTGAATGGTCATTTTACGGTCAATTTAATTTTTACTTTCTCTACTACGTATAGTAAGTAGGGGAAGTATTGTATTCCACCCAAAAATTCGATACCGAGATTTCACCGGAAATACATGATTTGGACCCCCTGAATCCAAAAAATGTATTTTTGGAAACATGTCCATGTGTGTGTCTGTCTGTCTGTGAACAATATAACTCAGAAACGAACAGTCGGATAAACACCAAACTTGGTATTTAGGTTCAGTATCTTCCAGAGATGCGAAACGAAGGTTTTCAAGAAAATCCCCCTCCCAGACTACCCTTTACATCGACGATTTTTCGAAAATTTTAATTTTCTCAAAAATAGCTCTAAAGATTTTGATTAAAATATCATATGTTTAAGATGTTTTCATGACAAATGAAATATATATCTCGAATTTTCTGAGAATGTCTCCAAAAGTGTTCTTCATTGTGAACGACTTTTGCATAACTGGTAAACCATAAGAGATAGACAAAATTTTACTACACAAAAAATGTAGATGGCGTTAAAATACACATTTTATTTTATATACATTTTTTTGTTGTTGAGTGAACCATTTTCGAGATATTGCTTGTTATTCCCTTAAATTTTCCAATACTTATACTTTTTCTCAAATTCGTTATTTTTTTTTTTTGTCCTGGTAATGCAAAGAGAATGGAATACTCCACATAGCAAGCAGTTCTTAAAATGTTTGACTATCGCTTAAAGCCTACCAGTTCCCCTTGCATCTACAAGAAAATTAGCAATAAGATTGATATCTCGATATCTCGACTAACATGAAGCATATGGGGAATAAGCGTTTGTAAAAATAGTTTGTACAAGAGTAGGGAAAGTCACGTGAGTGTAACACATCAGATTTTTTAAATAGGAACCTACATTTTCTATGTTGTTTTCTCATTCCTCATAAAAAACCAAACAACATTTGTATATAGCACTTTGCAATTGTTCCTACACAAACGTAAATAACAACGAAAATTCTGAATGGCTACGTACGAAGGGCGTATGGACCCATTCAACACAGTGCAGCAGAATAATAGTAGGTGAGGAGGCAATGAGGCATTGTGAGGTGGATCCACTGGTAGGTAGTACGTATTACTCGCGCAAAACTTCTGGACTCGTGACCTTGATTGCCACCCCAGCTGCCGAGCCTAGGAATGGTTTATGTTTAGCTTAATCAACGAAAGCGATATAATACCTTTGCTTACTCACAGTGCGTAACACATACAGTCTGCATAGAAAGTGTCTGCATCTGGTTGTAATTTAAAAGAGAGCTGCAGTATCTAAATAGTACTTATTTCATATTTGTTATATTTATAACCATGGCTCCTATGTTTTCAAAGTTAAGTGGTAAGGTGTTACATAGTCAAAGTAGGGAAATAATTGCAAATGTGATCGACTTCATGAAGCAAGAAGCAGAGATGAAGGAAGAAATTATATGTTCATCCGAGTTCCACAAAAGCCTTAAGAGAGTGAAAGAAAGAGTAGTCAAAGCAACTGGTGTTTCATCGAGTTCCGTTTCCAGAGCTCTCAAAGATAAGAAAAAAAACATAGGATGAAAGAGTACCATAAGAGTACACACCTGGGAAGAAACATAATGTCCCTAAACGTATTACAGAAATAGACGATATCGAATGCGTCATTCGGCGCACGATTCACAATTCCTATGTGGAAGAAAAAACTGTGCTAACAATAAGCAGATTGCTCATCCAGCTGAAACACAGCAGAAACTTACAAAGTTGTGCTACAAATCTCAGAAAAATTATTAAAGATTTAGGGTTCAAGTGGAAGAAACCGAAATCAAATAGAACTCTAACAGAAAAGCAAAATAAATAAATAAATAAAATAAAAAATAATAAAATAAAAAAAATAAAAAGTAAATGTTGCCATGATAGCTTAGTCGGTTAGACCAACGGCACGGAAAGCCTAAGATCCGTGGTTCAAATCCCGGCTATGGCATTGAATTTTTCAGTCTGATTCTACCTTTCCAAATGAGTATAATTTTATATGTACTTATATCAGTGTGTACTTATATCAGCATTAATTTTTAAGGTGGTGCTACAAATTTCAGAACAATACTATAGTGTATGAAGATGAGTCATACATACACAGCAGTCGTACAGCATCTAAAAGTTGGAGTGACGATAGCGAATTAGGTGGCAGGTTCCTGTTGCTAAAGGGCAAATACTTATTATCGTTCATGCTGTTGGAGAGATCGGCTTCGTTCCAAATGCCCTTCTTTTACAAGTTGCAAAAACAACAGGAGATTTTCATCAAGAAATGAATACAGAAAAGTACATGAAGTGAATCAACGCCATGTTGAGACCTAATATGCCTGCTGGGTCTGTTCTGGTCATCGACAATGCTTTACAATGCGTCAACACTCAATTGACAAACCACCTACCTCAAATTCATTGAAAGAAGAAATGAGAGCTTGGTTACTTAGACATAATATAGCTTTAGATGAAAGCATGAGTAAAACAAAGCTATATAACTTAATTAAAACCAACAAACAGCTTCAGACGTCATACATACTTGACCAGATAGTAATACAACATCGCCATAATGTATTTAGACTCCCATCGCATCACCCAGATCTAAACCCAATCGAATTAATCTGGGCTGATATAAAAAATGGGTGGCATGCAGAAATATGGCTTTTAAATTAAAATATGTGGAGCAGTTATAACGCCAGCAATTTGCTGAAATTGGAAGGCCAGAATGGGAAAATGTATGTCGACATGTTGAATAAATTAAGAATCATTATTTCGAAAAATACGGAATTGCAGAAAATCAAATAGAAAGAATTCTCATCCAAAATAATGGTGCAGAAAGTAGTGACAGCAGCGATGACGGTAATAATGTGAGTGATTCCGCAGAAGAGGAAGGGTTGTTAGGTGTGGAAGAATTGGAGGCAATGATTGACAGCGTTTTTTATATTAAGCGCTTTTTACAGCGTGGATTTTAATATACTGTATATAACTAAGTTTATCAGCGCAAAGCAGTGCATAACCGGTGTGGATATTTGACGATGACTGTCCCACGCACTCCTGCAGTATGCAGTCCACCTGTCACCACCTGATCTGGTAAGCAACTCGCATCATAGCTCTCATTAAGATTTTCACGTGTCTAGAACTGTTGCGCCAATTATACCTACAATTAGAGATCACGAGTAACGGCCATCAGTTTCATTCAAGTCGTTTAACATTTGAAGCGCACGCAGTTGACTGTGGTTCCAAATGAATCAGCTATTTCAACCAGAAAATGTGGAAGTGGTTCTCATTTGCGGGGAATCTAGGAGAGATGTGGAACAAGCTGCTCTTCTGTACACGGAGAGGTTTCCTGATAGAAGAACTCCATCAATAGCTTCATTTTATCGTGTAATAGAACAATTATCTGAAGAAGACAGTGTCCAGCCAAAGAAAAGAAGGCGCATAAGAACAATTACATCAGTTGCGGTGATAGCTGCACTGAATTATTAACTTTTATTCAAGATATTTCTTTCTACAACGCTTAATTTTGGAGATATTGTACAGTCTCAAATGGCCCACCTTGCATATGGTTAACATTTAGCAACTAAGAATGCGGTACAGGGTTAACCACTGTTACGTCAATCAAGCGCGGGAGATCCGTCGTTTAAATGCCGGCAATAACATTGAATTTTTCAGTCTGATTCTACCTTTCTAACCTTGTCCTACACATGGCTTGTGTGAAAGAACAATAATAATTATCATTGATTGACCTAATTGTTGGTTAAACTATGAAGTCCAGGACTTAAAGTAGTCACCACATTGTAAGTCGCCATTGAGGCATGTCATCGCAAAATGAATTTGAGATCTCCTTGTGGCTTACCGGGAAAACGCGGGTGTGTTGGGGAATTTAATGTCATGCCGATACGTTGCCAGGTAGCTCAGCTGGTTTATGCAACCGTACGAGAGCATATATTCCTGTTATTTCTGCAAGGGTTAACTATGGTGGGTATAGAAAACCGAGTGAATGTAACACATCATAACATTTTTACTTTTTCTACTACGTATAGTAAGTAGGGGAAGTATTGCATTACACCCAAAAATTCGATACCGAGATTTCACCGGAAATATGTTTTGAGACCCCCTGAATCCAAAAAAAAGCATTTTTGGAAACATGTCCGTGTGTGTGTCTGTGAACAGCATAACTCAGAAACGAACAGTCCGATAAACACCAAACTTGGTATTTAGGTTCAGTATCTTCCACAGATGCGATACGAAGGTTTTCAAGAAAATCCCCCCACCCCAGATTACCCTTTACATGGAACATTTCTCGAAAAGTTTAATGTTCTCAAAAGTGGCTCTAACGATTTTGTTTAAAATACCATATCTTTAAGATATTTTCGTGACAAATAAAACGTATATCTTGAATTTTCTGGGAATGTCTCCAAAAGTATTCTTCATTGTGAACGACTTTTACATAACTGGTAAACCATAAGAGATAGACAAAATTTTACTACACAAAAAATGTAGATGGCGTAAAAATACACAATTTATGTCGTATATATATTTTTGTTGTTGAGTGAACCATTTTCGAGATATTGCTTGTTATTCCCTTAATTTTTTTATGTCCTGGCAATGCAAAGAGAATGGAATGCTTTACATAGCAACCACCTCTTAGAACATTTGACTATCGCTTAAAGCCTATCATATTCCCCTTGCATCTACAAGAAAATTATCAATAAGATAGCTTCTGCAAATGTTTATCTCGATTAATATGAAGTAGACGGAGAATAAGCGTTTGTAAAAATTTCTGTATAAAGTAGAGGTTTATAAGGTAGGTGCTTAATTTTACTTATTTCTAACATCACTCTGACAATGTCTCTTTGTTAGCAGAATTATGTGTGTAAGTTTGTTTTGTTTTTTTCTTTCAGGAAGTTCCTGACGCAGATTATTTAAATATTTTGGGTGATAAAGCATACAAGTTAGTGTGGCATTATTCTACTAAAATGTGAAGCACTTCACAAGTATCGTTCATAGTAAAGGGAAAGACTTCTAAAATATATTTAGTATAAATGTCATGACGTGAGAAAAGTTAGTGCACTCATTATATCTTTCAGCTTAGTGAAGACATTGGCCCAAAATTACGGCAACCCGGAAGCATAACTTAATATAACCTAAACATAAAAGTTTCAGATATTACGCAGCTGGTAAATGCAAGCTGCAATCAAAATTCATACCGGTATGTTGTTCTCATAAAAGTCGCTATGCACAAACACCAGCATAAAACACTTTTGCTTTGTGCTCATAAAACATGTCGAGTCGTACGTAAATACCTAAATGCTCCCAGAAGCTACAGCCAAAAGCAATTCCTCATGGTGACTCAGTGTTTATTTTCGACGGTTGGCTGCCCTAATGCGCTAGGTGCAGATATACTTCATAACATTGGTTGAAGAGCCAGTAAATTCCAATTGGGGGACACCTCGGTCCATTTCCTGCGAGCCCATTGCTTCTAATCGCCTCGATATAGGCGCATTACCAGCCGCAATTAGTTTGTTTTGGCACCCGCCGAAAGCTACACGCATAAAATGGAAAAATAAACCGGTTTACAAGGCGCGAGATAAATAGGGTGTAACGTTAAGTGCGAAGAACCATCATAATTTACGAGTCTGGACCAAGTTGCAAAGGAATTCCTCGTGCTGCCATTCTCAGTCCACGTTACACCAGCGAGTATACAAAGTGACAGCTGAAGCACCACGTTGTGGATTTATAGTTAACTGGCGTTCTTGTTTTCTTTTCACTGCCATTTTTTGGAGTCCTCTCCCTCTGCTATCTTCGGATACTTTTAACATCTGGCAGTGCCCCACAACACTTTCTTGAGGGGAAGAGGAAAATTTTGAGACACATGTAATCTTGTTATACCTGACTGATTGGGCTTTAAGATTTACTCCAAGCGGATAAATAATGATGTGGAAATTTTAAGACGGTAACTAAGTCCAGAATCTTGTAAGCTATTTTTCCACACAGACAAACAACTGTCATTTATAACGGGGAGAGAGAATGTTAGGATATCTAAGCGTTTGCACTTGTTTCTAGCGTACAACACTAGCAGTGAAGTTACCAAGCGGGGCTATGCCTGTGGCGCGCACTCGGGACGTCCCGACAGCCCACTTTCACCTATGGGTTTTTACTTTCTCTACTACGTATAGTAAGTAGGGGGAGCATTGCTTTCCACCCAAAAATTCAATACCGAGACACAGGAAATACATGTTTTGAGGACTCCTGAACCCCAAAAATGTATTTTTGGAAACATGTCTATGTGTGTCTGTCTGTGAACAGCATAACTCAGAAAATAACAGTCGGATAAACACCAAATTTGTTATTTAGGTTTAGTATCCTCCAGAGATGTGACACGAAGGTTTTCAAGAAAATCCCCCCACACCAGATTACCCTTTACATGGATCATTCTTCGAAAATTTTAATTTTCTCAAAAATGGCTCTAACGATTTTGATTAAAATATCATATGTTTAAGATACTTTCCTAACAAACAAAATGTATATCTCAAACTTTCTGGGAATGTCTCCAAAAGTATTCTTCATTGTGAAAGATTTTTGCATAACTGGTAAACCATAACAGATAGACTAAATTTTACTACACAAAAATGTAAATCGTGTTAAAATATACAATTTATGTCATATATATTTTTTGTTGTTGAGTGAACGATTTTCAGGATATTGCTTGTTATTCCCTTAAATTTTCCAATACTTATACTTTTTCTCAAATTCATTATTCATGTTTTTTTGTCCTGGCAATGCAAAGAGAATGGAATACTCCACATAGCAACCAGCTCTTAAAATATTTGACTATTGCTTAAAGCCTAACAATTCCCCTTGCTTCTACAAGAAAATTAGCAATAAGATTAACATCTCGATATCTCGATTAACATGAAGTAGATGGAGAATAAGCGTTTGTAAAAATAGTTTGTACAAGAGTAGAGAAAGTCTTGTGAGTGTAACACATCAGATTTTTTTCGGGAGTTTTCCTGGGTCGTCAGACGAATGCTGAGTGCTTTCTTTCATCCCCCGGATTTCTTGTCCCTCCATTTCGTTCCATTTTTCATTTCATTCATCTTTCATCCAGTTGCTCTTTTCAGGGTGGGAAGTGTCGGCGATGGTGTTTCGGTGGGGTGTGGTAGGGGAAAAGGATGCTCTTTGTGACTCTCTCCGTCCCTCGGCTTTCGGCTAGCTGCCCTAGAGGGGCATTGGAGCCCCTCTGTGTCGGGTGGGGTTCCCTGTCTGCCGGGGTGTTTCTATCCGGAAACTTAGGGATCCTGTCACTGTTGTGTCGTCGCTCCTGGTTCCGGCCGCCCGGTGTCTGCTCTTGCCTCATCCGTCCTCCCGAGGACGCATAGGTTCAAAATGCGCCAAAGAAAATCTCAATGCACCTCGCGGCTGTCACATTATTTATCGTCGTACGTGGCCTTGAGAAGCCATGGTCACTTCATTATTTGCTTTAGGCCACGATGCAAGGGTGCGCCACTCCTTCTGCTAAATATTTGCACCAATAACCACAACAAAGGCAACAAAATGGCGTGAAAACGAAATATATATTTACGTTGTTGATCATATTGGCTAAAAACGAAAGAGGTAGAGTGAGTGCATTCAGTTTGTCATACAGACCTCTTATCGTGATAGGTAGTCCATACTTTATTGGATAGTGCAGGACACACCTTTAAACTGTTTAAAAGCTAAGGGGAAAACTTGATGAGCGCGCAGGTTAGCAAAATGTAGAATGTGCACTGTGAGAAGATTTCCAAATTAAACCTTGAATGGCATTCGTTAAATGCATAGCAGTACTTTATACCAAAAATATCTGATGTGTTACACTCACATGACTTTCTCTACTCTTGTACAAACTATTTTTACAAACTGTTATTCTCCATCTATTTCATATTAATCGAGATAAGCAATTGCAGAAACGATCTTTTGACATGCAAATAGAATTACACTTTACACATAGCGACCAGTTCTAAAAATATTTGACTATCGCTTAAGGCGTACTATGTTCCCATTGTTTTGTAATTGCAAGGGTAATATAGAAAAACAGTAACCTTTAAGCATAGAGATATCTCTTAATGGCTGGTTGCTAGGTGCAGCACCATTCTCTTTGCCACAAATTAATACTCTTTGCATATCCAAGACAAAAAAATGAATAACGAATTCCCATTTGAGAATATTATTGAAAAATTTAAAGGAATAACAAGCAATATCTCGAAAATGGTTCACTCAACAAAAAAAATGTATATTACATAAATTGTGTATCTTAACGCGATATACATTTTTAGTGCAGTAAAATTTTGTCTATCTCTTATGGTTTACCAGTTATGCAAAAGTCGTTCACGATGAAGAATACTTTTGGAGACATTCCCAGAAAATTCGAGATATAAATTTCATTTCTCATGAAAATATCTTAAACATATGCTATTTTAATCAATATCGTTAGAGCCATTTTTGAGAAAATTAAAATTTTCGAAAAATGTTCCATGTAAAGGTAATCTGGGGTGAGGGATTTTCTTGAAAACCTTCGTGTCGCATCTCTGGAAGATACTGAACCTAAATACCAAGTTTGGTGTTTATCCGACTGTTCGTCTCTGAGTTATGCTGTTCACAGACACATACACAGACACACACACACACACACACACACACGTACGGACATGTTTCCAAAAATGCTTTTTTGGATTCAGGGGTCTCAAAACATTTATTTCCGGTGAAATCTCGGTATGGAATTTTTGGGTGGAATGCAATACTTCCCCTACTTACTATACGTAGTAGAGAAAGTAAAAATAAATAGAACTGTATTCTCAGTGGTATCAATGCTTGTTGCTGCGTAGAAGCAAACATAACTAAATAATAAATACATAAATTAACATCTTTTCCCTCTAATTCAAACTATGTATAATTGGTTAATATACCTTTACTAACACACTGCTGTTCATAGAAATACAACGGGATTATAGACAAAAATATGACCCAATTTTATTGCAATAATATGTATGTCATATTCAGTAAACCATATACATATTTATCTCTAGTTTCTAAACATGATCAGTCAATTATAACAAAAGAGTAATTTGCATTTAGTAAACGAATATCTTCATCTGTGGATGTTTTACGGTGAGTGCCCACTTTCAGACGAGTATGTAGACCGTCTTCCCCTGGAATATTTTTATCCAGTAATTTACTATAAAACACTTTATGCACTGCCGTTGCAATTGCTGTAACAGTGCGACCAGCCTCCAAAATACCCACGATACGTCCACGAGTAATTTCGCTAGTATACGGCATGACTGGTTCTGAGACAATAAACATGTTTTGGTTTCAATAACACCAGAAAAAGTAAAGGCATCAAACTCCCCTCTTTTCCCCCTTATTGCTGTGTTATCAAACCACCATGCTCTGCGATAGGTAAGGTGAAGGACACGCCTCAAAAAATCCAGAAAACGATACAAAATCTGTCGAAGATTTTCTTTGGTGCTGTTTGTACAATGTCCACTCTGTAGTCAGTTCAATCCAGTACAGTGAAGCTCTCGACATTTTTCTGAGAACGTTGCAATTGACAGATGAGGAAGTTTCCAAGTCATATCTGGGGATAAGGGTGCAGACGACGGGAGAGGGGTCCCAAAACCGGGCCAGTCGGCCTCTTATGCTTCTACCATGATCCCCGGGAGGGAGGGATGAGGGGAGAGATCCGAAGGATGATCAGATCCGAATGATGAGAGGCCGAAGCACAGATGGGGTCCCTAATGTTTCCAAATTTAACGTTTCCAACTCCGCCCGAGCTCACTCTATAGGGCCCCGAGCCTCCGGAAATCCCGCCCGAAAGCACCCAGAGGGAGGTTGCAACCGAGCAACTTCCACAGAATGCACAGCCACCGTCCAGACGAAACCCGCCGAACATCGCTGCCTATCCTACAACTCTGAAATGGATTACAAGAAGGGTACAAGAAATGGGTGGAAGAAGAGTCATGGTGGATGATGAACCACCGTAGCATTCGCCCGCCGACCCGGGAAAACCACGAAAACCCATGAGTTAGAGTGGGCGGCCGCGGGGATCGAACCCGAGATCTCCCGAATGCCGCGACACTTCGCTCGGAGAATCTGAGGGTAGGACTGTCAGGTCCTGTAATGAAACATATGCGATTTTACATAAGAGAGAAAAATGTAATGTTTCACATTGAGAATATTATTTACGAACTGTGTTTCTTGGCAGAAAAGTAGTCATATCACGTTACCTTGGGATGATGAAGTATCTGGCGGAATGAGAACTAAATTATTCGGAGGAAATTCGCCCAGATCATGTTTTATTCCCCATATTCTATTCTTGGGCGGAACTCAGATTGCGTCATTTGTCTCTATGTGTTATCTTCTGATACGTCCCCTCGAGGCAGTAGCGGCTCGTGAGAATACCTTTTCTGTGTTGACAACAGTTTAGGGTCGGATAGCCCTTAAAATGTGAAATAGGATATTAATTATGATTAAGACAACTTGATATAACTTCAGCCGCCCTAAACAACAATAGCAATGATTAAATAATAATAATAATAATAATAATAATAATAATAATAATAATAATAATAATAAAAGTTGTCTGACAAAAAATAAGGTTATTTCTGTAGATGTTTGTTTTGCAAATAATAAATGTACAGTGTTTTCGGACAAGAACGAAGTAATGTGTAAATTAAATTGCAACTGAGATTATAAATGGTCTGGAGAAGCCGAGAGAAGTTTCCGTGCTCGTGCACGTTACCTATTTCTGCCGTAGTGTGCTACCATCTAGTGGCATTAACATAAAATTGTAGTGATAGTATGGCAACACACCGCGGGAGAAGCTTTCTGCACGCCTTCAAGTGTCCACGACCGTATGTATTCGACGACGACGATATATTGGCGGGCTGAGGGCAACCCGAAGGTGTGTTAGGCGTGTACCTGCCCTAATTAGGGCTTAACCACGTAGTGACGGGATATGGGGTTTGCAGGGTGGCGGTTGAGAGTTTTGTAGGGGAGAGAAAGGAGGTAACAAATTTTGTTTCTCAACGGTTGTCGGCCATTGTGCAACGGCCCTTGTGCACCGCTGGTGCTAGTAATTTTGCATTTTTAAAGTTTAGGGGTAGTAATTTTGAAGTCCAAGCTATTCTTGAAGGTATTGTATAGGAGATCAGCCTTAGTTCCTGGCGGAGGTGCTCCGTTGTTACCGGATATGTCCTCAAGCGGCGTGAGAGACCGAACGACGGCGCTCTGATGGTGTGGCAACTGGTCGCCTAATTTCATCCTCCACATAAGGAAGAGATGAGGCTTTGTGAAGCAGTCTCACGGGAAAGGAGCGGTTTACAGAATAGATAACCCGAAGGCCCCTATACTGCACCCGTTGCAGAAGCAGCAGACTGCAGTCTGCAGCCATACCCCAGATCTCGCAGGCGTAGAGCAGGACGGGGATTATGAGAGCTCGAAGAAGGTGTAACTTAAGAGGGACAGGTATCCCCGACCTCAGCATTGGATACAATGAAGCAAGTTAACTAGAGTATAGTAGCCCCAGTATGTATTCGACTCATAAGCTCGAAGGTTATAAGCGCTTGGAGACGGAGCCCCGAAGGTAAACGAACGTTACGGAGTTTTACGGAGATTACCGATATCCACCCGAAGGTTAATAGATGTCTATCAGCTGATACCTGTTTCAATTTTGATGTATGATGTGACGAAAATAGTTTGGTTTTGGATATGTGTATTAGTGTTGTGCTAATATAATATTTCCAACCATTATAGCAAATAAATAAATTACGACATAACGCTTCTTTTTGCAAAATAACTTAAACATTTTATACACATAAATTCTCCATACGTTACGTACTATGTGTACCTGCGCATTGGGATTTCATTTGTTTTTAACTGGCCAATGATATTTTTACACCTACTTCTAATTTAGGCAACATAACGCGGGTTAGCCAACGTCAAAATTCGATAGAGTAAACATTATCTAAATGCATATCCATTACATTTCCAATCCTTCTTGTGCACAGTGTTCATCCCCTTATTTAATGGCACACATTAAATTTGTTCTTTGTTCTTTTTTACTTTCTCTACTACGTATAGTAAGTAGGGGAAGTATTGCATTCCACCCAAAAATTCTATACCGAGATTTCACCGGAAATACATGTTTTGAGGCTCCTGAATAAAAAAAAGTATTTTTGGAAACATGTTCGTCTGTGTGTCCGTGTCTGTGAACAGCATAACTCAGAAACGAACAGTCGGATAAACACCAAACTTGGTATTTAGATTCAGTATCTTCCAGAGATGCGACACGAAGGTTTTCAAGAACCACTCCACCCCAAATTACCCTTTACATAGAACATTTTTCGAAAATTTTTATTTTCTGTAAAACGGCTCTAACGATTTTGATTAAAGTATCATATGTTTAAGATATTTTCATGACAAATGAAATGTATATCTTGAATTTTCTGGGAATGTCTCCAAAAGTATTCTTCATTGTGAACGACTTTTGCATAACTGGTAAACCATAAGAGATAGACAAAATTTTACTACACAAAAAATGTAGATCGCGTTAAAATACACAATTTATGTCATATACATTTTTTGTTTTTGAGTCAACCAGAGATATTGCTTGTTATTCCCTTAAATTTTCCAATACTTATTTTCTCAAATGGGAATTCGTTATTCATTTTTTGTCTTGGGTATGCAAAGAGTATTAATCTGTGGCAAAGGGAATGGCGCTGCACTAGCAACCAGCTATTAAGAGAATGTATGTGCTTAAAGGTTACTGTATTTCTATATTGCCCTTGCAATTACAAAACAAGGGGAACATAGTACGCCTTAAGCGATAGTCAAATATTTTTAGAACTGGTCGCTATGTGTAAAATGTGTAAAAATCTTTGCATGTCCAAATATCGTTTCTGCAAATGTTTATCTCGATTAATATGAAATAGATGGAGGATAAGAGTATGTAAAAATAGTTCGTACAAGAGTAGAGAAAGCCGTGTGATACACTCACATCAGATTTTTTAATTTACACCGATTTTGCTGTTCTTTGTAGTTTTTGCCACTGTTTTTTTGAGGTAATAGCCAGTTTTGAGTTGCATATAAACAAAATACAAATAGCCCTTTCACCGGAGGAATTTGCGGGCGTTGGGATGAGGTTAGGAAGCACATTTACTGCCAATTTCTTCCAGTTTCATGTTTCCAGCTTGCGACTATAGAGAAACTAACGACTGTTTCATGTCATGGGCGCATGCTCATTTATTTTCGGCATTCCGTCAACTTCGGGTATTCCGTCTCCAAGCGCTTGTGCGCAAAAGCTCCTTAAAACGTGCACAAATCAAGATGTGCTATCGACCATATTACCACATTTCATCAAATTTAGAGTAGTGTGGTAGATTTAAACGCCGTAGACTGTAAATTATCGCGTACACATTACGTTTTCTAGCATTCAAAGAAAGAATAACCAATAAATCCGAAAGGTCAAAAGTGAAGGAGGAACACGGGACGCCTCGGGAGGTAGGAAGGGATGCGGTGAGAGGAGACAGAGAGTGGACAGGGCGCCTACCGTTTACAGGTTTCAACTCCCCGGATGGCAGCTGGTGCAGGCTGCTCCCCTCCCCTGTGAGTTTACATATCCCCTAAGGGGCCCGGGACCGGAAGATCGCCCCCATTTCGAGGGACGAAAGTCCGACTCAGAGCATCCTTTTCCCCTGCCATGCACACGCCGAGACCTCCTGCCGACACTTGCAACCCCGTGAGAGGACAAACAGATGCAAGGTGAAGTGAAATGAGAATGGATTGACAGGAAATTCTGGGGATGTAATGATCCTTTTTATTCGCATAGCGACCCGGAGAAACCCCCCAAAAAAACCCATGGGTCAGGAAGGTCGGCCGCGGGAATCCTGGTCTTTGCTCAGGAATATTACTCCGCATCAAGAGCTATGACAGTGTAAGAACTAATGGCAAATTGTCTCCGATCTAAGGGCTTGTAGGGAGTAGCGTAGTAAGAAAAATCTGATGTGTTACACTCACATGACTTTCTTACTCTTGTACAAACTATTTTTACAAACGCTTATTCTCCATATGCTTCATGTTAATCGAGATGTTAATCTTATTGCTAATTTTCTTGTAGATGCAGGGGAATTACTAGGCTTTAAGCGATAGTCAAATATTTTAAGAGCTGGTTGCTATGTGGAGTATTCCATTCTCTTTGCATTACCAGGACAACAAAAAATGAATAACGAATTCCCTTTTGAGAAAAAAGCATAAGTATTGAAAAATTTAAGGGAATAACAAGCAATATCTCGAAAATGGTTCACTCCACAACAAAAATGTATATGACATACATTGTGTATTTTAACGCGATCTACATTTTTTGTGTAGTAAAATTTTGTCTATCTCTTATGGTTTACCAGTAATGCAAAAGTTGTTCACAATGAAGAATGATATGCATTTTATTTGGCATGAAAGTATCTTAAACATATGAAATTTTAATCAAAATCGTTAGAGCCAATTTTGAGATGATAAAAGTTTTCGAAAAATGTTCCATGTAAAGGGTAATCTGGGGTGGGGATTTTCTTGAAAACCTTCGTGTCGCATCTCTGAAAGATACTGAACCTAAATACCAAGTTTGGTGTTTATCCGACTGTTCGTTTCTGAGTTATGCTGTTCATAGACACACACACAGAAATGTTTCCAAAAATGCTTTTTTTTGGATTCAGGGGGTCTCAAAACATAAATTTTCGGTGAAATATCGGTATCGAATTTTTGGGTGGAATACAATACTTCCCCTACTTACTATACGTAGTAGAGAAAGTAAAAAGAAGAATAATGGTATGAAAACCAAAATTGGTATTTTATGTTCAGTACCTTCCAAAGATGCTTCCCCACCTAAACTACCGTTTACATGATTCATTTTTGGAAAATCTTAATTCTGTAAAATTGGCTTTAACAATTTTAATTAAAATACCATAGATTAAAGATATTTACATTACAAATAAAATGTATATATTGAATTTTCTGGGAATAGCCTGTAAAGTTCTCTTTATATATTCTTGTATAACTGGTAAACGTTAAGCGATAGACGAAAACGTACTACACAAAAAATGTAGATCTCTTTAAAACACACAGTTTATTTCAAATAAGTTTTTTGTGGCATTAGCCGTTTCTGAGATATCCGTTACTAAAGGTTCGAATTGCTCATTTCTTGTTCATTCTCTTAAAATCCTTTCAACATTAATTTGTTTCTCGAGATTGCATGGAAACAGTATGGAATTTTAAGTTTTGAAATTGAGGAGTTTTTTATTTATGGACACTCTTTAACTAGTATGATCCTTAGCATACCATTCTATATTGGGCGTGAAAGACTGGAAATGTTGCCCAGAGGCCTCTTTTATCAGCTTTGAGGCTGTTTTACATGCCGTGAATCTACGACTTCCGTTCCAAAGGAACCTATGCTAAGTATTTTTACGCCCGAAAAATCAATCCTTTCCGCCGGGTTTGAAACCGCCACCTCGGGAACTAGAAGCTAGCATGGTAACCATTACACCACGGACCACGATATGGAATTTTAAGGCCAGCATATAGCGTCCAGTTCTTAAACAATTGACTATCGCTGTTCGCTTTGTACCTATAACGAAATGTGTAATGTAGCTATTTGTTCAAAGGCTTATTTAGATTAAAATGTAGTAGATAGAAACGTTTGAGTAAGAATAATTTTGTATATCAACTAATAAACGATAAAAGGTACAGAAATTCAAGTGAATGTATGATCAGGTTTTATTTAAATGCCTCCAAAGAAACACAAGGCTATTGGGTAAATGTTGTAGGTATAAACTGCCAACCCACGGTTAACGCCGGGTATTTCAGCTAGTCTCTATTAAAATGAAGTAGATAGGAAAATAAACTTTCGTAAGAATAATTTTTATACACACTAATAAGCAGTAAAGGGTAGAGAAAGTCATATGAATGTATCATATAAGATTTTTATGTCATAAATTAATATTTTAAGTAATGTATGTCATTAGGCAAATCCTAAATTGGGTCAGATAATTAAATAAATGAATACGTAGAATATATGCTTAATCGAGCCTTATGTATCCTTATATCAAAGTGACATCTATTAAAGAAATCTTTGTTTTAAGCTTCTTTATAGTAGGGGAAAGGTCCCTAATTTGAACCGCCTCTTAAATTGAACCGCTCCGATATTTTCCAAACTGTTCGACAGATGTCACCATAATCCTAGCATAAGCGTAGGCGTGTACAGTTATGAATGCTTGGAGTTGTTGACTTTGCATTCTGAGCTGTGGTTTCAGTTGTATGAAGTGTTGTGTGTTTTTGGTGCCTCATTTGACTCATCTAGCTAAGCTTATACGACTAATTAGGTAAGTTTGATATGATCTATATATATTACAAGTGTTTATTTAGCAACAATATTCATGCATACGTTTTTTCAAGCAGCGTCTCTCCTTGTCACATAGATGCTAAAGCTTCCAAAATGGCGTGGCTCGTAAGTTGAACCACTGTTTGAACGCTATATTGAACTGGTCCAATTTAGGAAACCAGTTGCTCAACTGCGAATAGTATATCTTGTGAATAAATATCGATATAATATGTTAAGTTAAAAAAATCATGTTAAAAACAGTGGATGACATGAATATGTGAATGTGAATTGTCTGAAATGATGGACATGATCCAGTGTATGAGTTGTAGGATATGGCTTCACCAAAAGTTAGTGCTAAAAAGAAAGTGTTTTATTGTGAAGACTGTGTATAATTGGACTCTTTAGTATGAGAGTAAAAATTAGTAAAAACTCTATATTTACAAATAATACCTATTCCAAAAACCAAGTGATTGTCATTATATAAAAATTCAAAATGTTCAAGGAAATTACTATTCTTATCACAATTTTGGACTCTAATTTTGTTGCTGATAGCATATTTGTTTTGAATGTACAATAAAATATGTGTATTTTGTATTAATAAGAATGCTTTTAAACTTAAAAGTATGTGGTTCATTTTAAGACACGGGTGGTTCAATTTAAGGACCACGCTCCTAATTTGAACCGATTTACACCATCTCACTTTTTGAATGTTATTTAATAGATCATTGTATTAATTCTGAATTGTGTTGATATTGATAGCGCAGGATTTGTCACTTTAACATTTGTGTTTCTGGAAATTTTGATTTGAAATTGTAATTATTATTTAGTATTTAGGCTCAAGTGGTTCAATTTAGGGACCTTTCCCCTACTTAAAAACTCCATTTCGAGGTTTTCCCTCTGCTAAGTATTAACACCTTTGCATCTATGTAAAACTGTACGCTGTAAAACACTTGATTGTGTTTACTTACACTTCCAGACACCAAAATACATAAAACATTTACTCTTCCTATAAAATTCGCTGGAATTAAAGACATGATGTTTTCTATTAAGAAGCTCATATTATAGACATAGAAGCTAACCTCCTCGGCGTGCAGTAACTTCAGCAATGATGCTACAGCTTATTAAACCCTTTGAACTTGGAGAACGGCTACTGAATTACAAAATAAAAAACTGCTCTTAAAAATAACCTCTTGGTCCCGCCCCTCTCCTGCGACATCCTAAATCAAGGCGAGTAGAGCTTCATGAGAAATTGCTTCCAACGCGGTGGATAATTTTTATGGCAACATCGTCCCCCAGATGACTTTACGACCGCCTAAATGTTCCTGCTGCAATTCGAGCTCGTTTCCCTCCTCTGCTGCGGCTGGTTTCCTGAAGGAAAAACATCAAGCTGTGGCTTACTTATCTACAATTAGCGAATAAACTTGTGAAGTAAAACAAAAATATCTGATGTGATCCATTCACATGACTTTCTCTGTCCTATATCGCTTATTAGTGAGTATACAAATTATTCTTTCGAATGTTTATTTTCCTATCTACTCCATTTTAATCGAGGTAAACATTTCCGGAAACAGCCGCATTACACGTTTCGTTATAGATACAAAGGGAATAGCTCTAGCTACCAGGCGTAAAAATTCTTAGCATAGCTTCCTTAGGAAGGGAAGTAAAGCCGGTGGTCCATGTTGTAGATTTGCCGCACATAAAAGAACCTCAAGCCTGATAGAGACCTCTAAGCAAAATTTCCGGTCTTTCACCTCCAATACAGAGTAGGAGCTAAGAACCATGGTAGTTAAAGGGCGCCCATAAATGAAACATCTGATGCACTGCAGTCACATACTTTCTCTACTCGTGTACAAACTATTTTTACAAACGCTTATTCTCCATCTACTTCATGTTGATCGAGATATCGAGATGTTAATCTAATTTTTAATTTTCTTGTAGGTGCAAGGGGAATATGGTAGGCTTTAAGCGATAGTCAAATGTTTTAAGAGCTGGTTGCTATGTGGCGCATTCCATTCTCTTTGCATGTCCCGGACATAAAAAAAGAATAACGAATACGCATTTGAAAAAAAGTATAAGTATTGGAAAATTGAAACAAATAACAAGGAATATCTCGGAAATGCTACACTCGGCAAAAAAAGTACATGACATAAATTGTGTGTTTTAACGAGATCTATATATTTTGTGTAGTAAATTGTGTCGAACTCTTATGGTTTTCTACTTATGCAAAAGTCATTCAGAATGAAGAGGACTTTTGGGGACATTCCTAGAAAATTCATGTTATACATTTTATTTGCCATAAAAGTATCTTAAACATGTGATATTTTAATCAAAACCGTTAGAATCGCTTTCGAGAAAATCAAAATTGTTTAAAATGTTCCATGTAAAAGGTAGTCTGGTGTGGGGAAATTTTCTTGAAAATCTTCGTGTCGCATCTTTGAAAGAACACTGAACCTAAATACCAGCTTTGGTATTGATCCGAATTTTTGTTTTTGAGTTATGCTGTTCACAGACACACAGACACATGCACACGGACCTTTTTCTAAACACGATTTTTATTTGCATTCAGGGGCCTCAAAACATGTATTTCCGGTGAAATCTCTGAATCGAATTTTTGGGTGGAATGCAATACTTCACCTAACTACTATACGTAGTAGAGAAAGTAAAAGCTGAGTTTAAAGGGAATAGAGATAGTCAAATGTTTTAGAACCGGACGCTAAGTTTCCATGACGTCGCGAGAAACAGCTGAATGTTGCCAGGAACCCAAGGGGATGTCCAAGTATTGAACAATTCATACCATTAATAACGGATATCTCTTAAATATCACACACGGCTTGATTGCGGATCCATGTTTAATGGACATTTTTTGTTTCCGTTATCGTATACTTACAACCGTTTTGGTTTGCGCTATTAATTATGATATAACCTGTATCATAATTAAAATTAAATAGTAATGATGGGGTTTTTATTGTTGTTTCAGTTGCACCCCTATGGATGCCAATTTGCGGGAGATTGTTTGTGGGAGTGTTCGCCCTACGTACGGTACAAAGTTTCCGGTGGCCTTCGCCCCACGTTTACTTTTCCGGTGGCCACAATTTAAAATTTAACTTATATATACACCTCGGCTGCGTAATTAGTAATTTGTAGAGCAGGTATCTCTTAGCAGGACTGATACGTCTAAAGAATGAAGGCTTACACAAATTATAATTGTATTGTACTTTGTTTATTAATCCTTCACACGATTAAACAATACTTCACTGGTGCATCCTACCGTACAGCTGTGAGATTATTGTTTAATTGTACTTTTAAACACGTAAACTCTATATTATTCTCACCGCAATGAATTTTTATGTCTCACACTGAACCTGTACTGTACCGAATCTAAACTGGACTGCTTGGTTACGCTTCCTTGTGGCGTCTACCGCCTGAGTTTGCACATTTCCTCTATTTCTAGTCTCTGATTGGCTAAGCCTACTCCAATAAAATACTTTTATTTAACTTAAAGCTTTTTAGTTTTTGATGGCTATTCATAAACTGTTTTAAATATTACATTATTATTGTTCCAAGATTATTAGTAGCCTTTTTAAACTTTCTAATTTATTGTTGTCTCAAGGTTACCTCATTGTTAGCAACTTTCGGCTTCTACTTTGTAATTCTGTTTGCTACGGAAGGCAGCTTACTCCTATTCTTACAGCTCCAACGTTGTTAAACTACATAACACATTCACATAACATTTTATACATGTACATAATAATATAAACATAATACAATGACTGTAATATATACTTTATATATTATATTATATACATATTGCTCTAAGGCGGATTGTTATTAAATGTTATATTACATAATTAGACTGATATCATTTAGGTGTTAAAAATACTGCCTCAATATTATATTTACTAATGTGACAAAGAAGAAAAGTATAAACAGTAAATAAAACCCTAATTACAAAACTTCATATTGAGATTCGTATTACAATCTCAACGGATTACAATCCTCCTTAACGGATCACCCTCTCCCGTGTAGGACGTACACCCACAAGAACTTAAACGTCAATGCGTTGGGAAAAGCAATGTCGAGGAGCAAGCAGACTCTGGATCATAGCATATCCAGGATGTGTGATCAGCCCAATGTCTTGTGTCAGTAGTTTGTCGAGGAGCAAGCAAACTCTGGATCATAGCATATCCAGGATGAGTGATCAGCCCATTGTCTTGTGTCAGTAGTCTGTCGAGGAGCAAGCAAACTCTGGATCATAGCATATCCAGGATGAGTGATCAGCCCATTGTCTTGTGTCAGTAGTCTGTCGAGGAGCAAGCAAACTCTGGATCATAGCATATCCAGGATGTGTGATCAGCCCAATGTCTTGTGTCAGTAGTCTGTCGAGGAAATAGCAAACTCTTAATAATAGCATAACCAGGATGGGTGATCGACCCAATGTCTTGTGCCAGTAGTCTGTCGAGGAGCAAGCAAACTCTGAATCATAGCATAACCAGGATGGGTGATCAGCCCAATGTCTTGTGTCAGCAGTCTATCGAGGAGCAAGAAAACTCTGAATCATAGCATAACCAGGATGGGTGATCAGCCCAATGTCTTGTGTCAGTAGTCTGTCGAGGAGCAAGAAAACTCTGAATCATAGCATAACCAGGATGGGTGATCAGCCCAATGTCTTGTGTCAGCAGTCTATCGAGGAGCAAGAAAACTCTGAATCATAGCATAACCAGGATGGGTGATCAGCCCAATGTCTTGTGTCAGTAGTCTGTCGAGGAGCAAGCAAACTCTGAATCATAGCATAACCAGGATGGGTGATCAGCCCAATGTCTTGTGCCAGTAGTCTGTCGAGGAGCAAGCAAACTCTGAATCATAGCATAACCAGGATGGGTGATCAGCCCAATGTCTTGTGTCAGCAGTCTATCGAGGAGCAAGAAAACTCTGAATCATAGCATAACCAGGATGGGTGATCAGCCCAATGTCTTGTGTCAGTAGTCTGTCGAGGAGCAAGAAAACTCTGAATCATAGCATAACCAGGATGGGTGATCAGCCCAATGTCTTGTGTCAGCAGTCTATCGAGGAGCAAGAAAACTCTGAATCATAGCATAACCAGGATGGGTGATCAGCCCAATGTCTTGTGTCAGTAGTCTGTCGAGGAGCAAGCAAACTCTGAATCATAGCATATCCAGGATGGGTGATCAGCCCAATGCCTGGTATGGAAGTGAAGAAGAAAGAAGTGAAACGCAGTGATGATGAAATTATCCAGTCCAGCATTCACCTATCGACAGAGGAAAGTCGCAGAAAACGCTTCGCTAGGTTGGCCGGTCCCGGGATCTCCCGAATGCGAGTCGCACACGTTGCCTCGGCGCCATCTCGCTACTTGAGATGCCTCTTAACGATGATAAATAAATTAATTAGGGCTTCCCTTATCTTATAGTTCTCTTACTGAATTGTGAGAGGCACCACCCCAACAACCAAGTAACTACAAAACAATGATAAGAGTTGGATTCGAACTCGCCCCACAGAGTGGTATGCGACTTCAAAAGCAGGGAGTTAAACACTTCGGCCATACTGACTTACTTTTCCTAAAATATTCCGTTCTTATCACTGACACTAATTCAACCGTGTTGTAAAGACACGAGCAAAACCCGCTTTCTTAACTGGACTACGACCTGCGACCTGAACCTTAGACCGCTCAGCCATTCTACACTACGTGATCAAAAGTATCCGGACACCTGGCTGAAAATGACGTACAAGTTCGTGGCGCCCTCCATCAGTAATGCTGAACTCTAAATGGTATTGACCCACCCTTACCATTGATGACAGCATTCACTCTCGCAGGCATACTTTCAATCAGGTGCTGGAAGGTTTCTTGGGGAATGGCAGTTCATTCTTCACGGAGTGCGGAACTGAGGAGAGGTAGGTCGGTGAGGCCTGGCACGAAGTCGGCGTTCCAAAATAACCCAAAGGTGTTCTATAGGATTCAAATCAGGACTCTGTGCACACCAGTCCATTACAGGGATGCTATTGTCGTGTAACCACTCCGCCATAGCCCGTGCACTATGAACAGGTGCTCGATCGTGTTGAAAGATGCAATCACCATCCCCGAATTGCTCTTCAACAGTGGGAAGCAAGAAGGTGCTTAAAATATCAATGTAGGTTTGCGCTGTGATCGTGCCACACAAAACAGCGAGGGGTGCAAGCCCCCTCCAGGAAAAACACGACCACACCATAACACCACCACCACCTCCGAATTTCACTGTTGGCACTACACACGCTGGCCCATGACGTTCACCGGGCATTCGCCATACCCACAACACTGCCATCGGATCGCCACATTGTGTACCGTGATTCGTCACTCCACACAACGTTTTGCCACTGTTCAATCGTGTAATGTTGACGCTCCTTACACCAAGCGAGGCGTCGTTTGGCATTTTCCTGCGTGATGGTGGCTTATGAGCAGCCGCTCGACCGTGGAATCCAAGGTTTCTCCTTACGCCTAACTGCCATAGTACTTGGAGTGGATCCTGATGAAGTTTGGAATTCCTGTGTGTGGTCTGGATAGATGTCTGCCTATTACTCTTTACGACCCTCTTCAAATGTCGACGGTCTCTGTTAGTCAACAGAAGAGGTCGGCCTGTACGCTTTTGTGTTGTACATGTCCCTTCACGTTTCCACTTCACTATCGCATCAGCAACAGTGGACCTAGGGATGTTTAGGAGTGTGGAAATCTGGCGTACAGACTTCTGACACAAGTGACACCCAATCACCTGACCACGTTCGAAGTCCGTGAGTTCCACGGAGAGTCCCATTCTGCTGTTTAACGATATCTAATGACTAGTGAGGTCGCGGATAATGAGCACCAGGCAGTAGGTGGCAGCGCCATGAACCTAAGATGATAAACGTATGTTTGTGGGGGTGTCCGGATACTTTTGATCACATAGTGTATATTATGCTATACTTTCCTTTAACTACATATTTCTACCACAGCATTATTCTAAATCAGATAGACAAAGACTACGTCGGGAGTGGGATTTGAACCCACGCTACGACCTACGACCTAAACGCAATGCCTTAAACCCCACGGTCATCTTGACTTATGTAGTAGATGCGTTAACTTAATTATTTCAAACACAGTATTATCGTAAAGCAGATAGACAAAAATTGTGACATGAATGGTCGCCTACAGAGTGCAGGGCGATCTGAGCGCCGCGCTTAGACCTCTCGGCTATCGTGACACTTCGTTACACAACCGTTTACTTACTTCTTTCCACCACAGCATTATCACAAAAACAGACAGAGAAGAGACTGTGTCACGAGTAGGATGCAACCCAAGCCCACAGCGCCTTGGACCGCTCGGTCATTATTACATTTTGCTACAGCTCCGTTTATTTACTTATTTCTATAACAACATCATTGTAATTTGTTACAGATCCCTTTACTTACCTACTTATCTCTACCACAGCCTGATAGTAAAGCATATAGACAAATGCTGTGTCAGGAGTGGTATTCGAACCCAGACCGATCAAAGTGGACTGCGAGCTAAACTCAGCGACTTAAAACGTTCGGCCTCCTGACATTTTATTACGAACCTGTTTACATACTAACTTCTATCACAGCATTATTGAAAAGCAGAGAGACAAAAGGCTGTGCCACAAGTGAGATTAGAACCCACGCCCGCAGACCAGACTGAACGCAGCGCCTTAGACCATTCGGCCATCCTGACAGTTCGTTACGTCTTTGTTTACACAGCATTGTGGTGCAGCACATAGACAAAGGGCTATGCCAAAAGTGGGATTGGAACCTAAGACCTGAACGCAGCGCCTTATATCGCTTGAACATCCTGATATTGTGCTACTTTTTTTTACTTTCTCTACTACGTATAGTAAGTAGGGAAAGTATTGTATTATTCCACCCAAAATTTCGATACCGAGATTTCACCGGAAATACATGTTTTGAGACCCCCTGAATCCAAAAAAAGCATTTTTGGAAACATGTCCGTGTGTGTGTTTGTGTGTGTCTGTGTGTGTGTCTGTGTGTCTGTGAACAGCATAACTCAGAAACGAACAGTCGGAAAAACACCAAACTTGGTATTTGGGTTC
The DNA here is from genome assembly GCA_030765065.1 of Deroplatys truncata. Lineage (NCBI taxonomy): Eukaryota > Metazoa > Arthropoda > Insecta > Mantodea > Mantidae > Deroplatys > Deroplatys truncata. The sequence goes on from CM060983.1 coordinate 219,158,906, forward strand.
AGTATCTTCCAAGGATGCGACACGAAGGTATTCAAGAAATTCCCCCCACCCCAGAGTACCCTTTACATGGAAGATTTTTCGAAACTTTTAATTTTCTCAAAAATGGCTCTAACGATTTTGATTAAAATGTCATATGTTTAAGATATTTTTATGACAAATAAAATGTATATCTTGAATTTTCTGGGAATGTCTCCAAAAGTATTCTTTATTGTGAACGACTTTTGCATAACTGGTAAACCATAAGAGATAGACAAAATTTTACTACACAAATAATGTAGATCGCGTTAACATACACAATTTATGTCATCTACATTTATTTTGTTGAGTGAGCCATTTTCGAGATATTGCTTGTTATTCCCTTAAATTTTTTAATACTTATTTTCTCAAATGAAATTCGTTATTCATTTTTTTGTCTTGGATATGCAAAGAGTATTAATCTGTGGCAAAGGGAATGGTGCTGCACCTAGCAACCAGCTATTAAGAGATATGTATGTGCCAAAAGGCTACTGTATTTCCATATTGCCCTTGTAAATATATATTCCCCTTACATCTACAAGAAAATTAGCAATAAGATAGAGTTTGCATATGTTTATCTCGATTAACATGAACTAGAGGGAGAATAAGCGTTTGTAAAAATACTTTGTACAAGAGTAGAGAAAGTCATGTGAGTGTAACATATCAGATTTTCTTATTTAATTCTACCATATCATTATGGCAAAGTAGAGAGACAGAAGGTCGCGTCAGGAGTGAGATACAAACCCACGCCCACAGAGTGAACTGCGACTTGAACGCAGCACCTTAGACCGCTCGGCCATCCTGACATTGTGTTACATCTTGCTTTACTTACTTAATTGTTCTTTCAAGTAGTTCCGTAGTAATGCCGGAACAGGTTATTGAGCCTAATCCGTGAAGAAGAAGAAGAAGAAGAAGAATATTGTTGGGACGCGTGTCAAAATAAACAAATTATGCACAATACTGCACACAGCAGCCACCTGTGTATAATGATAGGATTGTATAAACAATTTCCTTGTTTTTTGTTTCATTCTGAGAGCTCGATTCCCACTATTGACACAGCCTGTGATTCTCTCTGATTTACCATAATGTTATATTAGAATTATGTAAGTAACAAACTGGTCCACCGTGTCAGGATGGCCGAGCAGTCTAAGGCGCTGCGTTCAGGTCCAGTCCACTCTGTGGGCGTGGGTTCGAATCCCACTTCTGACATATCGTTTTACTTGCCTGGTTTAATAATACTGCTGCATAACTGTTATCTAAATGTAAGGTGGAGCAAGTCAGGATGGCCGAGCGGTCTAAGGCGCTGCGTTAAGGTCGCAGTCCACTCTGTGGGCGTGGGTTCGAATCCCACTTCTGACATATCGTTTTACTTGCCTGGTTTAATAATACTGCTGCATAACTGTTATCTAAATGTAAGGTGGAGCAAGTCAGGATGGCCGAGCGGTCTAAGGCGCTGCGTTAAGGTCGCAGTCCACTCTGTGGGCGTGGGTTCGAATCCCACTTCTGACATATCGTTTTACATGCCTGGTTTAATAATACTGCTGCATAACTGTTATGTAAATGTAAGGTGGAGCAAGTCAGGATGGCCGAGCGGTCTAAGGCGCTGCGTTAAGGTCGCAGTCCACTCTGTGGGCGTGGGTTCGAATCCCACTTCTGACATATCGTTTTACATGCCTGGTTTAATAATACTGCTGCATAACTGTTATGTAAATGTAAGGTGGAGCAAGTCAGGATGGCCGAGCGGTCTAAGGCGCTGCGTTAAGGTCGCAGTCCACTCTGTGGGCGTGGGTTCGAATCCCACTCCTGACATCTTGTTTTACTTGCCTGGTTTAATAATACTGCTGCATAACTGTTATGTAAATGTAAGGTGGAGCAAGTCAGGATGGCCGAGCGGTCTAAGGCGCTGCGTTCAGGTCGCAGTCCACTCTGTGGGCGTTGGTTCGAATCCCACTTCTGACATCTTGTTTTACTTGCCTGGTTTAATAATACTGCTGCATAACTGTTATGTAAATGTAAGGTGGAGCAAGTCAGGATGGCCGAGCGGTCTAAGGCGCTGCGTTTTTTTTTCTGTTTATTTTACTCTTTCAAGTTTCATACAATAGTGTACAAATTCCGTCTCCTCTACAACTCATTAGCACATACAAGTATGTTTTAAAAAAGATTAGATAACATCTCAAAAGGAATTACAATAATCCTTATATTATTTTGACTATTCCATGTTTCTTTGCATTATTAATTTTCTCTTCTGAATGTATATAAATTTCTAAAAGTCTGTTTTATTGTCGGTTAGATTGTATTTGTTTGAGTATGTGGGTCGAATGCCTGATTCAAAGTTTCTAAATTTCACTGCTCTACACTTTCACCGTTTCCTGTTTTTGGGGGGGATTTTATTAGGAACATTTAATCCTAAAGAAAATACATTTAAAAATTTAAAATTCTTCTTTACAAAAGCCCCTTCTTAAAGAGAGAGAACATCTAAGTTAGGGCCGAGTAACAACAGTGTCTCGCATTTTTTCCTTTTTAGTCGTGTCCGGTGGTCTCTCAGAAAGGTCTCGAGACCTCGCACGCTTGGAGCGGGATCTTGCAGCATGTAATGGAGATACCCCATTACAAGCCATACTTGGGCAAAAACATAACGCGGAATCTGGATATCGAGTTGTAAGATAGCCCTATATATAGTATTGGGGTTCTCCGACATAGTAATGCAGCGGATTTTATGTTTGATCCATTGCCAAGTTTCAGGAATACAGGTTGTGAACCGGTGATGAAGGGTATCAATATTGTGGCAACGGGTACAATATGGCGAATTACAAATGTTATGTCGATAATGTTTTTCTGCTGTGGGTATTATGGCATTTAGGATCTTGTAGGCAGAGGCCTTCCAGTCCGTCGAAATTTCGGTGTATCGAAAAACCCGCCAGATATTCTTCCACGGTGTGTTAGGATATTTGTCCTCTATAGTAGGAGTAGACGAGCGCCTCAACAGAAGATGACGATACAGCTGCTTCGTAGTAGGAAATGGACCTCCAGAGAAATAACTCTGAGGTAAACTGGCAATGCATTTCACCGTTCGGCGAAAAATGGCATGACACATTAGGTTTCCATTACTGGACTGAAGTTGTTTATTATCCTTTAGTAGTCCCAGATTGTACAACGTTTTAATCAACAACGCTGAACACTTTTCGGATACTGCCATTAGTCCGAGACCTCCACTAGTGATGGGACGCCAGAGTTGAAACTTCGCCACCTTGTACATATGGCCGCACCACATATAATAGGACACTGCTAATTCGATGCGTTGGGATATCTCCGTTGGAAGGGGCAGTACTTGTGCCAGATACCATAACTTGGACAATGCAAACAGGTTAACAAACCAGGCTCTTTGAAGTATATTGAGGTTTCTACTTTGGTGGTGGTGTAAAGTGTAGCGGATTTGATGTAGTAATGATGTCCAGTTTAAACTTATCATTTCAGAGACATTCGATATAATTTGGAGGCCTAGAACAGTGACGTGGTCCTTGATGGGTATTTCCGCCAAAGTTAATATCCTAGGCCATCTCCCAAAAGGTAGTAATGAGGATTTCTGATAATTAATCTTCACAGAAGATGCGTGTTCATAAACTTGTAATATGTGAGGGAGTAAATACAACTGTTGGCTATGACGGAGGAACAAGGTCATATCATCGGCATAGGTCTTTATAGTGAGTAAACCTGTCGACATAGCAGCTGAAAATACATGTTTCATCATCATTCGAACCAACGGTTCAGTACAAATAGTAAATAACAACATAGACAAGGGGCATCCTTGACGTATACTACTCAAATTAGGAATAGGCCTAGTGAAATATCCATTTATGTGTATCCTGGAGTAGGCAGAGGTGTATGTTAATTTAACGGCAGTGAGGAGGCGGTCAGGAATATTCATGCACTGTAAGACACCAAATAAGTAGTCATGATCTACATTATCAAATGCCGTCTCAAGGTCCAGTGACAAAAGAGCTGCCTCTTCCTCAGGATGTTCCTCCATATATATATATAACTGCATCAGTTATGGGTTAATTTTCTACCCGGAATTCCACAGGTTTGTTCAGGACCAATCAATGTTGGCAGTACTTGGCGCAGTCTGTTCGCTATAATTTTCGTAAAAATCTTAAAATCAGTATTCAGCAGCGTAATATGCTGGTAAAGTAGCGGGCCCAAGACGTTTTGGAATTAAGATCACAATGCCTTCGTTTAATCCTGACAAGTTTTCGCGCATTTCAAAGATGGCATTCATCAACTGTAACATGCGGTCTTTAATAATGGGCCAAAATACTTTGTAGAATGTATAGCTAATTCCATCCGGTCCTGGTGCAGAATGGTTACTCGCCTTAAAAATTGCCTCTCGAAGTTCATCCATAGTAATGGGTGCTTCCAAGCCATCTGGGTCTACATCAACTAAGTTTCGGTCAATAGCTTTATAGAAGACTTCTTTAGAGGAATTAAGAGTAAGGCGTTGTCCATATTGCCTTCGAAAATGCTCCTCGGCCCCTCTGAGAATCTCAGATGTGGTGTGTAGTGGAGTATCATCATGAGTGAGAATATCAGACATGAATTTACGTTGATGTCGGTTCTTCTCCGAAGCCACATGATACAAGGCAGCGCGCTCATCGTCTGTAATAGAGAGTGCGCGGGATCGTACCTGTATACCATCCATAATTGATTCTTGAATTTTGTTAATTCTTCGTCGAATCGCTGACAGTCTGGCAGTAACTTCATTGCCGGCATGCTGTTGTCCTGTCAAATCATGTAATAACGCATAGTAATGATGTAGCATGGTAGCTCGTTCATTTGCCTTAGCTTTACCAACAAATTTGAAAAATGACTGTATGGCAGGCTTATAAATCAAAAGCCACTGCAGTAGATCATTGTAGCGAGATCTATTCGCTCTGAGGGTAACGCTATCCCAAATCATATGAAACTGTTGTTGCACTTCATCATTATATAAGAGAGCATTGTTTAATTTTTAGTACCTTCTGCCAAAAATGGGTAAAGGGGTGGTTGCTGCTACTTTAACAATTAGAGCGTGATGGTCACTTACTGCAGCAGCAACAACAGCAGCACTCCGAATGTTCTTTCTATGAAGTGCATTGACATACATCCTATCAAGTCGTGATGCTGAATTATGACGATAATACGTGTAGAAAACTGTATTACCATGTAACAATTCCCATGTATCAGTCAATTGCAATTCACTACAAAGCCGTTGTAACGCAGGAGATGGATGATATAGCCCTCGTTGATCCTTGGCATGTAATACGCAGTTAAAGTCGCCACCCAGTAACAAATAGCTGTATCTTTGGTGGAAAAAGTATGGCATATGACTGTCAATAAAGGCTTCACGTTCACGCCGTTTGTTGGAGCCAGAAGGCAAATAAACGTTTACTACTAAGGTATCATTGTCGATAATAATATTTAAAATGCGTCCACTAGGATGCAACTCTTGATGAGTTATGTTCAAAGCAGCTCTGTATATTATCGCTGTACCCCTATTGTCGTCACCCACATTACAAATATAATTATATTGAGGACCAAGGAAATTGAAATTGTCAATGTTTACCGCTTGTAATAGCAATATATCAATATCATAATTGTAAATAAAACTTTTCAAGAGCTGTTGCTTAGTGGCATTGCGAATACCATTAATATTTAATGAAGCATAAATTCGTGTATAAGACATGAAAATGAAGAAGAAAATGTATAACAAGCAAGGAAGAAAGAAAAGATAGCGTATCATGACAGGGAAGTGTTTTCAGCTGACTCACTCTCAAAGGATGCACGCGTTTTCTCTTTCTTTCTGCTACCAGAGGTGAGTCCACCAGTGCTACTTTCCGTGCGTCTCTTTTTTATACGGGGGTCACGGCTACTACAAGAAGCGCTATCAGTCGTGGTGCTCAGTATGTTTATATCACTATTTTGCAGGCCTGTTGTACCCGCAATCGGCGCAATATTTACAGCGTCAGGTTCTTCCTCGGAGTGTTCCTCTTCCATCATTACAGCGCATAAGGTCAACATTACCATATCCGTTTCCATGCCAGCATCAGCAATGGCTGTAGAATGAGACAAAGTCACGTCCGCTTTTGCAATCAAATTACATAGCATTTTGCTTTCGACATCACTATCTTTTCCGGACGAATCGGACATAGTGATTTTCTCCTGCGTATTACTTGACATCTCCGTCGAGTGCAAAACTGTTACCTTCTCAATATCTAGCGGTACCCGTTTAATGGGGAACTCGCCCAGTACTAACTGCGACCACGTGGGAGCGTCTGTGGTGCGTGGTGTCTGTGTAATTACCCTTCTTCTGGGACATACGTTCAGGTCGCAGTTCACTCTGTGGGCGTGGGTTCCAATCCCACTGCTGACACAGCCTTTTGTCTGTGTGCTGCATCACAATACTTGATAGAAATAAGTAAGCAAACAGAGATGTACTTATAATGTCAGTGGCCGAGCGGTCTAAGGGCTGTGTTCAGGTCGCAGTCCACTCTGTGGGCGTGTGCTCAAATCCCACTCCTGACACAGCCTTTGTTTCTCTGCTTTACCAAATGAAGTAAGTAAAAATAAAATGCAGCACGGTGTCAGGATGGACGAGCGGTATAAGGCGCTACGGTCCGACACCAGAGATGACATTGCCCATGCTATAGCGAAGTCAATACGGGACATCAACAGAAATAGACGCGCAGATGGTATACGACGCCATTCGAACAGTCGGCAATAACGGAGGCGCTTATATTGTAGGTGTGTAACTATAAGTACCACTGTCAATAAAGTCATTTCAGAGAATGTACGGTACAAAACGCAGACACGTTCCTCACACGTAGAGGAAGAAATTATGTTTTATGAACATGGGTCTGGCAGCGCTTTTCTTTCATGTTACAACTCATTTTCTCTAACTCATTAATCATGGGTAACACACAAGAATAGAGTGTACCAGCATACCACATGCAGCTCTTTCTCGTAGGAAACGTTCAATATGCCCACCGTGAGATTTGATACATGCATCAATCCGCCATCGTAATGAAACCCGGATGCGCTGCTGTATCCCGGGAGTATTGCGTATGGTTTCGCAGCCTTCAATAATACGGGCACGGAGACTCTGAACATGTGGTACTGGGGTTCGATACACAAGAGCTTTCAAATGCCCCCCATTAATAGAGGAGCGGGAGACAATGCAATTGATCCACCTCTACCTATCCATCTGTCACCGAGTCTCTTATTTAGAAGCCGACAAACATGAACATTAAAATGAGGAGGTGCTCCATCTCGAATGAAGTACATGTTTTGTCGCACAGCTAAAGGTACATCTGCTAACAGATCAGATAGAACATTGTCTACGAAATTATGGTAACTTTGTCCGTTGAGCCTGGGTGGAATAACGTGAGGCCCTATCAAACAGCACCAACAATGCCGGCCCAAACATTGACAGAAAATCTTTGTTGATGACTTGCTTCAACAGCTGCGTGAGGATTGACGTCAGTCCATACATGCCGATTGTGATAATTTACAATCTGAGCTCTTTGAAACGACGCCGTTGCACTAAAATTAGGGTGACACTTTGCTGCATAAACCATTCGCAGAAGCCTACCCGTGCAGGAAAATTAGCTGCTGATAGTGTCTGCACACGCTGTAAATGGTATGGATACAGCCGGACCTCGTGTAACACTCGCCATAACAGTCATGTGGTCAACATTCATTGTTGCAGCTACTTGTCTTGTACTGACACTAGGATCGTCGTTAAATGTCTGAAGAATTGCCGCCTCCGGTTGCGGTGTCCTCGTCCTTCTAAGTCTCTGCCGGTCGCGAGTATCAGGTTGAAATTCCCCTTGGTCCCTAAGACAACGATCAATGGCTTCAAACGTTTACCTGTGGGGCACCTTCGTCCTGGAAATCTCTCCCGGTACAAACGTCGAACGCAAGCGCCATTGCCTTCTGCTAATCCATACATCAAATGGGCATCTGCCATCTCTGCACTTGTGTATACTGCCATTGCATGAGCCAAGTCTGTGATCAACTCTACATACTAGTACGTAGTAATCCGTGTGCTTGCCAAGGTCGTACTGCTCACTGGAACAGTTAAGTTACCTGTAAACAACCAATGACGTAAGTCGCATGCAAACAGGGACATGTAAAACGTAACGCTGGCGGTGCATTTACGTTAATGACAACGTAACCATGAATGCATGTTCCCAGTGCTTCTAACATTCTGTTCTTGTGTGTTTTCCATGATTTAATGAGTGGTAGGAAATGAGTTGTAACATGGAAACAAAGCGTTGCCAGGCCCATGTTCATATAACATAAATTCTTCCTCTACGTGTGAGGAATGTGTCCTGCAATTTGTGCCGTACATTTTTGTTACATCCTGTGTACACACATATACAGGTTGGACCATTTAAGTTGAGACTGTACAATATGTCCGAAACTAAGCGTTGTAGAAAGAAATGTCTTGAATAAAAGTTGCTTGATATTATGGGGGAAAGTAAATGCAATTGGTCGTGTTTTATTTGGAGGACGTTGTGATGGTCATTTTAGGGTCAATTTAACTCCTTTAAATGGGAACCTACGTTTTGTATGTTGTTTTCTTATTAGAAAATGGTATTAGAAAATGCAGAAAAAGCCTGTTTATTTTGTGATGAGAAATAAGGAAACATTGGTTTCCAATTACGAAACGTAACTTGACCCTCAAATGACCATCCATGATGGCCCAACCATTCATTGTGCTCTTCGTACACAGCCATTCAGAGGTTTCGTTGTTATTTACGTTGGTGTAAGAACAATTGCAAAGTGCTCTACAAAATGTTGTTTTGTCTTCTATGAGAAGTGAGAAAACAATATAAAAAAGGTAGGTTCCCATTTAAAAAAAATTAAATTGATCCTAAAATGACCATCACAACGTCTCACAAACAAAACACGACTAGTGGCATTTACTTTCCCCATAATATCAAGCAACTTTTATTAAAAACATTTCTTTCTACAGCGCTTGGTTTGGAGGTATTGTACAATGTCAACTTAAATAGTCTTCCTGACATGCTTTTTTTACTTGCGTGGGTTAAGATACTCCTGCATAACTGCTATGTAAATGTAAAGTGTAGCAAGTCAGGATGGCCGAGCGGTCTAAGGCGCTGCGTTCAGTTTGCAGTCCACTCTGTAGGCGTGGGTTCGAATCGTACTTCTGACGTGTTGTTTTACTTGCCTGGGTTAAGATAATCCTGCATAAGTGCCACGTAAATGTAAAATGGAGACAGTTAGGATGGCCGAGCGGTCTAACGCGCTACGTTCAGGTCGCAGTCCCCTCTGTGGGCGTGGGTTCGAATCCCGCTTCTGACATATCGTTTTACTTGCCTGGTTTCACGTACTCCTGCATAACTGCTATGTAAATGTAAGGTGGAGCAAGTCAGGATGGCCGAGCGGTCTAAGGCGCTGCGTTCAGGTCGCAGTCCACTCTGTGGGCGTGGGTTCGAATCCCACTTCTGACATATCGTTTTACTTGCCTGGTTTCACGTACTCCTGCATAAGTGCTGTGTAAATGTTAGGTGGAGCAAGTCAGGATGGCCGAGCGGTCTAAGGCGCTGCGTTCAGGTCGCAGTCCACTCTGTGGGCGTAGGTTCGAATCCCACTCCTGACATATCGTTTTACTTGCCTGGTTTCACGTACTCCTGCATAAGTGCTGTGTAAATGTAAGGTTGTTCAAGTCAGGATGGCCGAGCGGTCTAAGGCGCTGCGTTCAGGTCGCAGTCCACTCTGTGGGCGTAGGTTCGAATCCCACTCCTGACATATCGTTTTACTTGCCTGGTTTCACGTACTCCTGCATAAGTGCTGTGTAAATGTAAGGTTGTTCAAGTCAGGATGGCTCAGCGGTCTAAGGCGCTGCGTTCAGGTCGCAGTCCACTCTGTGGGCGTGGGTTCGAATGTCACTTCTGACACAGCCTTTGTTTTTCTGCTTTACCAATGTTATGTTAGAATGAAGTAAGTAAAAAAAATGCAGCACGGTGTCAGGATGGCCGGTATAACACCATAGATGACATTGCCCATGCTATAGGGAAGTCAATGCTGGACATCAACAGAAATAGACGCGCAGATGGTATACGACTCCTTTCGAACATTCGGCAATAATGGAGGCGCTTATATTGTAGGTGTGTAACTATAAGTACCACTGACAATAAAGTCATTTCAGAGAAATAAAATAGTTCTCATTACATTTTATTCAGCCCTTGTATGCTCCGAATATTGGAGTGTGATCGCAGAATGTATGGATATAAACTTCGATTTATTTATTACTCTTATGTTAGCAATGTTTGAGCAACAAAGAAATTTTTGAAGTCAATGCGGTTGTAATGAATCCTTTTGTGTTATTTGATATCAATTCACAATAAATAATTATATGATGATGAAGAATAAGAACAAGTGCTATTTTCTGTACTTTGAGTATGTGACTGTTACCACAGTCTAATATCAGTTCGAAATGTTAATTAAAAAGCAATTGTAGCGCCTTTACATGTTGTAATTATTTATTTGACTGTGCTTTTACACCGTGATTAGTGTCCGAGATCAACGACTAATATATGAACTGCTGTGCCTTTATTTTGTGAGACCGTGAAAATCTAAATAAATCTTATTCTTATGTTGGCAAGATGGTGGTCTTGCGAGCCTTTGTAGGAATTACATTAAATCGAAGAATTAATCGTGTGAAATGTGACAGAATTTCGAATTCTAAGCTAGACAGTAATTTTCGCCTTGTGCCAAAGGCTATCTGTGCCAAGTTTGGTCGAAATCGGTGTTACGGTGTGGAAATCTATAAAGAATACACGATGTAACGAAAATGTACGGTAGAAATTGCAGGACACGTTCCTCACACGTAGAGGAAGAAATTGTGTTATATGAACATGGGCCTGGCAGCGCTTTTCTTTCATGTTACAACTCATTTTCTCTAACTCATTAATCATGGGTAACACACAAGAATAGAGTGTACCAGCATACCACATGTAACTCTTTCTCGTAGGAAACGTTCAATATGCCCTCCGTGAGCATTGATACATGCATCAATCCGCCGTCGTAGTGAGAGCCGGATGCGCTGCTGTATCCCTGGAGTATTGCGTATGGTTTCGCAGCCTTCAATAATACGGGCACGGAGACTCTGAACATCTGGTACTGGGTTCGATACACAAGAGCTTTCAAATGCCCCCCATTAATAGAGGAGCGGGATACAATGCAATTGGTCCACCTCTACCTATCCATCTGTCACCGAGTCTCTTATTTAGAAGCCGACGAACATGAACATTAAAATGAGGAGGTGCTCCATCGCGAATGAAGTACATGTTTTGTCGCACAGCTAAAGCTACATCTGCTAACAGATCAGGTAGAACATTATCTACGAAATTATGGTAACTTTGTCCGTTGAGCCTGGGTGGAAGAACGTGAGGCCCTATCAAACAGCACCAACAATGCCGGCCCAAACATTGACAGAAAATCTTTGTTGATGACTTGCTTCAACAGCTGCGTGAGGATTGACGTCAGCCCATACATGCCGATTGTGATAATTTACAATCTGAGCTCTTTGAAACGACGCCTCATCTGTGAACAGCACCGTTAGGGTTCACACTTTGTTGCATAAACCATTCGCAGAAGCGTACCGTGCGGAAAATTAGCTGCTGATAGTGTCTGTACACGCTGTAAATGGTATGGATACAGCCGGACCTCGTGTAACACTCGCCATAAGTCATGTGGTCAACATTCATTGTTGCAGCTGCTTGTCTTGTACTGACACCACGTTCGTCGTTAAATGCCTGAAGAATTGCCGCCTTCCGTTGCGATGTCCTCCTCATACTTCTACGCCTCCCCCGGTCGCGAGTATCAGGTTGAAATGCCCCTTGGTCCCTAAGACAACGATCAATGGCTTCAAACGTTTACCTGTGGGGCACCTTCGTCCTGGAAATCTCTCCCGGTACAAACGTCGAACGCAAGCGCCATTGCCTTCTGCTAATCCATACATCAAATGGGCATCTGCCATCTCTGCACTTGTGTATACTGCCATTGCATGAGCCAAGTCTGTGATCAACTCTACATACTAGTACGTAGTAATCCGTGTGCTTGCCAAGGTCGTACTGCTCACTGGAACAGTTAAGTTACCTGTAAACAACCAATGACGTAAGTCGCATGCAAACAGGGACATGTAAAACGTAACGCTGGCGGTGCATTTACGTTAATGACAACGTAACCATGAATGCATGTTCCCAGTGCTTCTAACATTCTGTTCTTGTGTGTTTTCCATGATTTAATGAGTGGTAGGAAATGAGTTGTAACATGGAAACAAAGCGTTGCCAGGCCCATGTTCATATAACATAAATTCTTCCTCTACGTGTGAGGAATGTGTCCTGCAATTTGTGCCGTACATTTTTGTTACATCCTGTGTACACACATATACAGGTTGGACCATTTAAGTTGAGACTGTACAATATGTCCGAAACTAAGCGTTGTAGAAAGAAATGTCTTGAATAAAAGTTGCTTGATATTATGGGGGAAAGTAAATGCAATTGGTCTTGTTTTATTTGGAGGACGTTGTGATGGTCATTTTAGGGTCAATTTAACTCCTTTAAATGGGAACCTACGTTTTGTATGTTGTTTTCTTATTAGAAAATGGTATTAGAAAATGCAGAAAAAGCCTGTTTATTTTGTGATGAGAAATAAGGAAACATTGGTTTCCAATTACGAAACGTAACTTGACCCTCAAATGACCATCCATGATGGCCCAACCATTCATTGTGCTCTTCGTACACAGCCATTCCGAGGTTTCGTTGTTATTTACGTTGGTGTAAGAACAATTGCAAAGTGCTCTACAAAATGTTGTTTTGTCTTCTATGAGAAGTGAGAAAACAATATAAAAAAGGTAGGTTCCCATTTAAAAAAAATTAAATTGATCCTAAAATGACCATCACAACGTCTCACAAACAAAACACGACTAGTGGCATTTACTTTCCCCATAATATCAAGCAACTTTTATTAAAAACATTTCTTTCTACAGCGCTTGGTTTGGAGGTATTGTACAATGTCAACTTAAATAGTCTTCCTGACATGCTTTTTTTACTTGCGTGGGTTAAGATACTCCTGCATAACTGCTATGTAAATGTAAAGTGTAGCAAGTCAGGATGGCCGAGCGGTCTAAGGCGCTGCGTTCAGTTTGCAGTCCACTCTGTAGGCGTGGGTTCGAATCGTACTTCTGACGTGTTGTATTACTTGCCTGGGTTAAGATAATCCTGCATAAGTGCCACGTAAATGTAAAATGGAGACAGTTAGGATGGCCGAGCGGTCTAAGGCGCTGCGTTCAGGTCGCAGTCCACTCTGTGGGTGTAGGTTCGAATCCCACTCCTGACATATCGTTTTACTTGCCTGGTTTCACGTACTCCTGCATAAGTGCTGTGTAAATGTAAGGTTGTTCAAGTCAGGATGGCTCAGCGGTCTAAGGCGCTGCGTTCAGGTCGCAGTCCACTCTGTGGGCGTGGGTTCGAATGTCACTTCTGACACAACTTTGTTTTTCTGCTTTACCAATGTTATGTTAGAATGAAGTAAGTAAAAAAAATGCAGCACGGTGTCAGGATGGCCGGTATAACACCATAGATGACATTGCCCATGCTATAGGGAAGTCAATGCTGGACATCAACAGAAATAGACGCGCAGATGGTATACGACTCCTTTCGAACATTCGGCAATAATGGAGGCGCTTATATTGTAGGTGTGTAACTATAAGTACCACTGACAATAAAGTCATTTCAGAGAAATAAAATAGTTCTCATTACATTTTATTCAGCCCTTGTATGCTCCGAATATTGGAGTGTGATCGCAGAATGTATGGATATAAACTTCGATTTATTTATTACTCTTATGTTAGCAATGTTTGAGCAACAAAGAAATTTTTGAAGTCAATGCGGTTGTAATGAATCCTTTTGTGTTATTTGATATCAATTCACAATAAATAATTATATGATGATGAAGAATAAGAACAAGTGCTATTTTCTGTACTTTGAGTATGTGACTGTTACCACAAGCTAATATCAGTTCGAAATGTTAATTAAAAAGCAATTGTAGCGCCTTTACATGTTGTAATTATTTATTTGACTGTGCTTTTACACCGTGATTAGTGTCCGAGATCAACGACTAATATATGAACTGCTGTGCCTTTATTTTGTGAGACCGTGAAAATCTAAATAAATCTTATTCTTATATTGGCAAGATGGTGGTCTTGCGAGCCTTTGTAGGAATTACATTAAATCGAAGAATTAATCCTGTGAAATGTGACAGAATTTCGAATTCTAAGCTAGACAGTAATTTTCGCCTTGTGCCAAAGGCTATCTGTGCCAAGTTTGGTCGAAATCGGTGTTACGGTGTGGAAATCTATAAAGAATACACGATGTAACGAAAATGTACGGTAGAAATTGCAGGACACGTTCCTCACACGTAGAGGAAGAAATTGTGTTATATGAACATGGGCCTGGCAGCGCTTTTCTTTCATGTTACAACTCATTTTCTCTAACTCATCAATCATGGGTAACACACAAGAATAGAGTGTACCAGCATACCACATGTAACTCTTTCTCGTAGGAAACGTTCAATATGCCCTCCGTGAGCATTGATACATGCATCAATCCGCCGTCGTAGTGAGACCCGGATGCGCTGCTGTATCCCTGGAGTATTGCGTATGGTTTCGCAGCCTTCAATAATACGGGCACGGAGACTCTGAACATCTGGTACTGGGTTCGATACACAAGAGCTTTCAAATGCCCCCCATTAATAGAGGAGCGGGATACAATGCAATTGGTCCACCTCTACCTATCCATCTGTCACCGAGTCTCTTATTTAGAAGCCGACGAACATGAACATTAAAATGAGGAGGTGCTCCATCGCGAATGAAGTACATGTTTTGTCGCACAGCTAAAGCTACATCTGCTAACAGATCAGGTAGAACATTATCTACGAAATTATGGTAACTTTGTCCGTTGAGCCTGGGTGGAAGAACGTGAGGCCCTATCAAACAGCACCAACAATGCCGGCCCAAACATTGACAGAAAATCTTTGTTGATGACTTGCTTCAACAGCTGCGTGAGGATTGACGTCAGCCCATACATGCCGATTGTGATAATTTACAATCTGAGCTCTTTGAAACGACGCCTCATCTGTGAACAGCACCGTTAGGGTTCACACTTTGTTGCATAAACCATTCGCAGAAGCGTACCGTGCGGAAAATTAGCTGCTGATAGTGTCTGTACACGCTGTAAATGGTATGGATACAGCCGGACCTCGTGTAACACTCGCCATAAGTCATGTGGTCAACATTCATTGTTGCAGCTGCTTGTCTTGTACTGACACCACGTTCGTCGTTAAATGCCTGAAGAATTGCCGCCTTCCGTTGCGATGTCCTCCTCATACTTCTACGCCTCCCCCGGTCGCGAGTATCAGGTTGAAATGCCCCTTGGTCCCTAAGACAACGATCAATGGCTTCAAACGTTTACCTGTGGGGCACCTTCGTCCTGGAAATCTCTCCCGGTACAAACGTCGAACGCAAGCGCCATTGCCTTCTGCTAATCCATACATCAAATGGGCATCTGCCATCTCTGCACTTGTGTATACTGCCATTGCATGAGCCAAGTCTGTGATCAACTCTACATACTAGTACGTAGTAATCCGTGTGCTTGCCAAGGTCGTACTGCTCACTGGAACAGTTAAGTTACCTGTAAACAACCAATGACGTAAGTCGCATGCAAACCGGGACATGTAAAACGTAACGCTGGCGGTGCATTTACGTTAATGACAACGTAACCATGAATGCATGTTCCCAGTGCTTCTAACATTCTGTTCTTGTGTGTTTTCCATGATTTAATGAGTGGTAGGAAATGAGTTGTAACATGGAAACAAAGCGTTGCCAGGCCCATGTTCATATAACATAAATTCTTCCTCTACGTGTGAGGAATGTGTCCTGCAATTTGTGCCGTACATTTTTGTTACATCCTGTGTACACACATATACAGGTTGGACCATTTAAGTTGAGACTGTACAATATGTCCGAAACTAAGCGTTGTAGAAAGAAATGTCTTGAATAAAAGTTGCTTGATATTATGGGGGAAAGTAAATGCAATTGGTCGTGTTTTATTTGGAGGACGTTGTGATGGTCATTTTAGGGTCAATTTAACTCCTTTAAATGGGAACCTACGTTTTGTATGTTGTTTTCTTATTAGAAAATGGTATTAGAAAATGCAGAAAAAGCCTGTTTATTTTGTGATGAGAAATAAGGAAACATTGGTTTCCAATTACGAAACGTAACTTGACCCTCAAATGACCATCCATGATGGCCCAACCATTCATTGTGCTCTTCGTACACAGCCATTCCGAGGTTTCGTTGTTATTTACGTTGGTGTAAGAACAATTGCAAAGTGCTCTACAAAATGTTGTTTTGTCTTCTATGAGAAGTGAGAAAACAATATAAAAAAGGTAGGTTCCCATTTAAAAAAAATTAAATTGATCCTAAAATGACCATCACAACGTCTCACAAACAAAACACGACTAGTGGCATTTACTTTCCCCATAATATCAAGCAACTTTTATTAAAAACATTTCTTTCTACAGCGCTTGGTTTGGAGGTATTGTACAATGTCAACTTAAATAGTCTTCCTGACATGCTTTTTTTACTTGCGTGGGTTAAGATACTCCTGCATAACTGCTATGTAAATGTAAAGTGTAGCAAGTCAGGATGGCCGAGCGGTCTAAGGCGCTGCGTTCAGTTTGCAGTCCACTCTGTAGGCGTGGGTTCGAATCGTACTTCTGACGTGTTGTATTACTTGCCTGGGTTAAGATAATCCTGCATAAGTGCCACGTAAATGTAAAATGGAGACAGTTAGGATGGCCGAGCGGTCTAAGGCGCTGCGTTCAGGTCGCAGTCCACTCTGTGGGTGTAGGTTCGAATCCCACTCCTGACATATCGTTTTACTTGCCTGGTTTCACGTACTCCTGCATAAGTGCTGTGTAAATGTAAGGTTGTTCAAGTCAGGATGGCTCAGCGGTCTAAGGCGCTGCGTTCAGGTCGCAGTCCACTCTGTGGGCGTGGGTTCGAATGTCACTTCTGACACAACTTTGTTTTTCTGCTTTACCAATGTTATGTTAGAATGAAGTAAGTAAAAAAAATGCAGCACGGTGTCAGGATGGCCGGTATAACACCATAGATGACATTGCCCATGCTATAGGGAAGTCAATGCTGGACATCAACAGAAATAGACGCGCAGATGGTATACGACTCCTTTCGAACATTCGGCAATAATGGAGGCGCTTATATTGTAGGTGTGTAACTATAAGTACCACTGACAATAAAGTCATTTCAGAGAAATAAAATAGTTCTCATTACATTTTATTCAGCCCTTGTATGCTCCGAATATTGGAGTGTGATCGCAGAATGTATGGATATAAACTTCGATTTATTTATTACTCTTATGTTAGCAATGTTTGAGCAACAAAGAAATTTTTGAAGTCAATGCGGTTGTAATGAATCCTTTTGTGTTATTTGATATCAATTCACAATAAATAATTATATGATGATGAAGAATAAGAACAAGTGCTATTTTCTGTACTTTGAGTATGTGACTGTTACCACAAGCTAATATCAGTTCGAAATGTTAATTAAAAAGCAATTGTAGCGCCTTTACATGTTGTAATTATTTATTTGACTGTGCTTTTACACCGTGATTAGTGTCCGAGATCAACGACTAATATATGAACTGCTGTGCCTTTATTTTGTGAGACCGTGAAAATCTAAATAAATCTTATTCTTATATTGGCAAGATGGTGGTCTTGCGAGCCTTTGTAGGAATTACATTAAATCGAAGAATTAATCCTGTGAAATGTGACAGAATTTCGAATTCTAAGCTAGACAGTAATTTTCGCCTTGTGCCAAAGGCTATCTGTGCCAAGTTTGGTCGAAATCGGTGTTACGGTGTGGAAATCTATAAAGAATACACGATGTAACGAAAATGTACGGTAGAAATTGCAGGACACGTTCCTCACACGTAGAGGAAGAAATTGTGTTATATGAACATGGGCCTGGCAGCGCTTTTCTTTCATGTTACAACTCATTTTCTCTAACTCATCAATCATGGGTAACACACAAGAATAGAGTGTACCAGCATACCACATGTAACTCTTTCTCGTAGGAAACGTTCAATATGCCCTCCGTGAGCATTGATACATGCATCAATCCGCCGTCGTAGTGAGACCCGGATGCGCTGCTGTATCCCTGGAGTATTGCGTATGGTTTCGCAGCCTTCAATAATACGGGCACGGAGACTCTGAACATCTGGTACTGGGTTCGATACACAAGAGCTTTCAAATGCCCCCCATTAATAGAGGAGCGGGATACAATGCAATTGGTCCACCTCTACCTATCCATCTGTCACCGAGTCTCTTATTTAGAAGCCGACGAACATGAACATTAAAATGAGGAGGTGCTCCATCGCGAATGAAGTACATGTTTTGTCGCACAGCTAAAGCTACATCTGCTAACAGATCAGGTAGAACATTATCTACGAAATTATGGTAACTTTGTCCGTTGAGCCTGGGTGGAAGAACGTGAGGCCCTATCAAACAGCACCAACAATGCCGGCCCAAACATTGACAGAAAATCTTTGTTGATGACTTGCTTCAACAGCTGCGTGAGGATTGACGTCAGCCCATACATGCCGATTGTGATAATTTACAATCTGAGCTCTTTGAAACGACGCCTCATCTGTGAACAGCACCGTTAGGGTTCACACTTTGTTGCATAAACCATTCGCAGAAGCGTACCGTGCGGAAAATTAGCTGCTGATAGTGTCTGTACACGCTGTAAATGGTATGGATACAGCCGGACCTCGTGTAACACTCGCCATAAGTCATGTGGTCAACATTCATTGTTGCAGCTGCTTGTCTTGTACTGACACCACGTTCGTCGTTAAATGCCTGAAGAATTGCCGCCTTCCGTTGCGATGTCCTCCTCATACTTCTACGCCTCCCCCGGTCGCGAGTATCAGGTTGAAATGCCCCTTGGTCCCTAAGACAACGATCAATGGCTTCAAACGTTTACCTGTGGGGCACCTTCGTACTGGAAATCTCTCCCGGTACAAACGTCGAACGCAAGCGCCATTGCCTTCTGCTAATCCATACATCAAATGGGCATCTGCCATCTCTGCACTTGTGTATACTGCCATTGCATGAGCCAAGTCTGTGATCAACTCTACATACTAGTACGTAGTAATCCGTGTGCTTGCCAAGGTCGTACTGCTCACTGGAACAGTTAAGTTACCTGTAAACAACCAATGACGTAAGTCGCATGCAAACAGGGACATGTAAAACGTAACGCTGGCGGTGCATTTACGTTAATGACAACGTAACCATGAATGCATGTTCCCAGTGCTTCTAACATTCTGTTCTTGTGTGTTTTCCATGATTTAATGAGTGGTAGGAAATGAGTTGTAACATGGAAACAAAGCGTTGCCAGGCCCATGTTCATATAACATAAATTCTTCCTCTACGTGTGAGGAATGTGTCCTGCAATTTGTGCCGTACGTTTTTGTTACATCCTGTGTACACACATATACAGGTTGGACCATTTAAGTTGAGACTGTGCAATATCTCCAAAACTAAGCGTTGTAGAAAGAAATGTCTTGAATAAAAGTTGCTTGATATTATGGGGGAAAGTAAATGCAATTGGTCGTGTTTTATTTGGAGGACGTTGTGATGGTCATTTTAGGGTCAATTTAACTCCTTTAAATGGGAACCTACGTTTTGTATGTTGTTTTCTTATTAGAAAATGGTATTAGAAAATGCAGAAAAAGCCTGTTTATTTTGTGATGAGAAATAAGGAAACATTGGTTTCCAATTACGAAACGTAACTTGACCCTCAAATGACCATCCATGATGGCCCAACCATTCATTGTGCTCTTCGTACACAGCCATTTAGAGGTTTCGTTGTTATTTACGTTGGTGTAAGAACAATTGCAAAGTGCTCTACAAAATGTTGTTTTGTCTTCTATGAGAAGTGAGAAAACAATATAAAAAAGGTAGGTTCCCATTTAAAAAAATTAAATTGATCCTAAAATGACCATCACAACGTCTCACAAACAAAACACGACTAGTGGCATTTACTTTCCCCATAATATCAAGCAACTTTTATTAAAAACATTTCTTTCTACAGCGCTTGGTTTAGAGGTATTGTACAATGTCAACTTAAATAGTCTTCCTGACATGCTTTTTTTACTTGCGTGGGTTAAGATACTCCTGCATAACTGCTATGTAAATGTAAAGTGTAGCAAGTCAGGATGGCCGAGCGGTCTAAGGCGCTGCGTTCAGTTTGCAGTCCACTCTGTAGGCGTGGGTTCGAATCGTACTTCTGACGTGTTGTTTTACTTGCCTGGGTTAAGATAATCCTGCATAAGTGCCACGTAAATGTAAAATGGAGACAGTTAGGATGGCCGAGCGGTCTAACGCGCTACGTTCAGGTCGCAGTCCCCTCTGTGGGCGTGGGTTCTAATCTCACTTCTGGCACATAGTTTTACTTGCTTGGTTTAAGATACTCCTGCATAACTGCTATGTAAATGTAAAGTTGAGCAAATCAGGATGGCCGAGCGGTCTAAGGCGCTGCGTTTATGTCGCACTCCACTCTGTGGGCGTGGGTTCGAATCCCACTCCTGACATATCGTTTTACTTTCCTGGTTTAAGATATTCCTGCATAAGTGCTATGTAAATGTCTGTGGGTGTGGGTTCGAATCCCACTCCTGACATATCGTTTTACTTGCCTGGTTTCACGTACTCCTGCATAAGTGCTGTGTAAATGTAAAGTGTAGCAAGTCAGGATGGCCGAGCGGTCTAAGGCGCTGCGTTCAGTTTGCAGTCCACTCTGTAGGCGTGGGTTCGAATCGTACTTCTGACGTGTTGTTTTACTTGCCTGGGTTAAGATAATCCTGCATAAGTGCCACGTAAATGTAAAATGGAGACAGTTAGGATGGCCGAGCGGTCTAACGCGCTACGTTCAGGTCGCAGTCCCCTCTGTGGGCGTGGGTTCGAATCTCACTTCTGGCACATAGTTTTACTTGCTTGGTTTAAGATACTCCTGCATAAGTGCTATGTAAATGTAAAGTTGAGCAAATCAGGATGGCCGAGCGGGCTAAGGCGCAGCGTTTATGTCGCAGTCCACTCTGTGGGCGTGGGTTCGAATCCCACTCCTGACATATCGTTTTACTTTCCTGGTTTAAGATATTCCTGCATAAGTGCTATGTAAATGTCTGTTGGTGTGGGTTCGAATCCCACTCCTGACATATCGTTTTACTTGCCTGGTTTCACGTACTCCTGCATAAGTGCTGTGTAAATGTAAAGTGTAGCAAGTCAGGATGGCCGAGCGGTCTAAGGCGCTGCGTTCAGTTTGCAGTCCACTCTGTAGGCGTGGGTTCGAATCGTACTTCTGACGTGTTGTTTTACTTGCCTGGGTTAAGATAATCCTGCATAAGTGCCACGTAAATGTAAAATGGAGACAGTTAGGATGGCCGAGCGGTCTAACGCGCTACGTTCAGGTCGCAGTCCCCTCTGTGGGCGTGGGTTCGAATCTCACTTCTGGCCCATAGTTTCACTTGCTTGGTATAAGAAACTCCTTCATAAGTGCTATGTAAATGTAAAGTTGAGCAAATCAGGATGGCCGAGCGGTCTAAGGCCCTGCGTTTATGTCGCAGTCCACTCTGTGGGCGTGGGTTCGAATCTCACTTCTGGCCCATAGTTTCACTTGCTTGGTATAAGAAACTCCTGCATAAGCGCTATGTAAATGTAAAATGGAGCCAGTTAGGATGGCCGAGCGGTCTAACACGCTACGTTCAGGTCGCAGTCCACTCTGTGGGCGTGAGTTCGAATCCCACTTCTGACATATAGTTTTACTTGCCTGGTTTCACGTACTCCTGCATAAGTGCTGTGTAAATATAAGGGTGTTCAAGTCAGGATGGCCGAGCGGTCTAAGGCGCTGCGTTCAGGTCGCAGTCCACTCTGTGGTCGTGGTTTCGAATCCCACTCCTGACATCTTGTTTTACTTGCCGGGTTTAATAATACTCCTGCATAACTGCTGTGTAAATGTAAGCTGGAGAAAGTCAGGATGGCCGAGCGGTCTAAGGCGCTGCGTTCAGGTCGCAGTCCACTCTGTGGGCGTGGGTTCGAATCCCACTTCTGACATATAGTTTTACTTGCCTGGTTTCACGTACTCCTGCATAACTGCTATGTAAGTGAAAGGTGGAGCAAGTCAGGATGGCCGAGCGGTCTAAGGCGCTGCGTTCAGGTCGCAGTCCACTCTGTGGGCGTGGGTTCGAATCCCACTTCTGACATATCATTTTACTTGCCTGGTTCACGTACTCCTGCATAAGTGCTGTGTAAATGTTAGGTGGAGCAAGTCAGGATGGCCGAGCGGTCTAAGGCGCTGCGTTCAGGTCGCAGTCCACTCTGTGGGCGTAGGTTCGAATCCCACTCCTGACATATCGTTTTACTTGCCTGGTTTCACGTACTCCTGCATAAGTGCTGTGTAAATGTAAGGTTGTTCAAGTCAGGATGGCCGAGCGGTCTAAGGCGCTGCGTTCAGGTCGCAGTCCACTCTGTGGGCGTAGGTTCGAATCCCACTCCTGACATATCGTTTTACTTGCCTGGTTTCACGTACTCCTGCATAAGTGCTGTGTAAATGTAAGGTTGTTCAAGTCAGGATGGCTGAGCGGTCTAAGGCGCTGCGTTCAGGTCGCAGTCCACTTTGTGGGCGTGGTTTCGAATGTCACTTCTGACACATCCTTTGTTTTTCTGCTTTACCAATGTTATGTTAGAATGAAGTAAGTAAAAAAAATGCAGCACGGTGTCAGGATGGCCGGTATAACACCATAGATGACATTGCCCATGCTATAGGGAAGTCAATGCTGGACATCAACAGAAATAGACGCGCAGATGTTATACGACTCCTTTCGAACATTCGGCAATAATGGAGGCGCTTATATTGTAGGTGTGTAACTATAAGTACCACTGACAATAAAGTCATTTCAGAGAAATAAAATAGTTCTCATTACATTTTATTCAGCCCTTGTATGCTCCGAATATTGGAGTGTGATCGCAGAATGTATGGATATAAAGTTCGATTTATTTATTACTCTTATGTTAGCAATGTTTGAGCAACAAAGAAATTTTTGTAGTCAATGCGGTTGTAATGAATCCTTTTGTGTTATTTGATATCAATTCACAATAAATAATTATATGATGATGAAGAATAAGAACAAGTGCTATTTTCTGTACTTTGAGTATGTGACTGTTACCACAGTCTAATATCAGTTCGAAATGTTAATTAAAAAGCAATTGTAGCGCCTTTACATGTTGTAATTATTTATTTGACTGTGCTTTTACACCGTGATTAGTGTCCGAGATCAACGACTAATATATGAACTGCTGTGCCTTTATTTTGTGAGACCGTGAAAATCTAAATAAATCTTATTCTTATGTTGGCAAGATGGTGGTCTTGCGAGCCTTTGTAGGAATTACATTAAATCGAAGAATTAATCGTGTGAAATGTGACAGAATTTCGAATTCTAAGCTAGACAGTAATTTTCGCCTTGTGCCAAAGGCTATCTGTGCCAAGTTTGGTCGAAATCGGTGTTACGGTGTGGAAATCTATAAAGAATACACGATGTAACGAAAATGTACGGTAGAAATTGCAGGACACGTTCCTCACACGTAGAGGAAGAAATTGTGTTATATGAACATGGGCCTGGCAGCGCTTTTCTTTCATGTTACAACTCATTTTCTCTAACTCATTAATCATGGGTAACACACAAGAATAGAGTGTACCAGCATACCACATGTAACTCTTTCTCGTAGGAAACGTTCAATATGCCCTCCGTGAGCATTGATACATGCATCAATCCGCCGTCGTAGTGAGAGCCGGATGCGCTGCTGTATCCCTGGAGTATTGCGTATGGTTTCGCAGCCTTCAATAATACGGGCACGGAGACTCTGAACATCTGGTACTGGGTTCGATACACAAGAGCTTTCAAATGCCCCCCATTAATAGAGGAGCGGGATACAATGCAATTGGTCCACCTCTACCTATCCATCTGTCACCGAGTCTCTTATTTAGAAGCCGACGAACATGAACATTAAAATGAGGAGGTGCTCCATCGCGAATGAAGTACATGTTTTGTCGCACAGCTAAAGGTACATCTGCTAACAGATCAGGTAGAACATTATCTACGAAATTATGGTAACTTTGTCCGTTGAGCCTGGGTGGAAGAACGTGAGACCCTATCAAACAGTACCAACAATGCCGGCCCAAACATTGACAGAAAATCTTTGTTGATGACTTGCTTCAACAGCTGCGTGAGGATTGACGTCAGCCCATACATGCCGATTGTGATAATTTACAATCTGAGCTCTTTGAAACGACGCCTCATCTGTGAACAGCACCGTTAGGGTTCACACTTTGTTGCATAAACCATTCGCAGAAGAGTACCGTGCGGAAAATTAGCTGCTGATAGTGTCTGTACACGCTGTAAATGGTATGGATACAGCCGGACCTCGTGTAACACTCGCCATAAGTCATGTGGTCAACATTCATTGTTGCAGCTGCTTGTCTTGTACTGACACCACGTTCGTCGTTAAATGCCTGAAGAATTGCCGCCTTCCGTTGCGATGTCCTCCTCATACTTCTACGCCTCCCCCGGTCGCGAGTATCAGGTTGAAATGCCCCTTGGTCCCTAAGACAACGATCAATGGCTTCAAATGTTTACCTGTGGGGCACCTTCGTCCTGGAAATCTCTCCCGGTACAAACGTCGAACGCAAGCGCCATTGCCTTCTGCTAATCCATACATCAAATGGGCATCTGCCATCTCTGCACTTGTGTATACTGCCATTGCATGAGCCAAGTCTGTGATCAACTCTACATACTAGTACGTAGTAATCCGTGTGCTTGCCAAGGTCGTACTGCTCACTGGAACAGTTAAGTTACCTGTAAACAACCAATGACGTAAGTCGCATGCAAACAGGGACATGTAAAACGTAACGCTGGCGGTGCATTTACGTTAATGACAACGTAACCATGAATGCATGTTCCCAGTGCTTCTAACATTCTGTTCTTGTGTGTTTTCCATGATTTAATGAGTGGTAGGAAATGAGTTGTAACATGGAAACAAAGCGTTGCCAGGCCCATGTTCATATAACATAAATTCTTCCTCTACGTGTGAGGAATGTGTCCTGCAATTTGTGCCGTACATTTTTGTTACATCCTGTGTACACACATATACAGGTTGGACCATTTAAGTTGAGACTGTGCAATATCTCCAAAACTAAGCGTTGTAGAAAGAAATGTCTTGAATAAAAGTTGCTTGATATTATGGGGGAAAGTAAATGCAATTGGTCGTGTTTTATTTGGAGGACGTTGTGATGGTCATTTTAGGGTCAATTTAACTCCTTTAAATGGGAACCTACGTTTTGTATGTTGTTTTCTTATTAGAAAATGGTATTAGAAAATGCAGAAAAAGCCTGTTTATTTTGTGATGAGAAATAAGGAAACATTGGTTTCCAATTACGAAACGTAACTTGACCCTCAAATGACCATCCATGATGGCCCAACCATTCATTGTGCTCTTCGAACACAGCCATTCAGAGGTTTCGTTGTTATTTACGTTGGTGTAAGAACAATTGCAAAGTGCTCTACAAAATGTTGTTTTGTCTTCTATGAGAAGTGAGAAAACAATATAAAAAAGGTAGGTTCCCATTTAAAAAAAATTAAATTGATCCTAAAATGACCATCACAACGTCTCACAAACAAAACACGACTAGTGGCATTTACTTTCCCCATAATATCAAGCAACTTTTATTAAAAACATTTCTTTCTACAGCGCTTGGTTTGGAGGTATTGTACAATGTCAACTTAAATAGTCTTCCTGACATGCTTTTTTTACTTGCGTGGGTTAAGATACTCCTGCATAACTGCTATGTAAATGTAAAGTGTAGCAAGTCAGGATGGCCGAGCGGTCTAAGGCGCTGCGTTCAGTTTGCAGTCCACTCTGTAGGCGTGGGTTCGAATCGTACTTCTGACGTGTTGTTTTACTTGCCTGGGTTAAGATAATCCTGCATAAGTGCCACGTAAATGTAAAATGGAGACAGTTAGGATGGCCGAGCGGTCTAACGCGCTACGTTCAGGTCGCAGTCCCCTCTGTGGGCGTGGGTTCGAATCTCACTTCTGGCACATAGTTTTACTTGCTTGGTATAAGAAACTCCTGCATAAGTGCTATGTAAATGTAAAGTTGAGCAAATCAGGATGGCCGAGCGGTCTAAGGCGCTGCGTTTATGTCGCAGTCCACTCTGTGGGCGTGGGTTCGAATCCCACTCCTGACATATCGTTTTACTTTCCTGGTTTAAGATATTCCTGCATAAGTGCTATGTAAATGTCTGTGGGTGTGGGTTCGAATCCCACTCCTGACATATCGTTTTACTTGCCTGGTTTCACGTACTCCTGCATAAGTGCTGTGTAAATGTAAAGTGTAGCAAGTCAGGATGGCCGAGCGGTCTAAGGCGCTGCGTTCAGTTTGCAGTCCACTCTGTAGGCGTGGGTTCGAATCGTACTTCTGACGTGTTGTTTTACTTGCCTGGGTTAAGATAATCCTGCATAAGTGCCACGTAAATGTAAAATGGAGACAGTTAGGATGGCCGAGCGGTCTAACGCGCTACGTTCAGGTCGCAGTCCCCTCTGTGGGCGTGGGTTCGAATCTCACTTCTGGCCCATAGTTTCACTTGCTTGGTATAAGAAACTCCTGCATAAGTGCTATGTAAAAGTAAAGTTGAGCAAATCAGGATGGCCGAGCGGTCTAAGGCCCTGCGTTTATGTCGCAATCCACTCTGTGGGCGTGGGTTCGAATCTCACTTCTGGCCCATAGTTTCACTTGCTTGGTATAAGAAACTCCTGCATAAGCGCTATGTAAATGTAAAATGGAGCAAGTTAGGATGGCCGAGCGGTCTAACACGCTACGTTCAGGTCGCAGTCCACTCTGTGGGCGTGGGTTCGAATCCCACTTCTGACATATAGTTTTACTTGCCGGGTTTAATAATACTCCTGCATAAGTGCTATGTAAATGTAAGGTTGTTCAAGTCAGGATGGCCGAGCGGTCTAAGGCGCTGCGTTCAGGTCGCAGTCCACCCTGTGGTCGTGGTTTCGAATCCCACTCCTGACATCTTGTTTTACTTGCCGGGTTTAATAATACTCCTGCATAACTGCTATGTAAATGTAAGGTGGAGAAAGTCAGGATGGCCGAGCGGTCTAAGGCGCTGCGTTCAGGTCGCAGTCCACTCTGTGGGCGTGGGTTCGAATCCCACTTCTGACATATAGTTTTACTTGCCTGGTTTCACGTACTCCTGCATAACTGCTATGTAAATGGAAGGTGGAGCAAGTCAGGATGGCCGAGCGGTCTAAGGCGCTGCGTTCAGGGCGCAGTCCACTCTGTGGGCGTGGGTTCGAATCCCACTTCTGACATATCATTTTACTTGCCTGGTTTCACGTACTCCTGCATAAGTGCTGTGTAAATGTTAGGTGGAGCAAGTCAGAATGGCCGAGCGGTCTAAGGCGCTGCGTTCAGGTCGCAGTCCACTCTGTGGGCGTAGGTTCGAATCTCGCTCCTCACATATCGTTTTACTTGCCTGGTTTCACGTACTCCTGCATAAGTGCTGTGTAAATGTAAGGTTGTTCAAGTCAGGATGGCCGAGCGGTCTAAGGCGCTGCGTTCAGGTCGCAGTCCACTCTGTGGGCGTAGGTTCGAATCCCACTCCTGACATATCGTTTTACTTGCCTGGTTTCACGTACTCCTGCATAAGTGCTGTGTAAATGTAAGGTTGTTCAAGTCAGGATGGCTGAGCGGTCTAAGGCGCTGCGTTCAGGTCGCAGTCCACTCTGTGGGCGTGGTTTCGAATGTCACTTCTGACACATCCTTTGTTTTTCTGCTTTACCAATGTTATGTTAGAATGAAGTAAGTAAAAAAAATGCAGCACGGTGTCAGGATGGCCGGTATAACACCATAGATGACATTGCCCATGCTATAGGGAAGTCAATGCTGGACATCACCAGAAATAGACGCGCAGATGGTATACGACTCCTTTCGAACATTCGGCAGTAATGGAGGCGCTTATATTGTAGGTGTGTAACTATAAGTACCACTGACAATAAAGTCATTTCAGAGAAATAAAATAGTTCTCATTACATTTTATTCAGCGCTTGTATGCTCCGAATATTGGAGTGTGATCGCAGAATGTATGGATATAAAGTTCGATTTATTTATTACTCTTATGTTAGCAATGTTTGAGCAACAAAGAAATTTTTGTAGTCAATGCGGTTGTAATGAATCCTTTTGTGTTATTTGATATCAATTCACAATAAATAATTATATGATGATGAAGAATAAGAACAAGTGCTATTTTCTGTACTTTGAGTATGTGACTGTTACCACAGTCTAATATCAGTTCGACATGTTAATTAAAAAGCAATTGTAGCGCCTTTACATGTTGTAATTATTTATTTGACTGTGCTTTTACACCGTGATTAGTGTCCGAGATCAACGACTAATATATGAACTGCTGTGCCTTTATTTTGTGAGACCGTGAAAATCTAAATAAATCTTATTCTTATGTTGGCAAGATGGTGGTCTTGCGAGCCTTTGTAGGAATTACATTAAATCGAAGAATTAATCGTGTGAAATGTGACAGAATTTCGAATTCTAAGCTAGACAGTAATTTTCGCCTTGTGCCAAAGGCTATCTGTGCCAAGTTTGGTCGAAATCGGTGTTACGGTGTGGAAATCTATAAAGAATACACGATGTAACGAAAATGTACGGTAGAAATTGCAGGACACGTTCCTCACACGTAGAGGAAGAAATTGTGTTATATGAACATGGGCCTGGCAGCGCTTTTCTTTCATGTTACAACTCATTTTCTCTAACTCATTAATCATGGGTAACACACAAGAATAGAGTGTACCAGCATACCACATGTAACTCTTTCTCGTAGGAAACGTTCAATATGCCCTCCGTGAGCATTGATACATGCATCAATCCGCCGTCGTAGTGAGACCCGGATGCGCTGCTGTATCCCTGGAGTATTGCGTATGGTTTCGCAGCCTTCAATAATACGGGCACGGAGACTCTGAACATCTGGTACTGGGTTCGATACACAAGAGCTTTCAAATGCCCCCCATTAATAGAGGAGCGGGATACAATGCAATTGGTCCACCTCTACCTATCCATCTGTCACCGAGTCTCTTATTTAGAAGCCGACGAACATGAACATTAAAATGAGGAGGTGCTCCATCGCGAATGAAGTACATGTTTTGTCGCACAGCTAAAGGTACATCTGCTAACAGATCAGGTAGAACATTATCTACGAAATTATGGTAACTTTGTCCGTTGAGCCTGGGTGGAAGAACGTGAGGCCCTATCAAACAGCACCAACAATGCCGGCCCAAACATTGACAGAATATCTTTGTTGATGACTTGCTTCAACAGCTGCGTGAGGATTGACGTCAGCCCATACATGCCGATTGTGATAATTTACAATCTGAGCTCTTTGAAACGACGCCTCATCTGTGAACAGCACCGTTAGGGTTCACACTTTGTTGCCTAAACCATTCGCAGAAGCGTACCGTGCGGAAAATTAGCTGCTGATAGTGTCTGTACACGCTGTAAATGGTATGGATACAGCCGGACCTCGTGTAACACTCGCCATAAGTCATGTGGTCAACATTCATTGTTGCAGCTGCTTGTCTTGTACTCACACCACGTTCGTCGTTAAATGCCTGAAGAATTGCCGCCTTCCGTTGCGATGTCCTCCTCATACTTCTACGCCTCCCCCGGTCGCGAGTATCAGGTTGAAATGCCCCTTGGTCCCTAAGACAACGATCAATGGCTTCAAACGTTTACCTGTGGGGCACCTTCGTCCTGGAAATCTCTCCCGGTACAAACGTCGAACGCAAGCGCCATTGCCTTCTGCTAATCCATACATCAAATGGGCATCTGCCATCTCTGCACTTGTGTATACTGCCATTGCATGAGCCAAGTCTGTGATCAACTCTACATACTAGTACGTAGTAATCCGTGTGCTTGCCAAGGTCGTACTGCTCACTGGAACAGTTAAGTTACCTGTAAACAACCAATGACGTAAGTCGCATGCAAACAGGGACATGTAAAACGTAACGCTGGCGGTGCATTTACGTTAATGACAACGTAACCATGAATGCATGTTCCCAGTGCTTCTAACATTCTGTTCTTGTGTGTTTTCCATGATTTAATGAGTGGTAGGAAATGAGTTGTAACATGGAAACAAAGCGTTGCCAGGCCCATGTTCATATAACATAAATTCTTCCTCTACGTGTGAGGAATGTGTCCTGCAATTTGTGCCGTACATTTTTGTTACATCCTGTGTACACACATATACAGGTTGGACCATTTAAGTTGAGACTGTGCAATATCTCCAAAACTAAGCGTTGTAGAAAGAAATGTCTTGAATAAAAGTTGCTTGATATTATGGGGGAAAGTAAATGCAATTGGTCGTGTTTTATTTGGAGGACGTTGTGATGGTCATTTTAGGGTCAATTTAACTCCTTTAAATGGGAACCTACGTTTTGTATGTTGTTTTCTTATTAGAAAATGGTATTAGAAAATGCAGAAAAAGCCTGTTTATTTTGTGATGAGAAATAAGGAAACATTGGTTTCCAATTACGAAACGTAACTTGACCCTCAAATGACCATCCATGATGGCCCAACCATTCATTGTGCTCTTCGTACACAGCCATTCAGAGGTTTCGTTGTTATTTACGTTGGTGTAAGAACAATTGCAAAGTGCTCTACAAAATGTTGTTTTGTCTTCTATGAGAAGTGAGAAAACAATATAAAAAAGGTAGGTTCCCATTTAAAAAAAATTAAATTGATCCTAAAATGACCATCACAACGTCTCACAAACAAAACACGACTAGTGGCATTTACTTTCCCCATAATATCAAGCAACTTTTATTAAAAACATTTCTTTCTACAGCGCTTGGTTTGGAGGTATTGTACAATGTCAACTTAAATAGTCTTCCTGACATGCTTTTTTTACTTGCGTGGGTTAAGATACTCCTGCATAATTGCTATGTAAATGTAAAGTGTAGCAAGTCAGGATGGCCGAGCGGTCTAAGGCGCTGCGTTCAGTTTGCAGTCCACTCTGTAGGCGTGGGTTCGAATCGTACTTCTGACGTGTTGTTTTACTTGCCTGGGTTAAGATAATCCTGCATAAGTGCCACGTTAATGTAAAATGGAGACAGTTAGGATGGCCGAGCGGTCTAACGCGCTACGTTCAGGTCGCAGTCCCCTCTGTGGGCGTGGGTTCTAATCTCACTTCTGGCACATAGTTTTACTTGCTTGGTTTAAGATACTCCTGCATAAGTGCTATGTAAATGTAAAGTTGAGCAAATCAGGATGGCCGAGCGGTCTAAGGCGCTGCGTTTATGTCGCACTCCACTCTGTGGGCGTGGGTTCGAATCCCACTCCTGACATATCGTTTTACTTGCCTGGTTTCACGTACTCCTGCATAAGTGCTGTGTAAATGTAAAGTGTAGCAAGTCAGGATGGCCGAGCGGTCTAAGGCGCTGCGTTCAGTTTGCAGTCCACTCTGTAGGCGTGGGTTCGAATCGTACTTCTGACGTGTTGTTTTACTTGCCTGGGTTAAGATAATCCTGCATAAGTGCCACGTAAATGTAAAATGGAGACAGTTAGGATGGCCGAGCGGTCTAACGCGCTACGTTCAGGTCGCTGTCCCCTCTGTGGGCGTGGGTTCGAATCTCACTTCTGGCCCATAGTTTCACTTGCTTGGTATAAGAAACTCCTGCATAAGTGCTATGTAAATGTAAAGTTGAGCAAATCAGGATGGCCGAGCGGTCTAAGGCCCTCCGTTTATGTCGCAGTCCACTCTGTGGGCGTGGGTTCGAATCTCACTTCTGGCCCATAGTTTCACTTGCTTGGTATAAGAAACTCCTGCATAAGCGCTATGTAAATGTAAAATGGAGCCAGTTGGGATGGCCGAGCGGTCTAACACGCTACGTTCAGGTCGCAGTCCACTCTGTGGGCGTGGGTTCGAATCCCACTTCTGACATATAGTTTTACTTGCCTGGCTTAAGATACTCCTGCATAAGTGCTATGTAAATGTAAGGTTGTTCAAGTCAGGATGGCCGAGCGGTCTAAGGCGCTGCGTTCAGGTCGCAGTCCACCCTGTGGTCGTGGTTTCGAATCCCACTCCTGACATCTTGTTTTACTTGCCGGGTTTAATAATACTCCTGCATAACTGCTGTGTAAATGTAAGGTGGAGAAAGTCAGGATGGCCGAGCGGTCTTAGGCGCTGCGTTCAGGTCGCAGTCCACTCTGTGGGCGTGGTTTCGAATCCCACTTCTTACATATAGTTTTACTTGCCTGGTTTCACGTACTCCTGCATAACTGCTATGTAAATGTAAGGTGGAGCAAGTCAGGATGGCCGAGCAGTCTAAGGCGCTGCGTTCAGGTCGCAGTCCACTCTGTGGGCGTGGGTTCGAATCCCACTTCTGACATATCATTTTACTTGCCTGGTTTCACGTACTCCTGCATAAGTGCTGTGTAAATGTTAGGTGGAGCAAGTCAGGATGGCCGAGCTGTCTAAGGCGCTGCGTTCAGGTCGCAGTCCACTCTGTGGGCGTAGGTTCGAATCCCACTCCTGACATATCGTTTTACTTGCCTGGTTTCACGTACTCCTGCATAAGTGCTGTGTAAATGTAAGGTTGTTCAAGTCAGGATGGCCGAGCGGTCTAAGGCGCTGCGTTCAGGTCGGAGTCCACTCTGTGGGCGTAGGTTCGAATCCCACTTCTGACATATAGTTTTACTTGCCTGGTTTCACGTACTCCTGCATAAGTGCTGTGTAAATATAAGGGTGTTCAAGTCAGGATGGCCGAGCGGTCTAAGGCGCTGCGTTCAGGTCGCAGTCCACTCTGTGGGCGTAGGTTCGAATCCCACTTCTGACATATAGTTTTACTTGCCTGGTTTCACGTACTCCTGCATAAGTGCTGTGTAAATATAAGGGTGTTCCAGTGAGGATGGCCGAGCGGTCTAAGGCGCTGCGTTCAGGTCGCAGTCCACTCTGTGGGCGTGGGTTCGAATCCCACTTCTGACATATAGTTTTACTTACCTGGTTTCACGTACTCCTGCATAACTGCTATGTAAATGTAAGGTGGAGCAAGTCAGGATGGCCGAGCGGTCTAAGGCGCTGCGTTCAGGTCGCAGTCCACTCTGTGGGCGTGGGTTCGAATCCCACTTCTGACATATCATTTTACTTGCCTGGTTTCACGTACTCCTGCATAAGTGCTGTGTAAATGTTAGGTGGAGCAAGTCAGGATGGCCGAGCGGTCTAAGGCGCTGCGTTCAGGTCGCAGTCCACTCTGTGGGCGTAGGTTCGAATCTCACTCCTGACATATCGTTTTACTTGCCTGGTTTCACGTACTCCTGCATAAGTGCTGTGTAAATGTAAGGTTGTTCAAGTCAGGATGGCCGAGCGGTCTAAGGCGCTGCGTTCAGGTCGCAGTCCACTCTGTGGGCGTAGGTTCGAATCCCACTCCTGACATATCGTTTTACTTGCCTGGTTTCACGTACTCCTGCATAAGTGCTGTGTAAATGTAAGGTTGTTCAAGTCAGGATGGCTCAGCGGTCTAAGGCGCTGCGTTCAGGTCGCAGTCCACTCTGTGGGCGTGGTTTCGAATGTCACTTCTGACACATCCTTTGTTTTTCTGCTTTACCAATGTTATGTTAGAATGAAGTAAGTAAAAAAAATGCAGCACGGTGTCAGGATGGCCGGTATAACACCATAGATGACATTGCCCATGCTATAGGGAAGTCAATGCTGGACATCAACAGAAATAGACGCGCAGATGGTATACGACTCCTTTCGAACATTCGGCAGTAATGGAGGCGCTTATATTGTAGGTGTGTAACTATAAGTACCACTGACAATAAAGTCATTTCAGAGAAATAAAATAGTTCTCATTACATTTTATTCAGCGCTTGTATGCTCCGAATATTGGAGTGTGATCGCAGAATGTATGGATATAAAGTTCGATTTATTTATTACTCTTATGTTAGCAATGTTTGAGCAACAAAGAAATTTTTGTAGTCAATGCGGTTGTAATGAATCCTTTTGTGTTATTTGATATCAATTCACAATAAATAATTATATGATGATGAAGAATAAGAACAAGTGCTATTTTCTGTACTTTGAGTATGTGACTGTTACCACAGTCTAATATCAGTTCGAAATGTTAATTAAAAAGCAATTGTAGCGCCTTTACATGTTGTAATTATTTATTTGACTGTGCTTTTACACCGTGATTAGTGTCCGAGATCAACGACTAATATATGAACTGCTGTGCCTTTATTTTGTGAGACCGTGAAAATCTAAATAAATCTTATTCTTATGTTGGCAAGATGGTGGTCTTGCGAGCCTTTGTAGGAATTACATTAAATCGAAGAATTAATCGTGTGAAATGTGACAGAATTTCGAATTCTAAGCTAGACAGTAATTTTCGCCTTGTGCCAAAGGCTATCTGTGCCAAGTTTGGTCGAAATCGGTGTTACGGTGTGGAAATCTATAAAGAATACACGATGTAACGAAAATGTACGGTAGAAATTGCAGGACACGTTCCTCACACGTAGAGGAAGAAATTGTGTTATATGAACATGGGCCTGGCAGCGCTTTTCTTTCATGTTACAACTCATTTTCTCTAACTCATTAATCATGGGTAACACACAAGAATAGAGTGTACCAGCATACCACATGTAACTCTTTCTCGTAGGAAACGTTCAATATGCCCTCCGTGAGCATTGATACATGCATCAATCCGCCGTCGTAGTGAGACCCGGATGCGCTGCTGTATCCCTGGAGTATTGCGTATGGTTTCGCAGCCTTCAATAATACGGGCACGGAGACTCTGAACATCTGGTACTGGGTTCGATACACAAGAGCTTTCAAATGCCCCCCATTAATAGAGGAGCGGGATACAATGCAATTGGTCCACCTCTACCTATCCATCTGTCACCGAGTCTCTTATTTAGAAGCCGACGAACATGAACATTAAAATGAGGAGGTGCTCCATCGCGAATGAAGTACATGTTTTGTCGCACAGCTAAAGGTACATCTGCTAACAGATCAGGTAGAACATTATCTACGAAATTATGGTAACTTTGTCCGTTGAGCCTGGGTGGAAGAACGTGAGGCCCTATCAAACAGCACCAACAATGCCGGCCCAAACATTGACAGAAAATCTTTGTTGATGACTTGCTTCAACAGCTGCGTGAGGATTGACGTCAGCCCATACATGCCGATTGTGATAATTTACAATCTGAGCTCTTTGAAACGACGCCTCATCTGTGAACAGCACCGTTAGGGTTCACACTTTGTTGCATAAACCATTCGCAGAAGCGTACCGTGCGGAAAATTAGCTGCTGATAGTGTCTGTACACGCTGTAAATGGTATGGATACAGCCGGACCTCGTGTAACACTCGCCATAAGTCATGTGGTCAACATTCATTGTTGCAGCTGCTTGTCTTGTACTGACACCACGTTCGTCGTTAAATGCCTGAAGAATTGCCGCCTTCCGTTGCGATGTCCTCCTCATACTTCTACGCCTCCCCCGGTCGCGAGTATCAGGTTGAAATGCCCCTTGGTCCCTAAGACAACGATCAATGGCTTCAAACGTTTACCTGTGGGGCACCTTCGTCCTGGAAATCTCTCCCGGTACAAACGTCGAACGCAAGCGCCATTGCCTTCTGCTAATCCATACATCAAATGGGCATCTGCCATCTCTGCACTTGTGTATACTGCCATTGCATGAGCCAAGTCTGTGATCAACTCTACATACTAGTACGTAGTAATCCGTGTGCTTGCCAAGGTCGTACTGCTCACTGGAACAGTTAAGTTACCTGTAAACAACCAATGACGTAAGTCGCATGCAAACAGGGACATGTAAAACGTAACGCTGGCGGTGCATTTACGTTAATGACAACGTAACCATGAATGCATGTTCCCAGTGCTTCTTACATTCTGTTCTTGTGTGTTTTCCATGATTTAATGAGTGGTAGGAAATGAGTTGTAACATGGAAACAAAGCGTTGCCAGGCCCATGTTCATATAACATAAATTCTTCCTCTACGTGTGAGGAATGTGTCCTGCAATTTGTGCCGTACATTTTTGTTACATCCTGTGTACACACATATACAGGTTGGACCATTTAAGTTGAGACTGTGCAATATCTCCAAAACTAAGCGTTGTAGAAAGAAATGTCTTGAATAAAAGTTGCTTGATATTATGGGGGAAAGTAAATGCAATTGGTCGTGTTTTATTTGGAGGACGTTGTGATGGTCATTTTAGGGTCAATTTAACTCCTTTAAATGGGAACCTACGTTTTGTATGTTGTTTTCTTATTAGAAAATGGTATTAGAAAATGCAGAAAAAGCCTGTTTATTTTGTGATGAGAAATAAGGAAACATTGGTTTCCAATTACGAAACGTAACTTGACCCTCAAATGACCATCCATGATGGCCCAACCATTCATTGTGCTCTTCGTACACAGCCATTCAGAGGTTTCGTTGTTATTTACGTTGGTGTAAGAACAATTGCAAAGTGCTCTACAAAATGTTGTTTTGTCTTCTATGAGAAGTGAGAAAACAATATAAAAAAGGTAGGTTCCCATTTAAAAAAAATTAAATTGATCCTAAAATGACCATCACAACGTCTCACAAACAAAACACGACTAGTGGCATTTACTTTCCCCATAATATCAAGCAACTTTTATTAAAAACATTTCTTTCTACAGCGCTTGGTTTGGAGGTATTGTACAATGTCAACTTAAATAGTCTTCCTGACATGCTTTTTTTACTTGCGTGGGTTAAGATACTCCTGCATAACTGCTATGTAAATGTAAAGTGTAGCAAGTCAGGATGGCCGAGCGGTCTAAGGCGCTGCGTTCAGTTTGCAGTCCACTCTGTAGGCGTGGGTTCGAATCGTACTTCTGACGTGTTGTTTTACTTGCCTGGGTTAAGATAATCCTGCATAAGTGCCACGTAAATGTAAAATGGAGACAGTTAGGATGGCCGAGCGGTCTAACGCGCTACGTTCAGGTCGCAGTCCCCTCTGTGGGCGTGGGTTCTAATCTCACTTCTGGCACATAGTTTTACTTGCTTGGTTTAAGATACTCCTGCATAAGTGCTATGTAAATGTAAAGTTGAGCAAATCAGGTTGGCCGAGCGGTCTAAGGCGCTGCGTTTATGTCGCACTCCACTCTGTGGGCGTGGGTTCGAATCCCACTCCTGACATATCGTTTTACTTTCCTGGTTTAAGATATTCCTGCATAAGTGCTATGTAAATGTCTGTGGGTGTGGGTTCGAATCCCACTCCTGACATATCGTTTTACTTGCCTGGTTTCACGTACTCCTGCATAAGTGCTGTGTAAATGTAAAGTGTAGCAAGTCAGGATGGCCGAGCGGTCTAAGGCGCTGCGTTCAGTTTGCAGTCCACTCTGTAGGCGTGGGTTCGAATCGTACTTCTGACGTGTTGTTTTACTTGCCTGGGTTAAGATAATCCTGCATAAGTGCCACGTAAATGTAAAATGGAGACAGTTAGGATGGCCGAGCGGTCTAACGCGCTACGTTCAGGTCGCAGTCCCCTCTGTGGGCGTGGGTTCGAATCTCACTTCTGGCCCATAGTTTCACTTGCTTGGTATAAGAAACTCCTGCATAAGTGCTATGTAAATGTAAAGTTGAGCAAATCAGGATGGCCGAGCGGTCTAAGGCCCTCCGTTTATGTCGCAGTCCACTCTGTGGGCGTGGGTTCGAATCTCACTTCTGGCCCATAGTTTCACTTGCTTGGTATAAGAAACTCCTGCATAAGCGCTATGTAAATGTAAAATGGAGCCAGTTAGGATGGCCGAGCGGTCTAACACGCTACGTTCAGGTCGCAGTCCACTCTGTGGGCGTGGGTTCGAATCCCACTTCTGACATATAGTTTTACTTGCCTGGCTTAAGATACTCCTGCATAAGTGCTATGTAAATGTAAGGTTGTTCAAGTCAGGATGGCGCTGCGTTCAGGTCGCAGTCCACCCTGTGGTCGTGGTTTCGAATCCCACTCCTGACATCTTGTTTTACTTGCCGGGTTTAATAATACTCCTGCATAACTGCTGTGTAAATGTAAGGTGGAGAAAGTCAGGATGGCCGAGCGGTCTAAGGCGCTGCGTTCAGGTCGCAGTCCACTCTGTGGGCGTGGTTTCGAATCCCACTTCTGACATATAGTTTTACTTGCCTGGTTTCACGTACTCCTGCATAACTGCTATGTAAATGTAAGGTGGAGCAAGTCAGGATGGCCGAGCAGTCTAAGGCGCTGCGTTCAGGTCGCAGTCCACTCTGTGGGCGTGGGTTCGAATCCCACTTCTGACATATCATTTTACTTGCCTGGTTTCACGTACTCCTGCATAAGTGCTGTGTAAATGTTAGGTGGAGCAAGTCAGGATGGCCGAGCGGTGTAAGGCGCTGCGTTCAGGTCGCAGTCCACTCTGTGGGCGTAGGTTCGAATCCCACTCCTGACATATCGTTTTACTTGCCTGGTTTCACGTACTCCTGCATAAGTGCTGTGTAAATGTAAGGTTGTTCAAGTCAGGATGGCCGAGCGGTCTAAGGCGCTGCGTTCAGGTCGCAGTCCACTCTGTGGGCGTAGGTTCGAATCCCACTTCTGACATATAGTTTTACTTGCCTGGTTTCACGTACTCCTGCATAAGTGCTGTGTAAATATAAGGGTGTTCAAGTGAGGATGGCCGAGCGGTCTAAGGCGCTGCGTTCAGGTCGCAGTCCACTCTGTGGGCGTGGGTTCGAATCCCACTCCTGACATATCGTTTTACTTGCCTGGTTTCACGTACTCCTGCATAACTGCTATGTAAATGTTAGGTGGAGCAAGTCAGGATGGCCGAGCGGTCTAAGGCGCTGCGTTCAGGTCGCAGTCCACTCTGTGGGCGTGGTTTCGAATCCCACTCCGGACATATCGTTTTACTTGCCTGGTTTCACGTACTCCTGCATAAGTGCTGTGTAAATGTAAGGTTGTTCAAGTCAGGATGGCCGAGCGGTCTAAGGCGCTGCGTTCAGGTCGCAGTACACTCTGTGGGCGTGGGTTCGAATCCCACTCCTGACATATCGTTTTACTTGCCTGGTTTCACGTACTCCTGCATAAGTGCTGTGTAAATGTAAGGTTGTTCAAGTCAGGATGGCCGAGCGGTCTAAGGCGCTGCGTTCAGTTCGCAGTCCACTCTGTGGGCGTGGTTTCGAATGTCACTTCTGACACAGCCTTTGTTTTTCTGCTTTACCAATGTTATGTTAGAATGAAGTAAGTAAAACAAATGCAGCACGGTGTCAGGATGGCCGGTATAACACCATAGATGACATTGCCCATGCTATAGGGAAGTCAATGCTGGACATCAACAGAAATAGACGCGCAGATGGTATACGACTCCTTTCGAACATTCGGCAATAATGGAGGCGCTTATATTGTAGGTGTGTAACTATAAGTACCACTGACAATAAAGTCATTTCATTGAAATAAAATAGTTCTCATTACATTTTATTCAGCCCTTGTATGCTCCGAATATTGGAGTGTGATCGCAGAATGTATGGATATAAACTTCGATTTATTTATTACTCTTATGTTAGCAATGTTTGAGCAACAAAGAAATTTTTGTAGTCAATGCGGTTGTAATGAATCCTTTTGTGTTATTTGATATCAATTCACAATAAATAATTATATGATGATGAAGAATAAGAACAAGTGCTATTTTCTGTACTTTGAGTATGTGACTGTTACCACAGTCTAATATCAGTTCGAAATGTTAATTAAAAAGCAATTGTAGCGCCTTTACATGTTGTAATTATTTATTTGACTGTGCTTTTACACCGTGATTAGTGTCCGAGATCAACGACTAATATATGAACTGCTGTGCCTTTATTTTGTGAGACCGTGAAAATCTAAATAAATCTTATTCTAATGTTGGCAAGATGGTGGTCTTGCGAGCCTTTGTAGGAATTACATTAAATCGAAGAATTAATCGTGTGAAATGTGACAGAATTTCGAATTCTAAGCTAGACAGTAATTTTCGCCTTGTGCCAAAGGCTATCTGTGCCAAGTTTGGTGGAAATCGGTGTTACGGTGTGGAAATCTATAAAGAATACACGATGTAACGAAAGTGTACGGTAGAAATTGCAGGACACGTTCCTCACACGTAGAGGAAGAAATTGTGTTATATGAACATGGGCCTGGCAGCGCTTTTCTTTCATGTTACAACTCATTTTCTCTAACTCATTAATCATGGGTAACACACAAGAATAGAGTGTACCAGCATACCACATGTAACTCTTTCTCGTAGGAAACGTTCAATATGCCCTCCGTGAGCATTGATACATGCATCAACCCGCCGTCGTAGTGAATCCCGGATGCGCTACTGTATCCCTGGAGTATTGCGTATGGTTTCGCAGCCTTCAATAATACGGGCACGGAGACTCTGAACATCTGGTACTGGGTTCGATACACAAGAGCTTTCAAATGCACCCCATTAATAGAGGAGCGGGATACAATGCAATTGGTCCACCTCTACCTATCCATCTGTCACCGAGTCTCTTATTTAGAAGCCGACGAACATGAACATTAAAATGAGGAGGTGCTCCATCGCGAATGAAGTACATGTTTTGTCGCACAGCTAAAGGTACGTCTGCTAACAGATCAGGTAGAACATTATCTACGAAATTATGGTAACTTTGTCCGTTGAGCCTGGGTGGAAGAACGTGAGGCCCTATGAAACAGCACCAACAATGCCGGCCCAAACATTGACAGAAAATCTTTGTTGATGACTTGCTTCAACAGCTGCGTGAGGATTGACGTCAGTCCATACATGCCGATTGTGATAATTTACAATCTGAGCTCTTTGAAACGACGCCGTTGCACTAAAATTAGGGTTGACACTTTGTTGCATAAACCATTCGCAGAAGCGTACCCGTGCAGGAAAATTAGCTGCTGATAGTGTCTGCACACGCTGTAAATGGTATGGATACAGCCGGACCTCGTGTAACACTCGCCATAACAGTCATGTGGTCAACATTCATTGTTGCAGCTACTTGTCTTGTACTGACACTAGGATCGTCGTTAAATGTCTGAAGAATTGCCGCCTCCGGTTGCGGTGTCCTCGTCCTTCTAAGTCTCTCCCGGTCGCGAGTATCAGGTTGAAATTCCCCTTGGTCCCTAAGACAACGATCAATGGCTTCAAACGTTTTCCTGTCGGGGTACCTTCGTCATGGAAATCTCTCGCATTACCAACGTTGAACGCAAGCGCCATTGCCGTCTGCTAATCCATACATCAAATGGGCATTTGCCATCTCTTCACTTGTCTACCCTGCCGTTGCATGAGTCAAGTCTGTGATCAACTCTACTAGTACGTAGTAATCCGTGTGCTTGCCAAGGTCGTACTGCTCACTGGAACAGTTGATGTTACCTGTAAATAAGTAATAACGTAAGTCGCATGCAAACAGGGACATGTAAAACGTAACGCTGGCGGTGCATTTACGTTAATGACAACGTAACCATGAATGCATGTTCCCAGTGCTTCTAACATTCTGTTCTTGTGTGTTTTCCATGATTTAATGAGTGGTAGGAAATGAGTTGTAACATGGAAACAAAGCGTTGCCAGGCCCATGTTCATATAACATAATTTCTTCCTCTACGTGTGAGTAATGTGTCCTGCAATGTGTGCCGTACATTTTTGTTACATCCTGTGTACACACATATACAGGTTGGACCATTTAAGTTGAGACTGTGCAATATCTCCAAAACTAAGTGTTGTAAAAAGAAATGTCTTTAATAAAAGTTGCTCGATATTATGGGGGAAAGTAAATACAATTAGTCGTGTTTTATTTGGAGGACGTTGTGATGGTCATTTTAGGGTCAATTTAACTCCTTTAAATGGGAACCTACATTTTGTATGTTGTTTTTTATTAGAAAATGGTATTAGAAAATGCAGAAAAAACCTGTTTATTTTGTGATGAGGAATAAGAAAACCTTGGTTCCCAATTACTAAACGTAACTTGACCCTCAAATGACCATCCATCGATGTTCCAACCATTCATTGTGCTCTTCGTACACAGCCATTCAAATTTTCGTTGTTATTTACGTTGGTGTAAGAACAATTGCAAAGTGCTCTACAAAATGTTGTTTTGTCTTCTATGAGAAGTGAGAAAACAATATAAAAAAGGTAGGTTCCCATTTAAAAAATCTGATGTGTTACACTCACATGACTTTCTCTACTCTTGTACAACCTAATTTTACAAACGCCTATTCTCCATATGCTTCATGTTAATCGAGATATCGAGATGTCAATCTTATTGGTAATTTTCTTGTAGATGCAAGGGAATATGGTAGCTTTTAAGCGATAGTCAAATATTTTAACGCTGGTTGCTATGTGACGCATTCCATTCTCTTTGCATGTCCAGGACATAAAAAAATGAATAACGCATTTGAGAAAAAGTATAAGTATTGGAAAATTTAAGGAAATAACAAGCAATATCTCGAAAACGGTTCACCTAACAAAAGAAATGTGTATGACATAAGTTGTGTATTTTAACGCGATCTACATTTTTTGTGTAGTAAAATTTTGTCTATCTCTTATGGTTTACCAGTTATGCAAAAGTCGTTCACAATGAAGAATACTTTTGGAGACATTCCCAGAAAATTCGAGATATACATTTCATTTCTCATGACATTATCTTAAACATATGATATTTTAATCAAAATCGTTAGAGCCATTTTTGAGAAAATTAAAATTTTCGAAAAATGTTCCATGTAAAGGGTAGTCTGGGGTGGGGGGATTTTCTTGAAAACCTTCGTGTCGCATATCTGGAAGATACTGAGCCTAAATACCAAGTTTGGTGCTTATCCGATTGTTCGTTTTTGAGTTATGCTGTTCACAGGCACACACACACACAGACACACACACAGACACACACACAGACACACACACAGACACACACACGGACATGTTTCCAAAAATGCTCTTTTTGGATTCAGGAGGTCTCAAAACGTGTATTTCCGGTGAAATCTCGGTATCGAATTTTTGGGTGGAATGCAATACTACCCCTACTTACTATACGTAGTAGAGAAAGTAAAAAAATTAAATTGATCCTAAAATGTCCATCAGAACGTCTTACAAACAAAACACGACTAGTGGCATTTACTTTCCCATAATA
Organism: Deroplatys truncata; assembly: GCA_030765065.1. Lineage (NCBI taxonomy): Eukaryota > Metazoa > Arthropoda > Insecta > Mantodea > Mantidae > Deroplatys > Deroplatys truncata. The sequence goes on from CM060983.1 coordinate 219,202,319, forward strand.
TCAAGCAACTTTTATTAAAGACATTTCTTTCTACAACGCTTGGTTTGGAGGTATTGTACAATGTCAACTTAAATGGTCCAACCTGTAGATATACACTGATTTTTATATATTAAGATGTAGGTACTGTAATTGCAGCATTGCTATGTTGTAGCACAAAGAAATAAATAAAAAGTTGGTGTAGCAGTTTTATTTGGATTAGTGGGTTCCTTCTAAATACACGTTCTTTGATGAGTAAGGAATAATGCAAATAAAACTAAAATTAACTAATTTTTTAACATTCTCGGACACATCAAATTTAATATTTCAAAAGGAAAATTTTAGAAATTTGCAGGCATTATTGCATTGGTGTGACATCACCGATAAACATTTTAAATGTCAACATTTTATTTTTTTAAGCTTTTTCTGAGCCGTGCTTATTTATTTACATAAACAATCTTATTTTTTTCATAAAAAAGGTTTGGTAGCTATCAGAAGAGTTCCGTTGTTGGCTTGTTTAACAATTTTCTCACAATTTACACAACTACTGTAGCAAACTAAATTCTAATTATTTAATAAGGAGTTCCAAATGCTCCCATTTACATATAATCCTGCAGTGGCTAAATCGAAGCGTGAATTCTTGATAAAAATTTACAATCATCTCTGACCCGCATTATTAACGGTCTCGCAATACTCTACATCAAGGGTGGCGAAAACGACATCCTTCCGCGAGTCACCAAATATGCAACACGCACTGCATCATGTGAAAATCAAACAGACGGTTTCAGAGAGGGAACGTGCACCTGCGAGTCAGGTTTTCGCCACCTCTGCTCTACATTTCAAATGTTCCCATAAAAACTAATAAACTGAAGAGAGATTTGTTCCCAAATCTTTTGTATGAGACAAATGAAATTGTTCATGCAACTAAATAAGAAAACAAAAATCTGATGAGTTACACTTACATTACTCTTCTCTACTCTTGTACATCTTATTGCTAATTTTCTTGCAGGTGCTGCAAGGGGAATATGGTAGGCTTTAAGCGATAGTCAAATATTTTAAGAGCTGGTTGCTATGTGGAGTATTCCAATCTCTTTGCATTACTAGGACAAAAAAATGAATAACGAATTCCCATTTGAGAAAAAGTATAAGTATTGGAAAATTTAAGGGAATAACAAGCAATATCTCGAAAAGGGTTCAGTCAACAAAAAAATGTATATGACATAAATTGTGTATTTTAACGCGACCTATATCTTTTGTGTAGTAAAATTTTGTCTATCTCTTATGGTTTACCAGTTATGAAAAAGTCGTTCACAATGAAGAATACTTTTGGAGACATTCCCAAAAAATTCGAGATATACATTTCATTTGTCATGAAAATATCTTAAACATATGATATTTTAATCCAAATCGTTAGAGCCATTTTTGAGAAAATTAAAATTTTCTAAAAATGATCTATGTAAAGGGTTATCTGGTGTGGGGGGAGTTTCTTGAAATCCTGGAAGATACTGAACCTAAATACCAAGTTTGTTGTTTATCCGACTGTTCGTTTCTGAGTTATGCTGTTCACAGACACACAGACACACACAGACAGACAGACAGACAGACACACACACACGGATATGTTTCTAAAAATGCTTTTTTGGATTCAGGGGTCTCAAAACATGTATTTCCGGTGTAATCTCGGTATCGAATTTTTGGGTGGAATACAATACTTCCCCTGCTTACTCTGTAGTAGAGAAAGTAAAAAAAAAACATTTTTACAAAAATGTCTGTCTGTATGCGTGTTGTGTGTGTGTGTGTGTGTGTGTGTGCGCGCGCGCGCGCGAACCGCAGCTGTGCCTGTGAACAGCATAAGGGCGCATTCACAATGAAATGTAAACGCATACGTAGCTTAAGCGCGAAGACGTTGCATTCATGTTATTTAATGGAAGCATTCACATAGAGTCACGCAACGCAAGAGTTTGCAAACTCCAAACTTTATGATTGCGTTGCGTGCATAGAGGAAGAATTCTGCATTTCTTTCTCTTTGCATTGCCTGCTGTTCAACAGCAGACGATCGCGATGCGAGACTTTGGCCGTCTAATGCACTCTTCCATTAGACTGTGCCACACAACTTGTGGGTTACCATCTCTCAAGAGGTTATGGTAGTGTCCTTACTGAATCCTCTTTCATTTAATGGATGAACCCGGCATCTGTGCCTAGATTTTTTGGCTCAGGCGCAAAGAAATAATGAACATTGCATTAATATGACTTGTGCAGCTGTAACATCACATGTATAACTTGCTGCAGTTTCCTGGCATTATTCCGTACGCGGGAATGGGATATGAAATTTTAAGAAACTTACGGAATCGAGGTTTCTTAATACGCAGAGTTGATTGTGTAGTAGTATCCTAGGTTCTTAAATTGTGTAGGAGTTGTTGCTTTATCGAAAACATTGGACCGCTTAGCTTTTGCGGAAATCTTGTCAGAAGATATTGTGAAAGTGATGGGGAAAAAAATATGGCTAACGGAATGACGGAATCAAGGAAAATGTAGCTAAATTGGATTATTCGAGTCTAGACGCGCAGATCCTACGGCTGTTCTGTGCCTACGACTACGCCCTGTCGTCGCTCCGTAGCTGCGGCCCTTGCGGCTTAGGGCCCACGATGTTACAATTTTGGCAGCAGAATGCCAACGACAGCAACGCTAACATGATGCAAGGGCGTGTGTTACATATTGATAACGAAAGTGCTCACTACCCACATATGGAATAATGGCCTTAATTCCATAGTACTTGCACAACTATCAATGTTTTGAGCAAACAGTTAGTTTTATTTTACCGTTAAAGTGGTCTGGTACAATGTACATTCAATGGACACGTCAAACTATAAACACAAATAATAATAGGTTTTTGCAATATATATACAATGTGGTTTTACATTACATACAATTGGTCTTTACATGCTTAATACTATTGTTCATGACATACATTTGTGTTCAAGGTAATCATTTATAGAATAAAATTAGTGGTTAATTAGATGTCCCTTGAGACTGGATTTCAGCTGGTTTACTTTCTTAATTGCATCGATATTACTTGGTGGATTATTGTAAAGTTTAATGCCAGAGTATAAAATGCTTTTTTGATAGGGCGAGCAGTCGTGATGTCACTAACGCTACTGGCAGCTGCTGGACCTTTTTTTGTGACCTACTTATTTGTAAAATATTGAGTGAACTTTCTTATTTCGTATTGTTGGTTATATTATTCAATTTGAAACTTACGGTGAACTCGGACCATTTCCGCAGTTAGTTTAAGGATCTAGAAGCCCGTGCAAACTTCTTGCGTTACGCCTACGGCTGCGTTATGAATGTTGTTCCCTCACGCCTGCGCTTATGGTGCGTTATGTTAGCGCTTACATTTCATTGTGAATGAAGCCTTACTCAAAAACGAAAATTCTTAAAAACACCAAACTTGATATGAAAGTTCAAAACTTTCGAAAGATGCGACACGAGGATTTTCAAGAAATTTCCCCTACCCCAAACTACCCTTTACATGGTGTCGCGGTATCGTTCGTGTTATCTTTTGCTGAGCGCCTGTTATTGTTTTACTATTTTTAATTTTGAGTTCTTTGTCCTCCGGTTAGCTATTATTACTCAATCGAGCAAATCTCTTGAACAGGGTGTGTAAACGGAAAGAAGTTGTTACTAAAAGATAACACTGATAAAAGAATTTGTTTTTACACTTTTATTGCCGTCACACTTTATTTATTTAACATAATTATTCTTGATACACGCCCGACTGAAACTGTTATATTTTCGAATGTAACTATAATCACTTATTTGCCGCACATTATTAATTCGCGTATTTCACATTTTGTAACTAACTTTACGACGCGAGAGATTCTGTAGAATTGCGTAACGTGTACTTCGTGAATGATTCTGTTGAACTGCGCGACGTGTAACCCGTGAATGATTCTGTTGAACTGAGCGATACTTGTCTCTGGCTTCATAATTTATACCCCCTCACCCCGATATGCCTAAACATTATAACAGAGCTGCTATTGGTTAATAAAGCGCGCCAACATTAGCTTCTATTTTTATATCCAATCAAAATTACGAACACATATGCTCTAGGGAAGATATTCCCTCCATTTCTAAAGAAAAGCGCGCTACTCTGACGTCATTTGTTTGTCTCTTCTAATTAATAAACAACTCACCCCCTCGTTTCATTGTTACCCGCTCCTATTGTCAGTTTCAGTGAGGCCGTGTAAACTTATTTCCTAACAATGCTTATAATTAACAAACATCTCAAATCATTGTCATACAATAATGTTAATTTACACTACAATCACTCTCGCATTCACAGTGTTGTGATATAAAATACTGCCTCAATGGAAGATTTTTGGTTTACTAAAAACTGCTACTAATCATTTGGATTAAAATACCATTTATTAAGGATATTTACATGACAAATAAATTGCGTATCTTGAATTTTCTGGGAATAGCCATTGAAGCCCTGTTCGTTAAGCGATAGACGAAAACATACTGCACACAAAAGTGTAGATGTCTTTAAAACACATTTTATTTGAAGTAACTTTTTGTGGCATCAACCATTTCCAAAATACCCTTTATTAACGGTTCTAATTGTTCAATGCTTAGCCTTCTGTCAACGTTCAGTTGTTTCTCGCGATGTCATGGAAACAGTATGGAATTTTAAGACCAGCATATAGCGTCCAGTTGTTAAACATTTGACTATCGCTGTTCTCTTTGTTATCTATAACGAAATGTGTAATGTAGCAGTTTCTGTAAAGGTTTATTTAGATTAAAATGGTAGGTACGGAGAGGGACTTAGCACCTCGACCTCTTTTGTACCTATGCCCCTGACGGTGCGCCCCCGGGAGGGAGGGATGAGGTGAGAGGAGACAGAGGGCGGCCGGAACAGGATACACGACAGGTAGAGGGCAAGGTCGCTACCATTTACAGATTGGAACTCCCCGTGTGCTGGCTGGTGCAGCCGAACCCTTCTCCCTTAGGCTTACACAACTCCTGGGGGTCCTGTACCCGGAGACCGCTCGCAGGGCAAATGTTTCCTTAGATCATCGTTTTCCCCTGCCATGCCGAGACCGCTCGCCGACACTTGCAACCCTAAAAGAGATGAAGGGTGAAGTGGAATGAGAATAGAGATGAAATGGAGGGACAGAAATTTCGGGAGATATAATGATCCTTCCTAGCATTCCTTGGCGATATGGGGAAACCCCGGAGAAAACCTATGGGTTAGGAAGGTCGGCCACGACTCCCCGAATGGAGCTACAGACGTAACCGCCCTGAGCCATCCCGCTCGTACAGCGACGAATATGAGTTTTATTTATGGACACTCAGGCGGCGCCGTGGCCGAGTGGTTAGACCGCTCGCCTCCCACCGAGGCGACCCGGGTTCAGTCCCAGGGACCTGCATGTGGGATTTGTGGTGGACGAAGCGGCGTCTGGGCGGGTTTTCTCCGGGTTCTCCGGTTTCCCCCGCCATTCATTCCACCAACTGCTCCATCATCACCTTTCCTTTCATCCATTTCACCAACATTTCGTTTCATCTACTTCCTTCATCCCATACCAGGCATCGGGCTGATCACCCATCCTGGATGCTCTATCTGATCCACGAGTGTCTGCTCCTCGACGGGCCTCTGACCCCAGGCACCCGCTTGTAAGTTCTGGGGAGTGTAAGTCCTACATAAGAGGAGGGTAAACAGATAATGAATGAATGAATTTATGGACGCTCCTTTGCGTCCCATTCTATATTGGGCGTGAAAGATCGATTATTTTGCTCAGAGGCCTCTTTATCAGGCTTGAGGTTCTTTTACGTGCCGTAAATCTACGACACGGGACCACCGGCTTTACTTCCCTTCCGAAAGAAGTCATGCTAAGGATTTTTAGCCCGAAAAAATCCATCGCCCTCCGGCGGGTTGGAACCCGCGACCTAGGGTACTAGAGCCTAGCATGGTAACCACTACACCACGGAGGAGTGTCACACATTATAATTTTTAAAAAATGAGTTAATTTTAGTTACATTTACATTATTCCTTACTTATGAAGGGCTCTGTATATTTCCAAAGGCACTGAGCATTGACATGGAATCTGAGAGTAGACCAGGCTACACATCAAATGTTGGGGAAGTAGTCTGCAAGGCGATAAGAGTGAATACTTGAGTTTATGACAGCGAGTCTCGTTTTCTCCCCCAGTATACACCTACTTTGAGATAGTCATGGTAATCTTGAAGGAGTAACGAGATCATAGACTGTAAAACGCACTAGACATGATTGTGGGATGTGGTATTTGTGTGTAATCCTCATATTAATAGAGCTTATAGTAGACTGTTATGCAGTGTATAACTATATCTCTGTATTCTTATTTTCTCTGCTGTTTACCTATATAAGCAAGAAAATATTGTATTCCAGCCAAACATTCGATATCAAGATATCACTGAAAATAAGCTTCGAGTCTCCCTTAACCAAAAAAATCTGCTGCGTTACATTCACATGACTTCCTCTTAGCTATATCACTTATAAATGGGTATCCAAATTATTCTTACGAAATTTTATTTTTACTTTCCCTACTACGCATAGTAAGTAGGGGAAGTATTGTATTCCACCCAAAAATTCAATACCGAGATTTCACCGGAAATACATGTTTTGAGGCCCCCTGAATCCAAAAAAAGCCTTTTTGGAAACGTCCGTGTGTGTCTGTGAACAGCATAACTCAGAAACGAACAGTCGGATAAACACCAAACCTGGTATTTAGACTTAGTATTTTCCAGAGATGCGACACGAAGGTTTTCACAAAAATCCTCCCTCCCCAGATTACCCTTTACATGGAACATTTTTCGACAATTTTAATTTTCTCAAAAATGGCTCTAACGATTTTGATTAAAATATCATATGTTTAAGATATTTTCATGACAAATGAAATGTATATCTCGGATTTTCTGGGAATGTCTCCAAAAGTATTCTTCATTGTGAACGACTTTTGCATAACTTGTAAACCATAAGAGATAGACAAAATTTTACTACAAAAACAATGTAGATCGCGTTAAAATACATAATTTATGTTATATACATTTTTTTTTGTTGAGTGAACCATTTTCGAGATATTGCTTGTTATTCCCTTAAATTTTCCAATACACTTTTTCTTAAATTCGTTATTCATTTTTTTTGTCCTGGTAATGCAAAGAGAATGGAATACTCCACATAGCAACCAGCTCTTAAAATATTTGACTATCGCTTAAAGCCTACCAATTCCCCTTGCATCTACAAGAAAATTAGCAATAAGATTAACATCTCGTTTAACATGAAGCATATGGAGAATAAGCGTTTATAAAAATAGTTTGTACAAGAGTAGAGAAAGTCATGTGAGTGTAACACATCAGATTTTTCTACCTACTTCATTTCAACTGAGATAAGCTTTTCCAGAAATAGATATAAAGGGAACAGCGATAGTCAAATGTTTTGGAACTAGATTGGATTGGCTAAAGAGGGGATTCGGCACTGATCCAAATAGGCGATATTCTACCTAGGCCCCACGAGGGGGCGTCATTCGGGAGGAAGGATGAGGCGAGAGAAGACACCGGGCAGCCGGATCCAGGAGTGACGGCACAGGAATGACAGGGCCCCTAAGTTTCCAGATAGAGACTCCCCTGCAGACGGACAGGCAGAGGGGGTCCAAGGCTCCTCAAGGGGATTCGGATACTCCCGGTAGCCAGCCGAAAGCCGAGGGACGGAGTCACAAAGAATATCCTTTTCCCCTGCCACAATGCACCGAAACACCATCGCCGACACTTCCAACACTGAAAGAGATCAACGGATGAAAAATGAAGTGAAATGAGAATGGAGAAGAAATGGAGGAACAGGAAATTCGGAGGATGTAAGAATCGTTCACAGCATTCGCCTGGGGACCCGGGAAAACCCCGAAAAAACCCACGGGTCAGGAAGTTCGGCCACGGGAATCGAACCCACGAATGCGGGCCACAGGCGAAACCGCCTGAGATATCCCGCTCGGTTTTTAGAACTGGACGCTATATGCTGGCCTTGAAATTCCATGCTCTTTCCATGACATCGCGAGAAACAACTGAAAATCGACGGGACTAAAAGAAGCTAAGTGTTGAAGAATGCAAACCATTAATAACGGATATCTCGGAAATGGCTGACGCTAGAAAATGGCTATTTGAAATAAATTTTGTGTTTTAAAGAAATCTATATTTTCACTTTCTTTACTACGTAGAAGGTACGGGAAGTATTGCATTCCACCCAAAAATTCGATACCAGATTTCACCGGAAATGCGTGTTTTGAGACACCCTCAATCCAAATAAGGCACTTTTGGAAACATGTCCGTGTGTGTGTCTGTCTGTCTGTCTGTAAACAGCATAATTCAAAAACGAAGAGCCGGATAAATACCAAACTTGGTATTTGAATTTAGTATCTTCCAAGGATGCAACACGACGATTTTCAACAAAATCCCCCTACCTCCAACTACACTTAAAATGGAGTATTTTTCAAAAATTTTGATTTTATAAACAATAGCGCTAACGATTTTCATTAAGATGTCATATATTAAAGATATTTATATGAAAAATAAAATGTATATCTTAAATTTTTTGAGAATAATACAAATGAAGTCCTCTTCATTCCGAAGGAATTTTGTATAATCTTGTATATCTTGTAAACATTAAGCGATAGACGAAAACGCACCACACAAAAAATGGAGATCTCTTTAAAACACACAATATACTTATAATAAGTTTTTTTTGGAGGCATAAGCCGTTTCTGAGATATCCGTTATTAAACGTTCGAATTGTTCAATACTTGGTCATTCTTTTAAAACCCTTTCAACATTCAGTTGTTTCTCGCGATGTCATGGAAACAGTATGGAATTTTAAGGCCAGCATATAGCGTCCAGTTGTTAAACATTTGACTATCGCTGTTCTCTTTGTATCTATAATGAATGTGTAGTGTAACTATTTCTGTATTTTAGATTAAAATGAAGTAGATCGAAAAAAAACCTTTCGTAAGAATAATTTGTATACCCACTAATATATAATAGGGGTAGAGAAAGTTATATGAATGTAATACATCAGATTTTTTGTGTAGTATGTTTCAGTCAACCGCGTAAGTTTACAAGTTATACAAGATTGTATAAAAATGTATTTCACAGGCTATTCCTAGAAAATCCAAGATATAAATTTTATTTGTTATGTAAATATCTTTGATATATGCTATTTTAATGAAAATCCTTAAAGAAATATTTTAGAAAATAAAAAATTTCAAAAAATGTTCCATGTAAAGGGTAGTTTGGCGTAGTGGAATTTTCTTTAAAATCATCATGTCGCATCTTTGTAAGGTATTGAACCTAAATACCAAGTTTGGTATTTAACCGACTGTTCTTTTTACTTTCTCTACTACGTATAGTAAGTAGGGGAAGTATTGTATTCCACCCAAAAATTCGATACCGAGATTTCACCAGAAATATATGTTTTGAGACCCCCTGAATCCAAAAAAAAGCATTTTTGAAAACATGCCCGTGAGTGTGTCTGTGTGTGTGTGTGCGTGTGTGTGTGTGTGTGACTGTGAACAGCATAACTCAGAAACGAACACTCGGATAAACACCAAACTTGGTATTTAGGTTCAGTATCTTCCAAGGATGCGACAGGAAGGTTTTCAAGAAGATCCCCAGATTACCCTTTACATGGAACACTTTTCGAAAATTTTAATTTTCTCAAAAATGGCTCTAACGATTGATTAAAATATCATATGTTTAAGATATTTTTATGAGAAATAGAATGTATATCTTGAATTTTCTGGGAATGTCTCCAAAAGTATTCTTCATTGTGAACGACTTTTGCATAACTGGTAAACCATAAGAGATAGACAAAGTTTTGCTGCACAAAAAATGTAGATCGCGTTAAAATACACACTTTATGTCATATATATTTGTTTTTTGTTGAGTGTTTTCGAGATATTGCTTGTTATTCCCTTAAATTTTCCAATAGTTATACTTTTTCTCAAATGGGAATTGATCATTCAGTTTTTTTATGTCCTGATAATACAAAGAGAATGGAATGCTCCACATGCAACCATCCCTTAAAACAATTGACTATCGCTTAAAGCCTATGAATTCCCTTTGCATCTACAAGTAAATTAGCAATAGGATTAACATCTTGATTAACACGAAGCATATGGAGAATAAGCGTTTGTAAAAATAGTTTGTATAAGAGTAGAGAAAGTCATGTGAGTGTAACACATCAGATTTTTTTTAGCTATGCTGTTCACAGAACATATACACACATTTTTCTAAAAACATTTTTTGAGGGATTAACGGGGCCAAAACCATGTGTTTCCGGTGAAATTTCGGTATCGAATGTTTGGGAGGAATGCATTACCTATTGGGTACGTGGTAAGAAAGTAAAAACAGCATTTTTAGAAAAAAGTCGTGTGTGAATAACATAGCTCAAAAACAAAAATTCGGTTAAATATCAAACTTGGTTATTAAGTTTACCCTCTTCCAAGGATGCGAGCCGAAGATTTTGAAAAAAATTCTTCCACCTGAAACTACCTTTTACATGGAAAAGGTTTTTTTAGTTTTGATTCTCTCAAAAATAGCTCAAACGATTTTGATTAAAATACTATATATTTAAGACATTTACAGTATATAGTAAAGTATCTTGAATTTTCAAGGAACAACCTGTGAAGTCTTTTCGTTTTGAATGACATTTGTATAATTGGTAAACTGTAAAATATAGACAAAATTTTACTACACAAAAAACAATATCTGGTTAAAGCACGCAATTTATAGAAATAAACCTTTGATGGCCTTAACCATTTCCGAGATATCCTTTTTTATTGGTTTGGACTTTAAAACATTTGTACTTTTACTTTCTCTACTAATTATCTATAGTATGTAGTACTGCATTCCACCCAAAATTTTGATACCGAGATCTCACCGAAAATACATGTTTAAGGCCCCTAAATCCAAGAAACAGCATTTTTAGAAAAACGTTCGTGTGTGTACGTGTGAAAAGCAGAACTCAAAAAGGAAAAGTACCAAAACTTGGTATTTAACCTCAGCTCCTCCACGAAGACTTTCAAGAAAATCCCTCCACTCCAAACTACCCTTTGTATGAAAAAGTGTTCCCTATTTTTTATTTTCTCAAAAATGGCTCTAACGATTTTGATTAAAATACAAGATGTTTAAATATTTGCATGATATGATAAAATCTATTAATTTTCTGGGAATAGCCGTGAAGTTCTCTTCATTTTGGATGACTTTTATGTACTTGGTAAACCGTAAGGGTTTAGACAAATCTTACTGTACAAAAAATGTGGAGCTCTTTAAAGCACGCAGTTTATTTCAAATATGGTGTGTCGCAGATAAAAGTGGCCCCTGAAATGGATTCGCGATTTATTGAAGATGTTGACAGTGGCTCCCTGCAGTATCAATACACAGCTTTGCACATCTAGCCATATGTAAAGTTCCGATATCGATGGCGGCAACTTAACGGCTGATGATGTCTTTCAGTTCCTGTATTGTGTGTGGATTTGTTTCAAAGACATTGCTCTTCAAATCAATCGCTGCTATGGGCAAGAAGAAGAAGAAGAAGAACCAACGACGTCTCGCTGAGCCTGGCACAGCAGGCGTGTCCTCTGTCGCTCCGGCACCCGCCGAGAGGGTCATTCACCGCCAACGCGACCAGAGCCTCTTTTGCCTGGGTCAGTGCTTCGCCCCCAGCCGTGCCTCGGGACCTGACGGGACTTTCGTGCTGGCTGTAGCGCAGCAGCAGTGGTCCTCTGCATTGAAGACCACCAGGATCATCTCTGTACGGGGACCAACGCCGCTGGTTTGAGTGGAGCTGGAGGCTGCCTTGGCGTCTAGTCTTCCCTTATTAGGGGAGCAGTTGCGCGTCTAGGTCAGCCGACAGAACTGGGTAGCTCCTTGCCGGGCACAGCCAGACAAACTGTTCTGCCTCAACCGAAGTGCTATTACTGTGGCGCTTCCAGTACCACTGCGTCGTGCAAGGAACATGACCTCCGCCGTCGCCGCCGATACTACGCCAGCTGCAGAGGATCGACACTTCACCCCCGTATCCTCACAGGAAGGTACCGCCGAAGCCGCCAGCACAAACGACGCAGTTACAGACGTCTCAACTACCACGCCGACGACATCAACACCCCAGTTCATCCCAGTCATCTAGGAAGTTTAGGGCCTTCGCGACGCCGTTCAGGACCTCCGCGCGGAGTACCTGAATCTGGCGGCGAAGCTGGTAGCCCTGGAGGAACTCATCAAGAGACCTTCAACCCACGTCATTTGCGTAATTAGACGCCATCACACACACTTAACGTTCATCAAAACTACAGTGGCTGTAATCTAGTAACTATCCTTCACCCGCTCCCACCCACTGGGCGGAAGCGCAGCAACTTGCACATACTACCGCGGGTGCTATACGGGACCGCGATATCTTCACCCACGCACATAGCCACGAACGCACGCATTCTGCATTGTGGATCCGAAGAGTGAACACCATCGGGTCTCTCTTTATCGTCTTCTTGTGCAGCACACCCATCTTTGCAGAGAACATCTCAGTAGCACTACACAAGCTTGGCCTAGCTACTACAACACCGGCGCCATAAACTATAGCGGCAAGCAGTGGGCAATGAGCCCCTTCTAGCTTGCCGCGAGCCGCCTTCATCTCTCCCACTGATGTACAGTGGACCTGGATCCCCTGTTAGCCTTTAGAAAAAAAATTCCGGCCAGACATCTCGTCGAGCGGAATCGGACAAGCAGTGGGCTCGTCTCCTCTGTTAGCTTGCTCCGGTTTCCGCTAAGGTTCTGCGGTTCATTGAGAACAAGTGCATCCCCTTTCTTACTGCTCTTTTACTGTCACCTTTTTACTTTCGCTACTACGTATAGTAAGTAGGGGAAGTATTGTATTCCACCCAAAAATTCGATACCGAGATTTCACCGGAAATACATGTTATGAGACCCTCTGAATCCAAAAAGAAGCATTTTTGGAAACATGTCCGTGCGTGTGTCTGTGTGTGTGTCTGTATGTGTGTCTGTGAACAGCATAACTCAGAAACGAACAGTCGGATAAACACCAAACTTGTTATTTAGGTTCAGTATCTTCAGAGATGCGACACGAAGGTTTTCAAGAAAATCCCTCCACCCCAGATTACCCTTTACATGGAACATTTTTCGAAAATTTTAATTTTCTCAAAAATGGCTCTAACGATTTTGTTTAAAGTATCATATGTTTAAGATATTTTCATGACAAATGAAATGTATATCTCGAATTTTCTGGGAATGTCTCCAAAAGTATTCTTCATTGTGAACGACTTTTGCATAACTGGTAAACCATAAAAGATAGACAAAATTTTACTACACAAAAAATGTAGATCGCGTTAAAATACATAATTTGTCATATACATTCTTTTTGTTGGGTGAACCATTTTCGAGATATTGCTTGTTATTCCCTTAAATTTTCCAATACTTATACTTTTTCTCAAATTCGTTATTCATTTTTTTTGTCCTGGTAATACAAAGAGAATGTAATACTCCACATAGCAACCAGCTCTTAAAATATTTGACTTAAGCTTAACGCCTACCAATTCCCCTTGCATCTACAAGAAAATTAGCAATAAGATTAACATCTCGATTAACATGAAGCATATGGAGAATAAGCGTATGTAAAAATAGTTTGTACAAGAGTAGAGAAAGTCATGTGAGTGTAACACAACAAATTTTTTTCTTGACAGACTACACTAGCGGACCACCAAGACCACAGACAAGGGTTAGGACCTATCATTCTTCCTTTTTCCTTCCGATGAAGGAGTTTTTAGTGGGTATGACCGACTATTGGCGAGTCCCACGCTCTCAGTCCCGAAATCCCATGGGGTAGTGCCTAACAGCATTTTCTCCTCCACATGAAATAAAATTCTTCAAATATCCCCACAGGAAAAAACCCACACGTTGTTAGATCCCCCTTTCAATATCTGCTAGCAACTCCCCTACTTACATGTGTATGTTGCGCCAATTTACGTGTAGACTTCTTTGAGCTTTGAGTAATTCTTTGGCGAATCTCCTCAATAACTTCTCGTGTAGGAACTGAAGAATTACTTCCTGGTTTTACATTCCGCACAGATCCCATGGCGCGCCATTTTTTTTGACTATTTATGTATTGCACTATTTGCCGGTAGTTCTCTACCCGGAAACTTATCTCGAAAATTTCTGCGGCTTCCTTAATCGAACCTGTTTTCACATATTCTTCCACATTATTTCTCGTATCGAGAAAGACGTTTTCCAGAATGCGAACAGCAACGTGTATATGAACCAATGAAATAAACTGAAATTCTGACAGAAAAATACCAACTTTTACAAACTTAGAGTTCAGTTGCCTGCAAACAGTGTTCCTAACCGGACGCAAGACACATCCTCGAGAGATTTAATACGTATTCGTGTGAAACCAAAACTAGTTTACTGTTAAAAAGTGTAATTAATTAATAAAAAGAATCCCACAGCTCTCTATATCAGTGAAGTGTTATTTTAATCGTATCAAGCATTAATAAAAGGAGTGAAGTAAAATTATAATCTGTGTAGGCCTACATTCTAGTCACACCACAACCCTGCCAAGAGAAACGTGTCTCTAACAAATATTGACGCAGCCGAGGAAAACATAAATATAATATTTAAAGAAACAGTTAAATTACAAAGTTAATATTTTTTTTTAAACTTGGGGCAAAGGCCACCTGAAAGTACATTTGGAGCGAAGGCTACCGGAAAGTGGGTACCATACATGCGGTTGCAACTACTACAAGTTCGGCTTCCCAACAGTTGAAATATAATACAACTCTTGCAATACAACCTTTTTTCAAATTGACGCCCAAAAGGTGCTGCAAACAAGTTACAATACAAACCTTTCTCAAAATATATGTTTTGAGGTGCACTGAATCCAAATAAAGCATTTTTGGAAACATGTCCGTGTGTGTCCGTCTCTCTCTCTGTGAACAGCATAACTCAAAAACGAAAATTCGGATAAATATCAAACTTGGTATTTGAGTTTAGTATCTTCCAGAATGGGACACGAAGATTTTCAACAAAATCTCCACACTCCAAACTTCTCTTTTAATGGAACATGTTTCGAAAATTTTGATTTTCTCAAAAATGGCTGGCTCTAACGATTTTGATTACAATATCACATGTTAAAGATGTGTTCATGGTAAATAAAAGGTATATCTTAAATTTTCTGGGAATGTCCCCAAAAGTCCTCTTCATTCTGAATGACTTTCTCATAACCTGTTAAGCCATAAAGAGATAGACAAAATTTTACTACACGTAAAATGTAGATCTCGTTAAAACACACAATTTATGTCATATGCATTTTTTAACCATTTCCGAGACATTTCTTGTTATTTGTTTGAATTTTCCAATACACTTTTTTTCTGAAATGGGAATTCGTTATTCGTTTCTTTTTATGTCCTGGATATACAAAGTGAATGGAATACTCCACATAGCAACCAGCTCTTAAAACATTTGACTATCGCTTAAAGCCTACCATATTCCACTTGCACCTACAAGAAAATTAACAATAAGATAGATTCTGCAAATGTTTATCTCGATTAACATGAAGTAGATGGAGAATAAGCGTTTTTAAAAATAGTTTGTACAAGAATAGAGAAGGTCATGTTTGCGCAACATAGATTTTTTTACTCATGGTTATGTAAGAAACATGAACGTTAAAGCCATTATATAACAATCCCCCTATCGCCTTAGTCTGCTGTGTTCCCATATGGTTTTATAAGAATAGTTTGTAAATGAGTGAGTAGATAAAGACATATGAATCTGTCTTTCCCTTTGAAATGTAAATGTAAAGAGTGCGTTTCTGTTGCAGAGGCTGAGAGCCGGTTTAGGAGTGCAAACGAGGAAGAGAAGGCATATTCTGAGGGAGCATCTGGAGACGACAGAAAGAAGAGACCTCGCACAGCTTTCACGGCGGCGCAGATCAAGGCCCTTGAGACAGAGTTCGAACGTAATAAGTACCTTTCCGTCGCTAAGCGTCTGCAACTGTCCAAGTCCCTCAAGCTTACAGAGACACAGGTGAGAGCTGTTCCTAAACTATATTCACTCTTAGATTGATCCGCGGCAAAACAAACCTACGTGGTCAGTGCACCGTGTTGCAACACGGTAGCAATGCGCCCAGGAAAGTAGTCGCATGCTAATCTCTGAATTTTAGAATGAATTTATCCTTAAATAGTATAATATTCTATACAAATATCTAAGGTTTTATTTAACGCTGATTTATACCGTAAAACAGAGGTACAAGTCCCATGACGCAATTCGTATGAGTCACCTGACATCCGGGTAGGCGCAGAATATTGTTTACAGCCAGAAATCAGCAGTTGTGTTTAGTATCATGGAGGACGGTGAATTCGCTCTTGTGTTTTCGTTCTAATTATGTAAAGTATTAGCCGGGAAAACCATTGACTATTGGTGAAAAAACAATAGTGTTGAATCTTTATTATAAGTTATGTGAGAAATATCCAACACTTTCCGCGAAAGAAATGGTGAAATTAACTTCTGAATTCACCAGTGTTTCGAGTACAAGTATAAACAGTGCTTGTGCAGAAAAATCTGAAACGAGAAAAGTGGTTACACCCGGAAAAAAAAGAAAGCATATGAAATAGTAGTGATTTTAAGAAGAATGTAGTTCACGTAACAGTGCACAATTTATTTTTTAAACTGGGGCGCCAACAGTTGATAAAGTGCCGCTTCCAGAGAGCGAATAAATTAGGTTATCGCATACCTGTTACTTTACTTTTCGCTCGTTTCTTTTAGAATTAACTATTATTATATGTGCAAACATTTATTTTGTTGCAACTATCAATCTTATCACCTTTAGCCCTCAACAGAATATGCTAGTCACCGCACATGGTCTGAAAGTGTGACAGTATTTCTAGTGCGAATGGCGGAAGGATACATTATAGCGGTGCACTGGTCACCTGGGGTTTGTTTTGACGCGGATCAACCTAAGAGTGAATATAGAGTAGATGGACTCTAAGTCCGGAGTCCGTCCATGACCTTGATATTTTGCAATGTTACATGTAATTAACAAGGGGGGGTCTACCCATGTAACTGGTCCCAGACTGAATTTGGGTCCAAGATTAGCCATACACCATGTGTGGACACTTACACACAGTATTTTCTGGCACCTGTAACTATATTTTGATAAAACTTGTCACACGTTTATCAACAGGATTAAAACCTTCGATGGTTTAGTAAACTGACATTTCCGTTAAACAAAAAGGAGAGTGTTAAGGTGAATCACATATTGTACTTTTTCTACCATTTACCTATAGTATGTAGAGAAAGTATTGCATTCCATCAAAAACAACGACGTCGAGATTTCATTGGAAATACGTGTTTAATCACTTAGTACATTCATCTCTTAGTGTTGAAATATGTGATTTCCAATAATTGTTTGGTCGTTAATCCTAATATTTTTACGTTTTTTACAACTTCAACCTTTGTGTTCTCAAGGTATAGCTTAGGATTAGGGATTTTGAGAAGCATATACATTTGGTTTTCGTTTTAGAGAAATTAAGTATAATATCTTGGATCCAGTCTTGCAGATTATTTAATGTTTCTTGGAGAAGTGCTTCTGTGCCTGAAGGGTTTTGCCCCTTGCAGAATATCGTAAGATCATCTGCAAAGAGGAAAGCTTTAGTTGGTGGTTTGACTTTATACAAAATATCATTTATGGCGATTAAGGAAAGTGTAGGGTGATTGTTGAACCTTGAAGAAGACCATTTTGTAGATATACTTTTTCTGATAATGTTATATTATATCCTACTTTAAGTACACAATTTTGGAGAAAATTGTGGATGAACTGGAACATGTATCATTTAATGTCAAACCATTTTAATGACTGTTGTATATGGCTATGTTGGATTTTATCATGCGCTTATCAAGAATTATTACTATTGCATGTTGGTTTTGTAAAAAGCATTTCTAATTAAAATAAAGAGAGCTGAAGGTTGTTACACTACATCACTAAAATGTTCTTACTTGAACATTTGCCATATTACTTAATCCT
Organism: Deroplatys truncata; assembly: GCA_030765065.1. Taxonomy (NCBI): domain Eukaryota; kingdom Metazoa; phylum Arthropoda; class Insecta; order Mantodea; family Mantidae; genus Deroplatys; species Deroplatys truncata. Next base: position 219,220,398 of record CM060983.1, read on the forward strand.
TCCCACATCTATTCAAAACCTGGTATAGGTACGTAGATGATATTTTTGCTATTGTTCCATAAAACTTTCAGAAGATGCTTTGAAATTATTGAATTTACAAAAAAGATCTATTAAATTCACAATAGAAGAAGAAGAAAATGGCCAATTACTTTACCTAGACATCAGGATCATCAGAAATAATGCACACAACAAACTAACGTTCGGCATTTACAGAAAACCAACTCACACAGAAAATTATATTAAAAACAATAGCTACAATCCTACAAGCCACTAACATACAATTTTAAATAGTATTACAAACAGGTTAGTACATATACCATTGGAGAAAGAGGAATACCAGAAAGAATACTAACATATTATCCACATAGCCATTATGAATGGATACCAGAAAAAAATAGATAGATGATAAATAAGTTTGAACGACATAAATACATCCAACAAACGACTACTTGACTAGACAACAAAAACCACAAGCATATAGGAAATTCACTTACCACCCTTGCACATATCATAAATTTCAAAGGATTTTCAAGAAATACAACATCATCCTGTCTCCATAGAATAACCACAATACACAGAAACTACTATGGAACAGAACAAAAGACCCTATTCCCAACGATAAATCAGCTGGTATATATCAAATCGTTTGTAATGACTGTAATCTGGTATACATAGGAAGAACCAAAAGAAATCTTGAAATAAGACTTAAAGAGCATATGAGATGCATTTACCAAAAGCAGCCAGATAAATCAGCAGTAGCACATCATTTCTGGTCTTCAAACCATGATATCACTCCAAACATAAAACTTTTAAAACCGATCAACAGTAGCAATGAATTGGACATCTGGGAAAAAATACATATCGTCAAACACAGGAATCACCTAATGAATTTCGAACTGCCGCCACCCAGCAGGCTTTGGAGGTTCATCAGCCCAGCACCAGAGAGCACCACTAGCCACACACACTCCCCAGACAATAGCCAGCAGAATCAGTTGAAAGCATGCTGACGATGGGAACAAACCGTTCTCCTGAAATGCGTTCAAGTAAGAACATTTTAGTGATGTAGTGTAACAACCTTCAACTCTCTTTATTTTATAGTATGACACATCACTGTTACTAGCTTCTAAATCTTCAAAATTAATCATTTCTAATTAGTTTCCAGTATTAGAAGATGGACAGTAACGGAGCGGAAACGACAGAAGCCGTTTTGATATGTCGATATGAATTTACTTTTCTCCAGTTTCCATACACGTCTTTTGTATATTATTGATTCAAAAAGCTTGCACAGAGCACAGGTGAGGGCTATAAGTCTGTAATTTTCAGCTTTAGAAAGATCTGTATATAGTTTTGGAGCAGAATTACTATGGCAGCCCCCACAGATCAGGAAAGGTTAACTTAGTCCAAAGATGGTTGAAAATTTCTAGAAGGTAAATTAATCCTTACTGGGGAAGAACTTTTAACATTTAGTAAGTAATATTATCTGGTCCTGGACTGGATGATTTACTACTTCCTAGTGTTTCTTTCAGTTCTAGGGGAGACATTTTATCATTATAGCTTACTACGCTCTTTTCAGTAGGGAATTGTGGGCAAGGTATTTCCAACTGAGCTGACAGGATCTTTCTGTTGATGGCATCTTCCCTCGAAATTGCTTATGTCTTATTTTGCGTATGTTGGGCCTGATTCATAGATGCTACGAATTATAACCAAGTTTCTTTTTTGCTGAGTTTTACTACTTGACGTACCTTTTACCTTAATTTTAATAACTCAATTTTAGTATGTGTTGTGGGTTGACGTTTATACTATAATAAGCCTTATTTTTGCTGCTATAGCTGTTTTGCAGTTTTCGTGCCACCAAGGAACGCGTTTCTTTAAAGTTATTTTTTTCCTAGGTGTATAGAAATCAGCTGATTGGAGTATAACATTTGTAAATGCATTTACTATTTGATTTGCACTGGATTGGTGAAACCTCTGTGGTGAGGTTAACTGACACAACTGATTGGATATATATGTCTTAAATTAATTTCAATTTTCATGTTGAAGATCCCATTTCTGTTGTGGAATAATATATAATTGAGTGTTCCTAATGTGACTCAGTATTCTGGGGTAGTGGTCGCTGTTGTACAGTGTTCTTTTGACACTGTACATTCATAATTTTCGAAGATATCTGGAGTGCTTAGAATTAAATCTATAGCACTTGCAGTGACATAGGCAATGCTAAAGTAAGTTGGAGAAAAATCATTTAGTAAATTTAGGTCTTGGTCTTCTATAAATTGTTGTATTATTTTACCTCTTTTGTTGATGAACTTCCTTGAGATTTAGTGGAGTTTCGTTCTGTAAATAAAGGTTGCAGATCCAGATTCCATGCTCAGAGAAACTGCGATCGCTACAAGTTGAGTGTTAAGGATTGTCGGTTTATGTACAAGTTGTCTTTAACGTACATAGCAACACCTCCACTAGCATGAACGCAGTCGTTTCTTTTCTTGTGGAGATAGACGTATCCTAGTAAAGGAGAAACGTATTCTTGTTTCAAGTTTGTTTCCTGAATACAAATTATATCAGAGTCGTGTTGGACAATTAAAATTTGGAGAAATTCATAGTTGGCATAAAAAAACTTTAATATTGCACCGACGGAATTTCATTTTTCGGATGAGAGTTTAGGTATATCAGATCGGAGTATTCTTGTTATAGCGAAATTTGTATTATTATATTAAAATGTTATTTGCATTAAAAGTTAAATAAAGAAGTGGTTTTACAGTAACACTGGTAGATAGCTAACCTAAGCTTATATAAAAAAGTAAACCTAACCTAACCTAAACTCCCCTGAATTAGAAACCTAAGCTTATATATGAAAAGTAAACCTTACCTAAGCTAAACTCCCATGAATTAGAAACCTAAGCTTATATATGAAAAGTAAACCTTACCTAAGCTAAACTCCCATGAATTAGAAACCTAAGCTTATATTTGAAAAGTAAACCTTACCTAACCTAAACTCCCATGAATTAGAAACCTAAGCTTATATATAAAAAAGTAAACCGGACGTAACCTAAACTCCCATGAATTAGAAACCTAAGCTTATATATAAAAAGTAAACCTTACCTAACCTAAACTCCCGTGAATTAGAAACCCAAGGTTATATATAAAAAGTAAACCTTACCTAACCTAAACTCCCGTGAATTAGAAACCCAAGGTTATATATAAAAAGTAAACCTTACCTAACCTAAACTCCCGTGAATTAGAAACCCAAGGTTATATATAAAAAGTAAACCTTACCTAACCTAAACTCCATAAGTTAGAAACCTAAGCTTATATATGAAAAGTAAACCTTACCTAACCTAAACTCCCATGAATTAGAAACCTAAGCTTATATATAAAAAGTAAACCTTACCTAACCTAAACTCCCGTGAATTAGAAACCCAAGGTTATATATAAAAAGTAAACCTTACCTAACCTAAACTCCCGTGAATTAGAAACCTAAGCTTATATTTGAAAAGTAAACCTTACCTAACCTAAACTCCCATGAATTAGAAACCTAAGCTTATATATAAAAAGTAAACCTTACCTAACCTAAACTCCCGTGAATTAGAAACCCAAGATTATATATAAAAAGTAAACCTTACCTAACCTAAACTCCCGTGAATTAGAAACCCAAGGTTATATATAAAAAGTAAACCTTACCTAACCTAAACTCCATAAGTTAGAAACCTAAGCTTATATATGAAAAGTAAACCTTACCTAACCTAAACTCCCATGAATTAGAAACCTAAGCTTATATATAAAAAGTAAACCTTACCTAACCTAAACTCCCGTGAATTAGAAACCCAAGGTTATATATAAAAAGTAAACCTTACCTAACCTAAACTCCATAAGTTAGAAACCTAAGCTTATATATGAAAAGTAAACCTTACCTAACCTAAACTCCCATGAATTAGAAACCTAAGCTTATATATAAAAAGTAAACCTTACCTAACCTAAACTCCCGTGAATTAGAAACCCAAGGTTATATATAAAAAGTAAACCTTACCTAACCTAAACTCCCGTGAATTAGAAACCCAAGGTTATATATAAAAAGTAAACCTTACCTAACCTAAACTCCATAAGTTAGAAACCTAAGCTTATATATGAAAAGTAAACCTTACCTAACCTAAACTCCCATGAATTAGAAACCTAAGCTTATATATGAAAAGTAAACCTTACCTAACCTAAACTCCCATGAATTAAAAACCTAAGCTTATATATGAAAAGTAAACCTTACCTAACCTAAACTCCCGTGAATTAGAAACCTAAGCTTATATTTGAAAAGTAAACCTTACCTAACCTAAACTCCCGTGAATTAGAAACCTAAGCTTATATATAAAAAGTAAACCTTACCTAACCTAAACTCCCATGAATTAGAAACCTAAGCTTATATATAAAAAGTAAACCTTACCTAACCTAAACTCCCGTGAATTAGAAACCTAAGCTTATATTTGAAAAGTAAACCTTACCTAACCTAAACTCCCGTGAATTAGAAACCTATGCTTATATAAAAAAGTAAACCTAACCTAACCTCCCGTGAATCAGAAACCTAAGCTTATATATAAAATCTGATGTGTTACACTCACATGACTTTCTCTACTCTTGTACAATCTATTTTTACAAACGCCTATTCTCCATATGCTTCATATTAATCGAGATATCGAGATGTCAATCTTATTTGTAATTTTCTTGTAGATGCAAGGGGAATATGGTAGCTTTTAAGCGATAGTCAAATATTTTATCGCTGGTTGCTATGTGGGGCATTCCATTCTCTTTGCATGTCCAGAACATAAAAAAATGAATAACGAATTTGAGAAAAAGTATAAGTATTGGAAAATTTAAGGGAATAACAAGCAATATCTCGCAAACGGTTCACTCAACAAAAGAAATGTATATGACATAACTTGTGTATTTTAACGCGATCTACATTTTTTGTGTAGTAAAATTTTGTCTATCTCTTATGGTTTACCAGTTATGAAAAAGTCGTTCATAATGAAGAACACTTTTGGAGACATTCCCAGAAAATTCGAGATATACATTTTATTTGTCATGACAATATCTTAAACATATGATATTTTAATCAAAATCGTTAGAGCCGTTTTTGAGAAAATTAAAATTTTCGAAAAATGTTCCATGTAAAGGGTAGTCTGGGTTGGGGGGATTTTCTTGAAAACCTTCGTGTCGCATCTCTGGAAGATACTGAACCTAAATACCAAGTTTGGTGCTTATCCAATTGTTCGTTTTTGAGTTATGCTGTTCACAGACACACACACACACAGACACACACACACAGACACACACACAGACACACACACGGACATGTTTCTAAAAATGCTTTTTTTGGATTCAGGAGGTCTCAAAACGTGTATTTCCGGTGAAATCTCGGTATCGAATTTTTGGGTGGAATGCAATACTTCCCCTACTTACTATACGTAGTAGAGAAAGTAAAAATCTGATGTGTTACACTCACATGACTTTCTCTACTCTTGTACAATCTATTTTTACAAACGCCTATTCTCCATATGCTTTATGTTAATCGAGATATCGAGATGTCAATCTTATTGCTAATTTTCTGTAGATGCAAGGGGAATATGGTAGCTTTTAAGCGATGGTCAAATATTTTAACGCTGGTTGCTATGCGGCGCATTCCATTCTCTTTGCAAGTCCAGGACATAAAAAAATGAATAACGAATTTGAGAAAAAGTATAAGTATTGGAAAATTTAAGGGAATAACAAGCAATATCTCGAAAACGGTTCACTCAACAAAAGAAATGTATATGACATAAGTTGTGTATTTTAACGAGATCTACATTTTTTGTGTAGTACAATTTTGTCTATCTCTTATGGTTTACCAGTTATGCAAAAGTCGTTCACAATGAAGAATACTTTTGGAGACATTCCCAGAAAATTCGAGATATACATTTCATTTCTCATGACATTATCTTAAACATATGATATTTTAATCAAAATCGTTAGAGCCATTTTTGAGAAAATTAAAATTTTCGAAAAATGTTCCATGTAAAGGGTAGTCTGGGGTGGGGGGATTTTCTTGAAAAGCTTCGTGTCGCATCTCTGGAAGATACTGAACCTAAATACCAAGTTTGGTGTTTATCCGACTGTTCGTTTTTGAGTTATGCTGTTCACAGACACACACACACAGACACACACACACACACACACACACAGACACACACACACACACACACAGACACACACACGGACATGTTTCCAAAAATGCTTTTTTTGGATTCAGGAGGTCTCAAAACATGTATTTCCGGTGAAATCTCGGTATCGAATTTTTGGGTGGAATGCAATACTTCCCCTACTTACTATACGTAGTAGAGAAAGTAAAAATCTGATGTGTTACACTCACATGACTTTCTCTACTCTTGTACAATCTATTTTTACAAACGCCTATTCTCCATATGCTTTATGTTAATCGAGATATCGAGATGTCAATCTTATTGCTAATTTTCTGTAGATGCAAGGGGAATATGGTAGCTTTTAAGCGATGGTCAAATATTTTAACGCTGGTTGCTATGCGGCGCATTCCATTCTCTTTGCAAGTCCAGGACATAAAAAAATGAATAACGAATTTGAGAAAAAGTATAAGTATTGGAAAATTTAAGGGAATAACAAGCAATATCTCGAAAACGGTTCACTCAACAAAAGAAATGTATATGACATAAGTTGTGTATTTTAACGAGATCTACATTTTTTGTGTAGTACAATTTTGTCTATCTCTTATGGTTTACCAGTTATGCAAAAGTCGTTCACAATGAAGAATACTTTTGGAGACATTCCCAGAAAATTCGAGATATACATTTCATTTCTCATGACATTATCTTAAACATATGATATTTTAATCAAAATCGTTAGAGCCATTTTTGAGAAAATTAAAATTTTCGAAAAATGTTCCATGTAAAGGGTAGTCTGGGGTGGGGGGATTTTCTTGAAAAGCTTCGTGTCGCATCTCTGGAAGATACTGAACCTAAATACCAAGTTTGGTGTTTATCCGACTGTTCGTTTTTGAGTTATGCTGTTCACAGACACACACACACAGACACACACACACACACACACACACAGACACACACACACACACACACAGACACACACACGGACATGTTTCCAAAAATGCTTTTTTTGGATTCAGGAGGTCTCAAAACATGTATTTCCGGTGAAATCTCGGTATCGAATTTTTGGGTGGAATGCAATACTTCCCCTACTTACTATACGTAGTAGAGAAAGTAAAAAAGTAAACCTAACCTAACCTCCCGTGAATCAGAAACCTAAGCTTAGGAACGTACGCTCGCTTCGCTCGCGTGCTTTGATGTAACCGCTGGTAACTAATTAAAAAAAGCTTATATAAAAAAACACTAAACCTAACCTAACCTCCCGTGAATCAGAAACCTAAGCTTATATTTAAAAAAAAGTTAAACCTAACCTAACCAACCGTGAGTCAGAAACGTAAAAATTAATAAACCTAAAATAAAATGTAATTAGGAACATAGGCTAAGATCGTTGGCGGTAACTTACTGGCTTTGGCGGTATTTGTTATTCATATGTTGCCAGCATTGTGTTGGAGCTAGAGAATGACATAGGGTGACATCTGTAGGGCATGTAATACATCACCTTCGTCGCTGCTGAAGACCAAAGTAAAGCAGAAAGTCGCTACTTTGATATAGGTAATTTGGGAAGTAGGTTGTACTCCTATTTCCAATAGCTTTTCTTGGATAGTGTGGTTAGATATGATGGGGCAAACGTTCGATGGGATAACTCTTGTGTTCTTGGTAATGAGAGGTCTAAAATCTAGAATAGTGTCATTTATTGTGACTGGATTATACTTTTGGGTCAGATCAATTACGATCTTCTTTTCTGATAGAAACATACAAATTCTACCATTTTAAATCCTAGATACAAAACGTATGTTAGCAGGATCTGTTAGTTTACCAATTGCTAAGATGTAGTCTTTTAGCATTATAGCATTATTAGCTTCTATCACTATAGCTTGATCTTTGTTAGTGGATGTCTGGTTATTGATGTATAACTGCGAACCTTAGTTTCAGTAGCTAACCTAAAAAATTGTTGGGTTGAGTATTACCTTGCATCTTGAACTCCTGCAGCCAGCGCCGAGGAATAAAAGTTGTGAAAACAGCAAAAAAAAAAAAAAAAAAAAAAAAAACGGCTAGAATCCAATTCTTTTTCTTCTTTTGGCACTGCTATTAGTTAAATCGAATTATTTTACATTATTTTAGTGTGTAATTAACCGATTTTATGATAATAATTCACCAAAATATAGTTGTAAACTCGTGGAACGATTTAATAACCACCATGGCCTACCATAATCCTGTAGACTGATCTGTTTTTCCTAATGAAAACCAGTAAAAACCAAGAGTTAGAAAACCTAGAATCACCGAGTTAGTTGTTTCTAAAGCCAAAGCTCCCGATATGACACACAAGTTACAGGGGACTATACAAATGAGACACTTAAAAAGTCTCACATGTTGCATTCACACAACTTTCTCTACACACTCCTCTATAAACCGAGCAAGGTGGCGCCGCAATAACGCAGGTCTCGGGTTCGATCTCCGGCGACCTCCCACGCCGTCCTATGAGTTTTTCGTGTTTTCTCCGGGTCGGCAGTCGAATGCTGGGGTGATTTCTTCTCTACCACTTCGCAGGCCATTACCAGAAAATTCAAAAAAATAATTTAATTTGTTTTGTAAATATTTTAAATGTATGGAGTTTTAATCAGAATCGTTACAGCCATTTTTGAGAAAATAAAAAATAAGGATAATGTTTCCATGTAAAAGATAGTTTTGGGTGCAGTGTTTTCCTGAAAATCTTCCTGTCGAATCTTTGGAACATAACTAAACTTGGATACCAAGTTTGGCATTTCTCGTACTTTTCATTTTAGTGTTATGTGTTCGCAGATACACACACACGCGCGCGCGTTATTCTAAAAATGCTTCTTTGAGGGTTCAGAAGGGAGCCCCAAAACAGTGTATTTCCGGTGAAATTGCAGCATTAATTTTTGAGTGGGGTGCAATACTTTCTCCACTTAGAAAATAGGTAGAGACAGATAAGGGAGAAAAGTATAACTTTCTGAAAATTCAACAAAGAATATCCCAAAAATGGTTAACGCTATCAACAATGTTATTTGATATATATTACGTGCGTTAACGAGGTCTACATTGTTGTGTAGTAAGATTTTGCCACTTAAGGTTTACAAATTATTATAGAAAAGTCATTCAGAAGCATATATATTGTTTTCTCATTAGAAAATGGCTTATAAAAAGATGTTTATCTTGTGATGAGTAATAAGAAAACAAAATAAAAAATGTTTGTTCCCAACTATGAAACGCAACTTGACCCTCAAATGACCCTCCATGGATGGTCCAACCATTCATTGCGCTCTGCGTACACATCCATTCAGAATTATCGTTGTTATTTACGTTGGTGTAAGAACAACTGCAAAGTGCTCTATACAAATGTAGTTTAGTTTCTTATGAGGAGTGAGAAAAAACATAAAAAAAGGTAGGTTCCCATTTAAAAAAAATTAAAATGGCCCTAAAATGACCACCACAACGTCCTCCAAACAAAAGCTGACTAATGACATTTACTTTCCCCCAAAATATCAAGCAACTTTTATTCAAGACATTTCTTTCTACAACGCTAGTTTTGGAGTTTTTGATATACTCCTATATATATATATATATATATATATATATATATATATATTCATTCTTTGTAATGTAAATAACTTAAATATTTGGTGTATTAATCGAAATCTTCAGAGGCAATTTTGAAAAAATCAAGAATATATAAAAAATTTCCATTTAAAGGGTAATTTGCACTGGGAGAATTTCTTGAAAACATTCCTGTGGAAGACACCGAATATAAATACCAACCTAAGTATTTATCCGGAATTCGTTTTTGAGTTATGCTGTTCACAGACAGACACAGACACTTGCACAGACAGACACTTTTTTCAAAAAAACGCTTTTTGTGTGTGTGTGTGTGTGTGGTTCAGGGAACCACAAAACAAATTTCCAGTGAAATATCGTCATCGAATTGTTGGGTGGAATACAATACTTAATCCATTTACTGTATATGGGTATGTAGCAGAGGAAATAAAAAGAAAGATAAGATAGGTACCAAAAGGAGTGAGAGATGTTGGCCGACCTAGGAGAGGAGTTAAAAAGCTGAAGCCGAAACAGGTTCCTAGAACCTAGTCCATGCACGTAAATGATGATTATTATGTTTCCTACTTTATCCCTTCTCTTTGATGTCCTGTTTCCGATATTTGCATACCAGAATGGATGTCAAGGATGTCGAGTAACCCCACCAAGCAGAGCAGTTGAGCAGATTTAGTGAGTTTGGTGCGAGCCAGATGGACAGGAGCTGTACCGTTTCACGTTTCGGCAGTTTGCCCGATGCTCCATCAATAATGGTAATTATAAGCCATATCTACTCATAACGAGAAACACTTCCGCAGACATCTCCCATAACTCAGGCTTGTTAAACGGCGAAGGGCTGGCGCCATCCCCTAGTCTGCACGTTTGATACTTGGGGATTCCCGTTACCAGCTCAGGATGTGCCACACGTGTGAACTGGGGTGCTGTGACCACCGATCATCTGCTCCTTTGTAACGAACGGGTTTCCTTTTACTTTATCTACCACGTCGTAGTAGGTAGAGAAGGTATGTATTCCACCCACAAATTCCATGTCCAGATTTCACAGGAAATACATGTTTTGAGGCAACCCTGAATCCAAAACAGTATTTTTAGAAGTCCATGTTTGTGTCTGTGAACATCATAACTCGAAAACGAGAAGTCGCATAAACACCAAATTTGGTATTTAGATTCCAGTACCTTCTAAAGATGCGACACGAAGATTTTCAAGAAAATTGCCCATCCCAAATTACCTTTTACATGGAACATTTTTCGAATTTTTTTATTTTCTAAAAAATGATTCTAACGATTTTGATTTGCCATATTTTAATGTATTTACACGACAAATAAAATATATACCTACCTTGAATTTTCTGGAAACAACCTTTGAAATCCTCTTCATTCAGAAGGAATTTTGTATAATACAGACGAAAACGTAACATACAAGAAATGTAGATCTGTTTAAAACACGCAATTTATTTCATATAAATGTTTTGTGGCATCAGTCATTTACGAGCTATCCGTTGGTTAATGGTTCGAATTGTTCATTAATTAATCACTCTTTAAACTCCTTTCATCATTTAGATGTTTCTCGTGATTGCATGGCCAGCATATAGCGTCCAGTTGTTAAACACTTGACAATCGCTGTTCTCTTTGTATTTATAACGAAATGTGTAATGTAGCTGTTTCAGCAAATGTTTATTCGGATTAAAATGTAGTATACAGAAAAATAAGTTTGAGTAAGAATAGTGTGTATACCACTAATAAACGATAGAGGTTAGAGAAAGCCATGTGAATGTAAGACATCAGATTTTTACTTTGTCTACCCCGTACCTAGTATGTAGAAGATATTGCATTCCACCCAAAAATTTAATACCGAAATTTCACCGGAAATACACGTTTTGAAACCCCTGAATAAAAAAGCATTTTTAGAAAAAGGTCCGTGTGTAGGTATGTGTGTGTTCAGTACCTTCCAAACATACGACACGAGGATTTTCAAGAAAATTCTCCCATTCCAAGCTACCCTTTACATGGAACATTTATCGATTTTTTTATTTCCTAAAAAATGGCTCAGGATTTTGATTAAAATGCCACATATTAAAGCTATTTACTTAGTACTATGTGGAGTATTTCATTCTCTTTGCATCTCCAGGACATAATAATCATAATAATAATAGTAATAAACTAATAATGAATTCTCATTTGAGAAAAAGTATCGGAAAATTCAAACAAATAACAAGAAATTCTCGGAAATGGTTCACTTATCGATGTTCCATTTAATGGATAGTCTGGAATGGGGGCATTTTCTTGAAAACCTTTTTACCGCATCCCTGGAAGATACTAAACTCCACTACCAAGTTTGGTATTTATCTAACTTCTCGTTTTTGAGTTATGCTGTTGACAGACACACAACGGACATGTTTACAAAAGTTCTTTATTTGGATTCAGGGCACATCAAAACATGTATTTCCGATGAAAAAGTAGAAATAAAAAGGAATCTAATGTGTTACACTCACATGACTTTCTCTACTCTTGTACAAACTACTTTTACAAACGCTTATTCACCATATGTTTCATGTTAATCCAGATATTGAGATGTTAATCTTATTGCTAATTTTCTTGTAGATGCAAGGGGAATTGGTAGGCTTTAAGCGATAGTCAAATATTTTAAGAGCTGGTTGCTATGTGGAGCATTCCATTCTCTTTGCATTACCAGGACAAAAAAAATAACAAATTCCCATTTGAGAAAAATTATAAGTATTGGAAAGTTTAAGGGAATAACAAGCAATATCTCGAAAATGGTTCACTCAACAACAACAAAATGTATATGACATAAATTGTGTATTTTAACACCATCTACATTTTTTGTGTAGTAAAATTTTGTCTATCTCTTATGGTTTACCAGTTATGCAAAAGTCGTTCAGAATGAAGAATACTTTTGGAGATATTCCCAAAAAATTCGAGATATACATTTCATTTGTCATGAAAATATCTTAAACATATGATATTTTAATAAAAATCGTTAAAGCCATTTTTGAGAAAATTAAAATTTTTGAAAAATGTTCCATGTAAAGGGTAATCTGGGGTAGGGGGATTTTCTTAAAAACCTTCGTGTCTCATTTCTGGAAGATACTGAACCTAAATACCAAGTTTGGTGTTTATCCGACTTTCGTTTCTGAGTTATGCTGTTCACAGGCACACACACGGACATGTTTCCAAAAATGCTTTTTTTGGATTCAGGGGGTCTCAAAACATGTATTTCCGGTGAAATCTCGGTATCGAATTTTTGGGTGGAATACAATACTTCTCCTACTTACTATACGTAGTAGAGAAAGCAAAAACGCTATTTGTAATAAATTGTGTGTTTTAAAGAGAAATATGTGTTTTGTGTAGTAATTGTTTGTCCATCACTTATGGTTTACCCATTACACAAAATTGCTTTCAAATGAAGAGGACTTCACAGGCTACACCCAGAAAATTGAAGATTTTATTTATTAGAGAAATATCCTTCAATTATGGTATTTTAATCAAAATGTTAGTCATTTTAGCAAAGTGTGCGTCAATGGAAGTTTGGAGTGCGAGGATTTTCTTGAAAATCTTCTAGTCGCATCTTTGGAAAGTACTCAACGTAAATACCTAGTTTGGTATTCATCCGAGTTTTCGTTTTTCAGTTATACTGTTTACACACACACACACACACACACACACACACACACACACCTTTTTCCAGCATTACTTTTATCAGGAGTCTCAAAACATGTGCATGTGGTGAAACCTTGATAGCGAATTTTTGGGTGGAAGGCAATACCCCTCTACCTATTACATACACTACGTGATCAAAAGTATCCGGACACCTGGCTGAAAATGACGTACAAGTTCGTGGCGCCCTCCATCGGTAATGCTGGAAGTCAATATGGTGTTGGTCCACCCTTAGCCTTGATGACAGCTTTCACTCTCTCAGGCATACTTTTATCAGGTGCTGGAAGGTTTCTTGGAAAATGGCCGCCCATTCTTCACGGAGTGCGGAACTGAAGAGAGGTATCGATGTAGGTCGGTGAGGCCTGGCACGAAGTCGGCGTTCCAAAACATCCCAAAGGTGTTCTATAGGATTCACGTCAGGACTCTGTGCAGGCCAGTCCATTACAGGGATGTTATTGTCGTGTAACCACTCCGCCACAGCCCGTACAGCATCAACAGGTGCTCGATCGTGTTGAAAGATGCAATCGCCATCCTCGAATTGCTCTTCAACAGTGTGAAGCAAGAAGGTGCTTAAAATAGCAATGTAGGCCTGCGCTGTGATCGTACCACGCAAAAAAAAAACAAGGGGTGCAAGCCCCCTCCACGAAAAACACGACATCATAACACCACCACCTCCGAATTTCACTGTTGGCACTACACACGCTGGCAGATGACGTTCACCGGGCAATTCGCCATACCCACACCCTGCCATCAGATCGCCACATTGTGTACCGTGATTCGTCACTCCACACAACGTTTTGCCACTGTTCAATCGTGTAATGTTGTCGCTCCTTACACCAAGCGAGGCGTCGTTTGGCATTTTCCTGCGTGATGTGTGGCTTATGAGCAGCCGCTCGACCATGGAATCCAAGGTTTCTCACCTCACGCCTAACTGTCATAGTACTTGGAGTGGATCCTGATGCAGTTTGGAATTCCTGTGATGGCCTGGATAGATGTCTTCCTATTACTCTTTACGACCCTCTTCAAATGTCGGCGATCTCTGTCAGTCAACAGCCGAGGTCGGTCTGTACGCTTTTGTGCTGTACATGTCCCTTCACGTTTCCACTTCACTATCACATCAGAAACAGTGGACCTAGGGATGTTTAGGAGTGTGGAAATCTGGCGTACAGACTTCTGACACAAGTGACACCCAATCACCTGACCACGTTCGAAGTCCGAGAGTTCCACGGAGCGTCCCATTCTGCTGTTTCACGATGTCTAATGACTACTGAGGTCGCGGATAATGAGTACCAGGCAATAGGTGGCAGCACAAAGCACCTAAGATGAAAAACGTATGTTTGTGGGGGTGTCAGAATACTTTTGATGACATAGTGTATGTGGTAGGGAAAACGAAGAGTTTCCAGCCTGTATAATAGGGAGTTATTAATTTTGAACCACTTCCCTTTAGCCTTCAAAATGCCATTACCTAAAACCAATATCATAGTGCCAAAAGAGTACCAAATAATAGTGTTCATAAACACGAGGGGAAATCAGGAGCGCTGGTCTGCTTTTTCAGGATGTCTACTGCCTTAAAGGTTTAAAATTCCAGTATATTTATTTCCAGTACTGTATCGTCATAATTCAGTAAAACATTCAGCAGTATTCAAATGCCTGTTCTGGCTGGTTTACGTCTTTACTGCCTTTATTTATTTCTACAACCATGACATAAAGCTGTGTTTATTACTATCTGCCATACCCGATGTTGAACGGGTGCCTTTTTAAATCTCTAATGACGATTTAATTAAATTTACTGTCTATATTTTGTATGCAATTATAGTACAATGATCTAGAAGAGTTTTTCATTTTTCCCCATTGCCACTTAGAATTGTAATTTCATAACTCCCATGCTACTGATAATATGGATATTACAGAAATGGGAATCAAATATCAGCTGATTTTGTGGTTCTTATATCAGCCTCCTCCATGCCCTTTCCCGCAACAATATTCAAAACTCTGGAAATGTTGTAGAGCCTGTAAAAATGTTAGGGATGAAAAATTACCCAAAATTTTGAGTTATTTTTTATATAAGATGGAAAATTATGAAACAATAGATATCCTGCAAAACAATTACATTCAAAAATATTAATTTTATTAGCAATATCTTCCAAGAACCAAATCACTTGAAAATTTAACTTTAAATAAATCAATGTTATGTAGATATTTCATCCAATTGTTCCAGTACGTAAAGTTTCAAGTATATTTCTAGCATATTCAGTATCAGTAGACACCCTGTTATTCCTCCCTGAAAATGGGATGTTAACTTTTAGCTAATGATAGTCTTATCGTTTGCAGATCAAAATCTGGTTCCAAAACAGACGCACCAAATGGAAGAGGAAGTATACCAATGACCTGGAAATACTAGCACAGCAGTACTACAGTTCTATGGGCATAATGGCACCAAGACCAATCTTCCTCGGGGACCGTCTCTGGTAAATATATCAGCTTAGCAAAGCTGTATCTGAAAAGGCAGAATCAACTGAAAAATTCAGTGCCATAACCAAGGTTTGAACTACTGGTCTTTGGCTTTCTGTGTCATTGCTGTAACTGAGCTACTATGGCAGTACTATGACCACTTTTTAGTCTGATTCTACCTTTCCGACATACAACATGACGTGTATCAATTAACACTAGTCTGCATTTTCAAACTTTTTGTCAGATGATTTCTTAAAAGTAGGTGTTCTTGAATCAAATTTTTATGCTGATTCCAGAAATAACTTCCGTTTTTTTCTATCACGTCAGGTTTTTACACAAGATAAGTAATGTTTTGACAATTTTACTAATGAACGTAGAAAAGTATTCAAATACCGTTTCACCAAGGTAAGTTTTTATTCGAGAAACATTTTAAGAATACTCTCAAAAACTCCCTTAATTTGTTTCATGACTGGATTTTAACAAAACAAAAAGCCAAAGTGTTTCATTTAATTTTTTTCAAACTTTCTCTTCTTTGATTTCCTTGCAGATCCTGAAGATGACTGTCCCTCCTCAACATCCAACAGTAGTCGGCCATCATAGTTTCACTCCATCTCCCCTGGTACCTCCTCTCCATTTCCTTAATATCTTGGTGAAAACGTTCACCCTGCTCTTCACTATAATGTCCCAGATTTTCTGGAAAGTAGTCGATATGTGAATGCAGAAAATGCACCTTTACACTCATGTTACAACCCATCTTCTTGAAATTTTCCAAAATTGTTTCGACAATGGTCTTGTAATTAAGATCTTTGTTATTGCCTAAGAAGTTTTCAGTAACTGATCGGAAGGCGGTCATGCTTCTATTTCTCTCTCATTCATTGTCTTCTCAAAATCTTCATCCTTCATCAATTTCTTTATTTGAGGACCAACAAAAATTCCAGCTTTTAATTTGTCTTGTGTAATAAAGGGAAATTTCTTGGAAAGGTACTTGAAGCAGGGTCCATCCTGTGGTAGAGCTTCATTTGCTTCATCAAGTCCAATTTTATGTGTAGTGGCGGAAGCAATATCTTTATATGTCTTTATTTTTGAAGTGAAATTGTGAAAAAAAATGTACGTTATACAAAAAAAAAACCAAGCAGTTCTGAAATCAGCATAAAAAAGTGAGTCAGAATCACTTATTAATTTTCAGTCATCCGGTATCATGCAGACTAGTGTTATCAAAGCTGATATTCATACGCATAGCAAGCCAAACTATCATAATCCAGTGTTTTATTGGGATGCCGCATAAGTAATATCGGTTTTTTTTAATTGGTTTTATATCGTAGGCGGCGCCGTGGCCGAGTGGTTGGACCAATCGCCTCCCACCGAGGCGGCCCGGGTTCAATCCCAGGGACCTGCATGTGGGATTTGTGGTGAACGAAGCGGCGTCTGGGCGGGTTTTCTCCGGGTTCTCCGGTTTCCCCCGCCATTCATTCCACCAACTGCTCCATCATTACCTTTCCTTTCATCCACTTCACCAACATTTCGTTTCATCTACTTCCTTCATCCCATACCAGGCATCGGGCTGATCACCCATCCTGGATGCTCTGTCTGATCCATGAGTGTCTGCTCCTCGACGGGCCTCTGACCCCAGGCACCCCGCTTGTAAGTCCTGGGGGGTGTAAGTCCTACATAAGAGGAGGGTAAACAGATAATGAATGAATGAATTTTATATCGTATGTTCCTATATGTGCTTTGATCTTTGTCAATACTCTTTATTGTGTACTATGGTTATTGGTCCGTATTGTTAGCCAACAGTTAGCGATACAAGATTTTAAAATGGAGGCAACAAAGTTTGAGGTTAGAATCCTTCTAAAGCACTACTGGAAACAAGATTATAAAGCTGCTGCTGTCATGGCTCGAAAAATATGTGAAGTGGAAGGAGAAGGTGTCGTTAGTGGCACAACGATGGTTCCAACGTTTCAACACTGGAGAAGATTTACCACATTCCGGAAGACCCAATTATGGAATATTGAGAACACAGGCAGAGTTTTAAAAGAAAATCCACAGACAGCACTCGGAGGTTGCCAGAAGAACTTGGTGCTTCAAAAGATGCCATACATCGTGTTTTAAGACACTTAAAAATACTTCAGAAGCTGTAAATTTGTACCGCATGAATCGACACCTGATCAAGCTCAAGGGTTTTTTTCCTTTGTTTTCTTTTTAATGGACGCTCTTTAACTGCTGTGTTTCTTA
The DNA here is from genome assembly GCA_030765065.1 of Deroplatys truncata. Classification (NCBI taxonomy): domain Eukaryota; kingdom Metazoa; phylum Arthropoda; class Insecta; order Mantodea; family Mantidae; genus Deroplatys; species Deroplatys truncata. Next base: position 219,238,472 of record CM060983.1, read on the forward strand.
GCGTCCCTATATTGGGCGTGAAAGTCCCGACATTTAGCTCAGAGGCTTCTTTATCAGGCTTGAGGGACCACCGGCTTTACTTCCCTTCCGAAGGAAGCCATGCTAAGGATTTTTACGCCCGAAAACATCTATCGCCCTCCGCCGGGTTTGTGAACCCGCTACCTCGGGAACCAGCCATGGAGGACGACTCAATGTAGAGTGGATATCTGACTCGCTTATCGCTAGTCCCTGGGATGATAGATTTATCGGGAGAATTGTCATATCTGATGAAAAGTGAGTGTATTACCGCAACCCTGACACCTCGAAACAGCGGCTCGATACCCGTCAGCCTGCAAACGATATACAGGTCGAGTCAAAAGACTCCGAACCGCCTGGTAGGTGTTTTTCCTGTCCGTGTTCTCGGCGCTCGTTGCCGTTTGCCGCTATCATAGAAAGGCGCGGATGAAACCATACAACATTTTTAAAACAACTTTTAAAGGCTTTACTTACCAACTTTATTAAAGGAGATGCTGAAACTGACTACCGTCGTTGTCCATACATTTTGGCACCTCTTTAGGAAACTATCCATCATGACCGATGTCGTCTAATGTTTCTTCGGTAAGAACCGAACGCCGTCTTAGATTTCTTAGCCTGAACACTTCCTGTGGCCTGAAAGTTATTGTAAAGTTCATGGATTATTGTACGGCCTGGAACTTTTACCCCTGGAAATCTTTCTGCAAATCGTACTTTCACTTGGCGAGCTGACCGAGTTAACACATACGAATCATAAATAAATACACGCTGTGCAGTAGAACGCACATAATATACTTTGTGACTAAGTACAGGACAAAATAATAAATAACTCGTAACAACTCAAGTACATCACATCACCGTCAACTCAATACTGCACTTCACACTGCAGCGTGACTGTTTATAGCAGCAGTGCGTTATCATGTTTGTAGCATATTTCCACACGCCCAGTGGAAAAACACCGCGCAGCCGGTAATATTGTTCATAAACTACCCCTCCGGGGTAACTTAGAACATAAAGTGTACAAGACAAACCCATACACCCTGGAAGAATTAAAACAAAATATTCACCAGCAAACTTCTCAACGTGAACTACTACGATAGTTTCCTAAAGAGGTGCCAAAAATGTATGGACAACGACGATGGCCAGTTTCAGCATCTCCTTTCGTAAAGCCTTTAAAATTAGTTTTTAAAGTGTTGTATCGTTTCATCCGCGCCTTTCTACGATAGCGGCAGACGGCAACGAGCGCTGAGGATGCGGACAGGAAAAACACCGCGCAGGCGGTTCGGAGTCTTTTGACTCACTCTGTTGTGTATATATACATTCGGCCCCAAAATAATGGCATGTGTCTGGTGGAACTTTGAAGGTGTGGTTCACTAAGAATTTGCTCCAAATGGAGTGCAGTCGATACGGATCTTTATTCTCAACAACTGGAACGAGTTCATCACGTTTTCAGGCAGAGGTATCCGGCATCAGTTAATAGAAACACAGTTCTCTTGCAGCACGGCAATGCATACAGCTCAAATAACAATGGGCAAAATTCAGGAACTGGAAGGAATCGAATTGCTACCACATCCAGCATATAGACCTGATCTTGCACCACAGATTACCATGTGTTTAGATCCATGGCCCATTTCCTATGTGGAAGAAATTTTGAAAACATTGAAGCAGTTGAAATGGGTATCAACGAATTCTTCGCATCAAAAACCAGAAACTGATACCGTTGCTGAATAGCAAACCTCGCTGAAAGTTGGCTCAGGGCTATAGAATGTAATGGTCTTTACTTTAAAGATTGAATCATTTCCTGTAACAACACATTTGAAATGAAGTTTTGCTTGAAAACCGACATCACTTATGGGACATCATCTATATTATGAAGACTAATTAATAAGACGTTCAGTACAAAAATATACCTACCTACTTTCCATTGTTTTCTTCTTATGTTAAATTCAAAATTCCTGTACCTTTTTACTTTATTCTTAAGTTTTCCCACTTCCCTCCAAAATTTGGTTTGTTTACATTTCAGAATGCAATGTCAAGTGCTATCTGCTTCTTCACACATTGGACACATTTTCTTAATACATCCATTCCATTCCTTATTCCACTTAGATACACTACTCTTCTTCTAAACTGTGCCCTTCCTACTTTGTCACAAATTCCAATATATTCATCTCTTCCACAATCATTTTAAATGATCCATGCAGTTTTTAAAAGCACTCTCCTCAGACCAGGTAAAATGAATGCTTAAATGTCCTGACTGTCTTGACATCTTATAACAGCCTTAAAATGTGGTGGGTGCCAGGGCATCTATGAAAATGAAAAGGCTAATCAACTGGCTAAAAGGAGTGTGAAGTAGGTTGTTGCTTTATGTATGGAAAGCTGATTTGAAGTAGTTCTTATGTTGGGGAGCTGAACTTGAAGTAGTTGCAACCGCACATATGGTACCCGGTAGCCTTCGTCCAAAAATTTAAAAATATTAACTTTGTAATTTAACTGTTTCTTTAAATATTATATATTTATGTTTGCCTACGCTGCGTCAGTATTATTGTTAGAGACATGGATTTCTTTGCAAGGCGTGGTGCGGCTGAAGAATGTAGGCTTACACAGATTTTAATTTTTTATTCACTCCTTTTTATTAATTCTTGACACCATTTAAATAACACTTCACTGATATAGAGAGCTGTAAGATTCTTTTATTAAATACTTGCACTTTTTCAACACGTAAACTATTTTCTTACACAAAATATGTATTAAATTTCTCGAGAACACATCTCGCGTCCAGTTAGGAACACTGTCTGCAAGCAACTGCAACTCTAAATTTGTACATTTTGCTATTTTTCAGTTTCTGATTGGCTAATCCTAGTCCAATAGAATACCTACATTTAACTAAAGCTTTTTCTGGTTGTTGATTGGCTATTTTTAAACTGTCTCTAAAATTACATTATTGCTTCCAAGAATCACAAGTAGCATTAAACTTTCAAATTCAATATTGCCTCAAGGTTACCTCATTGTTAGCAACTTTTAATCTATTATTTTCACAGCTCCTACATTATTAAATTACATAATACATTCACATAACATCATTGAACATGTATACAATTATATAAACATTTACAATGACTGTAATATACATTTTTTATGTTTTGTTACATACACATATTGCTTTGAGGCGGGCTGTTATTGAATTTATATATTATATAATTACACTGAAATTATTTAAGTGTTAAAAATACTGCCTCAAGTGATGGTGATGAAACCCTGAGTGACCTCCTTTAGGAGGCCTGCACGTAGGCTCTTCGAGCCCTTTGTGCTTCTTATTCCTGAACGTTACTCAAATCAAATGGTCCGAATGAAACAGACCACATACTTGATATCTGCCCTTCTTATCTCCTCAGCTTCCAAGAAGAATAATCTTAGATAAATATACCTATGCATAGCTAAACCTTCACATTCATAGAGTATATGCTGTGAGGTCTCAAAATCCCTCGCACATTTCCAACATAAAGGATCTTGTGTAACCCCACTATGTATAAATGTCTGCACAAAGTGTTATGACCTGTAAGGTAGCCCAAAACTACTCTGAGCTGAGATGTAATCAAATTCAGGAGAAACTCGCCCATTTTCACATCAGGCCATGATATAAAGGCTTGCCTCCCGGTAGTTTGCTTGCTCCAGATTTCAAGATGAGACTTTGCCATAAGCTGGGTCATCTCATATTCAACAGTTCTAGACGACACCCCGCAGAAAGCCTTGGGCCCAATAAAAACAAGCCCCAATCCCCTCTTTGCAAGAGTGTCTGCTATCTCATTTCCTCCAATACAAACATGCCCAGGAACCCAAAGAAGTGTAACCGGACAGCTGGCACATAGTCTATTCAACATCCTCGGGCATTGCCACACCAATCTGGACGTAGTTTCAACTGTCCTAAGGGTTTTCATAGCTGCCATGCTACCCGAGTATATGCACACTGGCAGTCGTGGTCTGGCTCTTGGCCGGTGCACATCGCGAGTTGGAGAGCGTTTGGTTGTTTTCGTGTTGGTGGTGTATTGAGTGTCGACAGTGAAATGGAGCAACAGAAGGCAGTACGTAAAAATACTATAAAAGTTGCGTTTAATAAGAGTATGCAACGGCCCACGGCTTTTGAAATTCACGAATGGATGCACCACACTTTGGAACTCTCTCCAGCACAGGTACATACAATTCAGTTGGTGGGGAGAGAAAACGCTGTTTATATCAAGTTTCATCAGTGCAGTGTTTATGAAGAAGTACTACGTAAATACGAGGGAGCATTCCAATTTGCTTTAATGTCCGGTGAAGTGACGGATGGGCAACTTACGGCGGCAGATAAAGAATATACTTTGGTTCGCGTCTACAATGTGCCACCTGAAATCAGTAACGACAGGGTAGTTTACGAGCTTCAGCATTACGGCAAGACACTGCACATCACTACTGACGGTTGGTCTGGCCGTTATAGATTTGCAGTTTCCACTGGTATACGTTTAGTGCATATTCAACTTACTAAACCGATACCCTCCACGTTAAAGTTTGCCGGGTTTGAGGCCTACATTACCTACAGTGGACAAGAATAGGTTTGTTTCATTTGCAAGGATAACACACATCTGAAAGCAGGTTGTCCTCAACGCTGGTTACGGGCATCCGTTCCTCCTCAATCCCGGCTACGGCATCAACTGATGAGTGAGTTGTTTAAACCAATCTCCGAGAAAGACGTTGTTTCACCTGATGTGATGCCTCCAGCGGACGTGACAATGGTTGCTGCAGTTCCTTCGGCGGTTACGGCTGCCGCAGTGCCAATTTCGGTAACAACTGCTAATGACCGGAGGGCTGCACCTTCCATCACATCTGACAGTGCTGTTACGGACACTTTGCAACGCAGTCATTCGGAAGGCGAACCTGATTAAAAGAAGCTGAAAGGTGAGGCAGTAAACTCTCAAGCACCGAGAGTTGCGACTGTAAACCGGCAAGTGCTACCTGAGAAAGCGACGCAGTCACGGGATCCACGGCTTCGCAAAACAGAACCTCCACCTCAGGACGGCGATACGATGCCTCAACCCTGATCAGAGGACGTGGACCGCGCCTTACCGTTGGTGGCAAACGAATTGGATACTTCCGAGCTGCCTGCCGTGACTCCGGATGGTGATTATGAGAAAGCTGATACACTGAAAGACAAATCTTCGCAGAAACACAGAGTGCATCCGTATGTCTTACCTACGGTGCCGCGAGACAAACCAGGTGAGAAAGGTGGCGGATCAGTTTAAATCTCCCGTTCTTGGTGTCCGGTCCCCTAGTAGTGCTGTATTTCCTCGTCTGTGCTTTTCCTTCTGGAGACCCTTTCATTCGTGGTTTTTCGTATATGACACTTCTTCACGTCTTTGTTTCTATAAATGTTAATGGTCTTCGTAATCCGGCAAATCAGCGTTTACTTGCTGCGTTTCTACACTTATATGATGTGGATGTTGGATTTTTACAGGAAGTCAATGTGCCCAATCTTGATTTTCTGTGTCATTATGAGAACATCGTCAATCTTGGACCGGACAGCCGAGGAACGGCGTTGCTTTACCGCAAAGGAATGCGTCTTACCAATATCGACTTACATCCCTCTGGACGCCTCATCTCCGCCCTGTACACTGACATAGTCTTGATCAATTTGTATGCACCTTCTGGCTCTCAACGTCGGTCTGAACGGGAATTATTCAAAACCGCTCTTCTCAATGCCCTTTCTAAGGGTTCTACATATCTCATTGGTGGTGATTTTAACTGTACTGTTGCTGCCAAAGATCAGCGTGGGTTGTCCAACCTTAGTCCTATGCTCAAGCAAATCGGGACGCATTTTGACCTTGTGGATGCCTGGGAATCCAAGCATGGTTCTCGTGTGGATTTCACCTTTGTCCGTGGATTGTCGGCTTCTAGAATTGACAGATTTTATTTCTCTCGCACCTTTATTCTTACGGTCCATGATCTTCGAGTGCATCCCCTTGCGTTCAGTGATCACCATGCAGTCGTCTGTCGGATTACGCAGATTGCACCTGTTCCCTTGCCTGGGAGAGGTTACTGGAGGATTCCTGTATCCATTTTCGCGGAGGAAGATTGCCATCGAGACTTCCGATTACTGTGGGGGAAGTTGCGTCCCTCAATTCCCGCAGCAAACTTTCCTGGTGGCTTTATAAGGCTAAACCAGCAATTATTTCCCTTTTTAAACGGGCAGTTCTCCAACGAGCCAGGGAACGGCGAGAGCTGCTGGATTTCTATTATGCTGCTTTACAGGATCTCGCTGAACTGCAGAGCCGGTCATGATGTGTCTCAAAGTCTGCATGCTATTAAGGAACAAATTTCGTTAAAGCAATTGGAAATGTTCCGCCTTCGAGACGTCTCCCATCGTCGACATATGGCTGCAGAAGAAACCTTCTCCCTTTTTCATCTTGCCGGAGAGCGCCAGCAGGGTAGGCAGCGTTTTATACCTGAACTTTGTAACGATGGGCGGATAATTTCTGGATCCTGTGCTATCATCCGCTGCTTTCATGACTATTTCAGTGCTATGTTTTCCAAAGTTTCCGATACTGGTGCCGCCTCGTTCCCGCTGCATTATCATCTGCCTTTGCAGAGAGGCCCCTCTCTTTTGCAACCTATTACCTCTGCAGAACTAACGGCTGGGTTGCAGAGTGTGAAGCAGAACACTGCTCCTGGTCCGGATGGTATTCCGTATGCCTTCTATTCCACGTTTTGGGACGTAATTGCTACCGAACTCACAGAAGTTTTTGCAGAATTTCAGCGCTCCTCTAAGGTTACCGAGAAGTTTGTTGAAGGCGTAATACTACTGCTTCCGAAGCATCGATGTGCGAGAACCGTTAAAGAGTTTAGGCCGATTACCATGCTCAATTGTGACTACAAGTTACTGGCGAAAGTGCTTTCTTCAAGGCTGAATCTGGTTTATGGAGCAATTCTCTGCAACGTACAGACTGTGGTTCCGAGTGCCAGGAACATCATCCAAAATATTGGCTTATTGAGGGATGTGATTTGTCATGTTGAAACCGAGAAGCTTCCAGTGGCATTGGTTAACCTTGACTTTGAGAAGGCCTTTGATAACGTTAGTCATTCTTACCTATGGTCGCTTATGCGGCACTTGGGGATCCCGGGGCGGTTTCTTTCATTATTACAAAACCTTTATGCTGCTGCGACATCCAGGATACTCTGCAACGGATACCTTTCTCCGATTCTCCGCATAGAGCGGTCAGTCAGACAGGGTTGCCCACTGTCTATGGGTTTATTTGCGTTGAGCCTCGATCCCTTTTGAGACAACTACAGTCATCCCTCGGCGGCGTAGAACTGCACGGTCAGCGATTCCGACTTACCGCCTATGCGGATGATGTGACTGTCTTCCTAGCAAACAACGCGGACATGGTCACCTTACATCGGTGTCTACGCGACTATTGTTCCGTTTCTGGTGCCCAACTAAATTTTACCAAGTCGGAGGTGTTACAGTTTGGTCATTGGCCAGAACCCCTGAACCTTCATGGTATGCGGACAGTAAGCCGCACGAAGATCTTGGGCGTTGTGTTTACGCAGTGTTTTCGCGAGACTGTGGCAGTTAATTGGGCTGACAAGCTGACGAAGTTACGGGTGCTCTTAGTAGAGCAGCGGACTCGGTCACTAAACCTTTTCCAACGAGTGTGGTATGTGCATACTTACGCCCTCAGTAGGATTTGGTACATTGCTCAAGTGTTGCCTATTACCAAGCAATTTTCTCAGAGGATCGAATGCCTGATTGGTTATTTTCTCTGGTCCGGAGCTGCTTATCGGGTTTCCAGGGAACAACTACGTCTATCAGTTAATAAAGGTGGTTGTGGGTTGATCGCAGTGGATGTGAAATGTCTGGTACTTCTTGGGAAAACTATACTGCGTGTTCTGGACGGTGAGGGCCTTCCGCTATAGCGATCTCTTTGGGCAGCTCAACTTCGTCTTCCAGACAGGCGGCTACCCGAATTTCGGCGGTTGTGGAAGACATTTGCGGACCTACCCACCATTACTACGCAGAGGTTAGCCTTTACTCGGTCAGCCTTCTTTTACAAACATCTGATGTCTACCACCAGTGTTCTACCGCGGGTACAACACAACTATTCGCTTAGACGATGGAGTACAATTTGGGATAAATTTCAGAATCCGAAGATCCCCACTGACTGGAAAGCTGCGGTTTACTCGGCTGTCGATGAGGTTGTTCCGACAGCTGACAAATTGTGGCGGCATGGCAGAGCAACATCAAATCTCTGCCTCAGGTGTTCTGCGGTGGAGACATTGAGTCACAAGTTGGTGGATTGTGCCGTCGTACGCCTAATATGGGACTGGATATATGGTCGCATAGGAGTGATTTGTAGTGGCGTGCAGATGTTTCCACGGAAGGTCTATCTGAATCTCGAATTCAAGCACGGTGACAAGCAACTGACAGATGCCCTTACTTGGCTCATCTTTGCCACCTATTTTTGGGTACTAAAAGTTGGGGACGCAGTGAATCTACAGGCCTTCCAGAGATTTATCTGGAAGGAACGCTGGGAGTTGGACAAAAGGACCACTTTGGCCTTGGATCTCCCGCATTTAAGGAAGCTCTAAGTGTCCACTGCAGAAGGGCATATGCTAAGAATAGGGATAAGAAGTAGAAACAAAAGTGATCTATCCTTCTTGTGTAGTAGTTTCCATATTCTCCTAAAAACCTGTCCCGAAATAAAGTAAATAAATAAATACACTGCACAAAAATTAAAATAAAAAAAACATTAAAAAAAATAAAAGAAAAAATAAATAAAAACAAAATAAAACAATAAAAAAAACAGTTCCTTCTATCCGGAGCTGCCGAGATGCAAAAATAATAATAATAATAAAAAAAATACTAAATATCACATTTCAACCTCTAGGCAGCAGTCAAGGCAGTTTGTCATGGCTGTAGCCTAGGACCTCAACTTCACCTACTCCCACTCACAGGGCGACAGCATCTTTCGTATACTAATGCTATCTTCACCTTCAATTCCATCTTTTTTCCTTCCTTTATTTGGTTGGGGAGTTTTCAGTGGGTATGGCTGAGTCCCACACTCTCAGTCCTGAAATCCCATCGGGGCTGGGGTAGTGCCTAACAGCATTTTCTCTTCCACTGAAAAAAAGTACACACCTGCTTGTCTGCATGGCATAATAAGCCTATGTATAGCACAGTTTAAGATTGCACATATCTCAGCCTAAAAAACCATGGTAACACAACCAGGGGAATGACCTGGTTCTAGGGTCCCGGACCCCAACTCTGGGTCTCACTCCACTAAATTACCGTATGTTGGCCCTGAATCCGTGGTTGGAATCAGTATATGTACTGCCAAAACCTCAGTACGCATGGATTAGGGAAGCATATCAACTCAAGTGGCAAAGCTATCCTGGACCAGGAAACTCTCCTGAGATTGGATAGAACAGGAATGAGAAACTTGGTTGCATTAATTTCTGAAATGGTCACTTCAGTAAACATCTACAAGGATGAACCCATATGTAGAATGTGCAAAGATGAGGAGGAAACTGCCTCGCACATTCTCTTTGACTGCTCATTCCTGGCAAGAAAAGACTTACTCCTTCTATAACCAGAAGATCAAGGAAAGGATGTCGATATTGAAACTGCTACAGATTTTGAGAAACAATGATGTCCATTCCAATGTGGTTGCAGAGTAAGCCTGGCTGATGTGCGGGGGATCAATAAACTCCAACAAATACCACTATCTACCTGTCTATCTACAGTTTCAAACATCTTTTATTACTGAGATTTGTCCCATAACCCGCTTTTCATTTTCAGAATCCTTTTCCCATTCTTTCCCTATCAAACCATATTGATCCCATGCCAACTTCCTGTAAATTAGCTACTCATAATCATTTTGGCCAGTAAAAATCTAAAACTGCTTTTGATTTAATTACAAATATCACAGTTCATCTGTATGATGTCTCTTACAGGTTCTTTAACTATCCCCACAGTTCATCACAGCATCCAGGATTGACAGCACATTCATCACTTGTACCAGCTGCTAGTCCTTTTATGCCACCTCATGGTCATCCACTTCCACCTCTGATGGGTTTACCACCTCCTCCTCCACCACCACCGCCGCCACCAGCAGCAGCACAGCACTGTATGCAGCCCGCACAGCCCCTGCCAAGTAACTTAGCAGCTTCATATCCTGCATACATGGGTTATGGGATGGCAACACACCAGCAGCCTTCAGGAGACCCATATGCTCAAGAGAACTCCAGCTCAATGCAGAACAGTTCCAATGGGTGACAACATAAAGACAGTAAAAGGCCAAACCCAAGAAACTTTTTTATGATATATTCCCAGCTCACTTCAAACAAAAGTATTACTGAAATGTTATACTTCTATATGAAAACAGAAATTAATGTTTATGCCATGAAGTACAGTCGAGTGAAAAAAAAGTGCCGATGCTTTTGGTTACTTTTAGTGTTTTCCATTCTTGAAAGTTGGCAGAATCTCATCATTTGTGCTTAGGTGAGCCATCCTCTAATTGATTTTAGCTGAAGTCCGATACGCTATGAAGATACGCCTAGCGGGGTGGAGAATCGATGTACAGTGTGTCCATGAAAATACTGTCATACTTTGAACTGGTGTTGAGTTGCTTTGGATAGTTGCATTTGGGCGAGGTTGGTAATATTCGAAAGAAAAACTCGAATATTTTTTGCTATACCTCATAGACATTGAATGTGGCCCCCATGAGTGACGCTGCAGACATCAAGGCGATATTCCCATTCACGCCACACACGCTCCAACATATCTGATGAAATGACTGGATGGCAGCGGTGATACGAAGCTGCACTTCTTGCAGGTTTTGAGACAATGGGGGTACATAGACGCAATCCTTTATGTAACCCCATAAAAAGATGTCACAGACCGTTAAGTCAGATGACCTTGGCGGTCACTTGTAGAAGACATTGTCATAATTGTGGCACATCCAATCCATCTTCCTGGAAGCCGCTCATTCAGATGTTTCCGAATATGTAAATGCCAGTGAGGAAGTGCTCCATCTTGTTGGAAAAAAATTCGTTGCCTTATTCTTCCAGTTGTGGAAATAACCATTCAGTGAGCATGTCAAGATAATTTGGACCGTTGACAGTGGCCTCTCGAAAGAAAAATGGGCCATAGACTTGAAGTTTCAATATGGCACAAAAGACATTCACTTTAGGGGAGTTTCTTTCAACTTCCAAAATGGCATGTGTGATGACATATGCAGCCATGATCCACAAAATCGCGGTACAATTTCAAAATTGACATGTTGAAACCTTCGCCTAAAAGCACGCTGAACCTGCACCAGACTCTGCGTGCTATAAGTTTCCAAACACACCGTCTACGTTTTTGTGGGTTTGCCATAACTCCTTAAAACTTCTTTAATAACAATACAATTTTAAAATCAAACATTCACATGTAACCTGACTGCTAAATATCAAACAATGAATATATATCGACTAATCACAAATGTGAGTGAATTTAGTTTCTGTGTTTGATTCCCGCGATCCTGTCTATTGTTGACATGCACAAAATATTTGAATTTTTCTTTCGAATGTCACCAATTTCATGTAAATACGATTGTCCAAGGCTGGTGCCAGTTTGGAGTATAACAGTATTTTTATGGAGAAACTGTATGTCACACCTGAATGGTTAAAACTTAATGCTTCCCAAAGACTGTTCATACTAGCCCCTGAATGAGTCCGGTTATAATTAGTTCGAACATCTGTGACCGAAAGGGAATGGAAATAGGGTGCGGTAGAGGTGTTGTTATTGATTGCCAACTTAAACCTCAGTTCCTCATATTAGTACTTTTTTTTTTTGCACCCGACTGTACTGATAGTAACAGTTTGGCGAAGAATACAACAATTGGTAAAACACACTATTTTTGAAAGTGCAAGAAAGTAACCTGAGAAACTATTTGCGTTTTGTGTAAAGGAAAGAAACAAAGGTGTAATTGGTGTATTTTTCTCTAAGGTGCTTACAGATGAGCATTCTGTGGTTATAGTGTGGTATTATATATAATGTTTAGTATACTTTTGTGCCTTAAAGATGCACTGCATAGGAAACGAATCATATAAACAGAATGTCCACTGTTCATATATCTCCATGTTATTTCTTGCAGTTTTCTGTTACATTCTGGGGTAATAAAATTGACTTAATATATTTTTACATAAAACCCTGCTTAAGCAAACTGGAAAAAAAAAAAACACAAAACATATAAGATGCTCAAATTTGTGTTCGCAATGTTGCTGCAACAACTGGCAAAGTTCTTTTGCTCCAACCCTAATACAGGTACTGTATTATATGCAGCTAATCCTCATATCCTATCACAGATTTAAAGAAATACTGTACTGTTACAACAGAAGTTAACTGCTTGAACATGCATTTTACTGTTGGTGTTGGTCAGTGGAGAGGAAGAGATTACAAATTCGTATTCGAATGTTAATGGGAAATGTGACACTATCAATAACATAAAACTTTTTGCTGCTAGGTTGTCTTGTGGAACAGAACAGTGAATCAACACCAACAGATACAGAGTGGCGCAGATAAAACTGGCCTGTCCCCTATTTGAATGCAAATGTGATATTTCTGTTGTGTATTAATACAAATTTCTGTTAAAGCTGACTCAAGCTACAGTGCAACAATGAGCAATTTTATGCAATATAAATAATCGATAGTTGGCATTCTTCTGTCAGCATTTTAGTTTATTTCATTAATTCATATACATGAAGCTGTTTGCATTCTTGAAAATGACCTTCTCAATGTAAGAAAGAATTAAAATTGTGGAAGCACATGTGAAAACAGAATTGATTAACAAACACGTCCATAATGTCTTCTCTGCAGAATGAAATGATAATTCCAAAATATATTCCAAATGGTCAGAAATAAAACATGGTGTTCCACAAGGTTTGATTTTGGGTCCATTATTGTTTCTAGTATGTCAATGACCTTCCCAGAGTAATAAATGAACATGCTCACCCAGTTCTCTTTGCAGGTGATACAAGTATTATAATTAAAGAACACAACAGCAGTCACCTCTCAGAGTTATTCAACGGTATTTTCAGTGTGCTAAATAATTGGTTCGATAGTAACAAAATTCATATAAACTTTGAAAAAACTAAGTATATAAATTTTCGCACAAAAAGTAAAAGTATTGCAGACATAAGAATTGAACATGAAGTCAACAAAATTACTGAAACTTGTAGCATAAAATTTCTTGGTCTTATTATAGATCATAATATGAATTGGAAAGACCATATTGACTACATCCTACCAAAACTAAGCTCTACATGTTTTGCAATTAGGTCATTAATTCATTTTACAAATAAAAGCATCCTAAAACCAGTATATTATGCTTATTTTCATTCAATTATGGAATAACATTTTGGGGAAATTCAGTAGACGCAAAAAAAAATATTTCTTTTGCAAAAAAAGGTAATAAGAATAATAGCAGGTGTAAAGAAATCAACTCATTGTTGTAAACCACTATTCAAAACATTTGGAATTCTACCATTAGCCTGTGAGTATATTTTAGCTGCACTTTTAACCGTGGTTGACCACCCAGAAGTGCTCATAAAAAATTCAGACATACACAGCAAACAAACCAGAACTGGGCAAGACTTACATAGGCCAAGGAATAACGTACAAGTATTCCAAAAAGGGGCTTACTACAATGGTATAGTATTATTTAATTCACTTCCATCATATATTAAAGAACTGAAAACTAATAAAAATAAATTCAAGTTAGCATTGAAAAGATATCTCATCACTCACACCTTCTATACAGAGGATTTCTTTCATTCAAAAAAGTAACTGATTATAGAATGTTACCAAATTTTATAAATACATAAAGTATAAATAATATTGTTTTAAAATTTTTTAGCTCTAATGTACTCCACATAAGAACTACAATTTATTTACATACAAGTACACAATGTAATTATATATTTATGACGTAATCTACATCCTAGAGTAGACTAGCTTTCTTTAAGCTGGTCTAGCTCACTATAGGGTCTACAGATTGAGATGTTATGTTAACAAAAGTTTGTAGCCACCGCGTTCCCCAGTTCTAACAATGTTGATTTTTTCCTGTGGGGAAATTTGAAGAACAGTCTATGAAACAAATCCTCACACAATACAGAAACTGAAAGACATCAGCCATGAAGTTGCCACCATCAATATCGGAACTTTACGCCGGCTGCATCTGAATATGGTCAGACGTGCACAGCTGTGTATTGATGTTTCAGGGGGCCACTTTCACATCTTCAATAAATCGTGAGTCCATTTCAACAATTCGTTTGTCGTATTTACTCTGTACTTGATCTACCTAACTCCATAAAAGGGAAAACCGTTATGTATGCTGATGAGACTTCCATCTTATTAAATGGGCAAAACATTGAGGAGTTAAAATATAACTTAAGCGAAATTATAACTCAATTACAGAAGTGGTTTACTAGTAATGGCCTCAAACTTAACACTTCCAAAACATCCGTTACGCAGCTCAGCACTCAAGATAAGAATTGTGAGAGTTTTATCACAACTGATGCTATAAATCATACAGAAAACTCAAAAATGTTGGGTATTTACTTAAATCAACTATTAAAATGGTACGATCACATCCGCTAATAGGCTAAAAGATTAAATAGTGCATGTTTCAATATGAGCTGCATAGCTAAAATAACGAACCTTGAAACAAGGAAAATAGTTTACTTCAGTTACTTTCATTCTTTGATGACTTATGGAATAATACTATGGGGGAACTATACTGGATGGGAAACAATTTTTAAAAGTAAAAAAAAAGTATTACGTATAATGACTCACTCCAGACCAAAAGATTCATGCAGAAATTTGTTCAAAAACCTGAAAATATTAACTTTACCATCCCAATTCCTGTATGAAATAAATAAATACATCCACTCAAACTTTGATACAATCTATAATTTACAAATGCAACATAATCATGGAACGAGAAATAAAAATAATCTGAAACCACCCATGCACAGCTTAGCACTGTATGAAAAAAGTTCATTATATGCAGGAATAAAAATCTATATCAAACTCCCTATAAAACCCCATGAAATGAAAATCCTCAAATACTTTTTACCTGTGCTATTACAATTATCGAATATTCATATTGCATATATTGCCCTTTGTTGTACTGTAGCTCGATTCAGCTTTAACAGGGGAAAAAAAAAAATGATGTATTGCACTTACATGACTTTCTCTACTCTTGTACAAACTATTTTTACAAACGCTTATTCTCCATATACTTCATGTTAATCGAGATAAACATTTGCAGAAACTATCTTATTGCTAATTTTCTTGTAGAAGCAAGGGGAGTTGGTAGGCTTTAAGCGATAGTCAAATATTTTAAGAGCTGGTTGCTATGTGGAGCATTCCATTCTCTTTGTATGTCCAGGACATAAAAAAAACAAATAACGAATTCCCATTTGATTAAAAGTATAAGCATTGGAAAATTCAAACAAATAACAAGGAATATCTTGGAAATGCTTCACTCCATAAAAAAAAAAAAAAAGTGTAGGAATAAATTGTGTGTTTTAACGAGCTCTACATTTTCTATGAAGAAAAATTTTGTATATCTCTTACGGTTTACCTGCTATGCAAAAGCCATTTAGAATGAAGAGAATTTTTGGGCACATTTCCAGAAAATTCAAGATATACATTTTATTTGTCATGAAAATATTTAAATGTATCATATTTTAATCAAATTGTTACAGCCATTTTTAAGAAAATCAAAGTTTTAGAAAAATGTTCCATGTAAAGGGTAGTCTAGGTTTGCAGGATTTTTCTGAAAATCTTTGTGTCGCATCTTTGAAAGCTACTAAACCCAAGCACCAACACTGGTATTTATCCAACTTCTCATTTTTGAGTTAAGCTGTTCTTCTGAAAATGATTTTTTTGGATTCAGGGGGCCTCAAAACATGAAATATGAATTTCTGGTGAAATCCGGTATCAAATTTTTGTGTGGAATGCAATACTTCCTCTACTTACTATACATAAGTAGAGAAAGTAAAAATACACACATGCACATGCACGTGCACTATACGAAATTGTATGTATTATAGAAAATGTACAACATAAAAAAAATTAAATGCATAAAAAAAGAAATATGATAAATCAGAAAAAAAAATGGCTAGAGACTTAAGTATTTAATACTCCAGATGAATTTATGTAAAAAAATCTGATGTGTTACACTCACATGACTTTCTCTACTCTTGTACAAACTATTTTTAAAAACGCTTATTCCCCATATGCTTCATGTTAATCGAGATACTGAGATGTTAATCTTATTGCTAATTTTCTTGTAGATGCAAGGGGAAGTGGTAGGCTTTAAGCAATAATCAAATATTTTAAGAGCTGGTTGCTATGTGGAGTATTCCATTCTCTTTGCATTACCAGGACAAACAAAAAAAAAAAAAAAAATAAATAACGAATTTGAGAAAAAGTACAAGTATTGGAAAATTTAAGGGAATAACAAGCAATATCTCGAAAATGGTTGACTCAACAAACAAAATGTATATAACATAAATTGTGTATTTTAACACGATCTACATTTTTTGTGTAGTAACATTTTGTCTATCTCTTATGGTTTACCAGTTATGCAAAAGTCGTTCACAATGAAGAATACTTTTGGAGACATTCCCAGAAAACTCGAGATATACATTTCATTTGTCATGAAAATATCTTAAGCATATGATATTTTAATCAAATCGTTAAAGAGCCGTTTTTGAGAAAATTAAAATTTTCGAAAAATGTTCCATGTAAAGGGTAATCTGGGGTGGGGGGATTTTCTTGAAAACCTTCGTGTCGCATCTTTGGAAGATACTGAACCTAAATACCAAGTTTGGTGTTTATCCGACTGTTCGTTTCTGAGTTATGCTGTTCACAGACACACACACGTTTCCAAAAATGCTTTTTTTGGATTCAGGGGGCCTCAAAACATGTATTTCCTGTGAAATCTCGGTATCGAATGTTTGGGTGGAATACAATACTTCCCCTACTTACTATACGTAGTAGAGAAAGTAAAAAAAAAAGTATATGGGCTTGTTTCAATGTTAGTATCTATTTTATATATAGTTTTATTTGCATTATTGGACAATACCTACTTCAATACTGTATATGATTAACAGTTGGAAAAAAACCAGAAATTTATATTAATCCACAATGGAATGTCATATTTGCATTCAAACGGGAGATGGGCCACTTTTATCTTTGCCATCCTTTATAATGCTTATCAAAAGGTTGTGTGAGCTGCTCACAAACATTACGAGAGGAAAATTCAGAAAAAAATTACTGATTTCATGAAATAGTTATTGTAAATATTGCATATTGTAAAAGGTTTTTATTAAGCATAATTGCATGCATTTGGAGTACAGTCAAGTGCAAAAAAACTACCGATGCTTTTGGTTACGTTTAAGTGTTTTTCATTTTGAATGTTGGCATTTGTGCTTTGCGCCCGACTAAGGTGAGCCATCCTCTAATTCGATTTAGTGGAAGTCCGATGCTCTAGCATTATGCTATGAAGAAAGGTCAGGCCTAGATGGGCAGTGAAAGGGGTGGATAATCGCTATACGTCACCTGGATGGTTAAAACAATATGCCTCCCAAAGACTGTCCACACTAGCCCCTGAATGAGTTCGGCGTTCAAGTATTAACCTCTGTAACCGAGTGAGGGATGGAAGGTGCGACAGAGGCGTGTTAATTATTGATTGCCAACTTAAACCATGGTTCTTCATATCGGCATTTTTTTGCACTTGACTGTACACTTATTTTCTTCCTTTTGCTGCTTAAAACTGTTACCATCAACTATCCGAAAAAAATGTGTCATCCAAAAAAGCTTTTGCCCCCTTTTATTTCAGTTAAGCAGGGTTCTACTGTACCTATTATTTTAAAAGATTTATGATAACGTCAATGGAATCTCAGATTAATTTGCACAAGCCTTCCATACATGTTATTTTTGTTTTTATTATGACATCACCAGAGTCCATATGACAGGAAAGGCTTTACATGCTTCTATTTAACTAAAACTTCCATCTCCAGATAATTCAATAAGTGCAATTAAAACTGTATGTGTGCTTCATACCACGAATCCGTCCATACTGCAGCAAGATATCCCTTTGTGCTCTTGAAAACATTGACAGTAAGCAATTCACTGAGTGACATTTGAGAAATACACATTGTTGCTGCAGTTCTTGTTTGAAGTCACGTATACGTAAGTGAATAAGGCAATACATCTGTTTATCTTTCATAGGGTTACCAAATTCCAAAATGAAAACACAAGGGGCATGAGGGCTTTCCATGCATCCTGATGGTAACTTCAGTATAAGCATTCTTTATGTTTAATTGAGGAAAAAATCTGACGTGATATATTCATAATACTTTCTCTACCCCCTATCATTTATTAGTGGGTACACAAACTAGTCTTACTAAAGCTTATTTTTCTATCTACTTCATTTTAATCCAAATAAACTTTTGCAGAAATAGCTACATTACACATTTCGTTAAAAATACAAAGGGAACAGCAATAGTCAAATGTTGAACAACTGGACGCTATATGCTGGCCTTAAAATTCCATACTGTTTCAACGAAATCACAAGAAACAAGTGAATGTTGACAGGGCTTTAAAAGAATGGCTAATTATTGAACAATACGAGCCATTAATAACAGATATTTCAGAAATGGCTGATGCCATAAGAAGAGTTATTTGAAATAAATTGTGTGTTTTAAAGACATCTATGAGGGTGGTCTGAAACGTTTCCGACCTAATAAAGATACAAGACATTTTTTCAGAATTTTTTTTTTTATTTTTCAACATAGTCTCCTTGTAACTCTACACACTTCTCCCAGCGATGCTCCCATCTCTGTAACCCGTCCAAATAGTACTCGGCGTTTTTCTCTGCAAAATAATTGTTCACGAAGGTGATTGCCTCTTCATTTGACGAAAATCTCTGTCCTCCGAGCGCAATTTTCAGATGAGGGAACAAAAAGAAGTCGCTTGGGGCTAGATCTGGTGAGTAAGGCGGATGGTCAGGATGGAAGGCAGTTCAAACCATAATTCGTGGATTTCCGCCATTGTAACCGCTGAGGTGTGATACGGTGCGTTGTCTTGGTGAAACAGGATTTTCTTTTTCTGCAAATGTGGCCGTTTTTCTGCAAGTTCTGCCTTCAGCTTGTCAAGTAATGATGTGTAGTATGCTCCTGTAATGGTTTTTCCATTTTGAAGATAAACAATTAAAATAACTCCATGACTATCCCAAAAAACAGTCGCCATCACTTTCCCAGCCGTAAAAACAGTTTTTGCTTTTTTTGGAGCCGGTTCCCCCTTTGCAGTCTACTGTTTGGACTGTATTTTTGTTTCGGGCGTATAATGGTATATCCAAGTCTCATCTACAGTAATTAATCGGCACCAAAACTCGATTTATTGCACCTAAACTGCGCCAACAGAGCGTTGGAAATGTTCATTCGAACACGTTTTTGGTCACACGTGAGCAAATGCGGCACCCAATGCACGGACAGCTTTCTCATGTCTAAATGTTGATTTAATATGCGACAAACACGTTCTTTTGACATGTTCATAGCCTCTGCTATCTCTCTCACTTTAATTCGGCTGTCGTCTAGCACCATTTGGTGAACTTTGGCGATGTTTTTGTCGGTAGTTGCAATTTTTGGACGTTCCGAATGTTCATTGTCGCCCAAGCTCTTACGGCCATGTTTAAATTCAGCTGCTCAAAATTTCACTGTGGTAAATGATGGTGCAGAGTCCCCATACACAGAATCCAACTCATCTTTGATTTGTGTAGGCGTATTGCCTTAAAAAACAAATATTTAATAACAGCTCGATACTTGATTTTGTCCATTTTCATAAAAACACTCACATCACCTCACTCAAACGATGTTACATAACAACTGAGCATCCAAAATGGCTGAAACTTTGGTGAGTAACTGTCAACAGATGAACAACGAAATTCACTAGCTTTTATTTACGAGTGCTGCCATCTTCATGTAGAGGTCGGAAACTTTTCAGACCACCATCGTATATTTCTTGTATAGTGCATTTTCGTCTATCGCTAAACATTTACCAGTTATACAAGATTATACAAAATTCCTTCCGAATGAAGAGAACTTCAAAGGCTATTCCCAGAAAACTCAAGATATACATTTTATTTGTGATGTAAATATCT
Source organism: Deroplatys truncata (assembly GCA_030765065.1). Lineage (NCBI taxonomy): Eukaryota > Metazoa > Arthropoda > Insecta > Mantodea > Mantidae > Deroplatys > Deroplatys truncata. The sequence continues at coordinate 219,258,727 of CM060983.1, forward strand.
TTAATTTATGATATTGTAATCAAATCATGTCATTTTTTAGAGAAAAAAAAATTGAAAAATTTTCTATGTAAAGGGTAGTTTGGTGTAGGGGCATTTTCTTGAAAATCTTTGTATCGCATCTTTGGAAGGTACTGAACTTAAATACCAAGTTTGGTATGATCCGACTTTCCACGTTTTAGTTATGCTGTTCATACACACACATATGGGCCTTGTTCTAAAAATGCTTTTTACTTTCTCTACCATGCACATAGTAGGGAGAGAAGGAAGAGTGCATTCCACCCAAAAATTCCATACTAAGATTACACCAAAAATACATGTTTTGAGGCCCCCTGAATTCAAATAAAGCATACATTTGGTGTGTATGTGTCTCTGTGAACAGCATAACTCAAAAACAAAGAGTCGGATAAGTACCAAACTTGGTATTTGAGTTCAATATCTTCCAAGAATGCAACACAAAGATTTTCAAGGACCCCCCCCCCCCCCGATGCCCATGCCCAATTACCCTTTACATGAAACATTGTTCAAAAATTTTGATTTTTTAAAAAATGGCTCTAATGATTTTGATTAAAATACCATATATATGAAGGATATTACCATGATAAATAAACTGTATATCTTGAATTTTCTGGGAATAGCTTAAGAAGTGCTTCTCATTTGGAGGGAATTTGGTTTGATTTTGTATAACTGGTAAACATTAAGTGATAGATGAAAACGTAGCACACATAACTTTCTTTAAAACACACAATTTATTTAAAATAAGTTTTTTTGTAGCATAACCCGATTCCAGAGATATCCGTCATTGAAGGTTCAATTGTTCAGTACTTGTCATTCTTTTTAAGCCTATAGATTTTCAGTTGTCTCTTGCTATTGCATGGAAACAATATGGAGGATATAGCGACCAGTTCTTAAACATTTGACTATCGCTGTTCTCCTTGTATCTGTAACAAAATGTGTAATGTAGCTGTTTCTGAAAAGGTTTATTTGGATTAAAATGTAGTAGGAATAGTTTGTATACCCACTAATAAATATAGAGGGTAGAGAAAGTCATGTGAATGTATCACATCAGACTTTTTTGTATTCAGGGGCCTCAAAATATGTATTTCTGGTGAAAGTATCAAACTTTTAGGTGGAATACAATACCTTCTCTGCGTACTAGGTATGTGGTAGAGGAAAGTAAAAATATTTCTCCCTTGAACCTTTCTATATTTAATATCGTTCATAGAATTTAGAACAGACAGCTTTATAACTGTATGAAGCAGTCAGCAAGTTTTTACACGTTCTGTTGATGACCTATTTCTCTCATCTGAGGAATAAACATTTATTAAGGAAAAAATCCTTTCAATGGCTGTGTTATACCTTCAACACTTATGTGCATCCATTGTCTCTCTCTCATTTTTTTATTTATTTACGTTTAACAACCATTCTTACTATATCAGTGGTCACTGATGAAATGAAATTACAATTGGACAGGAAATTTGGGAAGAAAACAAGGCCTAAGTTTAGGGTACCTTCCCAGCATTTACCATTTATCAAGGCTGAAGAAAACCCGGAATAAACCTAAGTCAAGGAGCACAGTCCTGGCGGGATTTGAACCACAGATCTCTTGTTCCCAAATACATGCCACCTCGGCCACCCATCCAAAACCATCTTTTCTATAAATGTTGTTTTCTGATCTTAGCTGTTCATAAACAAACATTTTTTATACAGATAATTTCATCAAAGAGTACACTGTTATCTACAATAATATCTGTCTGTCTCTCAAGTACTACATACAATTTTCAACATTTTCCCATTTGGGTTCTTTAGAAAGCACTAGTTCATTATACAGCCTCATCCATTTTCTAGATTTTCAACCGGGATTGAAAAAGGGCATTAAAAACTGGGTGGAACCTGACTAAATTGAGTGATTTGGTAACCCTAATCTTTCATTATACCTCGGCATGCTCATCCTGTACTTTTATGTACTGGTGGCACATCAGTGAGTGTTTCAGGCCTTGAAATGGAAGTTTCTCCATTTGAAATGTTTTCTTGTACCTAATGACAAAACTACAGTGCAGCATCTCTCAGCTCCACATGTACTGACATAAAAATACTACACAAGTCCCACAAATTGATACTATGAGGTATACCAAAATAATATTTACAACTGAAACAATCCATAGCAATTTATTTTGAGAGAGGTTTTATAAACTTTATGCCAGACAAGCCCTAATTTAATGATGCAGCTATAAAGTTTTAGTTACAAATCTGTCATTTTTAATTTAACTGTATTTTATGATTAAAAAATGTAAAACTTTATAATACAATTAACTTATGGGAAAAGTTTTAAAGACTGTAATAGTTTTGTAAGAGAATGAAGATATAAAATAAATCGTTCACAGATAAACTAAGTATTTGTGAGAGCAAAGAAAATTCTACCTCTCTTCCATTTCCCTGTTTTAATAATATCTTAATAGTCCAACAGGTTAACTATGCTATTTATTCTGAATGCAGTTAGTATAAAAGGTAGGTACTATGGCGGGATGTATTATCCTGGAATTCAAAAGCAGAAGCAGGATGAAGTATCTGGGATTTTAAAACTTTGTTGTTCACCAATGGCATTAATTGATGATCTGCTTTATGATCTGCATCATTCTCCCTCTGGCTTCCCAATATAGTCTGCAGCGTTTGGTGAGATGTTGTTTTGTTCTGCGAGACAATCATAGCCAGTTGCCATCATAAATAAGGCCACTGCAGTTTTCCTTGGCATATTTGTATATCAACTCTATCTTTAATATTCTTATATTCTTTTATCTTCTTCATCAAGTCTCTGCTGTCCTTTAAAATGTTAATTAATTTTGAAAATTTAGAGTCTAGTAACAGTGATGTGTCATAATTTAAAATTAAGAGAGTTGAAGGTCGTTACACTACATCACTAAAATGTTCTTACTTGAACGCATTTTGGGGGACAAAAAAAAATAAATACGAAGATAAAAAAGTTTGAAAGACAGAAATACATCCAACAAACAACTACTTTACTCAGACAACAAAAACCACAAGCATATAAGAAATTCACTTATCACCCTTGGACACATCATAAATTTCAAAGGATTTTCAAGAAATACATCATCACCTGGTCTCCACAGAATAACCACAATATACAGAAACTACTATGCAACAGAACAAAAGATCCTATCCCCAACGATAAATCAGCTGGTATATATCAAATCGTTTGTAATGACTGTAACCTGGTACACATAGGAAGAACCAAAAGAAATCTTGAAATAAGACTTAAAGAGCATATGAGATGCATTTACCAAAAGCAACCAGATAAATCAGCAGTAGCACATCATTTCTGATCTTCAAACCATGATATCACTCTAAACATAAAACTCTTAAAACCGATCAATGAATTGGACATCTGAGAAAAAATACATATCGTCAAACACAGGAATCACCTAATGAATTTTGAACTGCCGCCACCCAGCAGCCTTTGGAGGTTCATCAGCCCAGCACCAGAGAACACCACTAGCCACACACATTCCCCAGACAATGACCAGCAAAATCAGTTGAGGACATGTTGACGATGGGAGCAAACCATTGACCCAAAACGCGTTCAAGTAAGAACATTTTAGTGATGTAGTGTAACAACCTTCAACTCTCTTTATTTTAAATTTTAAAATGTTGTTTAATGTTATTTGATTGTTTATTTATTTCTATTTGTCCTAGAGGTTGTATTTGTTGTATTGCACCTTTCTTTGCTAATTGATCCTCATGTTCATTTCCCAAAACTCTGACATGAGCTGGGATCTATTGTAGAGTGACATGATTTCTAGTTTTAACTACTTTAATTAGGCTTCTTATTTCTTTAATATTTCTTGTTGTTTTATTATTGTAATTTACTATCTATGGCTGATTTTGAATCTGATAAGATGACTATTTTTTGCTTTATGTATGGTCCATATAAAATGTTCTGTAATGCTTTTATAGCTGTTAATTCTCTATCATAGTGGGATTTTAAAACTGATGGGTTGAAAATTGGAATAAGAAAAACAGGTCAAAACTGCTGTCTAAGAACATTTAAAACCAACACCAGTTTCCGAACTGGGGTGACAATAGAACAAACTAAATTGATTTCGCCCATCACCGTTAGAAGAAAGAAGGAAATTGCTTTATTATACTTTCCTTCATTTTATAATTTCTGTTAGTAACTACACGTAATTTTAACTGCAATAACATATTAACCCCTTCACCATTAAGGACAGAATGGTTCCATGCACGCTTTAGAGTTCTGTTACCTTAAACAAAACATTGTATTGCAGTTAACTTGTACAGTTTTGTTTGTTAATCAACTAGATAACAAATGAAGCATGCCGTGAAGGAGTTTTACCCCTGTTGGCATAGTGTTTGATGTAATTTTATGACTTATGTACCTATGAACATTTTTACTCCTGCTGATTATATTACAGTATACTTACTCTAAAATATACCATACAAGAACAGCTGGATATTTATAATTTAAATACCGGGTGTTTCAGAAATACTTTTACAAACTTTGGGTATGGGTTCCTCACACCAAAAGAAGGAAAAAAGTTCATATGAACATATGTCCCATAATCCTTGGTTTTCACATTATTCCTGTCACAATGAAAGTGTGGGTTCAACGGCCTTCGGAGTCCAACCTCAAAACTTCATTTCTCTATGCATTCATAGAAGGCGTTGACCCATTGTACTACATACGGTAGATGGCGAAGTGCTGCCAGACTTGTTTACGTTTGTCATTTGTCATCAGTCTGTCTTCAACGTTTCAATTGTGTACATGTAGTGAGTTAACTGCACGTGTTTCGTTCCACCATGGCTGGATATTCATTTCGTGAACAGGCAGACATCATTTTTATGTATGGTCACACGAATGGTAATGGACGCGAGGCTGCACAGCTCTATCAGATGGAGTTTCCAGACCGAAGACAACTGAGTCATCCAACCTTTGTCGCTGTTTATCGTCGCCTTGCTGATAAATGTGACAAATGTGTGGCTCTGGCACATTTTAGTCACATTGTTCGAGATGCACTAACTGGTATCTACCATGACCGATGGATAGGCAGAGGAGGACCAGTTCCATGGCCTGCACGTTCTCCCAACTTCAATCCTGTGAATTTTTACCTTTAGGGGTATCTTAAATCATTGGTTTATGGAGCAGCCATCCCAGATGCAGAAACACTTCATCGACTATCATGGAAGCCTGCGAAACCATCCCGGAGTTTTTGACAGGGTGCAACATTCCATGATTCAACGAATACATAGAAGCAAGAGGAGGACATTTCGAGCATTTATTATGAGTTTTGTGTGTTATAAGTGTACCACTGTGTTGAATACCTCCTAACAAGAAAACAAAGGATTATAGGACATATGTTCATATGAACTTTTTTCCTTCTTGTGGTGTAAGGAACCCATACCTGAAGTTTGTAAAAGTATTTCTGAAACACCCTGAATAGTAGAAATTGTAATTAAATTAAATTGAGTTTTATTTATGGACACTCTTTAACTATTTAACTGCTGTGGACCTTACCCTCCCATTCTATATTGGGTGTGAAAGACTGCTAATTTTGCTCAGAGGCCTCTTTATCACGCTTGAGGTTCTTTTATGTGCCGCAAATCCAGCTTTACTTCCCTTCTGAAGGAAGCCATGCTAAGGATTTTTATGGGGCAAATTCATTGCCCTCCACCGAGTTTGAACCCATGATTTCGGGAACTAGAGGCTAGCAGGTACCTTCCACTTTCCGTCCAGTTGCTCTAACCAGCTGAGCTAACATGGCAACATGCTGGTAGGACATTAAATTTTTCAGTCATATGATTCTACCTTTTCAAGATTGTCCTACATGGCTTGTGTGGAGGAAGAATTAATTCCAAACATTACATGGAACCAACTGTCTTTAGCCTTTTTCTACAAAGAACCAGCAATTTCTTCTCTATTCTATGTAAGTACGTATTTTTAAATTTGCTTTAATAGTAATATTTTTATGATATACTTTTCTATTTCCTATATTGTTCTAGAACATGCATTTATGTAATTCGCAGTACATATTATGTTATGAGTTGTGAATAACAGACCCCTCATTCTGTAAAACTAGAATTTCAGTAACCCAATATCTTATCAGTCCACATTAGGTCAAGTTATTGGGATTCTACTGTATTATGAAAACTTTACTCTTATGTAAACGAGATAAAGTCTACATAATAGTGACTAAATAATACATTATTGTCCTTATCCTTCCACCCAGGAAAGTGAAAATAAATATTTCCAGGGGTTTATTTCAGTAGAAGTTAAATTAAACTTTGTAATAAAATATGGCTATGCAACTCATTTTGGCAAAAATGGTAAAGACTGAAATTGCTTGGGGTGACAGTAAAACTTTTAACAAATCATTCTTTGTTTTTATTTATGAAAATATGTACCAAAAAGGAAAGCAGTAGAGGAAAATAGGTTTCAGCTAACATCATGAGTTTGCATACTTATACCCTGAACATTTTGCATGGGTGAATATAGCACTGTTAAAAAAAAAAAAAAAAAAGGATAGAATGTATTTTAAACATTCTGTTTCATATACCAAATAATGATTTTTTAATTACATACCATAATATTTAAGTATAAAACATGAATTACAATAACCATATAGTTCAACAGATGCTTGTCACAAAAACTTATTTGGGAGTATGGAATAAAAAAAATGATTCCTGGGTACTTCCATTAATGTCCACAGACCTGACTATGATACTGAAAACTGGAACAAACACTAGGGTTGTTGTTGCTTCATTCTGCAGACTGCACTGTAGGTAGGTCCCTACTCCACTGAGTCTGTTACCTCTTGAGGTAATCAAATGCATAATCCTGGAAAAAAAAAAAAAAAACTTTCATTAGTACAAAATATCGATAAGCTAGTAACAGTGATGTGAAGTAGAAATTATATAGAAAATCTGAGTCGGATTTGAAACACTTAACATTGCTTACATGTTTTACAACTGGGTCAGTTTTGAGAGCTAATTGCTCCCATCGTCGGAAGTGGGTGACTGCTTCCTGTGATGTTTTCCGGTATGTGTCTGTGTGCAGTGGAATCTAGTGTAGAGATGAAACTTCATAGTGCATTCAAAATTCATTCACACAGTGTTTATGTTTTATGATTAATAACTTGCCAACTCTGCTGTGTGTTTTGTCGGTTTTAAGAGACCTTTTTGTCCAGCTCCACAAAACAGATTAAGTCTAGAGAAATTACTCTGCAACAAATCAAAGGACCAAATACCTCAGAACAAAAAACAGGAATCTATTAAATTAACTGACCAGAATGTGACCAAATATACATAGGTAAAACAAAAAGAAATTTACAGAACCAGATTAAAAGAACATATGAGACCATCAAATACAAACAGATGGACAAATCTGTGGTTGCACATCACTTTTGGACAACAAATCACATCACACCAAATATAACATTCATAAAACCGGCAAAACCACAGTAGAGTTGGATACTTCGTTAAAGTTATTATACTTGCTGCCAAAGAAGAAAGGGATTGACATTTTGCAGAGAGAGAGGCGACATTGCCGTTTATTGTGACCATGTGGAGAGCGCGTTAGAATTGTGTACGAAGGTGACTGGGTTGCATCTGCATTGTAGGGCGGGTATTATTTATATTCTATATCAAGACAATAATAAAATAATGAATCTGCATGGAAAGGATAAAACATGCAAGAATATATGGTAATGTTGCTCCAGAGGCCGAAGTGTCATGGCGGACGATGTAAATGCGCAATGTCAGGTACCAACTGTTAAATGGAAAAAACGCTGTTGCATTAGTAAAACCGGAAACAGTTTGGTATTGTTGTGAACTGTTACACACTGTTGTAATAGAAAAGTGCGAAATAGTGAATAAATGCAATAAAATTTAATATTAACCACGAAACAGTAAAGAAATGGAATAAAATGATATAATAACCGTGCGAAGCAGTAAAAAATATTGTTATTGTCTAATGCATGGCGTTTAGTAATGACCATTAGCGCTCGTGCACTACTAAATAAATGTAATACAATTGAATGATTACTGTGCAAGAGTAAGTAAATGCAATATGGCTAAATAATTACCGCAATGCAGTAAACAAATGTAACAGAACTAAATAATTACCGCATAGCAGTAAACAAATGTAACAGAACTAAATAATTACCGCGAAGCAATAAGCAAATGTAATGCAATTAAACAATAATGAATGCTACTATAATTATGTCCAAGGACATATCTGCTCTTTCACCATGCAATTGTTAGCCTTAATAAAGGCTGCTTTGCATCAATGCATATAAGGACGACGGATGTAGAAGAAACATGAAGTTCTGAGGATAGACAATAAAAAAATATAAAATGTTGGAAGAAAAGAAAGCTGAAAAGGAAGTTCTGAGGGAGAAGACGAACCAAAAGAAAGCTGCGAAGATGTTATGTTGCAGGATAATTCTCGGAGAGTGTCACAAGAAAATTCTGAAACTCTCCGATTGGGACAGCTGTTCCTGTACATGAACTCATGCAAGTATGAGTTGAAGAGCTCATGAGAAGTGCCAAACTGCCTTCTAAGTAACCGGAAGTACTTAAACAACTTTGGGGCATTTAAAAATCCAAATGCCACACATTCGTGAAATTTTAACGATGTTTTTTTCTACAGGGTATTCTGCTTGACGTTGCACGGCACCCACCATGACACGTCGACCTCTGGAGCAACATTACCGAATATATCAGTGTAAAGATCTGTGTTAATAAGAGAGGCATACCTGTGAAATAGGTACTTATTCTAATGGGAAAATGCCGCTCATTCTCTCAAAGAGCATATTATTTCCCGTGTTTGTCCTTTAATTGGGATACCTTTACCAAATACATTCTATTCGGTTACCGAGTACGCTCAGTTTTCGCTGTCTTTGACACTATTGTAAATGCTCAACACACGCAAACACAAAGCAAATAACCGTACAAATAGATGATGCAAAATAACTTGTCAGTACACAGGCAATCTCTAAACTGATGTAAATACTTTGAGCTGTGGCTAAAGGAAGCACTGTTTATAACTGCAGCGACAGCAGAAGATAAGACGTACAGTTCAGTTACTGCAACGGTCGCTCGCCGCCAGGCACGTCATGCTAATCACATGTTACAGTATCGGCAACAAGGTTTTTGATTCTATCATTGCTATGGAAACATCTTAGTTCTGATTGGTCCTTCTAATTGTTTCTATGACGTATCCATCCCCTCCCATTCATTTAAAGCTTTCTGCCACGTGGTTAGTGACTGTCAATCATCTTCTTGATTAGCGACGACTATAATCACAAAACATAAACACCATGTAATGAATTTTGAATTGCTGCCACTGAACCCACTATGAAGTTTCATCACTACACCAGATTCCACCACACACAGACGCATACCAGACAACACTACAGTTGGTCACTTCCGATGATGGGAGCAATTAGTTCTTATAAACCAGTCAAGTTGTAACACATGTAAGTGATGTTAAGTGTTTCAACTCCGGCTCAAATTTTCTATATACTTTCATTAATTCTTGCCATATACTGTGCACAGATTGTGCCTCATTTGTTTATGATTCACTACAAGAATACATGCTGATTGAACAAGCATTCAAATAGACAGCACTGATGCCTGTTTGTTTTACCTTTCAGATGAGATAACTTAATGTTGTTGGCTGTGTCCAGCACAGGATGATTTTTTTAAATTTTTTGTAGTGTCTAATGCCTGCTCTAAATTTAAATTGAGTTTTATTTATGGACGCTCTTTAACTACTATGGTCCTTAGTGTCCAATTCCATATTGGGCATGAAAGACCGGTAATTTTGCTCAGAGACCTCTTTATTAGGCTTGAGGTGCTTTTACGTGCTGTAAATCTACGACACGGGACCACCGGCTTTACTTCCCTTCCGAAGAAAGCCATGCTAAGGATTTTTACGCCTGAAAAAATCCATCACCCTCCGCCGGGTTTGAACCCGCGACCTTGGGATCTAGAGGCTAGCACGGTACCACTAGTCCACGGAGGACGACTCTTACCATATGGCACCACTGGAAGGAGAGGGTGTCGTCCTCCGTGGACTAGTGGTACCGTGCTAGCTCTAGTTCCCGAGGTTGCGGGTTCAAACCCGGCGGAGGGTGATGGATTTTTTCGGGCGTAAAAATCCTTAGCATGGCTACCTTCAGAAGGGAAGTAAAGCCGGTGGGCCCATGTCATAGATTTATGGCACGTAAAAGAACTTCAAGCCTGATAAGAGGCCTCTGAGCAAAATTTCTGGTCTTTCACGCCCAATATGGAATGGGACGCTAAGAACCATAGTAGTTAAAGAGCGTCCATAAATAAATAAAAACTCAACTGGAAGGAGATAAATGATTGTTTTTAATATTGTTACTCCAAAAAACTCCAAAAAGTATTTAAGCCAATATCCCATAAACCATTATTTAACTCTCCTTAGTTAATTTAAATATTCAAACTAAATTAAAATCACCTCATAAACAGTGGACACTGGTGATACATGAAATGAAATGATGATAATTGGGGAAGGAAATCTTCCAGACCTAAGTTTGGGATGCCTTTCTGATATTTGCCAGTTAAGAAGACAGGAAAACCTGGAATAAACCACAGTCAGAAAGAATGTTCCTGGCAGGATTTCAACCAAAGATCTCCTGTTCATGACTCCATGCCTTAATGACCTTGGCTACTATATTGGTCTGAATAACATTCCACTATACGAGGTCTGTTCAAAAAATTCCGAAACTTTGTCCACCACATTTTTCTATGCTTAGCTTTTACTTATTTGCAGGGTCCCCTTTGAAATACTCTCCTCCACAATTGATACACCACTCCCAATACTGTTTCCACTTCTGGAAACAGTCTTGGTACACCTCTTTCTGGATTGCGCGAAGTGCCGTCTGAGAATTTTCTTTTATCTCGTCTATCATTGCAAATCTTCATCCTTTCAATACGATTTTCAACTTTGGAAATAAAAAAACGTCCACAGGAGCTAGGTCTGGAGAGTACGAAGAATGAGGCAGCACAGTGATATCGTTTTTTGTGCAATAGTCATGCACCAACAGGGATGAATGTGCAGGTGCGTTATCGCGATGCAAGAGCCATGAATTGTCTCGCCACATTTCAGGCTGTTTCCTTCTCACATTTTCTCGCAGGCATCGCAACACGTCCCAATAGTCAGTCTTTGATTGGCACGAACAATTTTGTTGACATTCCTGACATGAGCATCATTGGTAGATGTCGAAGGGCATCTTAAATGAGGGTCATCTTTAACTTTCATTCCGTCATTTTTAAACCACATGAACCATTCATAACACCAAGTACGGCTTAAGCACTCATCACCGTAGGCTTCCTGCATCATTTGGTGTGCCTCTGTAAAGGTTTTCTTGAGTTTCACGCAAAATTTAATGCACACGCGTTGCTCCTCTAACTCTGCCATCTCGAAATTCGCAAACTGTGCAACACAACATTCTACTCAATACAGCACTGAACAATAACTAACAGACATAGAATAATGAAACTTCCAGCAGTTATACATTAAGCACAGGTGTGTGCAGGGATGCCAACAGCATTTTGCTCCAACACTTCATTGGCGCGAAATTATGAATGTTCCGGAATTTTTTGAACAGACCTCGTATTATACCTTTCATATATTGACAATGTGGCCATGCGTGGCATGGCATGTATCTAGCTTGGACATCAGATGATATGTCCTATTGAGCTGGCGTACAGTCGCAAATATCATTCAGTTTTCTTTTGCAGTAAGCTTATATGTTTTTGTTGCAAAAATTAAAACAGAATAAATACTAATGAAACTGATAATGGGTTTGATGTGTGACTATTAGTTGCTTTGCTGGAAGCAAGACCTGTGGCACAAAAATTTAGAGACCAGGACTGAAGGTACAACTTCTTGGAGAGAAATTTGCTCTGTATCGAATCCTAATTTTGAGAACCTGAGTGATGGAGATAAAAATCAGTATGGTAAGTCGTCTTGCAAAGTAAGAAGCAGGGTACTACAGGCTGCATTGTTTAAACTACAGCAGGCAGAGGACAGAGATGTATATTTTTTAAAGTAATAATGTTGTCCCTGGAACGTCTATATGTTGATGGGATTATCAGGTTTCAAAAGGTGCTAATAAATGTTTTACAGAATGTAGATAACTCAATAATGCCATTAATCCTTCCCCCTGAAAGTCAACTTTCACAACAGAATGCACAAGCATTGCACAGTTACAGGTACACACACCAACCCATTTTATAATTAGACTGACAATGCAACTAAGGTATTCACAACAGTAAAGCGGAAGTAAACTCCTACCACGTGAATTACTCCATGTGGGGAAATATTCTGAAGATATGAATGGATTCTTAATGGATGGAGTTCACTGCTACCCTGACTCTCCAGTAGGAATCCATTCATATCTAACTTCAGCCAATCAAAGCCATCAGAATATCTTCCCAATGTGGAGTAAATTATGTGTAGGAGTTGCTTCCACTTTATTGCTGTGAACACTTAGTTGCGATGTCAGTCTAGTTATAAAATTACTATACCTGCAGCATATTGTTCAAAGCAATCATTTGAACCACCATCAAACCATTTTGATGCTAACACATTACATGGACAGCAATGCAATTCATTAGTGTCTGCATGCACTACTGTAAAAACGTAGAAACATCAGCACCTACACTTTTTCACTCTCAGAGTCAGATTTGACATCGTAACACTGATTTTAAGTGAAAAATTTTGCAAACAGTTCAAAGACAGATTACTACTTGCACAAATGAGTGGAAATCTTTAATCTTTTGTTTTCTATATGACACCAGCAAGTACAATAACAATAAGCTTTTATGGTTATTTATTCTGCAAAACTGGTTTGTGGTCAATAACAAAAGTATGGCACAAAACACCCTGTGGTGCTCAAGGCAAAAAGTTGTGTGGTCTCCAGCACCAAGCTTGGACATGACAGTAAGTTATCTTGTTTGAAAATGGCCTAAGTGTTCCACGTAGAAAAAAAAATAGTAAAAGATTCCAGGCTTGAAGGCATGAACATGAGGCAATATTTTATATCATAACATGCTGTGAATGCCAGAGTGATTATAGTGTAAATTAATATTATTGTATGTACATGATTTTAGATGTTTGTTAGCCATAAGGATTGTTAGGAAATAAGTTTGCACGGCCTCACTGAAACTGACGATAGAAGTGGGTAACAATAAACCAAGGGAGAAGAGAAAGCCGAAATTGACGTCAGGGCAGCGTGCCTTATTTAGAAATGGAGGGAATATCTTCCCTAGAGCATATACGTTAGTAGTAGAGATTGGCTGACCAAAACACACGCTAAAGTTGGCGCAATTTGGTAACCAATAGGAGCTGTATTATAATGTTTAGGCAAGTCGAGGTGAAGGAGTATATATTCTCGACCCACAAGGAAGTGTTGCACAGTTCTGAAGAATCTCTCACGAGGTGCACGTCGCAGAGTTAGTTACAAAAATGTAAATTACGTGAAGTAATTGGTGCACAGCAACTAAAACAACTGTAGTTATATTCGGAAATATCATACTTTCAGTCAGGCGTGTATAAAGATTAAATATGTGAATTATTAATTAAGCGTGATGGCAATAAAAGTCTAGATTCAGATTTTTTTTATCAGTGTTATCTTTTAGCAACAACTCCTTTCCGTTTACATGCCCTGCTTAGAGACACGTGCTCGACTGAGTTATAATAGCTAGCCGGAGGACAAAGAGCCCAAATTTAAAAAAATAATTAAACAATAAGCACCCAACAAATAAGATAACATAAGATATCGAGAACTGCGACAAACACTCAATATTTCATTCACGCTTTCCTTGCCATATTCAGAGGACTTGAACACTAGACAGCAATGGCTGCCCTGGGTTCTGGTTCTCTTAAGATGGTAAACAAAGCATTGCACAAAATGTTACTAGTGGTTTTACTCTGGCCAGTCTACTCAAGGTCGCACATGGTAATCCCCATTCTCATTCTATATATCTGTCTTTTTCTACAGTTTCCCCTCCAGTATGCCACTTCCTCAAAGCTTGAGACCAGAGTTACAAAATTCTACACTGCTTCAACAATACTACTGCTACTGCAAGAGGGGAATGAATGGTGAAGGACGACAGTTGAAAAGCGGGGATGAATGACCTTGAGTGGACTGGTGAAATGAAAACACTATAGGTGTATTCACTTTGATTAATGGAGATGAAGTCTTATTATTTCATTGATTCACTCCAAAGTCTCTGTATGAATAGAAAAAATGTTTTCATAGTAGAAGGATTTAACCTCTATGCATAATAACTAATATATATTATTTTCAGATTTTATTTGATAATCTGGATTAAAAGCTATTCAATATTTAAAATTAGAAAAATAAATATACAAGTGCAATGTAACTTTACATGAAGTACTTATGCAATTATTTTGTCAGATATGAGGGTCATCCAGAAACTAAGTCCCAATGAGCGATAAAGAGAACAAAATCATCACTATACCCCCGCCGCTGTAACGTTGCACTTGACAGCTAGCGTTTAAGTTGGTACACTAGCAAAAAAACAGATGAAAAGCTTCAACCGTTTGACTTCCTAAGCCAATCACAAGGCAGCATTCTGGATGGTCGATGACAAAGCGGAACTGGAACTAGAATTGGCTCTGTTGCCAGATATACATATTCCCTACCACGTGTTCAGTTTGTAAATCTCTAGCACGAGCGTTGAGTTGTTCTTTGCAAGTTACATATTGTTCATTGTTATTTATATTTGTGGTTATTGTTTGATAGTTTTGTTACTGTTTGTTTACATATATATATATATATTTATATTTATTTATTTATATTTATCTATTTTATATATATTTCATTCATATTATTTATTTAAACAAAACTTAAGTGCGACAATGTCTGCAAAACGACGCCGATCGCCGAGTGATTCATGAAGTGAAAATCCTTTGCGCCGAGGTGTGCCACTTAATAGTCAGGCATTGGAACTATTAAGGAGAACCCGGGAATTCTTTGAACAGGAAAAGGAGTATGTGAAGCTTCATGGCAATCCCTGTATTCCTGCTGATAAAGCTGTACAATGAACTGCAGCAGTTGTTGGACTAAGCACGAGAACTGTTATTCACAAGGGAGTGAAACTCCAAGAGAAAGAGGACAAAATTCCTGAACCATCTGGAACGCAACAGGTATTTCTATCAACTCCAGGGAAGAAAAGAAAGCAGCCTCGTCCAGTCACAAATCTTGATGCTTTCCAATTAGATGCCATACGTAGACACATTTATGCCTATTATCATAGAAAGGAGTATCCGACCATACCAAAGCTGCTTATATCGCTTATTTTCAATTAACAATAATAATACGAAATAGTTATTATTCATTGACTTACGTACACTTTTTTGTATGCGGCTTAGACACGATAGAAAGGAGAACAATCAGCTGTTGTTGTTTACTAGCCACTCTGGCAACGTCGCAACCACAATGTAGCCAACCTTACGCGAAGCCACACAAACTGTCAAGTGCAAAGATACAGTGGTGGGGGTATAAGTAAGGGATATTTATTGGAATAATTACATACATTCACTAGCTACTTTTTAACATAGTCACTACCATTGTTGAGGCATTTATATAACGGTACACCATCAATTGTATGCCGCCAATGTCCAGAGCCACAAAGTCACTTCATTCTGCACCTCAGCATCATTGTGGAACATTTTCCTGCCAGAAAATGCTTCATGAGATGGAAGAGATGAAAATCACTTGGAGCGACGTTGAGGATGTAGTGTGGATGGTCGAAGATCTCCCATCCAAACTGATTCAACACATTTCATGTGGTGTTGGCTGTATGGGGTCTTGCATTGTCATGCAATAGCGCAATGCCTCTTGTCAGCATCCCACGTCTCATGTTCTGGATTGCCCTCCTCAGTTTATGCAATGTCTGACAATACCAATCAGCATTTATGGTCTCCCCTCACAGTGAAACCTCGCATAGGAGGACACCATGTCGATCCCGGAAGACAGTGCACATGATTTTTTTGACAGAGATTGTCTGCTTGAATTTGGTCTTCACAGGTTAGCCACTATGCCGCCAATGCATTGATTGTTGCTTCCCCTTTCTCTGCATATTGCTGTAGGAATGTCAATGCTGCGGCCAGACGTTTTGTTTTGTGTTCATCAGTCAGTTGTCTTGGCACCCATCTTGCACACACTTTGCGGAAACCAAGCTACCGGGAGAAAATTTTGTGCAAAAGTGAGCGAGACATCTACTCTATATTCACTCTTAGGTTGATCTGCGTCAAAACAAACCCCAGGTGACCAGTGAACCGCTATAATGTATCCTTCCGCCATTCGCAATAGAAATACTGTCACACTTTCAGGCCATGTGGCGAGTACAAGCGGCATGTAGTGCAAAAAAGAACAGAGTCCTTATTTCGACAACTGAAACGGTGACTAGCATATTCTGTTAAGTGCTAAAGGTGATAAGATTGATAGTCGCAACAAAATAAACGTTTGCACATATAATAATAGTTAATTCTAAAATAAATGAGCGAAAAATAAAGCAACTTAATTTATTCGCTCTCTGGAATCGGCACTTTATTAACTGTTGGCGGCTCATTTTAAAAAAAGAAATTGTGCACTGTTACGCGAATTGTATTCTTCTTAAACTCACTACATTCATGCATCGCGTATTTCATATGCTTTCTTTTATTTTCCGGGTGTAACCACTTTTTTCAATTCAGATTTTTCTGCACAAGCACTGTTTATACTTGTACTCGAAACACCAGTGAACTCCGAAATTAATTTTACCATTTTTTTCGCGGAAAGTGTTGGATATTTCTCACATAAGTTATAATAAAGATTCAACACTATTGTTTTTTCACCACTAATCAATGGTTTGCGCGGCTAATGTTTTACGTAATTCGACGAAAGCACAAGAGCAAATTCACCGTCCGCCATAATACTAAACACAACTGTTGGTTTCTGGCTGTAAACAATATTCTGCACCTACCTGGATGTCAGGTGGCTCATACAAATTGAGTCATGGGACTTGTAGCTCTGTTTTACGGTATAAATCAGCATTAAATAAAACCTTAGGTATTTGTATAGAATATTATACTATTTAAGGATAAATTCAATCTAAAATTCAGAGATTAGCATGGGACTACTTTCCTGGGCGCATTGCTACCGTGTTGCACCACGGTACACTGACCACGTGGGTTTGTTTTGCTGCGGATCAAATAAGAATGAATCTAGTGTAGGGGAATTGACAAGCGCCAGTTCTGCACAATTGCTTGCTGCACACTTTCCACCAGTTCTGGCGTCACCAGGGATGGTCAGCCACCACGGTGTTTGTCGTGAATATTGGTTTGTCCTTCAGTGACTTGCCTGCACCATCGCCATACCATTCTGTCGCAGATAATGTCGTGCCCATACACGCGGCACAATTGGCGATGTATCTCTGCTGGAGATTGCTTTTGAGCGTGCAAAAATTGGATGACTGCACAAACAACCTCGCAGTTGGCAGGAGACAACATTGGAGTGGCCATTTTCTCCGAGCACTGTGCGATAACCATTGCTGCCACAAGACTAAAACTGTACAGCATTATTCCCACATACTTCCTCTCTACTCCTGCGCATTCCTATCCAACTGGTGGTGCCATCTCTGAACGCGATCAGAAGTTAGTCTCTGGATGACCCTCGTATTTGAATAATCCTGTATTTTGTAGCTCAACTGTTCATGCTTGTGTACAGTCTCAGATAAATTACTTGCTGTAATGAGTGGATGTTAACCAGTGAATGAGGAATTTGTTGCTTTGTAATCAGCTATGAAAAGCAAGAGAGTTATAAACTAACCTTGATACATGAAACTCCATGTTCACGACGCAGACGGAGACAGCACTTTTGTTATGCCAATTAGTCTATCTTCATTCATTGTCTGATCATGTATAACCCTGCCATATGAATGAATATCATGTTCATCATCTTCATCTAACATATCCTGCATTCGTTGCTTGTAACTGAAAATATAAACATAAAATTAGTAAAGTATTTATATGAAAGGCTATCATGGACAGTTCACAGAGGCATTTCCACACTGGGTCACAACATAAATCTAGATGCACATGGAGAAAAGAAAGAAATATATTAGAATGCACAAGGGAAAACATTACAACTCATTTTTGCACTTCTATACTTTTGCAGGATGTCTACTACCTTGAAGGTTTAAAATCCAGTATTCTTCCATATAGGTTTTGACAAAATTCCAGTACTGCATCGAGTCATACTACAGGTAAAATGCAGCAGTATTCAAATGCGTGTTATGGCTAGCTTAACATTTTTACTAGTTTTATTTTTGTTTCTACAGCTCCAATATGAAGCTGCATTTACTTATTTATTATTTATCCATTAACTTGGATGAAAACAGGAACAATATTTCTAAAAGGGATAAGAGGCAGAGGTAGAGATAAAGGAATATGCAAAATGTGCAGTGAAAAAGAAAGTGTAACACATTATATGACGGAATGTAAGGAGTTAGGAGTGAGAGAGAGAGGGGAATGGAGAGGGGGAGAGAAAGGGAGAGAGCAAGGAAGAGGGAGGCAGAGGTAGGGAGGAAGGGAGAGACACAGAAGAGAGGAAGATAGAGAGAGCAGAGCGAAAGGGGTTAAATAGAGGCTGGAGAGGTAGGGAGAAGCAAAGAAGGGAAGGGCATTCTGTACATATTAGACTAATGAAGGTCAGATATTAGAGCAAATAGTACGCAGAAATGAAATCTTACATTTGGCTATCTGGGTTGTTTTCTTGATTCCTGCATTTATCCAACTTCTTTTCCAGTTGCTTCACAATTTCTCTGGGTGGAGTTTCAATAGATTTCACCATAGAACGGATTTCTGAAAGAAATAAAATCTCTTAAGAGATATCAGAAGATTGAAACATATGTTTTTAACTTAATTTCAGATGCAACTTTGAGGCAATCTACCATAAGTCTATATGCAGTGTAGACCTACAACTCTTGTTCTTTGAAATCTACTTTAATTGTTATGATCTATATGCCATTTAAATTTCGTACTACTTTTTCACTGTATTCTTTTCTCCTAATCACTGAAAATATTTTAATATGCTTGAATATTGTACTAGAAATATTGTCAGAACTACTGTCCATTCCAAACCAGAGTTTCCTCTGATGTAAACAGAAGCACGTGCTTCGGCTTGTCACGAATCCAAGAACACATTCTTACGCCAACGTAAATAGTTCCTTAATAAATGTATTGCATCATGAAATATTAGAGCAGGAAAGGATTAGAACTGCACATTTTATTGCGGTTACCATATGAACTCATCGTTAAAGGTGATGGATATGAACTAGCTGTTAAGAGATTACAAAATATGATTTTCGTTTGCTTTTGCACTAATGTCAAGAGCATCTTGCTTGTTAATACCAACCGTATGCATGACTGCCACTCTCTTACATATACAAGAAATGCAGAAATGAATTCCTAGATTTGCTATCTGAGTTCCGAATAAACACTCTGCGTAACACAGGAAATATGATAAGCGAACAGCCATTCATAATACGCTAGTACATGTATGCTCAGCTCAGGTCAAATCTTGTGATTTAGTCAGTTGGTATTTGAGTTCACATGGCAGAGGAAGGTGCGTGTAGTGCGAATAAGCTGTTCAAACACAAAAGTGGGAAACAGTTAAAAAGTGGGGAAGAACAAACAAAACTTCATATATTCAACTCACTATTAGAAAAATACCAACACTTGCATTAGTGCATATTGCGAAACTAATATCAAATTTTACAGGCGTTTCAGTGAGAAGTGTAACCAAAGCGAGCAGGGAATATAAACAGACATAATAGAACATAGAAGAGGATAAAATGTGGGAACTTGTTCTGTGCGACAGTGCCTTGGAATTGTGGATAAGCTTTTCATTATTTTGGAGAGTAGTTGTGATTCCGATATGGCAGCTGAGTCATCTTCGGGGGATTTGGATATGGGTGTTGCACTTTCGCCCAAGGATTGTGATTAACGTAAGTAAAATATTCATTGCCGCGTACTTATAAAATCGATTGTTACCTCAGGTTGTATTTTGAACTATGATTCTCACGCAGGACGCCTTTTTATACATTTAAACAGTATTCAACAAGGATGTGAGAGGGGAACAAGCAGCCACTATAGGCGGGGATTGCGAACTACTTTCGTGTGGATAATACAAAGGGTTTGTTTTCAGTGAAAGGTTTGGAATGGACAGTAGTTGCTTATACATCACAGTTGCTATCATAATAATTAATAATGGATTTATCTTTGCCTTCCATGATTTTTGGAGTCATTTCTTGAATCTTCTACAGAATGCAGGGATTATTAATGTATTAATTTAAATAGAAGATTGTTCAGGTTATAGATAACAAAAGTTGAATACATTTTCCTTTCTCTACATTTAGTTATATTAAGTCTAGGAAGTGCTGCACTCTACCCAAAAATTCAATGTGAAGATTTCACTGGAAATATACATTTTGAAGTCCCCTGAAACAAAAAAACATTTTTAAAAAAAGGTCCACATACGAGGTGTGCCCATGTGTCTGTGAACAGCATAACTACAAAATGAAAAGTTGGTCAAATATCAAATTTCGTATTTAAGTTCAGCATCTTCCAATGATGCAATATAAAGATTTTCAAGTAATTCCCCCACCACAAACTACCCTTATATGGAACATTTTTCATTACTTTTGATTTTCTCAAACATTGCTGACACATTTTCCCCAGTAAACCATAAAGAGTTCTCAAATTCATTTTGAGATAACACATCCGAATATCGACTTACAATTTTGTGTCAGTTGGGGAATTTAGTACTGTGCTAGAACATTGCCATGGTGGTTCAGTTGATTTAGAGTTCTTCATGCACGAAGGTATCATATGGTGACACATGATTCAATTTCCTTTTATTTCACAAGTATGGCATTAGGACCATCCATGAAGGTAACGTTTGATACCAGAACATGTTACTACAAAAGTCCACAAGAGTGCAGCACTTCCTGGATGAATCAATATATCTTGATGGAATGGGTGTATAGCATCTGATTGGAAGTACTAGTTTGCAGAAGTTTGGAAAACTATGTTTTAAATAAAAATCCATATTATAAAAGGGCCTCCCCCCCCAAAAAAAATTTGAAATGTATGTATCTACTATTAGTTACTGTGAATAAATCATTTGAAAATAATTCCTGAAAATATTAATAACACCAGAAAATACGATATGGCAGATTTGTCCAACTGTTTGTATGTTTCAGATGTATATCCAACAAACAGATGGACAAATCTGCAAACCATTTTTGGATCACAAACCAAGACATCAACCCCAAAGTCAGACTCCTAAAATCCAGCATCAATCCAACAGTGCTAAAAGTTTGGGAAAACATACACATAATCAAACACATGAAAACAATAATGAACTTTGAAATCCTGCCACTCAACAATCTAAGCAACTTCATCACGAACACACCAGGTGACACCACATCCCTACACCCATGGACCCGAATTCCTGTCATGCTCAGTCGGAAAAAAGTTGAAGATGAAAGGAAGTGTTGCTTTTGAAACATGTTCAATTAATTTAAAGTAAGTGAAGTTTTAGTGTATCCACTGACTCAAGATTCAATTAAATTAAAATAATTTTGGCAAATATGATTCTCAGCAAAGACAATCTCTTTGTACAATACGAGGTGTGATCAAAAAGTTTCCAGAATGGCTTCACAACAATGCTGGCGCTGAGATTTCTTTAATTTTTACCCAGCAGCATTCGTTCCCGATAAAAATGAGAGGTCATGTGACTTCCTGTGACCATGCAGTGACAAGGTAGACACACTGAAGTGAACACGTGTTTTGCATGTGCTGGGATTTTTCCACGTAGCAAAAATGTCAAGATTACGAAGAACAAAGAGCGAACATCAAATTTTGCTTTAAACTCGGTAAAACTGCAACAGAAGCCTATGAAATGTTAAGAACAGCTTATGGGAAGGAAGTTATGGGAAAACTCAAGCATTTGAGTGGTTTTTGAAATTTAAAAGTGGTGTGACATCAGTTAACGATGCAGATCGTTCGGGGCGACCCAGTTCCAGCAAAACTGATGAAAATATCAATCAGTTGAGGGAAATGGTCTTAAAAAATAGGCGCATTACAATAAGAGAACTTTCTGACTCATTAGGACTCTCCTTTGGAAGTGTTCAAAGCATTTTGAAAGACAATTTGGACATGAGAAGATTTGCCGCCAAGTTCATGCCCCGCCTACTTTCAAATAACCAAAAGGAAAGCCTGCACAGATCTTAAAGAACAGCTACAAAATGACCCACAGTTTATGGAGAAAATTATTACTGGTGATGAAACATGGATTTATGGGTATGATCCAGAAACGAAGCAACAATCTTCACAATGGAGGAGTCCTTCATCTCCATGCCCGAAAAAGGCCAGACAAGTTCGATCCAAAGAGAAGTCAATGATAATTGTGTTTTTTGACATTAAAGGCATTGTACATAAGGGATTTGTGCCACAGGATCAAACAGTGAATCAAGTGTTCTACAAACAAGTGCTGCAAAGATTAAGGGGAATGTGCGACGCAAACAGCCGGAGAAATGGAGGAGTGGTGACTGGTTCCTGCATCATGACAATGCGCCCGCGCACAAAGCCCTTTCTGTTCGCCAATTTTTGGATAAAAATAGGATTAATACTGTTCCCCATCCTGCCTACTCTCCAGATTTGGCACCAGCGGACTTTTTTCTTTTCCCGCGACTTAAAATGCAGCTCCGAGGACACCGTTTTGAGGACATTGATGTTATCCATTGCGAATCGCAGAAGGCTCTGAACATGTTGAAAGAAGAGGACTTCCAGAGGTGCTTCCAGCAGTGTCAGAAGTGCTGGGACAAGTGTATCAACTCCCAAGGAGACAAATTCGAGGGTGACAGTGCAGATTAGACAAAACAAACTGTTGTGTAGTATTTATGACGTCATTCCGGAAACCTTTTTTATCACACCTCGTATTTATGTTAAATTGTATAATACATAAGAAAAAACTGCTGAACAGAGTGCCACAAATTGTAAGATTGCTGATAGCCAGAGAGAAATTTTCACATATTTCAAGAAAGAGAAAACAGTGTGTTGTGGAATAGAACAAATTGTCAGCCTCTGCCTCACATTTCCTGGATCCAATGCCTCCAGGAATGGACGTTCTCCTCAATGAATTTGGGACTGATGAAAGGAACTGGAACCAGTTCCAATTAGACAGAGTGAAGTCTCTTCTCGTAGCAAAATTGTATTTCAAGGAGATATCTTGCTCCAACTTCTATGAAATGCTATCAAAGGACAAAAAAATTCTTGTAAAAGATCCATTCATCCGGACTGTGGGGCACGAACCCCTAGGGGGGTGGTCTTGAAAGGGGGGCACAGCATATTTTTGTACTTACAGATAAACATTAAAACAACCAAACATGGGTGGTTAAGACGATAACAAACAAATCAAATCAATAAATAAAATATTGAGTGAGGAAATGGGTGCCAAACATACTGTTTTGTTGTTTTATTGTGATGCTGGATGGCTTTCAAGAGGCAAAGTACTGAAGAGAATGTTTGAGTTACGGCAAGAGGTATTCTGTTTTTTAATGGAGAAAAAGACCCACTAGGAAACAGTTTCAATGACGAAGATTTTTTGTTGCAAATGGCTTACCTAACAGATATATTTGAAAAACTAAATAGTCTCAATACTTCACTTCAAGAGAATGATGCAACCGTACTTTCCTAGAATGACAAAGTGAAGGCATTCGAAAGAAAATTAGATCATCGGAGAAACAGTATGGAAAACAACACGCTAGACATATTCCCTGTTTTAGTGTCAATGGTACAAGATACTGATAATCCAGTACTTCCGATGAAAAACATCTCAAAATGTTCAAACTTCATTTTGAAAAACATTTTTGTGATGACTTGCTGAATTTAATTGCATTAAAAATCCATTTGAAAATGCATCAGGAGCACCATCTCTGAACATAAATGAACAAGAACAACTTATAGATCTCACTAGTGACACTTCAATAAAATATAAATTCAATAAATTGTCCTTATCAAAGTTCTGGATATACATAGGCAGTGAGTACCCAACCTTGAGCAAAAAATCTCTGAAAATCCTGATTCCATTTGCAACAACTTACAGGCTTTTCTGCTTTAGCAGCTATGAAGACAAAGTATCATTCCAGGCTAAATATTTCCAAAGAACGTAGATTGGCCATTTCTCAAATTACACCAGTTTTGTTAGACTTTGTTCACAAAAGCAGGCCCATCCATCACACTGAACTTCAATATTTAAAAGTTTGATTTGTAGAGAAAAATGTCTGTTCAATATTGTTTCTTTTCTATACACATTATTATGAAGTGCAAGTGTAAAAGCTAATGTTAGCTAACTGCTAAGTTGAATTGAATTGAATTCTTTATTGAGTGTTAAGGTTTTAAAATTCCTTTGGTTATGGTCGGCATTGAGCCCTGGCTCCTTTTGCTGATCATAACCACATTAAACAATCATTAACTTTAAATTTTTTTTGCTTTTCGCTAACAGATTCTATCATTGTCTGCCTAAACTCTTGCTACTTAAATGTGACAATTCTGTCTCTAAACTTTCCATTGACATCTCACTAGCTTATGTCCGCTTTGCTATATTGCACTACTTCAGTCCTTCTGTCCAATTTACGAACTATAATCACTCTCTCCTTACTATTCCTACTTCCAACACAGCATGACAACACATCATTTACTTCCCTGATACGAACTACCTCCTACCCTAATCAGTTCTTTACATCATTTTCTCCTATTCTTCATTGAAATCATCCATTATTACTATCTCAATATGTGTATACTTATCCCTTAGCCTCTCTATATCTTTCTTTAATTTTTTTTTTAAAATCTGGGTTGTGATAGTGTGACGTATGCGCATATGTCTCTTTGGTCACCTAGATTCGAGATGGCGGTTGTAGTTTAGGTGGGGATTAGCAGTTTAGGTGGGGGTAGGTTAGTTGGCATCCCCCACGCTTTTTGAAGCGTGGCTTGGGGCTGAGAGTCGGTTAGTAGCAGTCAACCAGACCAGACGTGTATTCGCTCTCTCCGTGCAGGAATTCATGGCGGCCTCGCCCGACAGGCATGGAACTAAGATGGGGTATGTAGTAAGTTTTATCTAATAAATACTGTGCCATTCAAATCTTTATTGTCTTATTTATGATAGTGTAAAGCTCCTTCTACCTATTCTGAGCCATGTAAGTGTCCTTTTGCCAGTATTCAATAATATTTCTGCACTTTCACTTTAGCTGCGTCCCTAGTCGTAGCCTCGCCTTATTCAAATTATTACAATTTGTTAACTACCTGTTACCTCTCTAGCGATGCTCTGCCCCTTGAGCGTGTTTGATTGGAGGCTGCGACAATATTATAAGATAACTTAGCTGATTATACTATACCTCACATATGTTTCCGACATCTATTTATCTTGGATTGTAATCCATAGTGCTACTTTTACTCTGGACCACCCTTGTTCTGTCTCTGAAAGCTTTATACTTATCTAAATTTTGTTTACTTCTCAGTCTGTAATTTTCCATTGATTTTTGGCTTCCTTTCTGTAACACCAAAATGCTTCCTTGCGGTGATGGCATAATAGTTCCCTCTCCTTCCAAGCCGAGTCTCTGCTGCTGCTCCCCTCTTTTCCCCACCTCATGTTCCTCACTGGACAATTCACTGCACTGGCGCCATGCCTCCTTCCTGTTTTCTGCTAAGGCATGTGCTGCTACACTCTCTTCTCTCCTTGGCGACACCACCTTCTTTGGTGATGACGTATCTTGTGACATTTCCCTTATTGTCATATCCTCTTTCTCTTTCATTACCCCTGTTGGCTTCCTCAATTTCTGTGACGTTTCTTCATCTCTTTTGATTACATCATTTTCCTTTCTCATTGATCTTGATACCTCTTATCCTTTGCCTCCGTCTGGACTTTACACTTCCTCTGCCTGCCACGGTTGTTAATTTGCTTCTTTTTTGCTGACTTATTTCCTTCCAAACCATTCCTTTCATCCATATGTCACTCTTCCTCGTACATGTTAATCTACTCTGTCTATCCAGAGATGTAGATTTCGTATAAATGCTTATTTGCCTTGTGATCTTGCTTCCCTCATCTTCTTAACTAAAGCCCCTTTTCAGGTCTCTCTGTGCTTTGTCAGGTCCTTGTTGATAAATATCTTACTCCCTTTTAACCACTTAGCTCTTCTTAAAATTTCATAAATTAGATTGGTGGTTGCAAATTTTACTATAATTGACCTTTTCCTGCTTTGTCTTCCAACTCGATATGCCTCCACAATCTCCCATCCAGCCAGTTCCATTTCTAGCTTGTCTGTAAGAATTTTTCTTACTTCTTCTGATGGCCAGATACCTCTTCTTTCTCCTACTCCTGTGAAAACCAAATTCAATCTTCTCCTCCTCTCATCCATTCTCTCCATTTCTTCCTTAATTACATCTATTTCCCTCTTTTCCAATATCCCCTTTTATTTCATTAACTACTTGCTTCAGGTTGTTTCTTATTCGTTCTTCCATTCCATCCATTTTACTTAGTTTTTCTTCTAGTTTCTCTAACATTCTTTCAATTCCTTCAGGTCCTGGATTTAATTCAACCCCTCCAATCAATAGTAATATAAATATTAAGCTTCCTATTACTAACCAGTTCATCATTACATTTTGCTCCATTTTGCCTTTCCTTAGTCTCATTATCCTGAATAGCCCTATTTTCATTCTATGAACAGTGAGATCTACCCCCATTGTCACTTATTTCACTTTTCTTCTCATTGACAGAGCTTCCTGCAGACATAACCTTCTTCTTCCACTGCTCACCTCACACCAACTGCTAAGTTGTAAATAGCAAAATATAAAATGAAATAAAATTTTAAAGTTGCTATCAGCTAGCTATATTTGTGATGAACAAAACAGTCATTATAGAGGTGCAGGGCCCGACAATATTTTCTCTGGTTGGTGGAGGGGCGGGGATGCAGAGGTAACAAGTTTGAGAAGCAATGCAGTAACCTGTTCCAGTCCCACTCATCAACTATGAACTAACCACCACCATGAGGGGATAGTAATGGAGTGAGTAACAAAAATGAGATATACAGTGTATGAGGGGCATTCAAAAAGTTTTGCAAGTGTCATCTTAAAGTCCAAACTAAGGATGGAATTCAAAAACTTATCCTCACAATCCTTCAAAGTAATCTCCACCTCTCTCCACACACACAGTTGTAGATGGTGCAACCACTTATCAAAAGCACTGTGATACTCAGACTGATGTATTGTCAACAGAGATGAATTTATAGCCTGAGTAAGGTCCTGCGCTCGTTTAAATGGTTTTCCAGCAATACAAGATTTCACTCGAGGAAACAGCCAGAAGTTGCATGGCACAAGGTCAGGACTGTAGGGTGGATGGTCAAGCCACTGGACTTTAGTGGGTTCCAGTTTCCGCTGTTCTGTGAGGAGACACATTGTTATGCAAAAGCAACAGCCTTGAAGTTCCTGTCTTTGGACGCTGCCACCTCAGCTCTTCAAATAAAGGCTTCAAAACATAAGAGCCACAGTATTCTCCATTCATTTTCATTCCTTCTGGCATGCAGTACAACTAATGGTCCTTAACATGGTGAGCATTCACATCCAAGAATGAAATTCTTGTCGAAGAACGACTGGTCTTGGATCACTCATTTGCCCAGACACAATTCTGAGCTTTATTTGTTGTGGTATAATAATAAAACCAACTTTCATCACCAGTGCACACATCTGTCAAATGTTTAGGACATGCCCAGCAGTTTCCTTGCACATTCCTTTCTCCTCTTCTTCTCTTCATTTGTTAGTGAATGCGGAACCCATTTTGCATAGATTTTTCGCAGCTTTAAATGTTCATGGAGTATACAGTCAATGTCGCCAACACTGATACCAACTTCCATACTTAGCGTTTCAACAGTAATATGTTGATTTTCCTCCACCAGGTTCCTCACTCTTTGAATTGTTCTTTTGTTCACAGGCTTTCTGAGGCCGGCCAGAATGAAGGTTGTTTTTCAAAGTCTCTCGCCCTTCTTCAAATGATCAAATCCATCTTACAATGGTATCAAATGAACACACTTGATCACCATAAAGAGCTAACAAGTCCTCTTGAATTTTTTTGTTTTGCTCTTTCACCTAGCTTGTAGCTTGTGGAAATCACTAGTTATTGACACAGGACTGAACTCAAGGATTGTACGACTATGAGTATTAAAGTTTAAACTCACACTTATGCATATTTCGATAGCTTAAGGTCAATTGTTGCCAGCCCTAATAGCTACACTTTTGTAACATTATTGTTCAACAATGGATAGGCTGGTTGCAAAACTTTTTGAATGTCCCTTGTAATACTGTTTAAGTAATCTCTGCAAGCTAATACCTCCATAGCCAAAATAATAAAGTAATAAAGTTAATATTTTTGTATAATAACTATCATTTCACGTTTTTGAGCATATAAATTTTAACCCCTCCGTAAGTATTCCATTCAGGTGTCCCGGTGTTTTGTTTTCAGTATCTGGGATCCCTATTCATGCATGAAGAGGAGACCCCCCCCCCCCCAAAAAACAAATTAATCAGTTGGGTAATTTAGTGTTGTGCCAGCATGTTAGTTGTCATGGTAGCTCAAGTTGATTAGAGTAGCATCACAGAAAGCTGAATATCCGTTGTCGAAATCCTGGCTGTGGCATTGAATTTTTCAGTCTGATTCTACCTTTCCAAATATATACATGGTTCAAATGCTTGTGTCTAATGTACATAACAACAGTATACCAATACTTACTTCTTACGGATTCTATGATGTTGGGCAGTTTTTCCTTTCCAGATTGCCCAAAAAGTGTGTCAGTAACATAACAATCCAAATTCTCCTGTATTTTACTTGCAGCATGGAGGATAGCTGCTAAGGCAATTTGTGATGGAGCATACAGAAGAGAGGCATCTGTGAGGAAGCTTTTATCTAACAGCTCATCTACTCCTGGATGTAGACGATCTGGATCTTTTAGTGAACAACGAGTCTGTCAACAATTTAAAAATATTATAATGAAAATCTTGAAACAATTTTGAAACTTAAAACTTCTTGCCTTCTGCAAGACTTACTTTCAGCAAATATACGGTTGTCTCATAAGTTCATTCAGTTTTTTTGTTATGTTTCAATCACTAAGAACGCCTGGGAACACACCTCACCTGCAGCACAGCTAAGACAGCGTAGTTACCGAACTTTCTGTTTACAAATTTTAAACACAAGGTTGCTCAAAAGATAAATAACTATGGCAGCTAGGTTTTGTAAAGAAACTATATTAATTCCTGCAGTATACACCATTATTGTTGACAATATATTGCCATTTCTCTGGAAGAATTATTTAAACTGTATGTAACAGTCATTGCAAATGCTTATTTTTATTGTAAATATGTTTTATTAATGTTATGTGTATACATTACATACTCTAATAATGCAAGAACTGTGAGAATAATAAGTTTTGAGTTGCTAACAATAAGTAATAATGAGGTAAAATTTGGCAATAATGTGATTAGAGTTTGAAATTGTGCTGGTCATGATTAGAGCGACGATGATGTAAATTCTGTAACAGTTTTAAATTAGCCAATCAACAGCAAATAAAAGTTTTAAGTTAAATGCAGAAATTCTATTGGACTAGAATTAGCCAATCAGAGACCTGCAATACCGAAGCTGGAGTTTTGACCGTTGAGGTTATTCAGTTGCTGGCTAGACTTGATAGAGTAAGGATGGAAAAATGTGTTCTCTACGGGTGATTAGTAAAAACAGATATACGCGCTAAGTGAATGTGTAAAAAGTTTTCACAGTTCTTTAAAGTGTAGTGATGTATTAATATGTGCAAGAAGTTAAAATAAAAGAAGTTAATTTAAAAGTTTAATTCTGTGACGTCTACAATAATTGTCATTACCATGCCCTACCCAAGATAAATGACTCTAAATTAAGACTGACACAGCCGAGGCAAAAATTCAAACAGTAATATTACGTAAGCATTAAATACAAACCGACGTCCAAAGCAACTAAAACAACAATAAAACTTCATCAGTAAAAGAAAAACAACTACAAGTTGGCTCCCAATTTTGGGTAAAAATAAAATAATTTACGTAATGTATTACGTGAACCAAATAACAGTTGAAGAACATACCTTCTTCAAAATTGGCTCCCATACGTGGGGCAGTTAAACATAAAGCATCTACCTATAATCATCTTCTTCAGCTTATAAATTCCATTTCTTCAAAATGTGGAGGGTTTCTGGTTTTCTCTTTGATGTTCAGTCTGCAGTCCTCCAAGGAAGTGAGGTG
Organism: Deroplatys truncata; assembly: GCA_030765065.1. Taxonomy (NCBI): domain Eukaryota; kingdom Metazoa; phylum Arthropoda; class Insecta; order Mantodea; family Mantidae; genus Deroplatys; species Deroplatys truncata. The sequence continues at coordinate 219,289,172 of CM060983.1, forward strand.
TTTGCCATTCAGGAAATTCTGCAGGGAACGGAATAGATGAAAGTCGAATGGGGCAATGTCTGGAGGATATGGTGGTTGGTGTAACACATCCCACTCAAAATTACACAACTTTTGATGCGTAACCATAGAGGTATGTGGTCTGGCATTGTCATGGTGAAATACGACATTGTTTCTCAATTCTGGTCTTTTCTCTTCAATGGCTGCCTTGAGACGATCCAACTGAGAACGGTATTTTTTGGAATTGATAGTCTCATTATTCGGATGAAGTTCATAGTATAGGATTCCTTTGCAATCCCACCAAATGCACAGCATAGCCTTTCTCGGATGCAGCCCTGGTGTAGGAACCAATAGTGGTGGCTGCCCTTTCTTGCGCCATGATTTACTCTTTCGGGCGATGTTGTACACAATCCACTTCTCATCTCCACTTACCAGTTGTTCCAGAAAAGGACCATTCTGACTGCGCCTCAATAATGAGTCACAGATGGAAATGCACTGAATCAAGTTCGCTTCACTCAGTTCGTGAGGAACCCATACATCGCAAATATTTACATAACCCAGTTTTTTCAAGTTCCTGGCTACAGTAGCACGAGCTAAATTGAGCTCCAATGCCAACACCCGAGTTGACGTTCCTGGATTGTTGACTATCATTTCATGAATTCTTTCCACATCCATAACCATTGACCGGCCAGACCGAGGTTTGTCTTTTAGGGAGAAATTCCCAGCTCGAAATCGACTAAACCACTTTTGACATGCTCGATTCGTTACGGCATCTTCCCTGACAGCACAAATTTTCTGCCAGCATTGTGAGGCGGTTTTACCCTTACAATAGTAAAACAGCATAAATGTCGGAAATGTTCCTTTTTGCTTTTCATAGTTTGAAAACACAAGTTCACGCTGTTTCATCCAACGTCAGTCACAAATACACACTCCAATAGCAAGTCTGGTTGTTGATCTCTAAATTGTAGGAGTGGTTAGGCAACTATGATAACTTGAGTGTACAGTGGGTTCAGGGTTTCCAGGCACTATAGATGGAACTTGCGAGCAAAACGAATGAACTTATGAGATAATCCAATATAAACTAACATACAGAGTGTATTATTAATTTGAAAATGTTCTACTAATACAGCACATAATATGCTTTGTTATACAAACTCCCATTTTTAATAAAAAGTTATGTGATTCCAGCACACAGACTAATGGCATTAGTGATCATTTATAATTCAGATTAATTATTGGTGACATTACATCATTTACTATATTTTGAAATGGAAAACATGTTGCTAATTGCTCCCATCATCAGTTCCTGATTGACTATTGGCATCATCCTTAGTGACAGTTTGGATGAACCTCTTCATAAATATGTCACCTGGAGGGATTTCAAAATTGAAAACGCAGTTCCTACTCTTCCAAATGTATATCTTTTCCCAAACTGTAAGTTCTGTTTTTCCTGAAATGCTTTTTAGTATTTTTGGTGGATTTCTGTTTATGGAGTGTTGGCGTCTCCAAAAGTACCAAGCTACCATTGATATGTCTTCCCTCTTTTGCTCTTGTTTTTATGTTTCTTTTAGTTTTCCATGTAGTTTTTTTTGCAGTCATTGCGGCTCATCTGGTATATTCCTGATTTGTTCTCCTGTGGAATGTCATCTTTTAATTTAGAATTTAATATGTTCTTATGGAGTAAGTGTTTTTTGGGGGGCAAAATAATGTGCTGTTTGAAGATCCTCTGGAATTTGTAGAAACTATTGGGTGGTTGAGAATTTTTTGGAATTCATGCCTTCATTATCATTTCAGATGAGTGTGCTGACCTCTTTTACTTTCCTTCTGTTCTTGGCTCTGTTTATTTTCTTATGCACTGTTTCTGTCTGGAACAGCTCACTATCATATTCCTCTTTGTTCATGGGGACATTAACTAATCTGTGTGCAAGATTGTTGAGTATGTACAGTGATGGGAAACTGGACTGTAATTGTTTTGTTTTATGTAATGATTGCTATGTGTGGGTTTCCTATAGATGCTGAATGTTAGATGGTTTTCTTTCTTGATAATTTTAACATAATAAGACCAACACATGACAAGCAAAAATCTGAAAATACTAAAAAGCATTTCAGGAAAAACAGAACTTACAGTTTGGGAAAAGATTTACATTTGAAAGAACAGGAACTGTGTTTTCAATTTTGAAATCCTTCCAGGAGACATACTTATGCAGAGGTTCTTCCACGAGGGACAATGCCAGCAGTCGACCAGGAACTGATGATGGGAGCAGTTACTCGAGATACATGTTTTCTGTTTCAAAATATAGTAAGTGATGAAATGTCATAAATCGACTCAATAATTAATCTAAATTATTAGTGCACATGTTGTTTACAACCCAAATACCCATTATCTTTTACCCATCTTCAGTTATAACTAGGGATCAGATTTTTATGTACTAAAAAAAAGAAACTATTTGGTAAAATTTTAGAAATATTTTACCTAAATTCACAGAAATGAGAAAATTATTAATTTATTATTGTCGAGGTACTCACCACTCGTAGATGGCTAGCATGTTCCCTTAAAATTGCAGTGATCAACGAAAGTCTTCTCCAAATTGTCCAGCATGAATGCATGCCGATTGTCTCTAAATAGCGCCTTATATAGTGAAAATGATCTTTTCACATCACAACATGTCAGACGTGCATATTTAAACAAAGGGATATCACTAACACTCACACACCCTAAATCATCAAATGGTTTTTGTATGGAGTAACACAAAAAGTTTAGATTTGTGGATATGAATGCCAAATCATTTTTTGATTGGCCATCTTTAAATAGAATCTGAACTACGAGGGTGGTCTGAAAAGTTTCCGACCTCAACATGAAGATGGCAGCACTCGTAAATAAGAGCTAGTGAATTTCGCTGTTCATTTGTTGACAGTTACTCCCCAAAGTTTCAGCCATTTTGGACGCTCAGTTGTTATGTAACAGTCGTTTGAGTGAGGTGATGTGAGTGTTTTTATGAAAATGGACAAAATCGAGTATCGAGCTGTCATTAAATATTTGTTTTTGAAAGGCAATATGCCTACGCAAATCAAAGATGAGTTGGATTCTATGTATGGGGACTCTGCACCATCATTTACCACAGTGAAATTTTGGGCAGCTGAATTTAAATGTGGCCATAAGAGCTTGGGAGACGAACGTTCGGGACATTCAAAAATTGCAACTACCGACGAAAACATCGCCAAAGTTCACCAAATGGTGCTAGACGACCGCCAAATTAAAGTGAGAGAGATAGCAGAGGCTATGAACATGTCAAAAGAACGTGTTTGTCACACATTAAATCAACATTTAGACATGAGAAAGCTGTCTGCACATTGGGTGCCGCGTTTGCTAACATTTGACTAAAAATGTGTTCGAATGAACATTTCCAACGCTCTGTTGGCGCAGTTTAGGCGCAATAAATCCTAGTTTTGGTACCGATTAATTACTGTAGATGAAACTTGGATACACCATTATACACCCGAAACAAAAATACAGTCCAAACAGTGGACTGCAAAGGGGGAACCGGCTCCAAAAAAAGCAAAAACTGTTTTTTCGGCTGGGAAAGTGATGGCGACTGTTTTCTGGGATAGTCATGGAGTTATTTTAATTGATTATCTTCAAAAAGGAAAAACCATTACAGGAGCATACTACGCATCGTTACTTGACAAGCTGAAGGCAGAACTTGCGGAAAAACGGCCACATTAGCAGAAAAAGAAAATCCTGTTTCACCAAGACAACGCACCGTCTCACACCTCAGCGGTTGCAATAGCAAAAATCCACAAATTATGGTTTGAACTGCTTGATCATCCACTTTACTCACCAGATCTAGCCGCAAGCGGCTTCTTTTTGTTCCCTCATCTGAAAATTGCGCTCGGAGGACAGAGATTTTCGCCAAATGAAGAGGCAATCACCTTCGTGAACAATTATTTTCCAGAGAAAAATGCAGAGTACTATTTGGACGGATTACAGAGATGGGAGCATCGCTGGGAGAAGTGTGTAGAGTTACAAGGAGACTATGTTGAAAAATAAAAAAAAAAAATTCTGAAAAAAGTCTTGTTATCTTTATTAGGTCGGAAACTTTTCAGACCACCCTCGTATTTCAATAGATCATTTTTGTATGCAAAACTTTCAAAATTTGTTCCATAGTACAAAACTGCACTTAACCAAGTGACCCAGCACATCACCACTGGTGCCGAGGGAAAAAGAAGATTGGGATTTTTTCTCCGAAGAGATCAATCCTCAATGGTGATTTAAGAAAGATTCTTTTCCCATTTGATACAAGCCTATCCATGTTGGGAGATACATGATACATTCACATAATCTATGAAGAGAATGAACTCCACAGGTGACATAAATCATTTTTGGAAAACTCACGGAAAGGACTTGACCCGCTTTTATCATGTATGGTGCACCATCTCTGAGAAAGAGTAATACATTGTCGTATTTTATACCATTTGGCCACATCTTATGCATAGTTTCATTAATTAACCTCACTATCGTTACAACATTTGATGCAGATAGTTCTTTAAATTTGACTGTTCACTATTCCATCATTTTTCAATACACCGACAACAACATTTCCTATTTTTCTGAAACTTGAATCTTGGTCTTCATCAATGCTCACCCAAAGTTTTTCATTGCCCTCATTTTTTGCAAAGTTTTATCATAGCACTTAGGAAGGAAGTTCTTTTTTAATGTTGATTATTCAGGGGACTAAATATATTTAGTCAAAAAGCTCCCAAGTTGAACATTATTGACTTTTTTGTGTGGGATATCAGCTGCTATAAATGCTCTGCATAAATCTAAATAATACTGGGAACACTTTGATTGTCCTACTTGAATAAGCAGTTCACTTATCAATAATTGTCGTGAATTCACATGAGTCACTGCGGCAATATGTGTATTTCCAGATAAATGTTGAGTGGCTTATGAACGCTCATCCACACTTATTGTTTTTCCACATGGTTGGCAAAGCAAAACTTATTTAAAGGTGAGTCGAAATTGTTACACTAACATCACTTAAGTTTACTCACTATTTACCTTTAAATAAATTCAATACACATCACTGTTTCTAGCTTCTTTTCATTACAATACATACGTAAAGCAAAACTTGTTTATCTATGGTAAATATGTTTTTAAATTCATCTACGTTTTGCTGAAGACACGATTTAATACTTGATTTAACTTTCGGCATGTTTTTAAATTGTACTAGTTACACAAAATACTTGCTCATAAGAACTGAAGAATGAATGCACCATTCACACACTTTATCACAAGCGTTCGGTCTAGCAGTATAAACATATTATGAAACATATAGATAGCAAATGGGGAATAACCAGGGTGTCAGCAAGTTTGATAACAGCCTAATCTATTCTATCTGCCTTAGGCACCATGATATGATGAACATCCTCTGATATCTGTAGTGCAATACAAGTAATTTGTAAATGCTGTTGTTGTTCACCAATGGCAATGGGGATTAATTGATCTGCATCACTTTCCCTCTGGCTTCCCAATATAAAGTCTGTAAGTTATCACTTTTAAGGCCTTTGCATTTGGTGAGATGTTGTTTGTTCAGGATGACATCTTCTTCACAGAGAGTGCACTTGTGAAGCATGTCTGTGTTGTAGTCTATTTAGCGTTACCCAGGGAACACCATGTGGAGGCAGACTATGTTGTTCCAAATTCGTAAATATATCATATCATATATATATATATATTTGTAATAGAGTACATTAAAACTTTGAAGAAGATGGTTGCTTCGTTTTGTTATTTGCCCCATGCTTTGGGAGCCAATTTGAAGGTTTGTTGCTGCTACGTATGGAAAGTCAGTTTGAAGATGTTTCGACTGTTGGGGAGCTGAACTTGAAGTGGTTGCAACCGCACATATGGTAAAAAGTTTCTGGTAGCCTTCGCCCCAAGTTTAAAAAATATTAACTTTGTAATTTTTGTCTGTTTCTTTAAATATTATATATTTATGTTTGCCTCAGCTGTGTCAGTATTTATTTTTAGAGACATGAATGTCTTAGCAGGAAGTGGAGCGACTAAGAATGTAGGCTTACACAGATTATAATTTTACTTCACTCCTTTTATTAATGCTTGACACGATTTAAATAACACTTCACTGATATAGAGAGCTGTGAGATTCTTTTGTTAATTACTTGCACTTTTTTAACGCGTAAACTATTTTCGTCTCACACTGAATACGTATTAAATTTCTCGAGGACACATCTCGTGTCCGGTCAGAAACACTGTCTACAACCAACGCGTCCGTTATGAGCACTGTCTACAAGCAACTGACTTAATTTCTACAGCTTAAATTTGTAAATTTCTGTATTTGAAGTCTCTGATCGGCTATTCCTAATCCAACAGAATACTTTTAACTTAAACTTTTTTCTGGTTGTTGATTGGATATTTTATAAACTGTCTCAAAAATTACATTATTGTTGCTCCAAGAATGACTAGTAGCATTATTACACTTTCTTAGACATTATTGCCTCAAGGTTACCTTATTGTTAGCAACTTTTAACCTATTATTCTCACAGTTCCTACATTATTAAATTACGTAATACATTCACATAACATTATTGAACATGTATACAATAATATAAACATATACAATCGCTGTAATATACACTTTTTATATAATATGACTAAAATCATTTAAGTGTTAAAAATACTGCCTCAACTTATGCAGGATAAATAGCAGCAAAAATCAAAGATTAATTCAGATTTATGTATTTATGAAAGACTATATGAAAATGTGTATTTAGATATTTTTTTCCCAAAAAATATGTATTTTTATGAGAAATAAGATTTTATACTTATGCTCATGACCCTTTATTGAGAGTTTTCTCTTTTTGTAGGCATTATGTGTTTGCAGAAAAAAATAGGTATTTATTTACATAAGAATCTGCTCCCTAGTTATACATTATAACAGTAAAATCATTTCTGCATTTTAACAGAGGAGCTATCCACATCACATTCACCTTCAATTCTGCTGAAGTTTGCATATTTTGTATACATTTTTGCATTCTTAAAACAATAATTAATTCAGCAATGTACACAGCAATATAGTTTCCAAACAGAACAGCATAAACTATGTAGGAAAACTAAAGCAGTATGTAACGTTAAGTTAATGACATACACAGCGTCCACTTCCAGAAGTTATAACTCAAAGGTGTGCATGGTATGCTGGTAATGTTGCTTGCAGTTGCAGAGGGTTTAAAGAGTTACAAATTTTAATCAGTTATATGGTGTGACTCTCTAAGTGAAGTGGTGTGTATTCGTCAAAGTATTGTGATGAGCCTAAAAGGACCAGTGAAAATATTTCTGTTGAATTCAGTAAAGTGGTACTACAGCTAGTGCAAATAATTTGTTATAGATAAAAAGTTATGGGTTTACAGTAGGGATGGGACTGAGATATACCATCAATACTCAATACTCCGTGGTATTTAAATGTGTCTAATATTTCGAGATGAACCTTTGATACTTTTACTTAAGTTTTGCATTATTGAATGTTGCTGCATTTAACTTTATGCTAGATAAGGAATGAAATGAGTCAAGACTTCATGTTATTGCCTCACACGTGTCCCCAAAAAGTTGCTGGAGTATAGTTCTTGACAAACCTTGGCTGTGTTTCCTGTGGGTGAATCAATGCAACATTCCATAGACTCTTGTGTTTAAATGAAAACATACAAAACAATGGGGGAAGGAGTAAAGGTACTCGTGTAACATGCAGCATTAACTGAGTTGTTAATGAAGCTGATTTGGCTGATGCACTAAATGACGCTTCTACAATAGCCTGGCTTAGTGACATGCTCTCAGCCATTACATTTTCCTACTCTGTTGACCAAAATCTATGAATTCAGCAGAAAAAAATCTCTCCATCTATTTCATATTAATCGAGATAAACATTTGTAGAAACGATCTTTTGACATGCAAAGAGAATTACATTTTACACATAGCGACCAGTTCTAAAAATATTTGACTATCGCTTAAGGCGTGCTATGTTCCCCTTGTTTTGTATTTGCAACGGCAATATAGAAAAACAGTAGCCTTTAAGCATATACATATCTCTTAATAGCTGGTTGCTAGGTGCAGCACCATTCCCTTTGCCACAGATTATAACTCTTTGCATATCATAGACAAAAAAAAATGAATAACGAATTCCCATTTGAGAAAATAAGTATTGAAAAATTTAAGGGAATAACAAGCAATATCTCAAAAATGGTTCACTCAACAAAAAAAAAATGTATATGACATAAATTGTGTATTTTAACGCGGTCTACATTTTTTGTGTAGTAAAATTTTGTTTAACTCTTATGGTTTACCAGTTGTGCAAAAGTCGTTCACAATGAAGAATACTTTTGGAGACATTCCCAGAAAATTCAAGATATACATTTTATTTGTCATGAAAATATCTTAAACATATGATATTTTAATCAAAATCGTTAGAGCCATTTTTGAGAAAATTAAACTTTTCGAAAAATGTTCCATGTAAAGGCTAATCTGGGGTGGGGGGGATTTTCCTGAAAACCTTCGTGTTGCATCTCTGGAAGATACTGAACCTAAATACCAAGTTTGGTGTTTATCCGACTGTTCGTTTCTGAGTTATGCTGTTCACAGGCACACACACAGACACACACACGGACATGTTTCCAAAAATGCTTTTTTTTGGATTCAGGGGGTCTCAAAACATATATTTCCGGTGAAATCTCGGTATCAAATTTTTGGGTGGAATACAATACTTCCCCTACTTACTAGGGTAAAGTAGTAGAGAAAGTAAAAATTGACCCAACTTCATTAAAAAATTCAATTTTTTTTATTTTGTGCTTATAATTATCTTTGAGCCTCTAGTTTCATAATCTATATGTAATATCTGTCAGTGAGGTATAGAAGTGGCACCAGGTGACTTTGAGGTGTAGAAGTGGCACCATGTGACTTTATAAAGGTCCCTACATGTGAACAAGCAACCCTTTTAAAACTTCAAAGCTGATTTTCTTGCTTTCTGTGTTTTCTGCATTTTTGGGGATTCAAAATGATGCAAATTTTGTTCAACTTTCATGGTAAAATCTAAAAGGTAGAAATGAAAAAAATGTTTGAAGTGATTTTTTTGAATTGTTTGTATTTATGAGTATATTAATTATTACATTCCATTAGCACCCTAAAATTACCCAAAAAATTGCTTTTCCAAACTTAATAATTTTTTTTCTACCAAACTAAAATATTAACAAATTGTATTTGTTCATTATGTGGAGCATTTCTTGTTTATGGTTAAACATTTGTTTAAACAATTAATAACTTCAAATATTGCAATGAAATTTGATATGCACACTATTCTCTGCATGTACAAGGACAGTCCCAAAAGTACCTGACCTGATGTATATATAGCGGTTGTTGTTTCAAACAAATGACTATGGTAGAAAGTATCACCCTTATAAAGCTTAAGGTTGAAGTTTGATGATACTGCGTTGTTTAGTAATTGTTTGACAGCCATTAATAGTGAACTCTCTCAGTGAATTTGTAAAATGGATAACACTGATCATTATGCAATACAATACTTTCATTTGAAAGGTCTTAGTCCAACTAATATTAAAGCTGAGCTAGATTCTACTCTGGAAGAGTCTGCTCCTTCGTTTACAACAGTAAAATATTGGGTGGCAGAGTTTAAGTAGACCGTACAAGCTGCCAAGACGAACATCGCAGTGATCGACCAAATGAGGTGACCACACCAGAAATTGTGAACAAAATCCATAAAATGGTATTGGATGACCGTCGACTGAAAGTGTGCGAGCTAGCAGACATTGTAGGCATTTAAAAACATGTTGTACATCGCACACTAACTGAAAATTTTGACATGAGAAAGCTGTGCGCAAGATGGGTGCTGCGTTTACTCACAATGGAACAAAAGCAGCATCATGAGGATGTTTTGCTGCAATAAAGCCAAGTTTTTGCGTTGATTTATAACCATGGATGAAACATGGGTCCATCACTGCACACCTGAGACGAAGGAACAGTCAAAACAGTGGACTGAAAGGGGAGAATCGGCTTCAAAGAAGGCGAAGACAGTTCCATATGCAGGCAAGGTCATGGCGTCAGTTTTTTGGGATGCACGTAAATAATTTTCACTGATTATCTTCAAAAAGGAAAAACAATCAATGGCGAGTATTATACAAACTTATTGCAGCGGTTGGATGATGAAATCAAGCAAAAATGGCTACATTTAGCGAAAAAGAAAGGTCCGTTTCATCAAGACAATGCACCAGTTCACACATCCATTATCGCCATGGCCAAAATCAATGCTTTATAAAGTTCAAATTGCTTCCTCATGCACCCTATTCGCCAGACTTATCCTCCTCTGATTATTTTCTGTTTCCAAAGTTCTATTGAACATCGCTGGGAAGAGTGTACCGAACTGAAAGGAGACTATATAGAGAAATAAGAATGTTTTTTCCCAACATTTTTGTTTTGTTTGTTGGGCTGGGTACTTCTGGGACATTTCCACATATTAATGCATGGTATAAATATGAAGCCAATACAGTGCTGGGCAAAAAAACCTTAACACTGGCAAAAAATGTAGGCATATTGCTAGAATTTGTTTTGATGTGCACTTTTCAAACAAGAATATGAAAACGCATTTAGAAGGTCCTTGTCTGCTTTGCAACATTGTTGTGATATGCCTATAAAACTTTACAAATCCGCACCTTTCTGCCACTCCAACATTATTCAATTCCACAATGAATATTGTGATTGCAAACAAATCATATTACACATGGTGAATGTTCATTAATTATTATCTATAGTGTTGATATTTTGTGCTCTGAAAGATGTTTTTGAGCCCTGTTGATTGTGCAAGAGCTGTTGCATCAGTTGAAGATGGGTGCAGCTATCACTATGTAGTGAGAGTTTTAGGAACCCCCACAACTATTCTGTAAGCTGTAAGACAATTTCATAAAACATAATACTTACAACAGGCTTCCTGGATCAGGTCATCTGAGATGAACATCGCAAAGGGATGATGACCATTTTTTAAACTTTGGCGATTTTAAGAGACAGGCTTCCTGGATCATGTGATCTGAGATGAACATCGCAAAGGGATGATGACCATTTTTTAAGCTTTGGCGATTTTAAGAGATTGTTACATTTTTAAGGAAATTCTAAGTATTATGCCTTTCTTTTGCCCAGTAGTGTATGTACATAATTATGGAAAGTAGCAATTTCACCTATATGAATCATTCCACATCAAACTAAACATACATAAAAAACCACTTTCCCTGAGTTTTAGTTTACGTGTTCCACACATAAAATAAATGGACACGTATTTTATATTTTGCGGAAAATCAAATTATTTTAGGATTTACAGGGTTATGTAACATTTTTCTTATATGCGTACAACGTTACATAAAAGCAATTTATTCTCAGAATACAGAATGGTCAGGGATATGAACAATACGTTGTTTTATGGATAAAACATTGTGGTTGTGCTATTTATTTGGAATAAAAAGACAATCACTTTTTTAAGTATGAATATTTTAAATTGCAATAATATTGAACCTCCTAATATTAAAATCTGGTAAAAATACAGAAGGAAATTGTGATATATTTTGTTTTAAACTTGTTAATATCAGGATGGGATCTTCCTTAGAAGTATGCTTTAAAACAGTTTATTTGTGTTAGTGCATAGGATTTTAGAACTTGGAGACTGCTTGCTGACGAGAGCTTCACGCCACAGCAGCATGCCAGCCGACGCATTATGCAGTATGAACGTGATAAGCTATCACTTTCAGTGTTCGGTGTAGCTTAGCAACTGGAATCTGATATTCTATGAAGCCTCTCTGTGTAATTTAAAATGTAACTCTGTCTTCAGCTTTTTGCGTTAGAAGTTCAATTTTAGCTCGGTGGTTTCTGAAAGCGCATAATGAGTGAACTTAAGAAACATAGCTATGACTATTGCTTCAATCCATTTAATGTTTCCAAGTAAAACACAAGGCAGAAATCATTAAACTAAGTTACCCGCAATATACTTACAAACTTAAAAAATCTGATGTGTTACACTCACATGACTTTCTCTACTCTTGTACAATCTATTTTTACAAACGCCTATTCTCCATATGCTTCATATTAATTGAGATATCGAGATGTCAATCTTATTTGTAATTTTCTTGTAGATGCAAGGGGAATATGGTAGCTTTTAAGCGATAGTCAAATATTTTATCACTAGTTGCTATGTGGCGCATTCCATTCTCTTTGCATGTCCAGGACATAAAAAAATGAATAACGAATTTGAGAAAAAGTATAAGTATTGGAAAATTTAAGGAAATAACAAGCAATATCTCGAAAACGGTTCACTCAACAAAAAAAATGTATATGATATAAGTTGTGTATTTTAACGCGATCTACATTTTTTGTGTAGTAAAATTTTGTCTATCTCTTATGGTTTACCAGTTATGCAAAAGTCGTTCATAATGAAGAATACTTTTGGAGACATTCCCAGACATTTGGAGATATACATTTTATTTCTCATGACATTATCTTAAACATATGATATTTTCATCAAAATCGTTAGAGCCATTTTTGAGAAAATTAAAATTTTCGAAAAATGTTCCATGTAAAGGGTAGTCTGGGGTGGGGGGATTTTCTTGAAAATCTTCGTGTCGCATCTCTGGAAGATACTGAACGTAAACTCCAAGTTTGGTGTTTATCCGACTGTTAGTTTTTGAGTTATGCTGTTCACAGACACACACACACACAGACACACACACACATACACACACGGACATGTTTCCAAAAATGCTTTTTTTGGATTCAGGAGGTCTCAAAACATGTATTTCCGGTGAAATCTCGGTATCGAATTTTTGGGTGGAATGCAATACTTCCCCTACTTACTATACGTAGTAGAGAAAGTAAATAAAAAATGAATAACGAATTTGAGAAAAAGTATAAGTATTGGAAAATTTAAGGAAATAATAAGCAATATCTCTAAAACGGTTCACTCAACAAAAGAAATGTATATGACATAAGTTGTGTATTTTAATGCGATCTACATTTTTTGTGTAGTAAAATTTTGTCTATCTCTTATGGTTTACCAGTTATGCAAAAGTCGTTCACAATGAACAATACTTTTGGAGACATTCCCAGAAAATTCGAGATATACATTTCATTTCTCATGACAGTATCTTAAACATATGATATTTTCATCAAAATCGTTACAGCCATTTTTGAGAAAATTAAAATTTTCGAAAAATGTTCCATGTAAAGGGTAGTCTGGGGTGGGGGGATTTTCTTGAAAACCTTCGTGTCGCATCCTTGGAAGATACTGAACCTAAATACCAAGTTTGGTGTTTATCCGACTGTTCGTTTTTGAGTTATGCTGTTCACAGACACACACACACACACAGACACACACACACACACACACACACACACACATGTTTCCAAAAATGCTTTTTTTGGATTCAGGAGGTCTCAAAACATGTATTTCCGGTGAAATCTCGGTATCGAATTTTTGGGTGGAATGCAATACTTCCCCTACTTACTATACGTAGTAGAGAAAGTAAAAAGTAGAACTTAACTTCGTCACTAAAACTATGTGATGCGTGTCGAAAAAATTCCCAAAGTACCAACCACTGATAACAGTGATTGTGTGCTACAAAGTGCCAATACTGTGAATAATCCAGAAGGGGTTTTGAACACTGTGACCATTTTAGGCAAGATACAGCAACACGAAAGCGATCCCTGAGCTAAATTTGTTTACTCCAGCAATCAATAATATAATCAGATGCTATTTATTTGAGCCTTAAGGCACACCGTGCCATTTAAATTATAGTTAAGATGCCTTTCATAGGATAAGATTGAAAGTTTCTCAACTGTATGCCAAATCTAAGTTACATGTTGTAAATGTTATTGTTTCATACGGAAAAGCCAATGTAGTAGTTGCAACCGCACGTGTAGTAAACAGTTTCTGGTAGCTTTTGCCCCAAGTTTTTTTTTAAAAAAATATTAACTTTGTAATTTGACTGTTTCTTTAAGTATTATATATTTATGTTTGCCTCGGCTGCGTCAGTATTATTGTTGGAGACACGTTTCTCTTAGCAGGGTTGTGATGCGACTAAAGTATGTAGGCTGACACAGATCATTATTTTACACTTCACTCCTTTTATTAATGCTTGATACGATTTATATAACACTTTACTGATATAGAGAGCTGTGGGAATCTTTTTATTAATTAATTACACCTTTTAACACGTAAACTTATTTTTCTCTCACATGAATACACATTATATTTCTTGAGGACACTTTTTGCGTCTGGTTAGTAATGCTGTCTGCAGGCAACTGACTTCTAAATTTGTAAAGTTTTCTCCTTTTTAGTTTCTGATTGGCTAATCCTACTCCAATAGAAGACCTTAATTTAACTAAAGCTTTCTCTGGTTGTTGATTGGCTATTTTATAAACTGCCACTAAAATTATACTAATATTGCTCCAAGAATCACAAGTAGTACTGTTAAACTTTCTTACTCATTATTGGCTCAAGGTTACTTCATTGTTAGCAACTTTTAACTTATTATTCTCACAGCTCCTACATTATTAAATTACGTAATACATTCACATAACATTATTGAACATGTATACAATAATATAAGCATATGCAATGACTGTTACATACATTTTACAAATTATTACATACACATATTGCTTCAAGGTGGGCTGTTATTGAATTTATATATTATATAATTAGACTGAAATTATTTAAGTGTTAAAAACACTGCCTCAATGTGAACAAAGTAGCGCAACTAAAGTGCTGTGAACAGTTGACAAGGCATCTAATGACAGACTGTTGCTGCTGCTGCTGCTACCACTACTGCTACTCTGCAGCCACGCCGCACTGGAATCCCGCTACACTCTGCTTTCTAAGTTATTTTATTTAAAATTAACTATACATGATCCCATCTTTTTTTATGCAAATATACACAAAAAAACTACAAGGAATTTATTTATGATTTTTATAGATATTTAAATTTGTGGGTTAATAGAGATATACAGTTTTTAAATGCTTGTATTTTAAAAATTGATGGTAATAATTATATCAATTATAATAATAAATATTAAGTAAAAGATTAAACATTAAACTTTCCATTGCACTTTATAGCACAATTTTATCACTTATTGCCTGTGAGATATTCTCATTTAAAGAAGGTAGAAAAGTGCGCCGCTTTTCACAAGTTGGATTGCACAATATTTTTAAGATTTTGCGATTTAAAAAAATAAGAATTTAAAACATAATTCACTTAGTTTTTGCAATCCATGGGCAAAATTTGAAGTGAATTGGAGACATGATGGACAAATTTTGTGAAAATTTGTGCAACTTGACACAGAATGATTCATATGTGCCCTTGTCTGAATTAATTAATCTTTAACATTAGAATACTTAAACACTTACGTGCACTAACCTTGATATCAATCAGTAATCCTGAAACTGGACGATAAGGATTATGAATTGTGAGATGGTAGTTAAGTTGTTGCATCAACAGCAGTTCATTGTTCAGAATGATGTCAGAGGCTTTCTCTCTGTCACCTTTAATGTTTGCCACGAACTGCGATATTGAAATGTTGAACTCCTCCACTTTGCAAGCCAGGTAGACACAAGTTACCCTGCAAGGGAATAAACAGCTTTTTTAAATCCTGTTGTACACTTACTTAGCAGCACTCTACTGATTTTATTTATTTCCTTGTATTACCCATATTTAATTTCATTGTTACTGCAGGCCTGAAGGTACGAGGGTCGGCTGATAAGTCCCGGACCTCACACAGAAATGGCGCCACTAGGCCAGTTAGACGGTAGCATCATATACTTTTACTCTAGACTAGCTTGTATCCATAGTTACAGGTCAATAGCTTGTTTAGTTTTTGAATGACAGCATTTTAAGCAAGACAACTTTAGAGTTTTCACGAAAATGGAGGATTTGGAAAAATGAGCAGTGATTAAATACTTCCATTTGAAAGGATTAATGCCTAAAGAAATCAAGGAGGAAATGGACAGTACACTGAAAGACTCTGCCCCTTCATATTCAATGATTAAAAGGTGGGTTGCAGAGTTTAAAATGGACACACAAGCACTAGTGATTAGCCTCGCTCTGGACGCCCTGTGGAAGTCACAACTTCAGAGATGATTGAAAAAATTCATCGCTTAGTACTGGAAGACCGCAGATTAAAGTTGTTTGAGATAGCAGAGGCTGTAAACGTATCAAAAGAATGTGCAGGTAATATTTTAAGTAATTTTTTGGGCTTTCACAAGGTCTGTGCGAGGTGGGTGCCGTGTTTGTTGACACCTGATCAAAAGTTGCATAGAAAAACTGTTTCTGTTAAGAATGTGGAGCTCTACCATAAAAATCCCAATGAATTTTTGAGACGGCTTATTACCATAGATGAAACTTGGATGCATCACTACACTCCAAGAAAGTAAATCACAGTCAAAACAGCGGATTGTGCCAAAT
Source organism: Deroplatys truncata (assembly GCA_030765065.1). NCBI lineage: Eukaryota > Metazoa > Arthropoda > Insecta > Mantodea > Mantidae > Deroplatys > Deroplatys truncata. The sequence goes on from CM060983.1 coordinate 219,305,678, forward strand.
GAACCAACTCCAAAAAAGGCAAAGTCAATTTTGTCAGCTAACACATTTATGGCAAGTTTTTTCTGGGATGCACAGGGAATTATTTTTATTGATTACTTGGAAAAGGGTAAAAGTATCACTGGTGACTACTATGCAAGCTTAATGCAACGTTTGAGTGTTGAGGTGTAAAGACAAAGACCTCATTTGGCAAAAAAAAAATCTTGTTTCAACACGACAATGCTCCGGCCCATTGTTCAGTCATTGCAATGGGCAAAATTTGCGAATTAAACTTCGAATTGCTTGAACAACCACCCTATTCACCAGATCTAGCACCCAGTGACTACCACCTGTTCCCTAATCTCAAAAAATTTCTTGGAGGATGAAGATTTCATAGCAACGAGACCATTGATGTGGTAAACAGCTATTTTGAGGACCTTGACAAATCACACTATAGAGATGGTTTAATTAAATTAGAACACTGGTATGACAAATTAACCTTTCTGGAGATTATGTTGAAAAATAAAAAAAAAAAAAAAATTTTTTTAAATGTTGTTCTCATTGAGAGGCCTGGGGACTTATCAGCCGATCCTCATATAAAGTGCATGATCAAAGAAGTCATGAAGTAAAAAATAAAGCATAAAATTAGTGGGGTTCTCCTTCTATACCTCAGAGGGCAGTATTATCAATTCAAGAGAAAAAGAAGAAATAGATCCGAGTAGTAGCTGTCACACCAGAGGGCAACAGAATCTCCTTCCACTACCTATACTGGGGACAAGAGAGATGAGCTTTGCAGTCAACCTTCAGCTGAAGATGGAATGAAATTACACTCTGAAAACATTCCTGCCATGCCAACTGGAATTGTGTGAGGTATTTCAACACTGTGTGAACACAGCAAGGTTTACAAAGAGCAATCCTGTTGTAAACAACAAGGTGGAGTTGGCTCAATTCCCATGTGTACACACAAGTTTTGCAACACTAGCTGTAGCAGCACTAGCTTCCTGACAATAAATTGAGTTTAGTAGGATGTTGCCATCTATGTGTTATAGAATTAATATTATTGCATAATGGTTATGCTTTGGGGTCTCTTTCCTTCTTTCTTTAAGTATGGCTAAACAGTGCATTATCATTTGCCTCACTCCACTTCTTCAGGTTTGCCTCCGTTGTGTTTTTATTTTGGCAGATTGATAGGCCTGCTCCATGATGGTAAGCTGACTGCTTTTAAATTGCATACATTTTGGGCTTTTGAGGTATGCGAGATAAGGTGTACGAAATACAGAAGTAACTCTGCACAATTAACAATAACATCTGAACCAACATTCACCTTGAGATCTATTTTCTTCTGAGAGGGCCATATAATACAACTGATTATAAAAGTATTTAATTTGTGTCACATACCTTTATGGTTGATGCAAAATTAGTAAATGCTTTTGTTACCTTTCAAAAGTTTGATTGCTGTGGTAACTTTTTCTACTCCAGCGAATGTGAAGATAAGAACTGTTGATCAGCTAATTTTCATTTTGTTTTTTGTGTTAAAGTCAATGCGACTTAATAGTAGCATTCAGACATTGCCCCAAGGCTATCGTAAGTGACTGATGCTCAGGTTTAATGTACAGAAAAATTTTGGTCCCTATCTTGTTCGTGTTTGTATGTTTTAAAAGTTATATATATATATATATATATATATATATATATATATATATATATATATATATATATATATATATATATATATAGTTAATGCTTTTGGCTTTATAGCATCTTAAATGCTATTAAAGCTTTTGATTGAAAGTTAAAATGTAATGTGTTAAGTTTTCGGAGTTTATCATAGTGTTAATTCCATTCTATATATATATATATATATATATATATATATTTCCTCAATCTGTAAAATTACATTGCTGAGTAAATCCCAGTACATATTTTGTGGCTTAGAAATCACAGCTAATGAAGCTTCGAAGCTTACTAAACCAAAGGCTATGTGTTACATTTGTTATTAGTTAACCTGTGGATCAAGTTACATTAATACAAAACACAATTCATCGCAGTGGTTAAAGTGTGATAGTCCTGTTATAATGCCAAGAAGTGCGTTTACTTTAGAACACTGCATATTCATATACAATTCCTACGTGCAAACAGAGTCTTGTAGACACAGAGAGACAGTTCATAGTCTTGCAAACCAATTTAGAGAAACGGTTTCTGTTCTTGGTAAGAAAACCAAAGTAATGCGTCGTGTTCTTACAGAGGAAAAGCTCAATGAGATAGGACAAAGGTTAGAATATAGCCTAAAAAATCTCTGAGTAGGTTATCACAGGAAACAGGACTTTCACAATTCTCGACTTGGAAAGCCATTAAACTTTTAAATTAAAATCTTATAAGATAACTATAGTTCAGGAACTGAAACCATGTGATACAGTAAATAGAGTAAATTTCTGGTGTTGGGTAAGTTAATGATGGCTCTATGGACCCAAAGTTAATATTTTTCATAGACAAAGCATGGTTTTCTTTAAATGGCCATGTATCGACATAAAACAACAGGTACTGGAGTGCAGAAAAACCTGATATTGCACACGAAATGCCATTGCATGACCAGAAAATTGGTGTTTGGTGTGATGTGAATGCGTACTGAATTATAGGACCTATATGCTTTGATGTACAGTTAATGGACAGAGGTACAGGGATACAATAGTCAAACCATTCCTGGAATATTTGTGTGACATTGAATGCATACAGGCATATTTTCAACAGTACATACAGCTGATCTCTCGTTGAATTAATTGTGGACATTTTTGAAGATAGTGTCATCAGTAAAGGACTATGGTCACCGCGCTCCCCAGACCTTATGGTATGCAACTTTTATTTATGGGGAACTTAAAAAATAAAGTGTATAAGAACAACCTGCATAAGTTGGAAGAACTGAAAGACAATAACAGAAGAGAAACTACTGCAACTTCAGAAGAAGAATTAATGAGTGTTAATGGAAATTTTCTTAAAAGGTGTGAAAGATTCGTGGCAGACAAGGATATTATTTTCAACACCTTCTGTGATAAAGGTATGTGGTTACTGTATACATGTAAATCTATGCGCTTAAATTGCCAGCACGCTTTTCGCTTGAGTTCAGGGTCAGTGAATATTCAACTCGGCCGGCAGCAGCTGGTCAAGAAGCAGCCGGCCAGGAATTAGAAATAAGACACTGTATTGTTGTGTGGTAGCTAATGGTTACACTTCAGGGCTTCTTTCATTCTTTCTTTAAGCATCACAAAACAGTGTGTGATCATGATCATTTGCCTCCCGCTACTTCCTAAGGTTTGCCTTGGTTGTGTTTTATTTTAGCTGCCACTTTTAATTGTATACAAGTGTTCTGGCCTTGTGTGTTATGCAAGATAAGATGTAAGAAATACAGTCTTAAATATCGGAAGCGACTCTGTACATCTGAATCAGCATTCCACTCAAGACCTACTTTGTTTCGAGATGGCTGTATGATGTCGAGGCAATATTTTATATCATAACATGTTGTGAATGCCAGAGTGATTGTAGTGTAAATTAATATTATTGTATGTACAGGATTTTAGATGTTTGTTAGCCATAAGTATTGTTAGCAAATAAGTTTACACAGTCTCACTGAAAATGACAATACGAGTGGGTAACAATAAACCGAGGGGGTGAGTTGTTTATCACTAAGAAGAGACAAACATATGACGTCAGGGTAGCGTGCCTTTCTTTAGAAATGGAGGGAATATCTTCCCTAGAGCATATATGTTAGTAGTAGTGATTGGCTGACAAAACAGATGCTAATGTTGGAGCGATTTGGTAACCAATAGCAGCTCTATTATAATGTTTAGGCATTTCGAGGTGAAGGAGTATACATTCTCGAGCCATAAGTAAGTGTCACGCAGTCTCGAAGAATCTCTTGTGAGGTGCACATCATACAGTTTGGAAGAATCTCTCGCGATGTACACGTCGTAAAGTTAGTTACAAAATGTGAAGTACGCGAAGTAATTGGTACGCGGCAACTAATACGACAGTAATTACATTCGGAAATATCAGTTTCAGTCAGACGTGTATAAAGATTAAATATGTGAATTATTAATTAAGTGTGATGGCAATAAAAGTGTAGAAACAAACTATTTTATCAGTATTGTAATGAAAAGAAGCTAGAAACAGTGATGTGTATTGAATTTATTTAAAGGTGAGTCGGAATTGTAACACTAACCAGTGTTATCTTTTAGTAACAACTCCTTTCCGTTTACATGCCCTGCTCAGAGATACTTGCTTGACTGAGTAATAATAGCTAGCCGGAGGACAAAGAACCCAAATTTTAAAATAATAAAACAATAACAGGCGTCCAGCAAATAAGATAACACGAGCCGATTACTGCGACAATGTAGGAATACCTTATTACACAAGTGTTTCAGTAGTAATAGAAAGTTAGGCTGTATTTTATTTAACAATAATAAGTTAATAATCCATAATTGCACCTGCCTTTTGTTTAATCTATATGTCTATGCTTATATACATCTGTTTGTAAAAATTCCTTTCAGAATTCACGAGCCCAAAATGACATCTGTGAATGTATGTGCAGGATATAGAGAAATGAATCTAAACATGTGTATAATTTTCTCTCCCTGAAACTAATTCTGGCTGAGCAGTGCTGTACTTATTAGAGGTAGTTATTGTGCAACGACAAGTAAAAGAAAACATAAATGAACTTCCCTTCACCAGTCAGTGGCTTAACAGTGTTCAGTGTCTTATCTGAATCTCTCTTTTTCTTCCCTCCATCATTTACAACAAGATCATTCTAGTTTGAGACAGATTAAAAAAGGCAGTTTTTAACAGGATTCCCTCTCCAAATAGTGAAGACATGCATGGCAAGCTACCATACTTAAAACTGAAACCATACAAGATCAATGTCATAATATTGCTACCATGCGATATGAGAGATGGCTTTGAGGAATCTTAATGACAGAGTAAGTGATCCAAATTTACTACTCTTCTTTGACAAAGCAGTGTTTCATTTTAATCCAAATGCTAATTAGATTTTTTTTACACGTAAAAATAATGTAACATTTGTAGAATATTGAATACAATTTAGTCTTAAACTGTAAATAAAAATATTTCTTTATTTGAATAGCTGGTTTATAGTCGATATATTGGGCTATTACCGTTCGCTATTTTGTTTCCATGTGTCTTATACAGGGAGAACCAAGACTATGAACCGACTGCGCAGTGTTTTTCCTGTCTGTGCTTGGCGCTCGTTGCCATTATCATAGAAAGGCGCGGATGAAATCATACAACATTTTTAAAAGTAATTTTAAAGGCTTTATTTAACAACTTTATGAAAGTATGTTTGAGGACAGAATTATTAGTAGAGATTTGTGGCCCCCTCGGTCCCCCGACCTAACCCCCTGTGATTTCTATCTCTGGGGTAACTTAAAGCAAAGTGTACAAGACAAACCCACACACCCTGGAAGAATTAAAACAAAATATCCACCAGGAAATTGCCAGCATTTCTCAATGTGAACTACTGCGAGTGTTGGATAGTTTCCTAAAGAAGTGCCAAAAATGTATGGACAACAACGGTGGCCAGTTTCAGCATCTCCTTTCATAAAGTTGGTAAGTAAAGCCTTTAAAAGTAGTTTTAAAAATGTTGTATGGTTTCATCTGCGCCTTTCTATGATAGTGGCAGACGGCAACGAGCGCCAAGGACACAGACAGGAAAAACACTGTGCAGCTGGTTTGTAGTTTTTGGCTCTCTCTGTATTAAGAAACCCTAACTGCTTCATGGTGTCTTTGAAAATGCACAGATCCAACATTGGCTAAGCTTGCAGAGCAATCACTATACTTTAATACTACTTCTGCACATTTCGAGAGTTTTCACCTATTGGTCTTATGCACTCATTATCCATCAAGAAACAGGCTAACATCTGACAGGTCCTAAAATCTGAGCTACAAGAGCCACTTAATGTTTTGCTCTCAGTTTGTTGTACCTCATGGGATAAGACACTGAAAAGAATAATGTACTCACAAACAGAAAAATGACTAAAAATACACTTCTCTTTTTTTCCATGCTTGGAGCAAGTGATTTTATGCTAATGAAGTCTTAATTTACTCAAAAAAGTTCTAATGCAGTATTGTATCATGGGTAAAATTGAGGTGTTTTACTTAAGTAATCAGGATTTTTTGATATCCAGAGTAATCCTTGTGTTATAAGGAATGTTTTGGTGTGTTAGATGTTGCTGTGGTAGTAATGTGTGGTACCCACCCTCGCTTTTATGTACTCTTCTTATATAGTGTTTTCTGGTGGATTTTGGTGACTTTTTGAAGGAAGTGCTGCAAATGTGAATCATTTGAGTTTTAGATGTGCAGATCCCTCGGTTATGCTTTGAGAATTAGGGCCCTCAATCGTATTTTCAGCTACGTCAGGGTTTCAAATGTTGGCAGCAGAAAGGCAATGCAATCAACATTCCGATGATGCTACGTCTGATAGTAATATGGAACAAAAGTGGCAAAATATGCCATAAATTCATGAAAATACACAAAGCACCAGGTTCAGTGTTGTTTAGTGTGTGTAATGATGATATTAAAGAAATAAAAGCTGTGCAGTGTATGTTTGTTAAATGTGTATAGTGATTTCCCCATAATCCAATACTGCAGTTAATCCCTCAAAAAATTTACCCTGAAAAGTACTGTAGCTCTACAAGAAGGTATTCAATAATTTTAAAAACAGTTCAACAGGTAACTGATTTACTTACAATATCTCCTTTGGATGATAATCCATTACAGAGTTATGCAGATAAAACCTTTTGAAGTAATGGAATGCAGTGCCAATTACAGGTCGAGGCATTGGAGGGTTGAACCTCCGACAAAAATCTCGTAACTGCAATTCATACTGCCTTAATAGTAGTCGTTCTTCTGCTGCACTAAGGAATGTACGTTCACGTTGCTCCTCCTGCAATATATTCAATGTTATATACAATTGTAACCTCTATCTATAAAAATAAGGCATGAACTAGAACAGAGTTGCCCCAATGCATAAGTTTTCCAGACACGAACATGCAAAATAGTATTGTTAGAATATTGTTAATTACACTCATCATGAGAACAGGATGCGTGTACAATAATCCTCCTACCCGCATATGGAATAATGTCAATACGCTACTAACAGACTAGATGTTAGTACACAGCATAACTGTAGCATGTGATGGTGATTCACACTTATTTGTTATTGTAGTCATACTATAATGCAAGTATATGGTTTACAACAAAAATTGTTCTTGGTGTTGGGTATGTTATTAGTTATGCTGCATATCTCATAATTGTATGTGTTCAATGTCCGTGAGCGGGATCTGAGCATTGCTCACAGTGGAGCCAAATGAACAAATACAAACAAATAACCTCAATTTCCAATTAAGCGGTAACTGAGGATGGCATTTCAGACACGCAGGATCATAAATGATAATTATGCAGGGAAAATTCAGTTTCCATATGAATACGCTCTTAAGTTCTAAAATAGTATAACTGTGCGTTTTAATTGAGGAAACCGTTTTCATAATGAAAGCACCACAGTTCTATTCCCCAATAAAATCGATAACTCTAATGAACCCGGGTTAAATGTCACCTAGTTGTTAAAACTACTGTAATGTGCGCAAGGTTTAATTTCAAAATCATGAAAGGGCCAAGATAACTGAAAACATGGTGGAGCTTTAACAGAGGTTATGACATACGTACGGTCAAGTTTGCTCCGTGTTTCGATATGAAATTCCTATTAGCTTCTTGCCTTAAACGAAAGAGATCATTTTCATCACAAAACGTCCAAAACTTCTTTTGTGAACTTAGGGGAAACATTTTTGGGTTTTGTTTTACCGTTAAATACCACTAGACTTTTAAATTCTGTTTACATTTGAACACCATTTTGATCAGGTTAGCCAACATAACAGGAAGAATTGAGGTTAACTGCAATTGCTGCACCTGATCGCTCTCTTAGTTGACAGAATGCTCGGCAGATGGCAAAACATATTGCTGAAGAGTATGCTACCATCTAGGATGAGAAATTGAAAGCAAAAAGATATTAATGAATTAATATGGAGCGATGAGATATATTTTTATTTGTCAATATATTCATTATATGTCAGTGGCATGCAGAAATGCATTGAGGTTATAGAATGACTGTTTTCTAATGGGCGCATTTTGGTTAAATTATCACGGTTTGAGCCGGAAAAAGTAGTCTGAAACTTCGCTACGTTTTTTGTTTTGTTTTTTAAACTGAAAGCGTAAATCCTTTTGAACAATTGGTTAAATTGACTGTTTACTGTAAAAACATTCTGATGTGTTCCATTCACACAACTTTCCCTATCCACTGTAGTTTATTTCTTTTGTAGCTTCTGTAGACTATCCTAAAGAAACCTTCTTTTTATATTTACCGTACTTCATATTAAAAATAAATAAACATTTTCAGAAATAGTTTCACTACACATTTCATTCTAAGCACAAGAGTTCGACACTTTTTGTGTAGTACGTTTTTGTTTATTTCTTATGGTATACCGGTTATACAAAGTTACACAAATTCTTTCGAACAAAGACATTTCTACAGGCTATTACCAGAAAATTAAAGACATACGTTTTATGAAATAGTAGATATACCTTAAAGATATGATGTTTTAATCAAAATGATATCGAAAAAATTTCCTTGTAAACGGTAGTTTAGGGGGTGAATGGATGGGTGTGTGGATAGCCGAATGGATGGGTAGGTGGGGGATGGGTGGATGGGTGGGTGAGTGGATAGATGGCTGGATGGATGGGTGGGTGGGTGAATGAGTGGGTGAATGAGTAGGGTGGTGGGTGGATAGATATGTGGATGGATGGAAGAGTGGGTGAATGAGTAGGGTGGTGGGTGGATAGATATGTGGATGGATGGAAGAGTGGGTGAATGAGTAGGGTGGTGGGTGGATAGATATGTGGATGGATGGAAGAGTGGGTGAATGAGTAGGGTGGTGGGTGGATAGATATGTGGATGGATGGAAGAGTGGGTGAATGGGTGGGTGGATGGATGGATCATTGGATCGAAGAATGGATGGGTCGGTGGTTTGATGGGTGGGTAGGGTGAACGGATGGAGGATGAAAGTGTGACTGTTGGATGGTTGGCTGTATGGGTGAATAGGTGAGGGTTGAACGGATGGATGGAAGGTTGGGTGGATGGAATGATGCGTGGGTGGCTGGATGGGTTGGTGGATGGGTCTGTGGTGGGTGTGTGGATGGGCGAGTGGATGGGTGTGTGTGGTGGGTGTGTGTGTGTGTGTGTGTGGGTGAGTGGATTGGTTGGATGGGTGTCTGGATGAATGGATGAGGAAATAACCTCACTCTTGTGCGGCTCAACTTTTTAAAATGCTTGTTTGCCGTAGATATAAGACGCACAAAAGTGTGCGTACGTGTTTATTCATTGAGAGTTAAAAGTTAATTTGGCTTAAAGAAAGGAGGACGAAAGAAAGAAAGACTTTCCCATCTGCGTGTATGAGGGCGGTGCCACATATCTCCCTGGTCTAATGCGTATTGTGTCTTCTTAGCAATCTAGAAGGCCCGGGTGTGAGCTGCTGGATAGGCTTTCCTTGCGATTCCTCTTATCTTTAACAAACAATTCAGCTACGTAATTGTAATATGAGTGTGTGTGTTAGGGATGTGACAAACAGTTATTTTCGAGTAACGGTTACCGGCAACGATTAAGTTATTTGTTTTCATGGTTATCACCAGAGACCGGAAGTTTTAGACATTATAAATCATTAAAATAGGCAGGGAAAAACGCATTATAAATACTAAAACAGGCAATAAAAGGCAATTAGAAAACCCATTTATTTAATAGATTACACTATTCAATAACTCGATCGTCATATTTAAAAGAACTTCAAAATGCTAGTGTTGTAATTGACACAAAAATGAAATATGTTTTAAAAAGGCCTATGTATTGCACATAACAATCAAATGCTTTTTTAAGTTCTCTGGGGTCATGTTGAGTCTCCTGTCAGATAACATTTTTCATGTGAGAAAGTGACCTCTCAACATGGACAGAGGTTATTGGAGCAAGTCTAAAACATAGCATCACTGTAGGATAGTATACCTCTCCAAACACTGTGATAATGTAGGATTCTCTAATTTCCACAAAGGGATTCCAGCGCTGAGGAAAGCTTTACATAACTCGAATGCAAACTGGGATTTTCGACTTGATGTTGCAATTACTGTTGGAAGCAGAGAAATCTTTTTCCCAGTAGCCTTGGAAAGTGCACTTTTGTGTTTGATTGTGCCGATATGCTGTGATATAAAATACTTCTTTTCGTAGTTCACTGACTGCCCGCATATTTTGCATGTGAGCACTTTACCGTCGGTACAAAAGTATTAACGTAACTTTGTAATTTACTGCGTATAGAAACACTGAATGTCGGCATCTTGCTGTTAGCTACAACAACGTCGCAATGAAAACTGAAAGAAGAACAAAGTTAGACCCGCACTCATTATTGCCTTTTAAAATAAACATAAGCGGTAATTCAAACGCTTTCTGTTATCTATACATTTATTTGCGTGGCAGCACTCATTGTTGCAAAGAAAATAATGAACAGAATGAAGGACGCCTATGTTGTCTGCAACTTAAAGACAATAATATACATTCGCGAACTAACTTTCATTGTTATTGAAATAAAATGCACCTGAAAGAAATGTTTAATAATTAATAAATGATAGATAAATAATGAAATAAAGGCAACAAAAAGCATTTATTTCGTAATATAAGCCTATATTTAAAAAGGCAAGATAAAACTGTGGCATTTCAATCACAAAGGTATAATTCGTACACATTCACTTTCAAATTGAAGATAGATTTGACACATTTAAAAAGGCATTCTGCCCAAATTCCGGCCTCTAGAAATAACCTTCGCATTTACATTACATTAATGGTTACTTTGAGTTGCTATTTTTTCTTTCTTTGGTCCATCATGCATTTTAACACTGTGGTTATTTATGCATGGTGGGTCATAACAAATTAATATTGCTTTATTTTTCTAAGCCATTTTTCTCTTACTCTCCCCATATATTCACCTATTCTGTTTATATCCCTCTCATTTTGTATTTTCATTATCCTAACTTTTAATACTTCTTTGTTAACATTCTCCCATTCTTTAGGTAAAAACTGATCTCCCCACAACTTAGTTTCTTCACATTCAATTATATAATGTAAATCATTATCTACCTCTCCACAAAGAGGACACCTATCCAAATTCGCTCCCTTCCTATCTCCCCTTAGCCTATGTGCACTTAATCTGGACCAGGCCCACCCTTCTCTCACTAACCTATTACCTACATTCACATACTTCTCCCTTCCCCAGACCACCTTTAATTGTCCATATAGTTCCAAACTTTCCTTTCCTTTCCTTCCAGACTTTGAAATAATTCTTGTTTCTCTATATCTTCTACTCTGTTCCTCACTTCTTTCCAGAAACCTTTAACCAACCCCTCTCTCTCCTCCCATAAGTTACTCATTCCTATTTCTTGTAAAATTCTCCTTATTCCTTGAGCCCAGTTCATCCCTGCACTGGATTTTTCTTGGACTATTAAACATTGCCTCAAGATATTATGCTCGTCCAATGATTTCAACCTATGCCAATATTTATGTATCCTTTCTACTATCATGCCCTTGCTACCTACTCTTCCCAACTCCAACATTGCTGCTCCATTAGGTGATGAAATAGATAAACCTAACATACATTTACAGAACGATCTATGTACTTTATCAATCATCTCCCATCCTTTGTCACTTCCCCAAATCTCTGATCCATAGAGCATTTTGTTTCAACTACAGCTTTGTAAACCCTTTCCAACCATGTAATTTGCATATCTGGTATTTTCTTTAAGCGTATCCTTATAGCAGTCCTTGCTAATCTTCCCTTAGCTAAGGCACTTATCTTGTGATCATTCCATCTCCCATTACTACTTATTCTCACTCCCAAATAATCAAACTTGTTTACTATTTGCAACTCTTCCCCTTCCACATACCACTTTTCCTCCTTCAATTTATAGCTCTTTTTAAATACCATTATCTTTGATTTTTTTTTAAATTTATTCTTAAACCGCATTTCTTACAAAATGAATATATGATATGTAACACTTTTGTTAGACCTCCTACTGAAATAGAACCTACCACTAAATCATCTGCAAAAAGTAATCTTGGAATTTCTCTATTATTTTTAATGGTTACAGTAACGAGTAGATTTTCTACGTTTCAATATGAACGATGTCGTTTTTGAGCTTAGCGGCTCGCGCATTTTTGCTACTGAACAACATTGATTGTTGATTTATAACCATCTACCCTGAAGTATAAAATCTCGTGCACCTATAATCATATATGAATGCGAATCTTAATGCAATGCAGCGCTGACATCTGTCATCTGCACCTTCTAAAGGAAGGAATTGTATATATATATATATATATATATATATATATATATATATATATATATATATATAAGAGCTTTCATCAGCGACATGGAGACGAAGGTTAAGGTATTGCTGCTACTAAACGGCAATAAGAAAACGCTAGTGTAGCATGAAAATATAAGGTTTAAGTTGTAGTGTTACCTTTCTGCAGTTCGGCCACACTTTGGAGGGGGTAAAGTATCCTGCTAATCCAGTGGCCAGGACTATGTTCGTAAAAGGTGGTCACATTGGTAGAGGGTATAGCTAGATTTTGTGACACCAACATAAACAGTTCCGTTCCATTATGGGCCACATTTTACACATTCCAGTATACATAGAGAAGATACAGAGAGAGCCAAAAAAACTACGAACCGGCTGCGCGTTGCTTTTCTTGTTCGCGTCTTAGGCGCTCGTTGCCGTCTGCCGCTATCATAGACGCAGATGAAACCATACAACATTATAAGACTACTTTTAAAAGCTTTACTTACCAACTTTATGAAAGGTAGAGAAGGTATTGCATTCCATACAAAAATTCGATACCGAGATTTCAGGTTTTGAGGCGCCCTAAATATAAATAAAGCATTTTAGAAAAAGGTACGCGTATGTGTGAAGAGCATAACTCAAATACGAAATGTGGGATAAACACCAAACTTGGTATTTAGGTTCAGTACGTTACAAAGATGCGACACAAAGATTTTCAAGAAAATCTCCAGCCTAAACTACCCTTTATGTGGAACATTTTCTAATTTTTTATTTTCTAAAAACTGGCGCTAACGAGTTTTATTAAAATACTATATATTACATATATTTGCATGACAAATAAAATGTATATTCTGAATTTTCTGGGAATAGCCTGTGAAGTCCTCTTCATTCGGAAGGAATTTTGTATAATCTTGTATAACATTAAGCGGTAGACGAAAACGTACCACACAAAAAATGCAAATCTCTTTAAAACAGACAATTTAGTTTAAATAAGTTATTTTGTGGCATGAGCCGTTTCTGAAATATCCGTTATTAAACGTTCGCAAGCCCATCAATTTTCACTTGTTTCTCACGATGTCATGGAAACAGTAGAATGTAATTTTAAGGCCAGCATATAGCGTCCAGTTGTTAAACATTTGACTATCGCTGTTCTCTTTGTATCTATAACGAAATGTGTAATGTAGCTGTTTCTGTAAAGGTTTATTTGGATTAAAATGTAGTAGATAGAAAAATAAGTTTTCTTAAGAATAGTTTGTATACCAACAATACGATAGAGGATAGAGAAAGCAATGTGACTGTATCACATCAGATTTTATGGTCAATTATTTATGAATCACATGATTGAATAGTCAATTCGTGTCCTATGGCGCCCCGTTTAACTACACTACTGTATAGCAGAGGTTTGCACGCGCTCGGGCCAAGCCCTCGGATATTATACCGTACTTACTTAACACCCTGTATAGTGTTGTTAATGCTATTCTCATACATGCATGTTGTTACACCCGGTATAAGAATGTATGGAGGTATTTTAAAAAGAGAGAGTATATCCGATCCACCCCAGTGGTGATACATTTCGTCAGGAGAAAAATTCAATTTGAGGGAATGTTATGTTTCCCTGGTGCGTGTTAAGGGGTTGAGTCACGGAACCATAAGTCTCCCCCTCCCCTATTCGCCCCAGGGTCAGGGCCACACCCAGCGGCCAGGCCTCGCCCTGATATGACCACACCTACAAATTCATTTGTTTGTTCCTGCATACCGCCCTCGCCACAGCTCCTCTCTATATTTATTATCATCCCTACATCTTAATATTAAACAAGTCTGGCCGGGCTTACCCTCGTTATGTCAGCGCTACCGATCATTATCGTGCCGTGGTATGTTAATATCTCGCTAATTCAGCAGCGACCGATATCATCCACCTATTGACCTATTCTCTTTCATATACCCTAACTTACATAAGTAATGTCGGTTTTGAAGGAAAACTTTATTTGGAACCTTTTCTGACAATAAATTAAACTACTCTTCAAAGTGGAGACCACCAGATTCTATGGTCTTTAGCCATCTTTCAGCGAGGTTTATTATCCCGCGACGGAACCAGTCTCTGGTTTTTGATGCGAAGAATTCTATGAGACCCACTTCCACAGCTTCAAAGTTTTCGAAATTCCTTCCACACAAGAAATGAGCCATGGATCGAAACAAATGATAATCTGAAGACGCAAGATCAGGGCTGTATGCTGGGTGTGGTAGCAGTTCGACTCCTTCCAATTCCTGAATTATTGTCATGGTTGTTCGTGCAGTATGGGGTGCTGCATTGTCCTGCTGCAAGAGGACAACTATTCGGTTAACTAATGCTGGGTATCTCCGTCTCAAAATTTCATGAACTGTTCCAGTTGTTGAGAATAAAGATCCGCATTGACCGCACGCCCGTTTGGAACAAACTCCCAGTGAATCACTCCTTCAAACTTCCACCAGACAGACAACATTACTTTAACGATGACTCTGGCGGGTTGATGGGGACTGAGCCACTGTTTCAAGCTTCAGGGTTGCGGTAATAGATCCATTTTTCATCACATGTGACAATTCTCCTGATAAATCTATCATCCACGGGATTACGATAAGCTGACGACAGATATCCACTCTACGTTGAGGCTGTTGAGGTGTCAATTCATGAGGTACAGATCTACAGCCTCTGCTTGATTTTCCAAGTTTGGCGATGTATGGGATGTTCTGATGGACCAAATTCTCCTGACAGCCTACGAGTACATTTTTGTGGATCTTCTTCCAAAACTCTGCGTGTATTCTCAATATCCCATAATTTAGATCTTTCAGAACGTGGTAAATCTTTAGTGTTTTCTTCTCCAGTGTTGAAACGTTGAAACCATTGTTGTGCCACACGCTCAATAACGACACCTTCTGCTTCCACTTCACATATTTTTCGAGCCGCGGCAGCAGTTTTAAAATCTTGTAACAAATCTACTATAAAAAATTGAGATCGAGAAAAAAAATCACTGATTAATTCCCTCGCGTAACAAGGTATTATGAAATTTAATTATTAATAAACTTCATGAAGAATTATAAATTATTAATTGGAAATAAAAAAATCTGATGTGTTACTCTCACATAACTTTCTCTACTCTTGTACAAACTATTTTTACAAACGCTTATTCTCCATATGCTTCATGTTAATCGAGATATCGAGATGTTAATCTTATTGCTAATTTTCTTATAGATTCATAGGGAATTGGTAGGCTTTAAGCGATAGTCAAATATTTTAAGAGCTGGTTGCTATGTGGAGTATTCCATTTTCTTTGCATTACCAGGACAAAAAAAATGAATAACGAATTTGAGAAAAAGTATAAGCATTGGAAAATTTAAGGGAGTAACAAGCAATATCTCGAAAATGGTTCACCCAACAAAAGAAATGTATATGACATAAATTAGTATGTATTTTAACGCGATGTACATTTTTTTGTGCAGTAAAATTTTGTCTATCTCTTATGGTTTACCAGCTATGCAAAAGTCGTTCACAATGAAGAATACTTTTGGAGACATTCCCAGAAAATTCGAGATATACATTTCATTGGTCATAAAAATATCTTAAACATGTGATATTTTAATGAAAATCGTTAGTCATTTTTGAGAAAACTAAAATTTTCGAAAAATGTTCCATGTAAAGGGTAATCTGGGGTGGGGGATTTTCTTGAAAACCTTCGTGTCGCATCTCTGGAAGATACTGAACCTAAATACCAAGTTTGGTGTTTATCCAACTGTTTGTTTCTGAGTTATGCTGTTCACAGATAGACAGACACACACGGACATGTTTCCAAAAATGCTTTTTTTGGATTCAGGGGGTCTCAAGACATATATTTCTGGTGAAATCTCGGTATCGAATTTTTGGGTGGAATGCAATACTTCCCCTACTTACTATACGTAGTAGAGAAAGTAAAAATCACTTGTTTATTTCTTTTGTCATATTTTCGGCACTTTCACGATTGCACATTCAGAATTGTCGTTGACTAGATATGCGTGTCCCCATCTGAATACATGATCGCACTTCGCAATCTGGCTTCTTTAGGCGGAAATCGTAAAAGTTGGCGCAATACGTTCACCCGTCAGAAATGTTGGAGCTACTCCCCGAATTGACACAAAATTAGTGCCTACCCTCTGTATCTTATCGTTTCATTGGCTATTAATTCGCGCTCTTCGAAGCATCATATGTTCGCGTGTCCTTCTTCCCAAACTGTTGGTTTACCTTTATTTCCAGAATTCTGTTTTCAAAATGGGCACGGGGATATCCCGGCTTCTCTCGCCCCAATAGTGCTAGCTCACTCCAAATTTAAGTACAAAACAACATAGCCTATGCACCTTTCCTGTCTTGTACAATGAACTGCGTCTCTCGCATGTTGTAAACTTCACTGTGTTCCTAGCACTACACTTTTTAAGCGTTTTAAAATCTGGCTTCGGACAGTTCTTTTACATTGAGTTATAAAATCTGTACTGTAATCTTCAATTACATAATTATTTAGGTGCTCTTTGTGTTGATGTTAACATAATTACCTCATCCTTTTAAGTTGTTTGCACTGGTATTAAATTTGTGTACATACACCTGTTATAAACTGATATTAAGACCAAGATTGGTAACTTATTAATTGAATATTAATTGTGGCACAACGGCCTAAAATTACGGTCCCATTTTGTAACTGTCTGGGTAACTAGTTACTTTGTATTTGTTACTTTGATAGTCGTTATATTAAAGTAACCGTTACGTTACTTTAATATCCAGTTGTAGATACAATAGGCTTAAGCAATCTACAAAATCTAGAGATCAAACCTATGTCCAAGATATCTCCTATCAGATCAGGGTTATCCTTTCCGGGATTCTTGCATATCCTGAGTTTCCGAAGGCAAGTCTACATTGCTCATGAGGACATTAAACAAAGTTCCATATACTTTGCTTGAATACGAAGGGATAACACACTAGTATATGTGTCTTCAGATTAGTCTACATAGGTACCTTTTATGGACATGTGAAGGACAGCTGAGCTTTCTTTCAGAATGCCGTAAGTCTAGCAACTTCGAAAAATGAGTTAGAGATCGCAGCAACATACTTTGTTATGCCAACTAGCAGTATTAGTGGTCAGATCAAACAAATAATTGTTAGTCCCACTGCTACAGCGCATTAAAAACAAGATTATGTTTAAACAAATCTGATGTGTTACACTCACGTGACTTTCTCTACTCTCGTACACACTATTTTTACAAACGCTTATTCTCCATATGCTTCATGTTAATCGAGATGTTAATCTTATTGCTAATTTTCTTGTAGATGCAAGGGGAATTGGTAGGCTTTAATCGATAGTCAAATATTTTAAGAGCTGGTTGCTATGTGGAGTATTCCATTCTCTTTGCATTACCAGGACAAAAAAAATGAATAACGAATTTCTATTTGAGAAAAAGTGGAAGTATTGGAAAATTTAAGGGAATAACAAGCAATATCTCGAAAATGGTTCTCTCAACAAAAAAATGTATATGACATAAATTGTGTATTTTAACGCGATCTACATTTTTTGTGTAGTAGCATTTTGTCTATCTCTTGTATGATATTTTAATCAAAATCGTTAGAGCCATTTTTGAGAAAATTAAAATTTTCGATAAATGTTCCTTGTAAAGGGTAATCTGGGGTGGGGGATTTTCTTGAAAACCTTCGTGTCGCATCTCTGGAGCACACTGAACCTAAATACCAAGTTTAGTGTTTATCCAACTGTTCGTTTCTGAGTTATGCTGTTCACAGACTGACAGACACACGCACGGACATGTTTCCAAAAATGCTTTTTTTGGATTCTGGGGGCCTCAAAACATGTATTTGCCGTGAAATCTCGGTATCGAATTTTTGGGTGGAATACAATACTTCCCCTACTTACTATACGTAGTAGAGATAGTAAAAATAGTAATTCCAACGGTTGTTTTCTTTCAAAACGCAGTCAGTCCAAAAAGTACATCTTTTCGTTGAAAGTGCTTTAAATCCTTCGTGTTTATAGCTATACGATATTCAGAATACACCAAGGGAAGAGTCATTACCTAAAACTACTGAAGCAGTGAACTTGAAAGTTCGTGGGACAAGATGAAGTCGGATCTGCACTTATGGACCTTCTGAGGAAGAATCATGAGTGTTTCAAGTGTCCAGGAACTAAGGCTGTTTTGTGATGGCAATGGTGGCCAAAATAAGAACGCACACATTGTTAGTGCTGTTTTGTTTTTCCAGTTTTCGCTCTCCACATACGCTGAAACGTGAGATGCTTATTAACCCTATGAGGTTTGTCATATCTCCCAGCTGAAGGAGTTTTGGTCGAGTAGAGAACGCTTTGAAGAAACACACCATAATCCTGATTCCTGAAAAATGCATAGAACTTTATTCAAGATTTGGTGAAGCTGAAGTAGATAGTATATTTACGTTATTTGCCCCACGCTTTTGGGCGTCAATTTGAAGTAGGTTGTATTGAAAAAGTTGTATTATATTTAAACTGTTGGGAGCCGAACTTGAAGTAGTTGTAACCGCACGTATGGTAAAATGTATCCGGTAGCCTTCGTCCCCCCAAAAAAAAATGTTTAAAAAATATTAACTTTGTAATTTTGACTGTTTCTTTAAGTATTATATATTTGTGTTTGCCTCGGCTGCGTTAGTATTTTTTTTTAGAGACATGAATTTCTTAACAGGGCGTGATGCGGCTGAATAATGTAGGTTTACACAGATTATAATTTTTGAATTCACTGCTTTTTATTAATTCTTGACACGATTTTAATAACACTTCACTGATATAGAGAGCTGTAAGATTCTTTTGTTAATTATTTGCGATTTCTAACACGTAAACTATTTTAGTCACACACGAATACGTATTAAATTTCTCGAGGACGCATCTCGCGTCCGGTTAGAAACGCTGTCTACAACCAACGCGTCCAGTTATGAGCGCTGTCTACAAGCAACTGACTTGATTGCTACCACCTAAATTTGTAAATTTCGGTATTTCAAGTCTGTGATTGGCTATTCCTAATCCAATAGAAATATTTTTATTTTACTTAAGCTTTTTCTGGTTGTTGATTGGCTATTTTATAAACTGTCACAAATATTACATTATTGCTTCCAAGAATCACAAGTAGCATTAAACTTTCAAATTCATTATTGCCTCAAGGCTACCTCATTGTTAGCAACCTTTAACCTATTATTCTCACAGCTCCTACATTATTAAATTACGTAATACATTCAGAGAACATTATTACATGTAATATAAACATATACAATGACTGTAATATACACTTTTTATATATTGTTACATACACATATTGCTTTAAGGCGGGCTGTTATTGAATTTATATTACATAATCTGACTGAAATCATTTAAGTGTTAAAAATACTGCCTCAAAGTTAAGGTGTTGGGTAAGGACCAGAATCTTAAGATTACTGAGAGCCTTACACAGGATTTAAAGAAAGTTGATGGAATTTCTCAAATGAAAATAATTGTTATAAAATATATTGTAAAGGCTATTAGACATAGCATTAGGCTCACAGTGCAATACCATCAATACTACAGAAATAATATAGCTGATCAAAATTAAAACAGCTCAACATTGTTGAAGAGAGGGGAATTTCTCAAGAGTACGCTGCAACACTTGCTTCTGCAGGAAAGAAGCAGGTTATAAAGGATTACGCTACGGAGGGACACCTAGCACCTCGACCCGCAAGGGATCTGTTGTGCATACACCCCCGGGAGGAACCGCAAGAGATGAAGGAACCGCAAGAGATGTATAGGATGGAGACCGGCCGACGCAGACGACAGAGACGTGCAGAGTTGACCACCCGGCCGGACAGCGCTCAACAGCGGCCCTCCCAAGCTACCGGAGGGTGACTCACAGGCTCCCCTCCAGCGGAGACCGGGGAAAGCTCGACCCAGTAGCTGCGGAGGCTCGAACGGCCGCCATCTGGGGGGGCCGAGAAGGAGTTCCAACGCGCCATCTACCCACACTCGACGGACATACAACTCCGGAGTCAACCTGTCATGTGAAAGAGGAAGATGGAATGGGAGGAAATGAGGGAGAGAGAAATTCGGAGGAGGTGATGATCCTTCCCAACATTCGCCTAGCGATCCGCGGAAACCCATGAGTCAGGAAGGTCGGCCGTGGGAATTGAATCCACGACCTCCCGAATGCCGGCCACAGACGTTATCGCCTGAGTCATCCCGCTCAGTGGGTTTATAAAGAAGCTGCTTGAGAACTTTGGAGGAGAGAACTGGATGGGGGATAAAACACTAGAATGATATGAAGACATTCATAAATCCAGAAGATGGTGTACGCATCAAGCAAGCAAAGATGAGAACTGTGTCCGCCAGCAAGAAAATGGATGAATAATGCATAGCATTTTAAACTAGCAAAAGTGTACGAAAACAAGAAATAGAAAATAAATCTTTAAAATATCACTCGCTATTTGCTCATATTTATACTGGCGTGCATAAAATGTGGCCCATGATGGAACGGAGCTGTTTGTGTTGGTACTGACAAAATCTAGCCCCACCCCTACCAGCGTGGCCAGCTCGTTTTTAAAGCATACTTCTAGCAATTGGATTGGCAGGGTACTCAACCTCCCCCAAAGTATGGCCGAACTGCCAAACCTTATAGCTTCATGTACACTACCGTTTTTTATTGCCGTTTAGTAGCAGCAACAACTTAACCTTCGTCTTCATGTCGAAGCTCTCATATATGTGAATGTCGTAGCTGTCGCTCCGTTTAACCTCACATGCCAATAGTTATTCACCCCTTCCTCTAGAAGGCCGAATTATTTATAATTGGTTCAGTATTTCCTCGTATACCAATCGTAGCAAAACACTTTCATAGAGGTGGTATCCGAACCATCCCTTCATATGGATTATAACATCACTCATTGGTTAGTTTGCATGCTCCTGTATTCTATTTTTAGATAAGTTACACAGTGAACTGATAGCGGCTGGGTGGAGACAAAAGTCGGTTCCTGAAGGTAGAAACCTTACGGAGAATAAAACACTATGGTGATCTAGGAGAATGGGCCACTTTTTATGCACGATAGTGTACAGTCGAGTGCGCGGGAACACGCCGATGTTTCTGGTTTCCTATAATGTTTTTTTTTCCCCGCAATGGTCCACGCCAGCCTGTGTCTCGTATTGGTTTGTTGTGAAAAATCTGACTTTCAGGTTCAGGAGCGAAGGTAAAGGGAGCAGTAAGACGAACATAAAATGGATTACTAGAACCAGATAAGGGTTATGGACTGGACATACGAGGGGCACTATTTATATTTTGAGTCTTGGCAACCCTGAATGTTGTAGATGCCATCTGACGTTTCCAATGGAAGGTTTGACATTTTTGACCATAATACACTTCAAACATTTTGTCAATAGAGCGTCATTTGTTTTGTTTACACTAACTTGAAAATTGTGTGTCAAGAAAAACATGGAATTAACACGTGAAAATGTTCGTGCAAGGATTTATTACGACTTTCGACGTGGATTATCAAGACAACAGTGCATCGATCAACTAACTTCCACATTTGGCAACGAAGCTCCATCCTTTGCCACTGTGAAACGCTGGTATAACGAATTTAATCGTGGCCGCCGTTCGTTCAATAATGAAGTTCGTGAAGGTCGTCCAAAATCAGTTGTTGTGCCAGAAAACATTGATGCTGTGCAAAACCTAATAATGAAAGATCGTCATGCGACATATTGTGAGATTGAGGCAACCCTAGGCGTTAGTTCCACTAGCATATATAAAATATTGCATGATTATTTAGCCGTGAAAAAGGTTTGCTCTCGTTGGATCCCACATAATTTGACGCAATCTCAAAAAGATGCTCGTGTCGATTGGTGTACAAAAATGCTCAAGAAATACAATGGCGGTGCCTCAAAAGACGTATATAAGATTGTGACAGGTGACGAATGAGCGTATGAGCCGGAACGTAAACAGCAGTCGACTGCATGGGTGTTTCAAGATGAAGCAAATCCAAAAAAAGTTGTTCGCACTCGAAGCACTTCGAAGCAAATGATCGCCTGCTTTTTCAGCAAAACTGGTCATGTGGTAACAGTGGCTTTAGAGGAACGCAAAATGGTCAATGCCGAATGTACACAAGCATTTGTTTACCGGAAGTCTTCGGTGAAGTAAGGAAAACCAACAAGAACCGTAGGATCGTTCTTCATCAAGACAATGCGAGCGCACACACATCTCGTCTAACAACAGAGTATTTGAAGGCTCAAAAAATCCAATTGATGGGTCATCCGCCATACAGTCCTATTTGGCAACCAATGACTTCTTTTTGTTCTTGAACATCAAGAATAAATTGCGTGGATAACGATTTTCGTTGGCAGAAGAAGCCGTTGATGCCTTCAAAAACCATGTTTTGGAGGTATCTCAAGAAGACTGGAATAAATGCTTTGACAAATGGTTCAAACGGATGCAAAAGTGTGTTGATCATAAAGGAGAATATTTTGAAAAACAATAAAGCAGTTTTCAATCAGAAATTATTTGTTTTAATTATTAGGCTCAAAATATAAATAGTGCCCCTCTAACAAGGCGGTTTGGTATTTCCTTACCAACATAAACCGCTGGGCATTATACGGGCACGATTCCATGCACTAGAATGTACATGTGTTCGTCGCGTTTGGACATTTAACTAGCCAGAGGGTTAAAATTAGGGATGGAACCTTGATACCTTCATACTCTCGATACTCGGTGGTAAAGAAGTAGGTATGTCTTATAGTTTGAGCTAAACCTTTGATACTTTTAAATTCTTAAGTTTTGCATAATTGAAACTTGTTGCCTTTTACTTTATGCTAGATAAGGAATGAAAGGGGTTGAGACTTCATGTTATTGTCTCGCACATGTATCCAACGAGTTGCTGGAGTGTGTAGTTCTTGATAGAGCTTGACTGCGTTTCCTGGGGAAGGAGTAGAGGTACTCATGTAGCGTGAACGTTGGGAATGAAGGTTTATTTAACTGACACACTAAATCAAGTTTCTGCAATAGTCTGGTTTGGTGACACACTCTCAGCCATTACATTTGAATCCAGTAGAAACAAATCAGAACTTAAGACGTGAGATAATACAGCACATGGAAATATTTGTTCTTACTTCCATTTGTTAGTCTATGTTTACGCAAGTCAAACTTTTGTATTAAGCATGTATACGCTAATGTATGAGGGCAGTGGGGGGTAGTAGAGGGCTGAATCCTCAAAGTTAGTATGTTTTCAGTGTTACAAGGTTAACTACTTATGTATTTCTCGAAGAAAAAAATAAATATGCTATGTGGTACTTGTGAATAGTGCTAGAATAGTTTAACACACATTATTTTTAGTTGTTTGAGCTTGATGTAAAAAGTATATTGGCTTATATTTTCAAAATATGCAGAATGAAAAAGAATTGCTAGTATTTGTTTTCCTATGGATAGAAAACCTTTAAAACAAAGTTTTCACACAAAATATAGTTACATAACAGGAAAACAAAGAAATTTTATTATTATTATTATTATTATTATTATTATTATTATTATTATTATTATTATTATTATTATTAACATTGCTTAATAATAGGGGATTAACCTGTGACATTATCAAGATAAAAACTCTGATGTGTTACACTCACATGACTTTCTCTACTCTTGTACAAACTATTTTTACAAACGCTTATTCTCCATCTACTTCATCTTAATCGAGATAAACATTTGCAGACTCTATCTTATTGCTAATTTTCTTGTAGATGTAAGGGGAATATATATTTACAAGGGCAATATAGAAATACAGTAGCCTTTAAGCACATACATATCTCTTAACAGCTGGTTGCTAGGTGCAGCACCATTCTCTTTCCCACAGATTAATACTCTTTGCATATCAAGACAAAAAAATGAATAACGAATTCCCATTTGAGAAAATAAGTATTGCAAAATTTAAGGGAATAACAAGCAATATCTCGAAAATGGTTCACTCAACAAAAAGAATGTACATGACATAAATTGTGTATTTTAATGCAATCTAAATTTTTTGTGTAGTAAAATTTTGTCTATCTCTTATGGTTTACCAGTTATGCAAAAGTCGTTCACAATGAAGAATACTTTTGGAGACATTCCCAGAAAATTCAAGATATGCATTTTATTTGTCATAAAAATATCTTAAACATATGATATTTTAATCATAATCGTTAGAGCCGTTTTTGAGAAAATTAAAATTTTCGAAAAATCTTCCATGTAAAGGGTAATTTGGGGTGGGGGATTTTCTTGAAAACCTTCGTGTCATATCCCTGGAAGATACTGAACTTAAATACCAAGTTTGGTGTTTATCCGACTGTTCGTTTCTGAGTTATGCTGCCCACAGACAGACACACAGACACACACACACACACGGACATGTTTCCAAAAATGATTTTTTTGGATTGAAGGGATCTCAAAACATGTATTTCCGGTGAAATCTCGGTAACGAAGTTTTGGGTGGAATACAATACTTCCCCTACTTACTATACGTAGTAGAGAAAGTAAAAAATTGCTGCCATTTTGGGGAATGTCAAACAAGAAAAATTTCAGAATTAGCATACAATATAAAATTGGTTAAATACATTTATGCACAGAAATCTACCAATAACTTAATTCAGAGATCAAGCTATTGCCTTTACTC
This sequence comes from Deroplatys truncata, assembly GCA_030765065.1. Lineage (NCBI taxonomy): Eukaryota > Metazoa > Arthropoda > Insecta > Mantodea > Mantidae > Deroplatys > Deroplatys truncata. The sequence goes on from CM060983.1 coordinate 219,330,759, forward strand.
TTTTTACTTTCTCTACTACGTATAGTAAGTAGGAGAAGTATTGCATTCCATCCAAAAATTCGATACCGAGACTTCAGCGGAAATAAACGTGTTGAGGCCCCTTGAGTCAAAACCAAAAATAAGCATTTTTAGAAAAAGGTTCGTGCGTGTGTCTGTGAACAGCATAACTCAAAGAATTAAAAGTCAGATAAATACGAAAATTCATGTTTAGGTTCAGTATCTTTCAAAAATGCTCAATAAGATTTTCAAGAAAATCCCCCACCCCAGATTACCGTTTACATGGAACATTTTTCGAAAATTTTGATTTTCTCAAAAATGGCTCTAACGATTTTGATTAAAACATCATATGTTTAAGATATTTTCATGGTAAATGAAATGTATATCTTGAATTTTCTGGGAATGGCTGCAAAGGTCCTCTTTATTATGAATGGCTTTTGTATAATTGGCAAACCGTAAGAGATAGATAACATTTTTGTGCACAAAAAGAGGTAGATATCGTTAAAACACACAATTTATATCCTATAATTTTTTTTCGAGTGAACCATTTCCGAGATATTCCTTATTATTTGTTTGAATTTTCCGATACTTATACTTTTTCTCAAATGGGAATTCTCGTTATTCGTTTTTTTATGTCCTGGACATACATAGAGAATGTAATGCTCCACATAGCAACCAGCACTTAAAACATTTCACTATCGCTTAAAGCCTACCATATTCCCCTTGCACCTACAAGAAAATTAACAATAAGATAGTTCTGTAAGTAGTTTGTACAAGAGTAGAGAAAGACATGTGAGTGTAACACATCAGACTTTTTGATAAAGTATCGATATCGAGTATCGAGAAATAGTGGTATCGTTCCGTCACTATTTAAAATCGTTCGTTTTCTGAGGGCATTTCTATGAAAACGTTTAAATGTGATTTAAAGGTATCGAGTGGCCCTAGGCAGCTTTGCTGACGATGAGTAAACAGATGGAAGTTGTACTTCTTGTAAAGTACACACGTGTAACGTAATGCTTTCAATAGATAACGATCGGCTGTCAATTTGGCAGGTGTTTCAAACTGTTTCCTTGTGTTATAGCAGCGATAAAAGGGGATTTATAGATAAGATAAAGCACAGAGACAAGGAAGGTGATAGACAATCTTAACCACTTGATGCAGTGATCGCACTGAAACTCAGGATGATGGTGCGTGTGCCCTTTCAGCTGTGGTTATGGACGCTCTTAGTATCCTGCGCCTTCTTAGCAAGTAAGTTTATGTTTTTAAACTATATTCACTCTTAGGTTGATCCGCGGCAAAACAAACCCACGTGGTCAGTGCACCGTGGTGCAACACGTTAGCAATGCGCCCAGAAAGTAGTCCTATGCTAATTTCTGAATTTTAGAATGCATTTATCCTTAAATAGTATAATATTCTATACAAATACCTATGGTTTTATTTAACGCTGATTTATACCGTAAAACAGAGCTACAAGTCCCATGATGCAATTCGTATGAGTCACCTGACATCCCGGTAGGCGCAGAATATTGTTTACAGTCAGAAACCAGCAGTTGTGTTTAGGATAATGGAGGACGGTGAATTTGCGCTTGTTTTCGTCGAATTACGTAAAGCATTAGCCACGCAAACCATTGACTAGTGGTGAAAAAACAATAGTGTTGAATCTTTATTATAAGTTATGTGAGAAATATCCAACACTTTCTGCGAAAGAAATGGTGAAATTAACTTCTGAGTTCACCGGTGTTTCGAGTACAAGTATAAACAGTGCTTGTGCAGAAAAATCTGAAACGAGAAAAGTGGTTACACCCGGAGAAAAAAGGAAGCATATGAAATACGCGATGCAAGAATGTAGTGATTTTAAGAAGAATGCAATTTGCGTAACAGTGTACAATTTCTTTTTTAAACTGAGCCGCCAACAGTTAATAAAGTGCCGCTTCCAGAGAGCGAATAAATTAGGTTATCGCATACCTGTTTCTTTATTTTTCGCTCATTTATTTTAGAATTAACTATTATTATATGTGCAAACGTTTGTTTTGTTGCAACTATCAATCTTATCACCTTTAATCCTTAACAGAATATGCTAGTCACCGTTTCAGTTGTCGAAATAAGGACTCTGTTTTTTTTGCACTACGTGCCGCTTGTACTCGCCACATGGTCTGAAAGTGTGACAGTATTTCTAGTGCGAATGGCGGAAGGATATATTATAGCGGTGCACTGGTCACCTGGGGTTTGTTTTGACGCGGATCAATCTAAGAGTGAATACACAGTAGTTCAACATTTGAGATATTTATGAACGACAGAGCTTGAGTTTATCTTGCTGATAAGCAGCGAGAATCTTCAACTTCCTTTCACCAGTTGATTTTTACTTTCTCATACCACTAAATATGAACCACTTTAATGGGCCATAACTCCTGAACCAATAATAGGACACATGTGCAACTTTGGGAGAATATAATACACAACTGGGAGATTACATTGTTCCTCAGAGCAAATATTGGAAGTTTCCCTCACCGCCATCCATACATATATGTACTCATATTCTGTGACGTTCTATGAAGAGTAACCTTGTCAATGTTGCTATTTCGTTACTAATGGATTCACAGTTGTCCCAAGTCTATTCCTATACACTCTATTTTTAAGATACCCCCATAAGAAAAAGTCCGGCGAGGTTAGGTCAGGTGATCTGGGGGTCACATACCTTTTGAGATTATTCGATTATCAAAGAAACTGGTTACAAGTTGCACGGAGGAGTTAGATGTATGACACGTTGCTCCATCTTGCTGGAAATAACCTTCTGTCAATTCGATATCATCCAGCTGCTCCACAAACAGCTTTTTCTTGATAATGCCACATATGTAGGTATTTAAACATATAACACTAGGAAACATGGTAAGTTTGTGGATTAAGTCTCTCTACTACTCACCCTCATACATTAGTATATACATGCTTTAATACAAATATATGTTAGACACAAAAAATTAAAGAAAAATCTGATGTGTTACACTCACATGACTTTCCCTACTCTTGTACAAACTATTTTTACAAACGCTTATTCTCCATATGCTTCATGTTAATCGAGATATCGAGATGATAATCTTATTGCTAATTTTCTTGTAGGTGCAAGGGGAATATGTAGGCTTTAAGTGATAGTCAAATGTTTTAAGAGCTGGTTGCTATGTGGAGTATTCCATTCTCTTTGCATTACCAGGACAAAAAAAATTCTGATGTGTTACACTCACATGACTTTCTCTACTCCTGTACAAACTATTTTTACAAACGCTTATTCTCCATCTACTTCATGTTAATCGAAATAAACATTTGCAGAGTCTATCTTATTGCTAATTGTCTTGTAGATGTAAGGGGATAATATATTTACAAGGCCAATTTGGAAATACAGTAGCCTTTAAGCACATACATATCTCTTAATAGCTGGTTGCTAGGTGGAGCACCATTCCCTTTCCCACAGATTAATACTCTTTGCATATCCAAGACAAAAAGTGAATAACGAATTCCCATTTGAGAAAAATGTATTGAAAAATTTAAGGGAATAACAAGTAATATCTCGAAAATGGTTCACTCAACAAAAAAATGTATATGACATAAATTGTGTATTTTAACGCGATCTACATTTTTTGTGTAGTAAAAGTTTGTCTATCTCTTATGGTTTACCAGTTATGCAAAAGTCGTTCACAATGAAGAATACTTTTGGAGACATTCCCAGAAAATTCTAGATATACATTTTATTTGTTATGAAAACATCTTAAACATGTGATATTTTAATCAAAATCGTTAGAGGAATTTTTGAGAAAATTAAAATTTTCGAAAAATGTTACATGTAAAGGGTAATCTGGGGTGGGGGGATTTTCTTGAAAACCTTCGTGTCGCATCTCTGGAAGATACTGAACCTAAATACCAAGTTTGGTGTTTATCCGACTGTTCGTTTCTGAGTTATGCTGTTCACAGACACACACACGGACATGTTTCCAAAAATGCTTTGGATACAGGGGGTCTCAAAACATGTATTTCCTGTGAAATCTCGGTATCGAATTTTTGGGTGGAATACAATACCTCCCCTACTTACTATACGTAGCAGAGAAAGTAAAAAATGCGTAATAGTGGATAGTCATGTGAATGTAACCCATAAGATTTTTTTAAGCTTGCTTACAAATATGTCTAGAGGAACGACTTCAAGTAGTTCTTGACATTCAGTCGCCAGAATTTTCAGTTGCCTTGTTTATCTTTTCAGATGCTGCTCAAGGGGAAAATATCCGTGTAGCAGGTGGAGAACCAGTTGACGTTCACGAATATCCTTTCCAGGTAAGCAGTAATTTAATTGTTTAGAAAAGTATGGGCTTTACTTCCCAGTTCGTTCTGAAGTTCTGGTTTTAAACGATTCTATTTATGAATACTACATAACTTCTCGAAATAATAACTTAGTCTCTTAATATTGGGGGAAACTATGTTACAGATCAAGATGCCTCACTGTGGGTGATATTTTTCTCAAAAAACAAAAGATTTCTATTTTAAACTTTTATTACGAAGCCAGACGCAGCTGACAAAGATCGTCACTTTGTATTTTCATGTTATTAGAGCGTTTCGAAGTGTTCAAAACAAATGAACGACCCGCTGACTTTGAAGTCAGATCAGTGATTCGTATTCTGAATGCGAGAAATGTTGCGCCACCAAACATTCATCGCCAATTGTTTTATGGGGAAATAATAATGAGTGACAATGCTCGGCCACATACAGCAAACAAACTCAAGATCTGATCGCATCATTTGTTGGGAACAATTCGACCATCCAGCCTACAGTCCGCAATCGGCACCAAACGATTTTCATCTGTTTCTTCATCTCAATAAATTCCTTGGTGGAAAACAGTTCAACAGCGATGATCTTGTGGAACAAGAAGTGCAGACTTGGCTTTCAACACAGGCGGCATCATTCTTTGACGAAGGCATACAAAAATGGTTTTCCGTTATGGCAAGTGCATGAATATTGGTGGTGACTATGTGGTGAAGTAGTGTAATGTAATGAATGATAATAATATATTTGGAAAATAGTGTTCTGTTATTTTTTAAAAAAATGTCGGTAATTATTTTAATAACACGTCTCGTATTTGATCACCGAGCGAGGTGACGATTGAATTGAATTTTACGGTCTCCTATCCACAGCGGGGTGAATGGGAAAGACTGGTAAAACCTCATAATAACAAAGGTCCCCAATCTGGTATACTGATGGTTCTAGAACCAAATCAGGAACGGGGGCTGGGCTTTACGGTAATGGCACCAAGATTTCTTATAGTCTTGGTACCTTAGCTACAGTTTTCCAGGCTGAGGTTTATGCAATCCTAGCCAGTGTCATGGAAAGCATTAAAAGGAAATATAAGAATAGATGTGTTCTTATCCTCTCAGACAGTCTAGCTGCTCTTAAAGCACTTGAATCACCATCAATAAAATCAAAGTTCGTCTCAGAATGTCGGGAATCCCTAATGACACCGCCTGAACACAATAAGGTTCAACTTATGTGGGTGCCAGGACACACAGGTGTACCAGGCAATGAGAAAGCAGATGAAGCAGCCAAGATTGGTAGCAAAATCCCATTTTTGGGTTCCGTAGCCTGTACTAGGGGTGTCCTACAGACCAGTAACAGGCTTCAAACAGAACACAAGAACTACTGGAACTCCATTGAGGGTTGCAGACATTCCAAGTTGTTTATTACAGACCTGGACAACAACAGGGCAAAGTACCTGCGCGGTCTAAAATAAAAGAAGGCTTGCATGGGCAACAGGATTCATTACAGGACACTGCCCTAAAGTTTAATCTATGCAGAATGGGATTGTGCAACAACCCTATCCGTAGTAGATGCCTAGAAGGAGATGAGATTGTTTCTCATCTGTTATGTGATTGCCCTGTTCTTGCGTATCAAACAGCAAGCATTTTTGGCAATCAATTTCCAAACATAGATGAACTATCGAAATCCTCAGTTAGCAGTCTGGTTAAGTTCATAACGAGCAACAGACTACTTAACTGATGAAAGGGGGGATGCACAATAGATATTCGAAAAGGTCGCAGTTTTTGGGCATAAAACCCATCCTTTTTACTTTCTCTACTGCGTATAGTAAGTAGGGGAAGTATTGTATTCCACCCAAAAGTTCGATACCGAGATTTCACCGGAAATACATGTTTTGAGACCCCTGAATCCAAAAAAAGCATTTTTGCAAACATGTCCGTGTGTGTGTCTGTGTGTGTTCTGTGTGTGTGTGTGTGTGTGTGTGTGTCTGTCTGTGTGTGTCTGTCTGTGAACAGCATAACTCAGAAACGAACAGTCGGATAAACACCAAACTTGGTATTTAGGTTCAGTATCTTCCAGAGATGCGACACGAAGGTTTTCAAGAAAATACCCCCACCCCAGATTACCGTTTACATGGAACATTTTTCGAAAATTTTAATTTTCTCAAAAATGGCTCTAACGATTTTGATTAATGTATCATATGTTTAAGATATTTTCATGAGAAATAAAATGTATATCTTGAATTTTCTGGGAATGTCTCCAAAAGTATTCTTCATTATGAACGACTTTTGCATAACTGGTAAACCTTAAGAGATAGACAGAATTTTACTACACAAAACTTGTACATCGCGTTAAAGTACACAATTTATGTCATATACATTTTTTGTTGTTGAGTGAACCATTTTCGAGATATTGCTTGTTATTCCCTTAAATTTTTCAATACCTATTTTCTTAAATGGTAATTCGTTATTCATTTTTTGTCTTGGATATGCAAAGAGTATTAATCTATGGCAAAGAGTATAGTGCTGCACCTAGCAACCAGCTATTAAGATATATGTCGATGCTTAAAGGCTACTGCATTTCTATATTGCCCATGCAAATACAAAATTAGGAGAACATAGTACGCCTTAAGCGATAGTCAAATAATTTTAGAACTGGTGGCTATGTGTAAAATGTAAATCTCTTTGCATGTCAAAAGATCGTTTCTGCAAACGTTTATCTCGATTAATATAAAATAGATGGAGAATAAGAGTTTGCAAAAATAGTTTGTACAAGAGTAGAGAAAGTCATGTGAGTGTAACACATCGGATTTTTTTATATCCACATCATTTCATCCAAATAAACTTTAGCAAAAATGGCTACATTACACATTTCGTATAACGGATATCTCGGAAATGGCTTATGACACAAAAAAACCTATTAAATAAGTTGCATGTTTTGCGGAGACCTACATTTTTGCTTTAGTACGTTTTCGTCTATCGCTTAACGTTTACAGGTTATACAAGATTATAGGAGGTGTGATCTTTCAATTCGGGGACTGTGTCAGCTGTGACTGAACGGATCACGTGATTGACATGCGCTCACAGCACAGGTGAGTAATAACCTTGAAGACAAACCACACAAAGGTTCAAAGCGATAGCGTCATTGACAACTGTGTTGCACAAGTTTGTACTAGCAAGTGCACGCTCACCTTGACGAAATCACGATGGACTGGAAATTGGAACAGATAGCAAACATCAAATTCTGTATGAAACTCGTGAAATCGGTAACCGAAACCCATGTAATGTTGAAAACAAGCTTACGGGAATGAAGCAATGTTCGACGAGATTTTTGAGTGGCATTCACGTTTCACAAAAATGAAGAACATCGCTGGAGGATGACGGGAGGCCAGGGCGGCCACACGCGTGAATAGTCAATGTTTTTTTTTCCGACATTCATGGGATTATGCACCGTGAATTTGTTCTTTGCGGGTCAAACAATGACTGTTGGTTTTTGCTGCGACGTTTTGAGACGTGTCAGGGAGGACATTCTTCGGAAACAACCACAACTGATGGCAGAGAAATATTGGATCACCTCATAGAGCTATCACAACACGCCAGTTTTCTGCTCTTAACAACATGGTCATCGTTCCTCACCCTCCGTATTCACCAGATTTGGCCTCTGTGACTTTGTTTGGATTCACAAGATGAAGTTTAAGCTAAGGATCTCCGTTTTGGCACGGTGGAAGAGATCCAACGCGAATCGCAGCAGGTGCTTAACACGCTCCAAGAAAGAGAATTCCAGGGTGCATTCCAAAAATGGCAGGGGTGCTGGGATCGGTGCATAGCTCCTAAAGGGACTACTTTGAAGGGGATGGCAGCCAAATTAAATCAGGTAATTTTATTTCCATTTACGGGACCTGTCCTGGAATTCAATGATCGCATCTCGTACAAAATTTCTTCCGAATGAAGAGGACTTCACAGATTATTCCCAGAAAATTCAAGATATACATTTTAGGTTTCATGTAAATATCTTTAATATATGGTATTTTAATCAAAATCGTTACGGCCATTATTCAGAGAATCACAAATTTTGAAAAGTGTTCCATTTAAGGGGTAGGTTTGGAGTGGCGGTATTCTCTTGAACACCCTCGTGTTGCATCTTTGGAAGATACTCAACCTATTTTTTTTCGAGTGGAGGAGAAAATGATTTAATCACTAACCCCAGCCTCCATGGGAGTCGGAACTGGGAGTGTGGGACTCACCAATGAATCGGCATACCCACTAAACACTCCTCCACCGGAGTAGGAAAAGAGAAGTTTTGCAGCGGTACCGCCTAAAGCACCCGTGCATTCCGAGATGATGGTGTAACTGGGTCGCAGTGCGGTCACCAGGGAAGTAAGGATTGTATGTTGGGAGGCAGACTTGACTAGGGCCCAGTCTGCTACCGCAGCGGAGTTAAGGTGTGGATAAAGGAATTCCTGCTGGTACTGTAAAGGATTAGTGGCGCTTGGATTTTCGGTTGCAGTTAGGTGCATAGGAAGAGGATTGAGGGGGTGTGGCATTGCATAGGATTCTAGGAAGTTTCGGATGAGGTTGTAGCCTTCCTGGAGGTGGTTGAAGTGTTGGTGAAGTTCTATGAAGTTCTGGTTGATGGAGTTGTTAGTGGTTGTTTGAAGTTCTCGGATTCCCACGACTGAGGCCCCAAGGGCGCCCAATCGCGTGGGTCGGTGTCGCTGTCATCGGTGTAAGGTTCGACGAGGTGGGACTCGATACGTTCCAGCTTATGCTAGGCAGACGCGAGCACCCCGTCGTAGTCGTACTGTAGCTCGGAGATGCAATTGGAGAGTGCGATGATTACTCTGCCCGAGGTTCGCTGCTCGGCCTCCACAGCCGAGAGACGTGTGAAGGCTGCACGGCGTAGCTCAGCCAGTTGTGAAGAGATGACATTTATTCCTGCCTGTATGGTTGAAAGGAGGCCTTGAAGTCCGTGGTGGGCTGTATCAGAGATTCCACTGGTCGTGTCCTGGGCCCTTCGTGAGGGCTGCGTCTGGTACGTAGTAGCTGGTGTCGATGTAGGTCATGGTTGCTGTTGTCGTTGTCCACTCCGGGGATACAGGGGCATTGCGCCTGCCCTAAATACCAAGTGTGGTATTTATCCAACGTTTCGCTTTTGAGTTATGGTGTTCACACACACTGACCTTTTTCTAAAAATGCTTTATTTGGAGACAGGTGGCCTCAAAATATGCATTTCATGTTAAATATCGATACGGAATTTTTGGGTGGAATTCAATAAATGGCTTCTCTACCTACTATGTACGTGGTAGAGAAAGTAAAAAGAATAGGTGTAGTTTTTGCAAAAATTGGGAATGTTATGAAGTATATATGCATTCACCATACTCAAAGGTACATAACAACACTTGTGTCGCCCTGCGTGGTCTAGGGGTACCATGCTTAGCCTCTAGTTCCCCAGGTCGCGGCGGAGGGCAATGGATTTTTCGGGCATAAACATTCCTAGCATGGCTTCCTTCGGAAGGGAAGTAAAGCAGGTGGTTCCATGTCATAGAATTACAACCCATAAAAAAATCTCGTAAAACTCCTTAACAGGCTTCCTTTGGAAGGGAAATAAAGTCGGTGGACCCATGTCATAGATTTACAGCACATAAAAGAACCTCAAGCCTGATAAAGAGGCATCTGAGTAACGTTTCTGGTCTTTCACACCCAATATTGAATCGGACACTAAGAACCGTAGCAGTTAAAGAGCGTCCCTAAATACGCTTAATTTATACTTGTGGTTGTATAATTTGGCAGAAGCATTGCAGTATCGCTAGTGCTGTGAAATAAAAGTTTCCAGGGATAAACTTTACGTTAAATACCTACCTAATATATAATTGAAATTTAAACCAAAGGTGACATAAATTATCAACCTAAAACCACTTTCGTATATTTGGGGTTACGTCTATTATGACGACCGCCATTAGAGACGATTACTGAAGGAGGCTAGCTTGTCGACAAATCCTCATCCATGCATCTATCCATCAATAAATTGTGTTAGAATTTCAGTGAAATTTATACGTTACATTGTTAAATTGCTTTTATACTTTGGTATCATTATTGAAGCAGTACCTATCGTTTGAAAAACAGTTTATAATAATTCTCTTATTTCACTGCAGGTTTCACTGGAATACAACAAACATCATCGCTGTGGCGCCACTATTTTGTCAAAGAACTGGGTAGTTACTGCAGGTCAGTGTTTGCAAAAGTAAGTACCTAACGGTATATGCTAACGTTGGAATGAATTGATTAATATTTGTGTTAGTTATTCTCTCATTACTACCACAGAGTCCTTCTGATGGTTGGCAAGGTAGTTCAATAAATGCTACGAGGATAATCCAGAAAATCCCAGACGTTTTGAAATAAACAATTAACAAAATGCAAATATCAACGTTTATTATCTACATTTGAAAGGTACACTCTTAAACTATTCTTCTACATAACCGCCATTCAAATTGAGGCATTTATCATACCGTGGCACAAGTTTTTCAATACCCTCTCTGTAGAAATCTGCCGCCTGCAACTTCAACCACTGGTTTACACCGGCATGCAGTTCAGCGTCAGTATCAAAGCTTTGTGTACCGAGCCATTTCGTCATCGCTGGGAAGAGGTAGTAGTCGCTCGTAGCCAAATCTGGGCTGTATGGTGGATGGTCAAACACCTCCCATCCAAAACCATCCAATAGTGTTCGGGTACGATTGGCCGTGTGTGGGCGTGCATTGTCACGAAGAAACAACACCTTGGTGCTAAGTTTTCCCCGACGCTTATTTTGTATGGCATTCCTTAACTTTCTTAGTGTTTCACAATACCTCTCTGAGGTTACTGTTGTTCCACGTTCCAGAAACTCAACGAAAAGCACTACCTTAGAGTCCCAAAACACAGTAGCCACGACCTTTCTTGCTGAAAGCGTTTACAAACACTTTCTTGGTTTTTGGGAGAATGTGTGTGTCCCCATTCCATCGACTGCTGTTTTGTTTCACAATTGACATACTTCACCCAAGTCTCGTCCCCGGTTACGATACGATCGAGTAAAGCGTTACCATATTTGTTGAAATCTTGGAGGAAGGTCAGTGCTGCAGCCAGTCTCTGTTTTTTATGGTCTTCCGTTAGGATTTTCGGAACCCACCTAGCACAAAACTTGTGATAACCAAGCTTCTCCACCACAATTTGATGCACCAAACTCCGTGAAATTTGGGGAAAATGTTGCGAAAGTTCTGTAATCGTGAAACGACGATTTTCACGAATTTTGTCATTGATTTGCATTGACAGTTCATCAGTCATAAGGCTAGGCCTACCACTGCGATCCTCGTCGTGAACATTGGTACGACAATTTTTAAAATCAATGCACCAATGCCTGACTCGGCTTTCACTCATTATTCCCTGCCCGTAAACATAAAAAAGTTGAGGATAAATTTCAATTGGTTTGCTCTTTTTAGCCAAAGGCACTTCACAAGTGGCGGGATTTTCTATTGCAGCACACATTTTAACAACTCACAGAGAGCACAGTAAGGAAGGCACAGTCCTCACGCTACCACAGCTGGATGCGTACTGAATGTAAGAACGTTCTGAAAGCAAGATGGCGGCTCTAGCCTTACTCATCGCCACGATAAGCCAAAATGTCTGCGACTTTCTGGACTGCCCTCGTATAATGCAGTAGCTTATAGAATTCTCCTACTTCAAAAACAAATGCCGTTACATGTTTGACTCTGTGGTCGACTACGCATCTGAATTGAAATATCTTGGTAGGTTCATAGACATTAAAATCAGTTTTGCACATCACACTGGCTCTGCTTAGTCAAAACCCATGGCAATCTTGTCCGGTAGTAGCTGGTACAGAGCTGTAATGGGTCAAGACCTGCCATATAATGGACGGCCGCTGCAGCCCTTGTCTTCGTCCACACAGCTTACAACGGATAGACTGCAGTAATGGAGGTCACACAGCCAGAGTGGTGTTTCCCAAATTAGCTTTGGTGCGGGTTCCCTACTAGAATAGATACTTTTCCTCAAAAAACTCATGAGGCTCCTAATAAGTTTTGCTACAAGATCCACTAATTCCGCTGCCGGGAATCAAACCCAGGTCCCCTTGCACCGCAGTCATTGTGCTATAATGATGACTGAGGCTTCCTTTCTGTCAGGAATACATAATGTTCTGTGCATTCTTCCAATAAATGTTGCTACATGCATCGGACTTGGGATGCTGAAGAGTGCGGCAGATAGCATAGTCTTCTGGGACTCCGCCTCCTTTTGACTTTAGTGAAGACTTTTCTCCGCAACTGAAACAATGTCTTAGAAGTGTGTGTAGTAGGTATATTGTGTCGGTAGTTCCAGTTAAATGTGGGTATGCAGGAAACCCGCATGCCAGATTATAGAGAAGGAAACTGCCAAGGAGAGAACCTAAACTGATGGTCGGGAATGGCTAGTGGGTACAAGCAGACAAACGCAGCCTCTCTAAAGCTTTCGAGAGGACAGGAGTTTGATGGGATGATAGTTGGAGGGATATATCAGAGCTTCAAATATATCTATTTGAAGCCCAGCTTCAAAATATAGATAAACTGGGCCACGCTCCATTATGAGGAAAATGGCGCAGGGTGAAACAGAAAGAGCACGGCTATGAAGGAAAGGCAGAATAACATGACGGATGTAATCCCGTCAAGCCCGTGGTCTTTTTAGTATTGAGACGCTGGAGTATATCTTGGAGTTCGCTTGGTCTAATGAAGAGAAGTCGGTCTGCCTCGCCGGGGGAGGTGGAGGGTGCCGAATGTATCGGTATACCTCCCAGCGAACGCTTTCGGAGAAGGCGTCTCCTGGGGATTATCTCTAAGCTTCACAGTTCAAGGTAGTCGTAAAACACAGTTGTTTTGGCTTGGTGCGCGTAGGCCAAGACTTGGATGCCTTTGAGAGGAAAGCTATGATGACCTCGGTGGTTCCGGAGTTTTTTTTTTTAATCTGTCATGATGTAATGTATGTGTCAAGTTAAGTTAAATTATTTTCCTAAAAATGACTTTTATTTAGAATTTGGCTCATGCGAAGCTTATTTCTTGGATTCTTACTTCACATGCTGCAACACAGAATGTACAGTGAGTCGTCATTCAGCACTAGTCATTTCCTGTGGTTTCGTGTGGGTTTTTCATGCTAACTATAAGCATAAAAGGTCATCCCTCCATATTTGGTTATGTCCTGTGTAGAGACGTCTATCTATCTATAATATAAAAAAGCCTTCCATAAGTCTATGGACAGGGTAGTCTTGATAAAAGCAACCCCAGGTGTGGCCGGAGGCGATGTCCAGATCAACGCCCACCTTTGGGCATGGCATCCAACGTCACATCTGCTCTAAGGTGCTACGAGGGCTGATCAACAAAAACTGAGACTGATTTTTTTCACAGAGGTTTATTACTCCAATTCAATGTTTACATGATCTTTTTCAAAGTAGTCCCCTCCTACTTCAATGCACTTTTTATAGCGTCTCTGCCGGTCCTTGAACACGTGCTGCAGACCATTCTTTGTCAGATCCTTGAGAATCGCCTCACTTTTCTTGAGCACTGCTTCAGAGTTCTCAAAACGAATACCCCTAAGCTTTGCCTTTAGTGATGGGAATAAAAACATCACGTGGTGCAAGATCGGGGCTATAAGGTGGATGTGGTACACAGGTAATGTTGAATCAAGCCGGAAACTGCATGACTTGATTTGCGACGTGAGGCCGTGCATTGTCATGATGAAGTCGCCACCCAGTCCGAGAAAGCTCTGGTCGTTTCTTTGCAATGTGATTCCTCAGTATAGCCAATACTGACGTGTAGTATACTGCTGTAACAGTAGTGTGAGGGGGAACTGCATGCTGGTAAATCATTCCATTACAGTCAAAAATGTGATCACCATCACTTTCCCTGCAGATGGAACAACTTTTGCCTTTTTTACTGTAGGAGAACCTGGCGATTTCCACACTGTGCTGGCTTGTTTTCCTTCAGGATCATAATGATGCAGCCATGACTCATCACCGGTGATAATCGATTTAAAAAATGCATCACCTCCATTTCTGGTATGCGAAATGCACGTAGGGTCTACAAAATAGAGCATTACTACCAACCTACCAATACGAGAGTGCTGCCGCCTACCAACATTATACATAAAACCCGCTGTTTTCAAATATTTATGCTACAGATACCAAATTATCACGGAAGCTACAAGAAAAAAATCAGTCTCAGTCTTTGTTGATCAGCCCTCGTAGGTAACCAGAAACTGATGTTTGTCGGATACTTAATTATAAAATACTTTGCTTTCTAACTTTCATTGTCTCTACTCGTTTATTATATTAAATCTATGTTATGGTTTTTGTTCATTGTGTCTTGCTATTCAGAGTTTCTCACCAACCCTTACTCCCGCTATGTTCCCAAATTGTAATGTATTTACACATTCTAATGTAGGACGTTACAATATTTCTCCATCCTGAAGGTTCAAACGTCGCTCGCATCTTGTGTTCCTATAGGCAGAAGCGGATTTCACGGCACAAAGGCTTAGAATCTCTCGGGTATGTGACGCTGGTGGAGTTTGCATATGACCCAGGAGCGACAGATCAAGGTGTGAGTTCAACTGGAAGAGTATCTGGTTGTAAGAGTGCTAGGGAGTGAACGGATAAGTTGTATATAGTTCGCACTGCGATGGAAGTGAAGGTAAAGATCGCTTTCTCCAGGGAAGGGATGACTGTTGAGGGTTGAGAGATTCACACGTTGAGACAAGCTCTCACGCGGTCCCAATTAACTTACCGGATTTGAACCGAGAAGTCGCGATTGCCAACCCTATATTTATCTTGGCCAATACGGGATTATGATCAGACTGAAGTGAGTATTAGTTGTTAGGAGAAGTGCTTAATGATGACGAAGTCAATAAGTGATGAATGGATAATCTCATGGATGTTGAGTGGGTTGCCATGAGGCCCTCTAGTCTGAGTTGAGGATCCGTGTCTAATATGCGCATAGTTTCTTTTCCTCTTACATTTCCTCGGGGCTGCAATACTAGCGTGGATGCTTGACATTAGATTACGTTTAATCAGACGCAGGGGACCTCAATCACTGGATCTCAGTAGCCCACCAATAGGCCCTTAGGTGGCCGATTAAAGGAAGTGTAGACCCAAAGGGCGGCCAAATCTGGAAGACAATGTGCGCTGAAGACGACGGGTCTCTAACGATTCCTGAATGACATCAACCCTGACGCCTGTCCGTGCCTGCCTGTATCATCTTCAGCCCGGAGTACCCAGGACCAAGAAGCACCTCGGGAAGAGTACCAGCTGGTCATCAAGTGCCAGAGAGAAATCCTTACGCAGCGCAAACTTCCGCATCAAAGCATCAATTGCCGTCGACTTGTCCTGAAACACTGAACTATACGAAGATTAAACAGATGAAAGAAAATTATGGGGACAGGTACTGATGAACACGAAATTGGTGCTAGAAGAGGAACTACCCCAGCATACGCCTACCGACTGGAAAGCCACTAAAAGGGGTCAGAGTGGCCAGCCCGATGGGAATCGAACGTGGCACCTCCCGAATACGAGCATCACACATTATCGGGAAGCCATCTTGCTCGGTGAATGCTTGGCAGTGAGGTCCCCGACAGAGTGATATTCGGATACAGAGCTAAGATGGAGAAGTAATCGTTGAATTGAACTGCTTTCGGCGAGATGTGCAGAGACCATCAAGACATCCGTCCCATCGAGTTCGCTTAAACAGCCATGGCCTCTGGTTTTGAAGATGTGGGAGCTGGACGAGCCGGGGACTACATTTTGCTTCATGAGTTTCAGTGTATTGCTTCATCCTCGGCGGCCTGCAATCCTGAGGCAGCTTAGTACGGAATTCGGGAGTGGGTGTTAACAGAAACGTGTTTCCCCGACCAAGAATAGGTCTAGAGCAAGTGAGCCGGCAAAATGCAGACACTCATTCCCCAAATCGGACATTCCATTCTTATTTCAGAATGCATATCAAGACTAGGTGCGAGACCTAGTTCTAATTGCCATTCTGGGTGACTAGAATGACGCTAGTCCCTCCATGTGATAACCATTTTGCGCTAGCAGGTCTCAGATGTGTTGACCACGGTTGTGCACCAGCTTCTGCAGCCAGGTCAGCATCTCTGAGAGATATAGGTCAGGGTGAGCAGCAAGGGTTTGCTGTGGAGGGGGTAAAGCAAGGGGTCAGGGTGCCGGCTAATAATTGGCCTTGTCCAGCTTTCGCGGGACATGGGTATCAGTCTAGCATGAGAAAGCTTATTTTCGTAGTCAAGAAAACAAATAGCAGAAAGGCATTGAACATGGGGCTATAGGCTCCACAAATAACTGTCTTACGTCAAAAAACACCATCGCGTGAAAAATAGGAGATGCAGTGAGATTTGCATATCGTGGAATCTTACAGATACACGTAAGATGTTCATCATCCCGAAGTCATGTAACAGCTCAGCAGTTCCGTATATCGTAACCTAAGCAAGGCGTAGCCCATAAGAACAAAAGTTTAAGCGCACAACTTCTGAACTCTGAAACACACGCAGTACACGAACTATGTTATACATTAATTATAAAACGATTTAGCCAGAAACGGAATCTTCATTTATCATAACAATAGAGAATACGACGACCCGAGATATCTGAAACGTCTTGGCTCCTCCTATCAAAATCAACGCCCTCAATTCACGCACACTATCCTTTCTCCCTCCCTCTCCGATTCCTCCTATGTACAGATTCTGTCACACAGTCCTCTTTTTAATTGAGCAATCTAAACTCTGTTATTTGGATATCTGACATTTTTTATTTCATTTCAGTGCAAAAGAAGAAAATCTGAGAGTAAGATGGGGCACCCCTGTAAGAGGAATTGGTGGTACAGTTCATCAAGTGATTCGAATTTTGCCGCATCACCAGTACGTCTTCCGCAGTTTCGACTATGATTTAGCCTTGATTAAGGTAAGTATCAAACTTTTATATCAGTAGAAACAATATGCTCGGCTACAGCAATTTGTACGTGTGTGCATACGTGGAAAAATGAATAAAAGGTCCTTGATGGAACTAAAATAGTGTATTATTATTATTATTATTATTATTATTATTATTATTATTATTATTATTATAAACGTAATGAATGGCTACGCGGCAACGTATAGGGTCTTTCAACAAGGGTGTCCTATCTTTGAACTTAAATAAAACACGTTCTATAAATGATAGAGGTTTATTTCTTTTTTTATTTTGGAACATAATTAATGTCATTACATGTGGAAGAGAACATCAGTTAAGTGACCGCCGCGACTTCGTTGGGTTGCGCGTATACGGTTGACCCAATTTTCAATGACAGAAGAACGTAAATTAGGTCCAACTTCACGAATAACACGCGTTATGTTATTCATAAGATCAGTTACTGTTTCTGGTCTGTTGACATAAACTCGAGATTTAACATAACCCCACAAGAAGTAATCCAACGGCGTTAAATCACATGACCTCGGGAACAGTTAACATTACCACCACGGGAAATGATAAAACCTCTGAACTTCTCCTTCAAAAGATCTATTGTTTCGAGAGCAGTATGATATGTGGCACCATCTTGCTGGAACCAGATGTTTCTGAGATCCATACCATACAATTGAGGCCAAAAACAGTCCCTTATAAGAGCCCGGTATCTTTCTCCATTGACAGTTAGAGCTTCTCCATCTTCATCTTGGAAAAAATGTGGACCAATGATTCCACCATACCAAACTCCACACCACACAGTAGCCTTTTGGGGATGAAGTGATCGTTCTTGAATCTGCATTGGATTGTGGTTGCTCCAATAGTGGCAATTTTGTTTGTTAATACAACCATCCATCCAAAAGTGGGCTTCGTCGCTGAAGATGATTTTTCGACACAAATCCGGGTCAGCTTCGAATTGCTCCATAGCCCAGTCAGCGAATACACGGCGGGTCGTTGGGCTTTAGTTCTTGAGTTAAAGCCATTTTGTAAGCGTGAAACTTCAAATCCAGATGCAGAATTCGCCATATTGTGTTAGGCGAAAGCCCCAATTCTTGCGCTCGACGAGCAATCGAATTGTTTCCGTTCTTGCGTACACTCTCACGAACGGCGCCTATGTTTTCGTTGGAGCGCTTACATCGATTACGTAAGGCGTTCTTTGATCGCTGACAGAATCACTTCTTTCAAATTTATCGATCAAACGCCGAATCGTTCTCTCGCAGGGACGATTATGCACACCGTAAACTTTACGCAATACACGGAAGGTTTGGCGAACAGATGATCATTTTGATAATAAATTTTCACAATTTCTACGCGTTACTGAATCCTGTAACGTTTCATGGCTATTTGTCAATAACTGTAACCAATTGAAAAAAGTGACTGCTGTAACTCAATAACAACGGCAGCTATCACATGTTAAAGAGAGGACGCTGTTGTTGAAAGATCCTTTATAAGGCTCGCATTCGGGAAATCCAGGGTTCGATTTCCGTCGACCGCCCACTCTGACGTTTGATTTTTGTAGTTTTCTCTGATCGGTAGGAGAATGCTGAGGTGGTTTCTCATCTACCACGACATCCTGTCCTTTGCCTTTCATTCCCTTTCTTTGTCATCTTTCAGGGTGCCTCCAGGTTTCGTGGTATATGATGGAGTCAGGTGAATAAAGCTGAGCATTTGCTTTTGCTAGGAAATTTTAAGCAATTGCTTAAGATTTAGCGAATAAGATTCTAGCAAATGCTTATTCAAAATAGCAAAAGACATTGGCTCTAGCAGTGTAAGGTTGCTTTTATGATGGCTGCATTTATGTAACTAAGGGCTCCAAAGTTCTGTGGAGAACGCATCTGAATAGGGAAGCCAATTACCGCACTTTATACAGATTTAATGAGGAAAATGTGGATTGGATTGTCCAACATTTCCTAGAATTGAAAAATGAAACTCGAGAAGGCTGTCTGACTTCAAAGCAGAAAATGGTAAATTTTCTTCACTTCCTAAGTGATCCTGGATATCAGCCTGAGATTGAAAAGGACATTTGGGTACACAGGGCGATAGTCTGCAAAATTTTGTGCTTGAAAAAATACTAGAAAAAGCAAACAACTTGGATTAAATTCCCAAGGGGCGATGAAGTTAACAATGCAATGCTATAATGGAGTGAACGATGCAATTTTCCTTGTGCCATAAGAGTAGTTGACTGTACGCATGTCCGTATAATGAAGCACTGCACCATGGTGATGAATATACGAGGGCAAATCAAAAAGTCTTTGCCCCTATTTTTTTCTGGTAACATAAAATACATACAGCCAACTAAACATGTAGATATTATTCCTTGTACCTTTCATTATTTTTCCACATAGTCCCCTGCCGGTTCAGACATGTGTCCCATCGCAGCACTAATTTTGCGATGCCGCTGCGGTAGAAGTCGGCCGTCTAACTACGGAACCAGTGTCGCACTGTTGTCTTGACTTCGTCGTCGCAAGTGAATCGCTGTCCTGCCAGCAATTTCTTCAGCGGACTGAAAAGATGGAAATCACCAGGGGAAAGATCCGTAGTGTATGGTGGATGCTGTAGAAATTCCCAGTGAAAGTTCCTTAGCTTGCCGACGGTCCTGTTTGCCACATGTGGTCTCGCATTGTCGTGGAGGATGATCACGTTGTCAGCATCGAGAATCCCGCGGTGCTTCTTTCTGATCGCAGCCCGCAGAAGTGACAGTGTAAAACAATATCTGTCGGCATTGATGGCGACACCTCACGGCATGAAATCCAGCAAGAGCGGTCCATAGCAATCCCTGAATGACGTTAACATCATTGGTAAACAGATAGCGCAGTACGGAATTTCTTTTTCAAAGGAGACTGCGGATGTTTCCACACCATACTCTGCTGTTTTGATTGCGGCGTGTAATGCAGTACCCACGTTTAATCGCCAGTAACAATGCGATCCAGGAAATTGTTACCCTCCTCGGCATATCGTTGCAGATGATTCGAAGCAGCAATCATTCGCTTGCCTTTTATCACGTCATCCACTGCTTAGGAACCCATCGCCATGAAACCTTCCTGTACGGCACTCGTGAATGATGTCGAAAGCACTCCCAAAAGAAATGTCGAGCTCCTGAGCAATGGCTTTGATGCGGACGCGCCGCTCTGCTTTCACCATCGCATCCACGCGGGCAATATGGTCATCAGTTACCGACACACGCGGTCTCCCCGCAAACTCATTGTCATGCAGATTTGCACGACCATTTTCGAACTCAGAACACCACCATCTCACCCATATCGAAGCAAGACACCTTTCTCCATATGATAGCTGCAGTTCCCCGTGGATCTCGTTGGGCGTTCATCCCTTACTCCATAGAAAACGGATAACACTTCGTTGCTCGTAAGTCGTGGACGTGTTAAGCACACCTGCCATTTTGAATGCACTGACAGCAGCTGGAAACTCTATGAGGACCGGCCCATAAAAAGTCCACTACTTCGAATGTATATGTTCGTTTTTGTTTTACATTCGTAATTTGGCCGAAAGAAATAGGGGCAAAGACTTTTTGATTTGCCCTCGTATAAACCGAAAGGGCTATGCTTCTATCAGTGTACAGGCAACCTGCAATGCTGAAGAAAAATTCACCAGCACAGACGCGCAATGGTCAGGATCTGTGCATGTTGTTAATAATATTACTAGATAATCAATTTTTCAAACTACCTGGAACTTTATGACATATTGGATTTCTGTCAGCAGATAAGAGGTTCAGAAAGTCCTACTCCAAGATTTCAGAATGATTTTTCTATTCCCGGTTGCTGTTTTATCACTCTTCTTTTAACTTCATTTTTCATGTTATGTTATGTTTTCTTTATTAGCTGCTTTCCTGAGATTGTCTTGCCGAATTGATCTTGTGGTTCAGCTGTAATTACTTCCAATGCTTTCTTTTTATATATTTTAACTTTTGGTGTCTGAGGTTTATATAAAATCACCGGGAGATTTTTATTTGGATACAAATTTCCATTGTGTATCGCTGAAATCTTCTTGTCTTCAGTTTCTGTGTTCACTTTCGCAAGACATGATTAACGAATACTGAGTATTGTGGTGCACGTTCTAGAATCTCAACAATCAAGCAGCCTGGCCTTGAATTCCCCCTTGCATTCCTTTGACAGCAAAAGCTTTAATTTCCCAGCATTTGCCTACTAGCATTAGTAAAAGGTTATTCACACCAAAACAAGCTATTGCTAGTGATAGTTTAAATGCTTGTAAGCAATTGCTTTTTACTTTCTCTACTACGTATAGTAAGTAGGGGAAGTATTGCATTCCACTCAAAAATTCGATACCGAGATTTTACCGGAAATACATGTTTTGTGGCTTCCTGAATCCAAAAAAAGTATTTTTGAAAGCATGTCCGTGTGTGTGTCTCTGAACAGCAATTTTCCAATACTTATACTTTTTCTCAAATTCGTTATTCATTTTTTGTGGTCCTGGTAATGCAAAGAGAATGGAATACTCCACATAGCAACCAGCTCTTAAAATATTTGACTATCGCTTAAACCCTACCATATTCCCCTTGCACCTACAAGAAAATTAGCAATAAGATTAACATCTCGATATCTCGATTAACATGAAGCATATGGGGAATAAGCGTTTGTAAAAATAGTTTGTACAAGAGTAGAGAAAGTCATGTGAGTGTAACACATAAGATTTTTTAAAATTTCATTTCACTTTAAAGTTCATAATTAAGAGTTATAATTTTCCTGAATTTGTAGAGGAAATTCTTGCAGATGCAGTGACATTTCAATGATTTCTACAGGTTTCTCCTGACTTTGTCCGCAACACAAGCATAAGTCTTGTAGACCAGAACCTAAGGCTGAGCGAGGGACAAACTGTCACCCTCGTTGGCTGGGGATCAGACTCTTCGGGAGGACGGCTGTCCAACGACTTGCAGGTTGTCGAAATGTCGCTGATGGAACGTTCAAACTGCCAGGCTCGATACCGGAATGTGGGAGATGTCACCCCACGTATGATCTGTGCCACACATTTGGAGACATCACATGGACCTTGTACGGGAGATTCAGGAGCTCCTCTGATACTGGACGGCAAACTCTTAGGTGTTGTCTCCTGGGGCAACGGTTGCAACAACGATATCAATAACCCTGGAGTGTTCATCAACGTGCAGTCTTTTGGTACATGGATAAAAGTTTTTATTGGTGAAACGCCTGGTAATTGGTAAAATCCAAATGCAGTTTCCTGTCAACAGGGCTAAGGTATTTCAAATCCCAGTGCTGGTGTTCCTGTCAGATGCTGTGTGAGAATGATGGGAAAATAAAAGTTACTCTAATGAATATGTTTGTTGTTTTTAGAACTATGCTGCATATCGAATATGAATCCTTAGCTCAATATGTTTTAGGATTGAAAGTTTCACTGTAAATAAATTCCTCATAAAAGTGGTTATCATTTATCTTTTGTATTCCTTACTTCTGATAGGTATATTTACATAACATAAATCTCTAATGCATAAAAGATAAAAGGATTACACAACTGGGAATTCCCGGGATTTTCTGCTAACAAGGGACCATTGTTACACTGATGTTACTAACAGAGCTGCGATTTTTACTTTCTCTACTACGTATAGTAAGTAGTGGAAGTATTATATTCCACCCAAAAATTCGATACCGAGATTTCACCGGAAATATATGTTTTTAGGTGCTCTGAATGCATATAAAGCATTTTTGCAAACATGTCCGTCTGTGTGTCTGTCTGTGAACAGCATACTCAGAAAAAAACAGTCGGATAAACGCCAAACTTGGTATTTAGGTTCAGTATCTTCCAGAGATGCGACACGAAGGTTTTCAAGAAAATCCCAGATTATCCTTTACATGCAAAAGTTTTTGAAAATTTTAATTTTCTCAAAAACGGCTCTACCGAATTTAATTAAGTATCATATGTTTAAGACATTTTTATGGCAAATGAATTGTATATCTCGAATTTTCTGGGAATGTCTCCAAAAGTATTCTTCATTGTGAACGACTTTTGCATAACTGCTGAACCATAAGAGATAGACAAAATTTTACTACACAAAAGTGTAGATCGCGTTAAAATACACAATTTATGTCCTATATATTTTTTTCTTGAGCGAACCATTTTCGCGATATTGCTTGTTATTCCCTTAAATTTTCCAATACTTATACTTTTCTCAAATGGGAATTTTTATTCATTTTTTTGTCTTGGATATGCTAAGAGTATTAATTTGTGGCAAAGAGAATGGTGCTGCAACCAGCTATTAAGGGATATGTATATGCTTAAAGGCTACTGTATTTCTATATTGCCCTTGCAAATACAAAACAAGGGGAACATAGTAGGCCTTAAGCGATAGTCAAATGTTTTTAGAACTGGTCGCTATGTGTAAAATGTAAACAAGTTTATGACACATATTGTGTGTTTTAACGAGATCTACATTATTTATGTAGTAAAATTTTGTCTATAACTTGCGGTTTTATCAGTTATGCAAAAGTCGTTCAGAATGAAGAGGACTTTTGGGGACATTCCCAGAAAATTCAAGATATATATTTTATTTGCCATAAAAATGTCTTAAACATATGATGCTTTAATCAAAATCGTTAGAGCCGTTTTTAAGAAAATAAAACTTGGTAAGGGGTGGTTTGGGTTGGGGGATTTTCTTGGAAACTTTCATATCGCATCCCTGGAACATGTTGAACCTAATACCAAGTTTGGTGTTTATCCGACTTTTTTTTTTCTAATGGGAATACGTTATTCTGCTTTTTTATGTCCTGGGCATGAAAAGAGAATGGACTGCTCCACATAGCACCCAGCTCTTAAAACTTTTGACTATCGCTTCAAGCCTACCATATTTACCTTGCATCTACAAGAAATTTAACAATAAGATAGTTTCTGCAAATGTTTATCTGGATTAACATGAATTAGAAGGAGAAAAAGCGTTTGTAAAAACAATGGGTACATGAGTAGAGAAAGTTATGTGAGTGCAACATATCTGATTTTTTTTTAGTGAATCGAAAATAAAATTAACCGTGTCTCGGAATCCTCTCCAATACGCTCAAGTTTAACAAAAAAATTACAAATGAAAATGCTTCATTAAAGATATCTAACTCTTGCGTATATAGATGTTTAAAAAGTGTGTAGCGGTTCTCTTGTCGTCGTTCTCACCGCTACGTCGTAGGGGTCGTCTTCAACAATCGATGCCACCGATACCAGTAGGAAGCACTCGTCGTATCTCAGGGTTCAACTGTCGGCGAATCAATCTAAAATTCTCCACGGTTAGTATGTCGGGGTAGGTTGCGGGAATGGTAACACCAGGATATTGTCTAGAAAGAAGCTCTGTTATCACTTTTCTCACTCCGGCGCGTCTTTATGCTAGAAACCCTACAAGATTCTCTTGCTTTCCTTAACACGTGGGATTCTTTATCACTGTCTTCCCACAATTATCTCTTGGTTCCCTACCTCTGCTCCGGCTAATTATCCAATATCTCGATGCTCTTTTGCATTCTTTAGACTCGCGCGTACTTGAAGTAGTCACTTGACAAATATTAAATCTTTTACGAGCTCGAATAGATATTATCTCAACGAATACTATTAATACATTAGTAAATATTCCACATATATCAGTTTATAGTTATATAATTGCGCGGCACTTAGTAATTTCGGTACTTAGCGTTCTCACTCGGAGTAATACGTGTTCCCTTATCGAAGAATCATAAAAGACTGTGTGAAATCCAATCTTACGTTTATATTTATAAAGATACTGCTCACCTCCGGATTTTTGTACATGCAAACAAGCCTTCCTATCTTCTCATAGGTTATAATAATCATCCTGTATCTTTATGGGCTCTCCGGTTGAAAATTGGAAGCCTAAACGGTAAGAAGAGACCGTTGTCTACAGCGTCTACTTTCCCTTGAAACTTGGTTCATCCCCCTCGAAGTACAAAGAAACGTTAGGATTTTTATGGCCCCACGCTCGGAAAAATACAATGAACATTTTGAAGCGAAGCTGGTCTATTTCACCTAAATCTTGCAGATTTTCTTATACAATTACGCCTTTATTTATTTAACAATATTTATGAAACATATTTACACTTGATTGGTATAGTTTTTAATGCAGTTTAAAATTGTAGAAAATCATACAATTTCGGGTTAATTAATCATTAGTAATTTATAAACTATAATTATCACTAGTTTGCATGATATCGGATGACTGAAAACTAATAAGTGATTCTGACTCAATTTGTTATGCTGATTTCAGAACTGCTTTTAGTTTTTATCTATCACGTACAGTTTTTTTTCACAATTTCACTTCAAAGGTATAGAGATATAAATATATTGTTTCCGCCACTACACATAAAATTGGTCTTGATGAAGCAATTTGTAAGGGCTCTACCACAGGATGGACCCTGCTTCAAGTACCTTTCCAAGAAATTTACCTTCATTACACAAGACAAATTAAAGGCTGGAATTTTTGTTGGTCCTCAAATAAAGAAATTGATGAAGGATGAAGATGTTGAGAAGACAATGAATGAGAGAGAAATAGAAGCACGGACCGCTTTCCGATCAGTTACTGAAAACTTCTTAGGCAATAAGAAAGATCCTAATTACAAGGCCATTGTCGAAACAATGTTGGAAAATTTCAAGAAGATGGGTTGTAACATGAGTGTAAATGCATTTTCTGCACTCACATATCGGCCACTTTCCAGAAAATCTGGGACATTATAGTGAAGAGCAGGGTGAACGTTTTCACCAAGATATCAAGGAAATGGAGAGGAGGTCCCAGGGGAGATGGAATGGAACTATGATGGCCGACTACTGTTGGATGTTGAGGAGGGACAGTCATCTTCAAGGATCTGCAAGGAAGTCAAAGAAGAGAAAGTTTGAAAAAAAATGAAACACTTTGGCTTCTTGTTTTGTTAAAATGTCATGAAATAATTTAAGGGAGTTCTTGAAACTATTCTTAAAATGTTTCTTGAATAAAAACTTACTTGTGTGAAATGGTATTTGAATACTTTTCTACGCTCATTAGTAAAATTGTCAAAACATTACTTATTTTGTGTAAAAACATGACGTGATAGAAAAAAACGGAAGTTATTTCTGGAATCAGCATAAAAACTTGATTCAAGACATCTACTTTTAAGAAATTATCTGATAAAAAGTTTGAATATGCAGACTAGTGTTATTTAAGAATTCGTTTTTGTGCTGGTATATTCAGGCGGAAATATTGCTACAAGTATTAAATGAAAAAATTGCAATTTTTATCTCTTCAGTTTTCTTGGAGGCATCCGTTGCTGGGAAAATTGAAACGTAACTGTGACCCTTTTTCTCTTCGCTACATGAAATATTGAATGTAAGATTTCTTTAATGAGGTCTTGCGCGCAGATACTTGCAGCCTCGGTGTGGGGCAAAGTTTATTATTCCGTCCCATACGCGGTTGTGATGATACATTGACAAAGGAATACTGGATTTTCTTTCCATTAGTTTTACGTGGTGTGTGTTAATTCTCTCTAAACCTTAATTGGGCAATAAGTGTATTAATTATGAATGATCCAACTGCTGGAATCTCTGAATATGTATGCTATGTGTATGTGGGTTTACATCAAGTCAATAATACTCCATTTCTTTATAAGGACGTATATCTCGTATGTACCTACTCCCATCTTAAGGACGGTTGATGAAGCACGTTGGTCCTTGCTTGGCGGTATATATATATATATATATATATATATATATATATATATATGCACCTTGTTTCCATACGTCACTCAGCACTATGAAGATAGGAGAGATGCATGCTCCAGAAAAGTCGGTGTTCTACGAACAGTTCACATGGCTTGAAGTCCGAGAACATCTAGACAGTGTTGCCACACGTAGCAAATTAAAAGCAGAAGATTTTATTTGAAAAAAAGAGCAGGAGATAACGGTAGATTTTATAACGGGTAAATTTGCTTTATGTACTGGTATATAGGCATAGCATTATTATAATTATTATTATTACCTATTATATTATTGTTGTTGCTGACAAACCTTTAACATCTTAGATTTGATATTTAACTTTTCATAATATAAATCAACACTGAAATAACACAATCATTATCTATTTCACACTATTAGTTCATAGTTGAGGATACTGTTATTTACAGATTATTATCAAACAGTTCATTTTGACTTTCTTTAAATTGAACTTCAAATTCCAAAAAGTGGCCCTCTATATCTCATTGTTGAATTTCTTCTGGTTTTACCCAATTAGGAAAACGAGAAGTATGTGTTACAATTAACTGTAATGTTTCGATGTTTTTCCCTTTCTTTTGGTTTGACAATCTATAACCCGGTAGGTCATATCCACCGAAGAATGAATGAAATGTGAAATGATGCTAAAATGAGCCCGGGGTCCACAGACCTCAGTGTTTATTTATTTTTATTTACAAAGAAGGTCGCAATGAGTTACTGTTCTAGGTAGGGATTACCCTTTACAAAAGAAAAAATACATATAAAAAGAGTACACAAGTAATGAAATGAACTATATAAAATGCCGTTTGTGAAAACTGCAACACCAAGAAGGAAACGCGCTAATTCAATGACTTTAATAGCACAGGTTAGGCACATGTCAAGTAACAAATGATAAACATTTCAAATCTATACATGAACTTTGAGCCCTAATATTCAGTATTTGGTGTGGCCTCCATGCGGTGCAATTAGAGCTGCTATACGCCGTGGCACTGGTTACTGGAGGACCGTGACGCACCAGGTGCCGACCAACCATATCCCAGACATGTTCGATGGGCGACATGTCAGGCGAACGTGCAGGCCAGGGAAGCAATGGTAACCGTCGCTCTTCGAAGAAGGCTTGTAGATTGCTCGCAATATGTGGCCGGGCATTGCCCTGTGGAGATGCTTGAAGCAAGGGGAGTACCTCAGGCTCTACAACCACCGTTAGGTACCGGTTGCTGTTCAAAGTGTCCTCAATTCGTAGAATGCGAGATCGGTTACTGTAACCAATGACGTCCCAAATTATCACACCTGGTGTTTGTGCGCTATGTCACTCAACAATGCAACCCTCCAGGTTGCGCTCATCACGGTACCGCCGGACACGTATGCGGCCATCACTGTAGGACACGCTGAAGCGGCACTCGTCCGAAAAGACTACATTTTTCCACTCAGCACCCCAGTGACGGTGTTCACGTGCCCATTGCAGTCCGAGGAGCTTGTGGTTTCTGGACAATGCAAGCCGACGTAATGGCATGCATGCAGCCAGTCCAACCTGCAGCAGATGGCGAGGAACCGTTGTTGCAGACAAGTTCACACCTGTTGCAGTGCTCCAGCGTCGAGCCAACACTGTGGATGAAGCTATAGGTCCATTATGGCCATGCGGACAAGATGATGGTCATCCCGTGCTGTGGTCATGCTCCGTGGTCCAGTACCCGCTCTTCGCCGCGTACGACCTTCATCTATCCACTGCTTCCACACACGCATCACTGTCGTAGCAACATGCCATGTACGAGCCGAAACGTCACGGTATGACAAACCCGCTTCCTGGAGACCGATCATTCTGCCACGTTCGAACTCACTCACATACCGATATGGCTCCCTTTGACGTCGACGAGGCATACTGGCACTCACTTTATTGTTTTCACCTTGTTTGACAACTCTGGACTGACTACACTGGGCGCAACACTGACCTTGTCGGACCGACATGATAGGGCTCTGCTCGGCCTACGTGTACCCCATCTCTCTGCAAACCTAATCACTTATTGCTTGCACACTCTTCTACACTTCCACCAAGTTATTCGGGAAATTCTTTCTTGGTGTTGCAATTTTCAAAACGGCAGTGTATACATGCATTTTTTAATGCTATTTAGAGAGTGACAGAGAGCGAGAGTGAGAGTGGTGGGGGTTACATTGCCAGACATTCATCTTTACGGGATAAGGGAAATCCTACCATATGCGAGTAACTCACCCACACCAAGATTCAACATTCGAGACTTCTTGAATGTGGGGCAAACACGCTATCCCTACACTACGGAGATGGGCCTTTGGACTTTAGCGGGGTTTCACGCTCCTAACAATGTAATAAGGGGATGACTTAATAATAAATAATTTAGTACCTGGCGATTAGTCTACTTGAACCATCAGGAATGCCAACATCTGCATTGCTTTAAGGAGAGTAGGCTTGAGAAATCACTCCAATAGATGTAACTGTTAGTATCTCAAGTGTCCGCTTTGAAACAGCACACAGTTTTTCTCACTTCGGTTTGTTATATCGTGCATCATAATTTAGTTTCTAACAGGGAACAGCCACAGCAAGGTCTGTTACGATGACGCTATCCACATGTACTATAATGTTTGTGTATACACGTGATTATTAAATGAATATTTATGTTTATACAGTGTCCAGAAGAGCGAATTATACAATACAAAGGGAGTAAAAAACTTAAGTCTGGGAAATTTGCTAAACGCAGGAGATTTTGAGGTATATTCATTTTTTATACGTAGAGCAGTAGGTTTTTAAAGAAACAGGAAATCTCCTGCAAAATCAGTAATAAACATGGCAGCCAGAGTATAAAAGCAACGATATTTAAATAAGGGCAGTTAAACAGGTAGAATTATTTTCATAGTCAGCGAAACTATGAAAAATCTATGATCCCATTGAAAGATATATGTAGAGCAAAACGATAATTTTAGCAGAAATACAAACGAACAATATTTGTTAACAGTTGAGGCAGTATTTTTAACATTTAAATGATTTCAGACTAATTATATAATATAAAATATAATAA
Organism: Deroplatys truncata; assembly: GCA_030765065.1. Taxonomy (NCBI): domain Eukaryota; kingdom Metazoa; phylum Arthropoda; class Insecta; order Mantodea; family Mantidae; genus Deroplatys; species Deroplatys truncata. The sequence goes on from CM060983.1 coordinate 219,360,803, forward strand.
CAGCCCGCCTTAAAGCAATATGTGTATGTAACAGGATATAAAAAGTGTATATTACAGTCATTGTATATATTTATATTATTGTATGACATGTTCAATAATGTTATGTGAATGTATTACGTAATTTAATGATGTAGGAGCTGTGAGAATAATAGGTTAAAAGTTGCTAACAATGAGGTAGCCTTGAGGCAATAATGAATTTGTAAGTTTAATGCTACTTGTGATTCTTGGAAGCAATAATGTAATTTTTATGACAGTTTATAAAATAGCCAATCAACAACCAGAAAAAGCTTTAGTTAAGTGAAGGTATTCTATTGGAGTAGGATTAGTCAATCAGAAACTGAAATATAGCAAAATTTACAAATCTAGAAGTCAGTTCCTTGTAGACAGCGCTCATAACTGGACGCGTTGGTTGTAGACAGTGTTCCTAACCGGACGGGAGATGCGTCCTGTAGAAATTTAATATGTATTTGTGTGAGACGAAAATAGTTTAGGTGTTAAAAAGTGCAAGTAATTAATAAAAGAATCTCACAGCTCTCTATATCAGTGAAGTGTTATTTAAATCGTGTCAAGCATTAATAAAAGGAGTGAAGTAAAATTATAATCTGTGTAAGCCTACATTCTTCAGCCGCACCACGCCTTGCAAAGAAATTCATGTCTCTAACAATAATACTGACGCAGCCGAGGCAAACATAAATATATAATATTTAAAGAAACAGTCAAATTACAAAGTTAATATTTTTAAATTTGGGACGAAGGCTAACGGAAACCTTTTACCATATGTGCGGTTGCAACTACTTCAAGTTCGGCTCCCCATCAGTCGAAATATAATAAATCATCTTCAAAGTAACTTTCCATACGTAGCAGCAACAAATCTTCTTCAAATTGGTTCCCAAAGCTTGGGGCAAATAACAATACAAGAAAACTATCTACTTCACAGTATTTCATATACAGTCATAAAATCAGAATAGGAAATTTCAAATTATATATAAGACGTATAATTAACAATATAATTATAAACATAACATTTCAGTCGTAGCCACTTCTCTCTTATGTATATTGTTTTTCTCTATTTTAATAACCAGGCTAAGGATCCCGGACAACTTATGCTGCATTAACTCTTATATTGATCCGCGCCAAAACAAACCCACACGTTCAGTGCGCCGTGGTACGACACGGAACACGAGCAATGTACGCAGGAAAGTAGTCCCATGCTAATAATCTAAAATGAATTTATCTTCAAATAATATAATATTCTATACAAACACCTAAGTTTAGTTAAAAGTGATTTATACTGTTAAAGAGTGACAATATGCGAGTCGTAAGTGTCTGCGAGTATGCTCAGAATATTGTTTACAGCCTGAAACCAGCAGTTTGTGTTTAGTATCAAAGAGGACGATAAATTTGCTCCTGTGTCTTCGTCGACTTTGAAGCGGTACGTTCTGTGTAACTAAATATAAAATTATAACTATAACAGTAGAGATAGTATTATTAAATAAGACTGGGAAGCGAGTGCTACTGTAAATGTGCATACGGGTTGAAAAGATAGTGCCAGCAGCACCGGAAAGGGGGTTGGTTTTTCTCTCAACTGTTGTTAGTGTACCGCTAGGTCGCCTGAAAAGCAGATGTACAGAAAAAGGGTCAATGTTCTTAAAGCCCTAGGCATCCAACAAGAAAGAAGGTAGAAATTAGATGAAGTGAAATGGGGAGATAGGAAGTTTGAAATAAAGAAACAGGAGAGTTTAGAAGACACACTCTTCTTCTGGTATTTTCTTGGAGGTTGTTCTGCAAACAAGTGTGGCTACCAGTGGATAGGGGCGATGGTATGAAGCACAGCAGTAAAGGAATGCGCGCGCGTGTGTGTGTGTGGCGAGGTAATTCAGGAGACAAAGGGAAATAAACGGGCAGGAAAATGAATCAGTAGTATTAACCACTAACACTAGGTCCAAGATCCATGCAAATCCCTGAGCTAGCATCGAACCGGTGACTATTCCTGCAAATCCCGTGCCGCCAAATTGGCGCCCAGCACCTCCCATGGGGTGCCGCCGCAAAAAGCATAAGCCGGGTAAACCATCGACTAGTGGTGAAAACAAACAACAGTGTTGAAGAAATTTAATTGTTCCCCCACATAAGCTGTGTGTTGGACAAGGTTTGAAGGGTAGAATCAGACGACTGACAAATCCAATGCCATTGCCGGGATTTGAAACACAGATCTCCCGGTTTCCGTCAGGTTGCTCTGACCACTGAGCTACCATGGCAATATGCAGGTATCACATTAAATTCTCTATTCCAGACTCGAAGACCCTCCCAAGCCACTGGAGCTTTCTAGAAACGCGATGGACCACTTGTCGACCAAGCAGACCTTTAGTATCTATGCGAAGTAGAGCAAACTCCGCGCCATCTGCCCGGCACCGCCATACACCACGAAACCTAGAAGCACATCTGAAAGATGAGAAGGAAACGTAATGAACAGGAAATGATGGAAAGGAAATCGTGTTAGACGTTAAACCACCCTGGCAGTCGCCTACCAATCCGGGGAAACCAGAAACATTCATGTTCAGAGTAGGCGGTTAACGGGAACCGAACCCGCAACCTCCCTAATGTTCGCTTCACATTTTTACTTTCTCTACTACGTATAGTAAGTAGAGGAAGTATTGTATTCCACCCAAAAATTCGATACCGAGATTTCACCGGAAATACATGTTTTGAGGTTTCTTGAAACCACAAAAAGAGCCTTTTTAGAAAAATCTGATGTGTTACACTCACATAACTTTCTTACACTTGTACAAACTATTTATATCGGGATAATTGCTAATTTTCTTGTAGATGCAAACGGAATTGGTAGGCTTTAAGCGATAGTCAAATGTTTTAAGAGCTGGTTGCTATGTGGGGTATTCCATTCTCTTTGCATTACCAGGACAAAAAAATTGAATAACGAATTTGAGAAAAACTATAAGTATTGGAAAATTTAAGGGAATAACAAGCAATATCTCGAAAATGGTTCACTCAACAAAAAAAAATGTATACGACATAAATTGTGTGCAAAATTCGTTCACAATGAAGAATACTTTTGCAAACATTCCCAGAAAATTCGAGATATACAATTCATTTGCCATAAAAATGTCTTAAACTTATGGTATTTTATTCAAAATCTTTAGAGCCATTTTTGAGAAAATTAAACTTTTCGAAAAATGTTCCATGTAAAGGGTAAAATGGGGTGAGGGGATTTTCTCGAAAACCGTCGTGTCGCATCTCTGGAAGATACTGAACCTAAATACCAAGTTTGGTGTTTATTTGATACACAGAGACACATACAGACAGACACGCGGAAATGTTTCCAAAAATGCTTTATATGCATTCAGTGCACCTCAAAACATGTATTTCCTGTGAAATCTCGGTATCGAAATTTTGGGTGGAATGCAATACTTCCCCTACTTACTATACGTAGTAGAGAAAGTAAAAAGGCCCGTGTGTGTGTCTGTGACCAGCATAACTAAATACCGAACTTAGTATTTATGTTCACTATCTTTCAAAGATGCGACACAAAGATTTTCAAGAAAATCCCCCACCCCAGACTACCCTTTACATGGAACATGTTTAGAAAATTTTTATTTTCTCAAAAATGGCTCTAACGATTTTGATTAAAATATCACATATTTAAGATATTTTCATGACAAATGAAATGCATATCTTGAATTTTCTGGGAATGTCCCCAAAGGTCATCTTCATTCCGAATGACTTTTGCATAACTGGTAAACCATAAGAGATAGACAAAATTTTACTACGCAATAAATGTAAATCTTCCGCTCGCCTCCCACCGAGGCAGCCCGGGTTCAATCCCAGGGACCTGCATGTGGGATTTGTGGTGGACGAAGCGGCGTCTGGGCGGGTTTTCTCCGGGTTCTCCGGTTTCCCTCGGCATTCATTCCACCAACTGCTCCATCATGACCTTTCCTTTCATCCATTTCACCAACATTTCGTTTCATCTACTTCCTTCATCCCATACCAGGCATCGGGCTGATCACCCATCCTGGATGTTCTATCTGATCCACGAGTGTCTGCTCCTCGACGGGCCTCTGAACCCAGGCACCCTCCTGTAAGTCCTGGGGAGTGTAAGTCCTACATAAGAGGAGGGTAAACAGATAATGAATGAATGAATAAATGTAAATCTCGTTAAAACACACAATTTATGTCTCATATACATATTTTTTGTCGAGTGAACCATTTCTGAGATATTCCTTGTTATTTGTTTGAATTTTCTGGTAGTTATACGTTTTCTCAAATGGGAATTTATTATTTGTTTGTTTTATGTCCTGGACATACAAAGAGAATGGAATACTCCACATAGCAACCAGCTCTTAAAACATTTGACTATCGCTTAAAGCCTACCATATTCCCCTTGTACCTACAAGAAAATAATTAATAAGATTAGCATATCGATATTTGATTAACATGAAGTAGGTGGGGAATAAGCGTTTGTAAAAGAGTAGAAAAAATGATGTGAGTGTAACAGATTTTTTGTAAGTTGAGACGGTATATCGCATACTAAGTTATAAAACTTGAATAGTTGGATAACAAGAATAAATAGCTATTAAATAATACCAGCACCACAAATAGTAGGTATGCAAAGTCAATAGAATTTTTTGCAAATAATAGTAAGGTATACATTACAGTTAATTACAAGTATATATATATATATATTTTTTTTTAAAGCATGACGGCCTTGCCCCATACCCATGACCAGAGCCTTCCCTCTGTCACTGTGCAATAACCATTAACAAACAAAAGGCGGCCCCCATTAGGAGAGTGAGTAGCAACGTAGCCAAATATTGTATGTTTTCTGTATTTCCTTAAACTTCGTCAGCAGTCAATCTAGTTTCGTGTTTGATGTTGTAAGTTTGCGGTGAGTTAGAGGACTACATGTCATTTGTTTTCCAACCCTGGACATCACCTGAACCTAAACTTGGTGAACATCAGCAACCTTATTCACCAAAGACTTCTGTGAAAAATAAAAATAGCTCCATCGTTGTAAGAGGTACTAGGTTAGGTAAACAAACATTTTCATGTGTGCCACCCGAGAATCACGCTCCACAGTTTAAGGACCACTAAAGACCTGGCAAGTGTGAGGTTTGCTTTAAACCGCAAACCTTTTAAACCCACCCTCAAAGCTCTGTTGACTTGGACTGTCATGACTTGGCGAGGTTGTCATGTTTTGAAACATACTGTAGGACTATACACGTTTACTTCTGAAGGATATTGTCAGCTTTAAGTATGATATAGTGCTGTAGAGGCAGGATGTATAGGAAAGATTTATAACAAACCAGAGATGCCACGAGTTTCTTCAACACCTGAACACCAGATAAGGATCTCGGCGCATTCCTGAGGAATAGCAAAGGAGATGCAAAAATGTTTCTAATGACGGTCGGGGTGAACGCACGAACAGTCTTGCTTTAAGGATAAAACTCATTAGATGTTATGTTTGTAGGCGGAACATTCTAGAAGAGGAAAACTTTACTCGCTTTTGTCAACGAAAACGTAAAGATATTTAAAGGTTTTCGCTAAACGAATCAAAACAAAGTAGCTTATTGATGACAAAATATTGTCATGTGACCGTTCAGAGAAGGGGTAATATTTAATAAGGCGAACACACAGATTTATTAGCAAGAAAAGGCACTCTCCGAAAATATCTTCACACAGGTTTGGAAAGGTAGAATCAGATTGAATCCGGTAGCTCTAACCAACTGAGCCAACATGCCGATACGGCATTAAATTCTCAAACTGACTCGCATTTTCCCAGTAAACCACAAAAAGATTCGAATTCATTTTGAGATGACATACCCCAATGGCGACTTGCAATATCGTAAGTACTTATTAAGGGCTTCATACTTTAACTACTATTAGGTCACGCAGTGGTAATTCATTTTCCTTCACACAAGTCGGGTGTAGGACAAGGTTAGAAAAACAAATCTGAGTATACTATCCCGGTACCTTAGCTACTACACCGGGACATACATTCAAACTTTATAATTATTCTCATAACACATTTACATTTTATATTACATCAAATTTTTTTTAGATAAAATAACTACGAACTACACAAAGTCTACAAAATAATAAATAAAAAAGAAAAAGAACAGAAATTGTTAGGGTAAAGGCATAAACAAAACTTATTTACAGTTTTAAATTCTACATTTATCTACACCTGTTGGAAACCTGCAAAATTATTCTATATTCACTCTTAGGTTGATCCGCGTCAAAACAAACCCCAGGTGACCAGTGCACCGATATAATGTATCCTTCCGCCATTCGCACTAGAAATACTGTCACACTTTCAGACCATGTGCGGTGACTAGCATATTCTGTTTAGGGTTAAACATGATAAGATTGATAGTTGCAACAAAACAAACGTTTGTACATATAATAATAGTTAATTCTAAAATAAATGAGCGAAAAATAAAGTAACAGGTATGCGATAACCTAATTTATTCGCTCTCTGGAAGCGGCACTTTATTAACTGTTGGCGGCTCAGTTTAAAAAAGAAATTGTACACTGTTACGCAAATTGCATTCTTCTCAAGATCACTACATTCTTGCATCGCGTATTTCATATGCTTTCTTTTTCTTTCTTTTTTCTGATTTTTCTGCCCACCATCGGTATCGACGGTATGTAGGTCCAATTCCTAAATTGAACAATTTGAACCGCATTGGCTAATGACCCCAAAAAAGCTTATTTGAAGTAAGTTGTGTGTTCTACATTTTGTCTATCATTTAACGTTTACCAGTTACAAGATTATACAAAATTTCTTCCAAAGAAAGAGGATCTCACAGGCTATTCCAAGAAAATTCAACATATACATTTTATTAGTCATGTAAATATCTTTATGGCACTTTAAACAAAACCGTTAGAACCATTTTCGAGAAAATTAAAAATTTCGAGAAATTTTCCAATTAAATGGTAGTATGAGCTTTTTACTTTCTCTACTACGTATAGTAAGTAGGGGAAGTATTGTATTCCACCCAAAAATTCGATACCGAGATTTCACCGGAAATACATGTTTTGAGACCTCCTGAATCAAAAAAAAACATTTTTGGAAACATGTCCGTGTGTGTGTCTGTGTGTGTGTGTGTGTGTGTGTGTGTGTGTCTGTGTGTGTGTCTGTGAACAGCATAACTCAAAAACGAACAGTCGGATAAGCACCAAACTTGGTATTTAGGTTCAGTATCTTCTAGAGATGCGACACGAAGGTTTTCAAGAAAATCCCCCCACCCCAGACTACCCTTTACATGGAAGATTTTTCGAAAATTTTAATTTTCTCAAAAATGGCTCTAACGATTTTGATGAAAATATCATATGTTTAAGATAATGTCATGAGAAATGAAATGTACATCTCGAATTTTCTGGGAATGTCTCCAAAAGTATTCTTCATTGTGAACGACTTTTGCATAACTGGTAAACCATAAGAGATAGACAAAATTTTACTACACAAAAAATGTAGATCGCGTTAAAATACACAACTTATGTCATATACAGTTCTTTTGTTGAGTGAACCGTTTTCGAGATATTACTTGTTATTTCCTTAAATTTTCCAATACTTATACTTTTTCTCAAATTCGTTATTCATTTTTTTTTATGTCCTGGACATGCAAAGAGAATGGAATGCGCCACATAGCAACCAGCGTTAAAATATTTGACTATCGCTTAAAAGCTAGCATATTCCCCTTGCATCTACATGAATATTACCAATAAGATTGACATCTCGATATCTCGATTAAGATGAAGCATATGGAGAATAAGCGTTTGTAAAATTAGATTGTACAAGAGTAGAGAAAGTCATGTGAGTGTAACACATCAGATTTTTTTTAAATCTTCATGTCGCATTTTTGGAAGGTACAGAACTTAAATACTAAGTTTGGTATTTATTCCACTATTTGTTTCTGAGTTATGCTGTCACAGACACACACATGGACATTTTTTCTAAAAATCTGATGAGTTACACTCACTCACTTCTCAACTCTTGTACAAATTAATTTTACAAAGTCTTATTCTCCATTTACTTCATGTTAATCGAGATAAACATTTGCAGAAACTTATTGCTAATTTTCTTGTAGGTACAAGGGTAATATGGTAGGCTTTAAGCGATAGTCAAATGTTTTAAGAGCTGGTTGCTATGTGGAGCATACCATTCTCTTTGTATGTCCAGGATATAAAAAAAATGAATAACGAATTCCCATTTGAGTATTGGAAAATTCCAACAAATATCAAGGAGGATCTCGAAAGTGGTTTACTCGACAAACGAGCTCTACATTTGTTTTTGTGTAGAAAACTGTCTACCTCTTAAAATTTACCAGTTATGAAAAAGCTATTCAGAAAAAGAGGACTTTTAGGGACATTCCCAGAAAATTCAAGATATGCATTTCATTTTCCATGAAAAAAACTTAAATACATGATATTTTAATCAAAATCGTTAGAACCATTTTTCAGAGAATCAGAATTTTCGAGAAATGTTCCATGTAAAGAGTAGTCTGTGGTTGGGGGATTTTCTTGAAAATCTTCGTGTCGTATCTTTGAAAGATACTGAACATAAATACCAAGTTTGGTATTTATCCAACTTTTCGTTTTTGAGTTATGCTGTTCATAGACACGCACACGAATATTTTTATAAAAGTGCATTTTTTTAAATTCAGGGGGCCTCAAAACATGTGGTAGTACTGGTGAAATCTCGGTATCGAATTTTTGGGTGGAATGCAATACCTTCTCTACCTAGCACATAAGTAAATGGCAGAGAAAGGAATAGAAAATTGAAAAGTTGTAACAAGGAATGCATGTTATTCTAAACAGAGGATTGGAACTATTAACCCTGCTACAGGACACGGTGGCTCTGGGTTACGCTTCCATATAGCTGCTGCATTAAGCTGAACGTACTGTTTTGTTAAGTACTGCAGCTCTTATAAAAAGATTTCACACCGACTACCGTTTGTCTCGACTAGGTTCAGCTGGTCTCAATGTCCGGCAAGTTTCCAGAAGGCGGTGAGCACGGCCTCCTACAGAACTAGTGGGCAGGGGCGGGGAAGGCACAAGATATGACCGTTCACAGCGGGCCATGTTTTATGTATGAAGCTGCAACATCAGCATTGCCCTGGGCCCCAACCGGGTGGAGGGGGCGGGGCTACACTGGACTCTGTGCTGGGCTACTCAACACCATCTAAAACACTTACGTTTCCATGCGTAGTTCTTTTCACGTTTTAATGAATCACTGAACAGCGAATTCCTATCAGGTATTTACTTTTTTACTTTCTCTACTACGTATAGTAAGTAGGGGAAGTATTGTATTCCACCCAAAAATTCGATACCGAGATTTCGCCGGAAATATATGTTTTGAGGCCCCCTGAATCCAAAAAGAACATTTTTGGAAACATGTCCGTGTGTGTGTCTGTGAACAGCATAACTCAGAAACGAACAGTCGGATAAACACCAAACTTAATATTTAGTTTCAGTATCTACCAGAGATGCGACACGAAGGTTTTAAAGAAAATTCCCCCACCCCAGATTACCCTTCATCTGGAACATTTTGGTTCTTTCATTAATGGCTGTAACGGTTTTGATTAAAATATCGTATATTTAAGACTTTTTATGGCAAATGAAATGTATGTATTGAATTTTTTGGGAAGTCTGCAAAGTCCTCTTCATTCTGAATGACATATGCATAACTGGTAAACCGTAAGAGATAGACAACATTTTACTACACAAAAAATGTAGATCTCGTTAAAACACACAATTTATGTCACATACATTTTTTTGTCAAGTAAACCATTTCCTAGATAACAAGGAATATATCGGAAATGGTTCACTGGACAAACAAAAATGTACATGTAAAGAAATGTTTACCAGTTATGCAAAAGTCATTCAGAATGAAAAGGACTTTCGGTCACATTCCCAAAAAATTCAAAATATACATTTCATTTGACATGAAGATATCTTAAACATACGATATTTTAATTAAAATCTCTAAAATAAAAATGTATTTTTTTTTCAAAATCGGGTACACGTAAATTCTGAATGTCGGTGAAGTTGAAGCTGGAGAGAGTTCTTGCTTCTTTCCGGCTTCCAATAATAAGCTAACATCTGCACTTTAACTGCTGCTTATCTCCTCACGACGAAACATGCCTTTCGCCTCGAAGGCTCTCTGGGAATCCCAAAAGTGCTCTTCATTCTTAGTGACTTTCGCATAACTGGTAAGCCGTATGAATAGACACAATTTTACTACACGAAAAATGTAGAGCTCGTTAATTATACAATTTATGTCATACATTTTTGTTGTTGAGTGACGAATTTCGGAAGAGATACTTTCTTGTTATTTGTTTAAATTTTTCAATACTTATACTTTTCCTCAAATGGGAAATCATTATTCGTCCTTTTTATCTCCTGAACAGAATGGAATGTTCCACTTAGCAACCAGCTTTTAAAATATTTGACTGTCGCTTAAAACCTACCAATTCCCCTTGCATCTACAAGAAAATTAGCAATAAGATAGAGTCTGAAAATGCTTATCTCGATTAACATGAAGTAGATGGGGAATAAGCGTTTGTAAAAATAGTTTGTACAAGAGTAGAGAAAGTCATGTGAGTGTAACACATCAGATTTTTAAGCTAATTTATCAACATTACATCATAATTATTTGCTGTGAGAATATTCTGGATTCCATAAGGTAGCTTACAAACATTTTCACATCCCGGGAATGGAACACATGATCTATGGCATAAACAGTGAAAATGCTGACTAGGTACTCAACCACAGAAGGAGTGTAAATAATGTTTTATATTAGGTAATGACATTTTTAAACAGAATGCATTGAAACTCAAATTTCAAACCGCTCAATATAACTTTGCTTCTCTTTAAAACCAGAATCTTTTCAATCAGAACTTTTAAAACGTTTTTTTATCAATGCATATATTTGAAAACAAGTTTTGTTTCGTGTTCTCCCTTGCATCAACGTGGATCAGATGCGATGCATTAGAGCAGCTGTGGTATCTAGAGAAGATTGTTTGGTTTTATCTCTAAGGCAATGAATGTTACTTTATCCGCCAAAATCACTAAATTGTGTAGTTTATCGAGCATAGCAGCAGCTGTGCTGGATGTGAAGTGTACAGTAGTGCAACAATGATTAATGAATGCAGCTCAAGGCGACAGAAAAAAAGGAACCTGCTGGAAGTTTGAAATTTGAGAAGAGGATAAAATATTAGGTTGTCTCATCAGTAATGTCGGTTTTTAACTTTGGTGTTCTATAAGCTACAATTGGTTCTCTTTGGTTCACCAATGCTATTTACAGCATGCCATGGCTAGTATTGCAAGAATGTGTCAGTCGTCAGTTGTTAATACACAATGACCAAATGGAAGTTACAAAATTTGAGATTAGACTCCTTCTAAAGCACTACTGGTACCAAGACTATAAAGCTGCTCGAAAAATATGTGAAGTGGAAGAAGAATGAGATTTTTGGAAGAAAATCCGCAAAAAATAACTCGTAGATTGTCAGAAGAACTTGGTCCATCAAAAGTAATCGTACATCGCCAGATTAAGAAACTTGGAAAATCAAACACAAGCTGTAGACCTATACCTCATGAATTGACACCTGAATAGGCTGATCACACATCCTGGATATGCTATGATCCAGAGTTTGCTTGCTCCTCGACAGCTACTGATACAAGACATTGGACTGATCACTCATCCTGGATATGCTATGATCCAGAGTTTGCTTGCTCCTCGACAGCTACTGATACAAGACATTGGACTGATCACTCATCCTGGATATGCTATGATCCAGAGTTTGCTTGCTCCTCGACAGACTACTGATACAAGACATTGGACTGGCCACTCATCCTGGATATGCTATGATCCAGAGTTTGCTTGCTCCTCGACAGCTACTGATACAAGACATTGGACTGATCACTCATCCTGGATATGCTATGATCCAGAGTTTGCTTGCTCCTCGACAGCTACTGATCCAAGACATTGGGCTGATCACCAATCCTAGATATGCTATGATCCAGAGTTTGCTTGCTCCTCGACAGCTACTGATCCAAGACACTGGGCTGATCACCAATCCTGGATATGCTATGGTCCAGAGTTTGCTTGCTCCTCGACAGACTACTGATCCAAGACATTGGGCTGATCACCAATCCTGGATATGCTATGATCCAGAGTTTGCTAGCTCTTCGACAAACTACTGACACAAGAGTTTGGGTTGATCACCCATCCTAGATATGCTATGATCCAGAGTTTGCTTGCTACAGACCCAAAACATGGGACTGTTCTAAAAAAGAAACCACACACAAACATACATTTTCTGTTTATAATATTAGTATAGATACTGAATTTTATTATGAATCGTGTGACCAAGATTTGAGTTTTAATATTATTTTTTTAACTTCCAATTTTCTTCAGATTATTTTGTACTGTGTTCTTACCTCTTGGTTTTTCACTTTCACCGTCAGTTTGTTATTAAACAACCTCTTTTGAAATTAATGCACCTTCTCAATACAACATCAGTGACTGGCATAGCACACATCGCTATTCTTTTTTTTTACTTTCTCTACTACGTATAGTAAGTAGGGGAAGTATTGTATTCCACACAAAAATTCGATACCGAGATTTCACTGGAAATACATGTCTGAATCCCAAAAAAGCATTTTTGGATACATGTCCGTGTGTATGTCTGTGTCTATGTACTTGGTATTTAGGTTCAGTATCTTCCAGAGATGCAACACGAAGGTTTTCAAGAAAATCCCCCATCCCAGATTACCCTTTACATGGAACATTTTTCGAAAGTTTTAATTTTCTCAAAAATGGCTCTAACGATTTTGATTAAAACATAATATGTTTAAATATTTTCATGACAAATAAAACGTATATCTTGAATTTTCTGGGAATATCTCTAAAAGTATTCTTCATTGTGAACGACTTTTGCATAACTGGTAAACCATAAGAGATAGACAAAATTTTACTACACAAAAAATGTAGATCGCGTTAAAATACACAATTTATGTCATAAACATTTTTGTTGTTGAGTGAACCATTTTCGAGATATTGCTTGTTACTCCCTTAAATTTTCCAATACCTATACTTTTTCTCAAATGGGAATTCGTTATTCATTTCCTTTTTTGTCCTGGTAATGCAAAGAGAATGGAATACACCACGTAGCAACCAGCTCTTAAAACATTTGACTATCGCTTAAAGCCTACCATATTTCCCTTGCATCTACAAGAAAATTAGCAATAAGATTAACATCTCGATATCTCGATTAACATGAAGCATATGGAGAATAAGCGTTTATAAAAATTTTTGTACAAGAGTAGAGAAAGTCATATAAGTGCAACACATCAGACTTTTTTTTTCGTGGTCATAGAAGGAGCATGGAATTTCAAAGCTATGACCTAACGATCCGCTGTTTAAAAATCTGACTATCACTTTAACCTACGTTATCTTTCTTATATCTGCAACGTGAATGTGCCATTAAAATTAATCTCGATAGTAAACAGAAGAATAGGTTCTTATAAGAATAGTTCGTAAAACAGTCAGTAGAGAATGTCATGTGACTGCAACACATAAGTTTTTTTACTTTTTCTATTACGTATAGTAAATAGGGGAAGTATTGCATTCCACTCAAAAATTCTATACCGAAATTTTACCGAAAATGCATGTTTTGGGGGGCTCTGAATCCAAATAAATCATTTTTGGAAACATATCCCGATGAGCGTTTGTGTTTCTGTATATGAACTGCATAACTCAGAAACGAAAAGTCGGATAAACACCAAACTTGGTATTTAGGTTCAGTATCTTCCAGAGATGCGACACGAAGGTTTTCAAGAAAATCCCCCCACCCCAGATTAACCTTTACATGGAAATTTTTCAAAAACTTTAATTTTCTCAAAAATGGCTCTAACGATTTTGATTAAAATATCATAGGTTTAAGATATTTTCATGACAAATAAAATGTATATCTTGAATTTTCTGGGAATGTCTCTAACGTATTCTTCATTCTGAACGACTTTTGCATAACTGGTAAACCATAAGAGATAGACAAAATTTTACTACACAAAAATGTAGATCGCGTTAAAATACAAAATATATGTCATGTACGATTTCTTTTTTTTTTTTTTTTTCTTGAGTGAACCATTTTCGAGATATTGCTTGTTATTCCCTTAAATTTTTCAATACTTATTTTCTCAAATGGGAATTCGTTATTCATTTTTTTGTCTTGGATATGCAAAGAGTATTAATCTGGCAAATAGAATGGTGCTGCACATAGCAACTAGCTATTAAGAGTAATGTCTATGTTTAAAGGCTGCTGTATTTCTATATTGCCCTTGTAAATATATATTCCCCTTACATCTACAAGAAAATTAGCAATAAGATAGAGACTGCAAATGTTTATCTCGATTAACATGAAGTAGATGGGGAATAAGCGTTTGTAAAAATAGTTTCTACAAGAGTAGGGAAAGTCATGTGAATGTGAAACATCATATTTTTAAAAATCGGATCGCTATATAATGCATTTAAAATTACATGATCCTTGTATGACCATGAGAAAATACATATAGGCGCTTACGACTTGAAAAAGTATTAAGTATTTGAATATTCATACCATAAAAGAATATCTTGGAAATGGTTAACACCACAAACAGAATTATTTAAATAAATTGTGGGCTTTTAATGACATCTAAACGTTTTGTGTATTAAGATTTTGTCTATCTCAGGGTTTTACAAAAGTCATTCAGAATGAAGTAAACTTCACAGCCTATTAGAGAAAATTCAAGATACATATTTAATTTGTTATTAAAATATATTATATATATGTTATTTTAATCAAAATCGTTAGAAAATTCTTCGAAAAAAGTTCCATGTAAAGCGTATTTGGGGTGGGAGAATTTTATTGAAAATATTCGTGTCGCATCCTTGAAGGATACTAAATACAAACACCAAATTTGGTATTTATCCGACTTTTCGTTTTTGAGTTATGCAGTTCACAGACAGACACACAGACACACACACAGACACACAGATAGACAGACAGACAGACACACAGACACACACACAGACACACACACAGACACACACACAGACACACACACAGACACACAGACAGACACATAGACAGACACATAGACAGACACACACACAGACACACAGACACACACACACAGACACATAGACAGACACACACACACAGACACACAGACAGACACACAGACACACACACAGACACACAGACAGACACATAGACAGACACATAGACAGACACACACACAGACACACAGACACACACACAGACACATAGACAGACACACACAGACACACAGACACACACAGACACACACACAGACACACAGACAGACACATAGACAGACACACACAGACACACAGACAGACACACAGACAAATACACACACAGACACACACACAGACACACACAGACACACACACGGACATGTTTCCAAAAATGCATTTTTTGGATTCAGGGGATCTCAAAACATGTATTTCCGGTGAAATCTCGGTATCGAATTTTTGTGTGAAATACAATACTTCCCCTACTTACTATACGTAGTAGAGAAAGTAAAAAACGAACAACGAATTTCCATTTGAGAAAAAGTTAACTAATGGAAAATTTAAACAAATAGTGAGGAATATCTCGGAAATGGTTCACTCCACAAAAAATGTATAGGATATAAATTGTGTGCTTAAGCGAGATCTACATTTTTGCGTAATAAAATTTTGTCTATCTCTCTTACGGTTTACGAGTTATGCAAAATTCATTTAGAATGCAGAGGACTTTTGGGAACATTCCAGAAAATTCAATACATGCATTTTATTTGTTATGAAAATGTCTTAAATATATGGTTTTTAATCAAAATAGTAGGAGCCTTTTTTCGAAAATCAAAATTTTGGAAAAATGTTCCATTTAAAGTGTAGCCTGGAGTAGGGGTATTTTCTTGAAAATCCTCGTGTCGCATCTTTGAAAGATACTGAACTTTAATAACAAGTTTGGTATTTATCCAACTTTTCGTTTATGAGTTATGTTGTTCACACATACACATACTTCCCTACTTGCTACACACAGTAGAGAAAGTAACAGTTACGTGAACATGTCATAAAACTCTCATATACTTGCTTTTAAGTATTGACCTTAATAAAGCTTTACATCTCGTCGTACTGGCATTTCTTCTGCAGCCCAATGTACGTAATTCTGGAAGAGTATTAAACCGACACTGTACTGTACAAGATGGGACTGGGCTGCTAATAAACGGAGTAACTCTAAGCTGGGTTACACATAACTCTACACTTAAAAAAACATCTAATTTAGGATAATTCCACCTGCAAAACTGACGCCTACAAATATTTTATGGCTTGGGTACATTCTTGAACAGTAAGTGAAGGAAAGAATACCGTAGCTTCATGTTGGTGATTAATAAGGCCTATCTGGATTATCAAACTGTTTCTCGTGTTTACTCGTTCCGCAATGAACGCAGATTGTATACTGTAATGAAACTACTGTCCATTCCAAACCAGAGTTCCCTCTGCTGTAAACAAAAGCACGTGCTTCTGCTTCTCACGAACCCAAGAACACACTCTTACGCCAACATAAATAGTTCCTTAAAAAATGTATTGTATTATGAAATATTAGATCAGAAAAGGTATAGAACTGCACATTTTATTGCGGTTATTCATAAGAACTCATTGCTAAAGAGATTACAAAATATGATTTTCGCCTACTATTGCGCCAACGCCGAGAGCATCTTGCTTGTTAATACCAACCGTATGCATGACTGTCACTCTCTTACATATACATATACAAGAAATGCAGCAATGAATTCCCAGAGGCGCTATCTGAGTAACGAACAAACACTTTGCGTAACACAGGATATATGATAAGCGAACAGTCATTCATAATACGAAGTCACACGTGTGCTCAGCCCAGGTCAAATCTTGTGATTTAGTCAGTTGGTATTTGAGTTTTCATGGCACAGGAAGGTGCGTGTAGTGCGAATAAACCTTTCAAATACAAGAGCGGGAAACAGGTAAAAAGTTGCGAAAAACAAACAGCTCTTCATATATTTAACTCACTATTAGAAAAATACCCGACACTTGCATTAGTGCATTTATGAAACTAATATCGGATTTTACAGGCGTTTCAGTGAGAAGTGTAACCAAAGCGAACAGGGAATATAAACAGACATAATAGAGCATAGAAGAGTATAAAATGTGGGAACTTGTTTTAAGTGCGACAGTGCTGTGGAATTGTGGATAAGCTTGTCATTATTTTGGAGAGTAGTTCTGATTCCAGCTGAGTCATCTTTGGAGGATACGGATTTGGGTGTTGCACTTTTGCCCGAGGATTGTGATTAACGTAAGTAAAGTGTTCATTTCCGCAGAGTTATGAAATCGATTTTTACCCCAGGTTGCATTTTGAACTATAATTCTCAGGCAGGGCACATTTTTATAGATTTAAATAGTGTTCAACAAGCACGTGAGAGGGGAACAAGAAGCCATTATGGCCGGGGATTGCGAACTACTTTCGCGCGGATAATACAAAGCGTTTGTTTTCAGTGAAAGGCACTCTGGTTTGGAATGGACAGTAGAGTGTAGTGATCTGTGTTCGTAACCTTAGTGAGTGCAATAGGACCTGTAACCTCTTAGAAATTTAAAGACGTAAAGAAACGCAATAAACCTAAACATTCATACATTACTTGGGTGATATGATACAAGCTGGTAGGTGCATAATTGGAGGATGCGGTAGAGTTTGAGAATACAAGACGAAATCGAGTACGAATATGACTTCAAAAAATCTGATCTGTTACATTCACATGACTTTATCTACTCTCTTATTAGTGGGTATGCAAATTATTCCTATGAAAGTTTATTTTCCTATCTAATTCATATTAATTTGACCTTAAAATTCCATACTGTTTCCATGACATCCCGAGAAACAGCCGAAAATCAACAGGACTTGGAAAGAATAAGTATGAAACAATTTGCCCATTAATAACAGATATTCCGGAAATTGCTAATGCCAAAAAACGTATTTGACACAAATTGTATGTTTTGAAGAGATCTATATTTCTTGCGTAGTACGTTTTCGTCTATCCCTTAAGGTTTACCAGTTATGCAACATTATATAATTTCCCTCCGAATGAAGAGGACTTTACAAGCTATTCCCAGAAAATTCAAGATATGATTTTATTTCTCATGTAAATATATTTAATGTATGGCATAATGAGCATCTGTAGAGCAATTCTTTAGAAAATCAGAATTTGAAAAATATTCCATGTAAAGGGTAGCTTGCGGTGGGGGAATTTCTATAAAATCCCCGTGTCGCATCCTTTGAGAATATTAAACTTAAATATGAAGTTTGATACTTAACGGCGTTTCGTTTTTGAGTTATTGAAACTCAAAAACACACAAACACACAAAAATAATTAAAATTAAACCCAATAATATCATTATATATATATATTTCTTTTTTAAGTTTTACTATCTATGATCATAAATTAGAAATAAAGTTGGAATTATACTACCTTCAAAAAAAAAAAATAAAGAGCACAGAGAAAGTTTTCTAAAAATGACTTTTTTGGATTTATATATTTCCGGTGAAATCTGAATATAAAATTTCTGGTTGGAATGCAATGCCTGCTCTACCTACAATGTACTACGTCGTAAAGAAAGTAAAATGTTGTATGTACGAAATTCCTTCAAATGAAAAAGACTTTACAGACTATTCAAGATATCTATTAATATATTTAATTAGTCATGCCAATCTCTGAAACATTTTTGAGTAACGACAAGGAGAGAACATTCATCCACATAAAGGGTAGTTTGATGTTCCCGAAAATTCTGGAGAGGGCTCTAAAATCTCCGTGCCGCACTTTGGAAGATGCTAAACTTAAACATAAGTTTTATATCTATTCAATGTTTTGTTTTTGAGTTTTTATATTGAGACAGATAGACAGACACACGTGGAAGCTTTTCTAAAAATCTGATGTGATACATTTACATGACTTTCTATCTTTATTAGTGGTATACAGACTATTCTTACTAAAGCTTATTTTTCTATCTACTACATTTTAATCCAAATTAACCTTTGTAGAAATAGCTACATTACACATTTCGTTATAGATACAAAGAGAACAGAGATAGTCAAATGTTTAACAACTGAACGCTATATACTGGCCTTAAAATTCCATACTGTTTCCATGACATCGCAATAACAACTGAAAATAGATGGGACTTTAAAAGAATGACAAGTGTTGAACAATTCGAAACTTTAATAACGGGTATCTCGGAAATGGCATATGCCAAAACAGCTTGTTTTAAGTAAGTTGTGTGTTTTAAAGACATCTAGATTTTTGGTGTAGCACGTTTTCGCCTATCGCTTTACGTTTACTAGTTATACAAAATTATACAAAATTCCCTCGAATGAAGAGGACTTCCTAGGCTATATATATTACTATATATATTCGGGGTATACATTTTATTTGTCATGTAAATATCTTTAATATACAGTATTTTAATCAAACTCTTTGAGCCATTTTTATAAAATCGAAATTTTGGAAAAACGTTCCACGTAAAGGGTGGTTGGAGTGGGAGATTTTCTTGAAAATCTTCGTGTCTCATCCTTGGAAGATACTAAACTCAAACACTAAGTTCAGTATCTATCCGAGTTTTCGTTTTTCAGTTTTTCTAAAATGCTTTTTTGGATTTAGGGGGCCTCAAAACATGTATTTCCTGTTAAACTTCGGTATCGAATTCTGGGCGGATTGGAATACCTTCTCTCCCTACTAAGCACGTGGTAGAGAAAATAAAAATGTTTATTTTATTCAGGGCATCTCAAAACGTGTATTTCCATTGAAATATCGTTATGAATTTTTGGGGTGGAATACAATACTTTCTCTACTTACTATAGGTATGCGGCGGAGAATGTAAAATTGTTAGTCCTTGGATACCTAATTGGCCTTTAAGAATTCTAGTAAGTTGAATTTCAGAATTAAACGAATACGTAAAACGAAGCTATAATTAAGCCGTTATAAGGTTCAGCTTTGAGTAGAGACCTTGTATGTTGCACTGAGCAGCCTTTTTCCAGAACAAACGCTAAACCTTGAGAGCATTATCTTATTTGCTGTCTGAGAATCCTTTGGCGCGGTGCCTGTCATCGCAGATAAGGTGTATGCGGAAAAACCAGTGGCAAGATACGATGCTCCCGTCTGATTAGAACAGGCAGCGAATATTCAGACTGTGCTAGCCCCCGGCACTGCGGCGTGTAGATGAATCAGAACGGTGAATTAGTTTTTATGTTACGACCGAACTTCCGTGCTACATAAATATGGGCATTATTTGCGTCGTATTCGAGTAACAAGTATAATTATATGACTACAGTGCTATACAATGTTATTGTGTCGGTTTATAAGTGTTCTACATAGTTTTCTAGTTGCTCCATTGTTTACGACCTAGCTCTGTCAGGTGCTATTGTGTTTTATTTCATTATTACAATCATAATACTGCAATGCTATTGTAGACTGCAAATTTTATTTGCAGGTGGGCTATGCTTGAGAGCATAAAGAAGAAAAATGTGATATATTGCACTCACATGACTTTCTCTACTCACTCTTGTACAAGCTATTCTTACAAATGCTTATTATTCTATTTACTTCGTCTTAATCGAGATAAACATTTGCATAATTTGCTTGTAGGTACAACGGAATTGAATTGCTTTATTTATAGACGCTCTTTAACTGTTGTGGTCCTTAGCGTCCCATTCTATATTGGGTGTGAAAGATCGGTAATTTTGTTCAGAGGCCTCTTTATCAGGTTTGAGGTTCTTTTACATGCCGTAAATCCACGACACGGGACCACTGGCTTTACTTCCCTTCCGAAGGAAGCCATCTAAGGATGTTTACGCCCAAAAAAATCCATCGCCCTCCGCCGGGTTTGAAGTCGAGACCTCGGGAACTAGAGGCTAGCATGGTAAGCACCACACCACGGAACAAGGGGGTTAGGGGAATACAGTAGGCTTTTAGCGATTGTCAGCTTTTAAGAGTAGGTAGCTATGTGATGACTTTGAAATTCCGTTTCTTTGCATGGACAAGAGAGAGGGGGAGAGAGAAACTGAGGCAGTATTTTTAACGCAAATAATTTCAGTCTAATTATATAATATATAAATTAAATAACAGCCCGCCTTAAAGCAATATGTGTATGTAATAATTTGTAAAATGTATGTAACAGCCATTGCATATGTTTATATTATTGTATACATGTATATTAATGTTATGTGAATCTATTACTAATTTAATAATGTAGGAGCTGTGAGAATAATAAGTTTAAAAGTTGCTAACAATGAGGTAACAATGAGGTAACCTTGAGGCAATAATGAGTTTGGGAGTTTAACAATACTACTTCTGATACTTGGAAACAGTAATGTAATTTTAGTGACAGTTTATAAAATAGCCAATCAACAACCAGACAAAGCTTTAGTTAAATGACGGTATTATATTGGAGTAGGATTAGCCAATCAGAAACTGTAAAGGAGAAACATTTTACAAATTCAGAAGTCAGTTGCCTGCAAACAGTGTTCCTAACCAGACGCAAAAAGTGTCCTCGAGAAATATAATATGTATTCGTGTGAGACGAAAAATAAGTTTACGTGTTAAAAATAATCTCACAGCTCTCTATATCAGTGAAGTGTTATTTAAATCGTGTCAAGCATTAATAAAAGGAGTGAAGTAAAATTATAATCTATGTAAGCCTACATTCTTAGTCGCATCACAACCCTGCTAAGAGAAACGTGTCTCTAACAATAATACTGACGCAGCCGAGGTAAACATAAATATATAGTATTTAAAGAAACACTCAAATTACAAAGTTAATATTTTTTTAAACTTGGGGCAAAGGCCACCTGAAAGTACATTTGGGGCGAAGGCTACCGGAAACTGTTTACTATACGTGTGGTTGCAACTACTACAAGTTCGGTTCCCCAACAGTTGAAATATAATACAACTCCCAATACAACCTACTTCAAATTGACGCCCAAAGCGTGGTGCAAATAACGTAAAAAAATTACAATACTTCTTCAATTGGCGCAAAACGTGGGGCAGATAACAATACAATATAACTAGTTCTCACATTTGGCGTCCATACCTGGAGCTAATAAATATACATCCTCAAAACGGATAGCGACTGCCTATTTTGAGAAAAGTATAAGTATTTTAAAATGCAAACCAATAACAAGGAATATCTCGGAAATGTTAATGACACAAAAAAGTAATAAATAAAAGGTATTTGACATAAATTGTGTGCTTTAATGATCTAGGTTTTTTATTCAGTATAATTCTGTTTATCTCTTACGGTTTACCAGTTATACAAAAAGTCATTCAGAATGAAGAGGACTTCAGAAAACTCAAGACGTGGGTTTTACTTGTCACGAAGAACTTTAATATATGGTAGTTTAATAAAAATCGTTGTAGCCATTTTTGAGAAAATGAAACATTTCTGAAAATTTCCATGTAAGGGTAGTTTGAGGTGGGGGATTTTCTTGAAAATCTTCAGGTCGCACCTTTGAAAGGTACTGAACTTAAATACCAAGTTTGGTATTTATCCAACACACGCACACACACACACACACACACACACACGGTCCTTTTTCTAAAAATGCTTTTTCTTTTGGGTTCATGGCACCTCAATATTTCCGGTGAAATCTTGGTATGGAATGCAACACCTTCTCTACCTACTATGTACGTGATGGAGAAAGCAGAAATGTGATTTTCTGCTTCACTGTAGGTCATTATATTGTGACGCTGTAGTTATAGCCCAAGGGTATTGGGAGATAAACAAAGATAAGTCGCGCTCGCCCCGCGTAAACACCAGATGCGCTATCGAAAAATAACCATACTCTTCTGGAAGTTTCCTTCTCGCCTTCTCCAGAACGTTCTAGAATGTTCTGTGGAATATTTCATTGACTATATAGGCCAGCGGTTTCGCCATAGAGTGTGTGTGCGAGTCAGTCAGCAGTAAGCGGGTTGGTGTATGCGTTTCGGGTGCGACGAATCGAGCTGTGAGGTGCGGTGAGTGTTGCTTCCGCGAGATATTGCAGAAGTCTTGTGTTCGACTCCCCAGCGAGTGAGCCCTCCAAGGAAGGGGCTACATCATGCGTATATCGTTCCGCCGCTACCACGAAACAAGTGAAGTCCAGTGAAAGTTGAACTAGATCACATAGAACTTAGTGAAGTAACAGTTAAATACTGAACGAAGTGACAATACATACTAGTACAATTATTCATCCAAAATCGAATAACACCGGAACAATTTCGGTTACAGTTTTATTACAAGCTCTGCTCACATTATTCGATTATGTGTGAAGACACTTCTCTCTCCTTCTCCTCCCTTTTCTTCTTCGTTTTTCACTATCTCCCTCACTTAATCTCCCTTTCCCACTCTTTTTGCTCTTCCTATCTCTCACCACGCCTTCCTCCTTCTTCCGCTAATTCTCCTTTTCAACTCTCTCACTCCATTCCATCCACTGCCTCCTCCCTTCTCTCCCCCCTCCCTTTTAAAGTTACATGACTAATGTTTTGAAAACCGATAATACAACTAATTTTTCCTGGGGTTTCAATAAATATTTAACAGCACACAAAGTTGTGACTTTTTTATGCTTGCAGTGTCATAGGAAATATAGGTACTGTTAGTGGTGGTAACCTGTTTTGTAAGTAACAATAATAATAACTAAGAAAAACTGGTAGGTTTAACTTCTTAAATATTCAACCTATAGACATTTTGTAAATAACAAATATAATAGATGTATTCGATGAGCCAAAACTCCATCGACAAATTTTCAGAGATTGTCCAGGAATACCTTCCAAGTATTTTGGTATAAGGGACCCATGGTCTCCGGCGGCTCGTTACAGAGCAATTGCATTTCATTTGGTTTCTTGCTCCGATTAGCTTTGTATGTGTATTGCACTGAAAATACTGCACAACAGTGCAAATGTCATGGTATGCGCTGTGTGTCTTGTATGTAAACAAACTCTTCCTATTCGCTCACGGTACCTGCTGTTGACAACAGTAATGCTCTCTTTAACTTGTTGCCCTCAAGTTTGCATTCAGTACTGCTCGGTTCTGTCTAGGGTTTGTTTTTCCGGTAGTGTTAGTTGTGCCTCAATAATGATACACAGCAGTAGGGATAGGTTTACTGATGAAGAGTTGGCCGATATGCACCTCGTGTATGGGTTCAATGCAATGGAAGAGCGGTACAACGACGCTATGCTGAGCTGTCAAGCACATCACAGTACTTTTGCATCTGTACATAGGCGCCTACGAGAAACTGGATCTTTCTGTGTTAGAATGGAAGATACTGGACGTGTGAGGTATGCCAGAGCACCCAGTCTGGAAGAGAATGTGTTACACGTGATTGGTGATGCTATTAGTTGGCGCGTTGCATGATCTCTGAACACAAACGAAACAGCTGTTTTGAGAGTCGTACATGAACAACAATTGCACTCGTGTCATCCACAGAAGGTGCAGTCATTGCACCCAGCGGAACATCCCCTTTCGAGTCGAGTTTGCAATGTGCAGAAAACCACTATTTTCCTGCTTTAGTGTAGTTTACAGCCGAGGCCAAATTTACAAGAGATGGCATGTTCAACAATAGGAATACATTGAACGGAGTTGTGTACAAAACGTTCCCAGAACATGTCCTCCCAAGTTCCTAGAAGATGTGCCGCTGAGAATTCGTCAGCTTATGTGGTTTCAACATGACGGGGCGCCGGCACACCTTGCCCTCGATGTTAGGAACCACATTGGTGTGTGCAGTTTGGACGACAATGGATTGGTCGTGGTGGTCTTGTTGCATGGCCAGCTCGGTCACCAGACTTGACTCCAATGGACTTCTTCTCCTGGGAACATGTTGGATTCTGGTTGCTAGGACTATTGCAGCCGCGGAAATAGTACACCAAACTCCTGGAGGCTTGAGCGTGTAAGACAGTCGATGGTGCGTCGCTGTACACTCCGCCGTGATTTGGTGGTGTAAATTTTAAACAGTACCTGTAAGGGAACAGTTTTGCATTTGTTACCTTATGTACTGTACACTGACAGACCAGACTGAGCACATTGTGATAAAACTGTACGTGTTTCGTCTGCGGGATATTGCATTACTGTGAAGCTACTTTCACAGAAACAAGGGTCATTGATAACAAACGGAATAAGTCATAATTACATTATAACTCTGTAACGAACCGCCAGAGACCGTGGATGTCTTATACCAAAATACCTAGAAGATATCCCTGAACAACTTCTGAAAGTTTGTCGGTGGAATTCTGGTTCATCCGGTATATTACGCTTAAAAGCTTTTGCTATATAAGAGTTACCGAAAAACTGAACGATTTTTTGAATATGTATATTTAAACGTTTTTTTATTTAGATAATCCATCCGATTGCCGCATTGCCTTATATTCTATGTGCGACGTGACGTACTAGGCAGCCACGATATGAGTGCGTCTGTACGAGGTCGCCAGTTTTTTTTGTTGACAATACGAAAGTCATCAATGGTAGGGATCATAGGGGCAAGGCGATAGGGGAATGTACAGTTGCACAATGAAAACAGTACTACATTTGCAGGCCTCAGCCTCGTTAGAAAATGCAACTTGGACCTGTGAATGTTTTCTTTCTTCCTTCCGATGTACCACCTACTTGTTCCGTAGCTGTTGAGTTATTCTTCCCACCGCACGCATTCATATCGAGGCCTAATGCTATTCTTTTTATGTTTCATAACAAGCGGTTTGGCTATACGTCTGTGGAAACAAACACAAGTGAGCACACACAGACGTGCACACACAAACATTCAAACAAAACTTAAACAATTTGATGCGTCACACTCACATGACTTTCTCTACTCTTGTACAAACTATTTTTACAAACGCTTATTCTCCATCTACTTCATGTTAATCGAGATAAACATTTGCAGAAACTATCTTATTGCTAATTTTCGTGTAGGTGCAAGGGGAATTGGTAGGCTTTAAGCGATAGTCAAATATTTTAAGAGTTGGTTGCTATGTGGAGTATTCCATTCTCTTTACATTACCAGGAAAAAAAACAATGAATAACGAATTCCCATTTGAGAAAAAGTATAAGTATTGGAAAATTTAAGGGAATAACAAGCAATATCTCGAAAATGGTTCACTCAACAAAAAAGTATATGAAATAAATTGTGAATTTTAACGCGATCTGCATTTTTTGTGCTGTAAAAGTTTGTGTATCTCTTACAGTTTACCAGTTATGCGAAAGTCATTCCTATTGAAGGGGCCTTTTGGGGACATTGGCAGAAAATTCAAAATATACATTTCATTTGGCGTGAAAATATCTTAAACATATGATATTTTAATCAAAATTGTTACAGCCATTTTTGAGAAAACCAAAATTTTCGAAAAATGTTCCATGTAAGGGGTAGTCTGGGGAGAGGAGATTTTCTTGAAAACATTCTTGTCGCATCAATGAAAGATACTGAACCTAAACAACAAGTTTGGTATTTATCTGACTTTTCGTTTTTGAGTTATTCTGTTCACAGATACATAGACAAATTCAAACACGGAACTTTTTCTAAAAGTGCCTTTTTTGGTTTCAGGGGCCTCAAAACAGGTATTTCTGGTAGTAGAGAGGGTAAAAGGAATGGGATGTTTAGCTTCATGACAGCCCTTTATATGCGCTATTATCAATTATTCGTAAAAAGGAATGGAAAATTGTCAGAAAATGTTAGTTACATTTTTACTTTCTCTACTACGTATAGTAAGTAGGGGAAGTATTGTATTCCACCCAAAAATTCGATACCGAGATTTCACCGGAAATACATGCTTTGAGACCCCTGAATCCAAAAAACTATTTTTGGAAACATGTCCGTGTGTGTGTCTGTGAACAGCATAACTCAGAAACGAACAGTCGGATAAACACCAAAGTTGGTATTTAGGTTCAGTATCTTCCAGAGATGCGACACGAACGTTTTCAAGAAAATCCCCCTACCCCAGATTACCCTTTACATGGAACATTTTTGAAAATTTTAATTTTCTCAAAAATGACTCTATCGATTTTGATTAAAATATCATATATTTAAGATATTTTCATGACAAATGAAATGTATATCTTGAATTTTCTGGGAATGTCTCCAAAAGTATTCTTCATTGTGAAGGACTTTTGCATAACTGGTAAACCATAAGAGATAGACAAAATGTTACTACACCAAAAATGTAGATCGCGTTAAAATACACAATTTATCTCATATACATTTTTGTTGTTGAGTGAACCATTTTCGAGATATTGCTTGTTATTCCCTTAAATTTTCCAATACTTTTTCTGAAATGGGAATTCGTTATTCGGTTTTTTATGTCCTGGACATACAAAGAGAATGGAATACGCCACATAGCAACCAGCTCTTAAAATATTTGACTATCGCTTAAAGTCTACCAATTCTCCTTGCATCTACAAGAAAATTAGCAATAAGATTAACATCTTGTTAACATGAAGCATATGGAGAATAAGCGTTTGTAAAAAATAGATTGTACAAGAGTAGAGAAAGTCATGTGAGTGTAAAGCAATCAGATTTTTATTAAATGTGTAAACAATTTGTTAACAATTACATATATTTCCATTTTATTTTTGATGTAGTCTTAATAAACGCAGTTATTACTTTGAACATAAGATCCTTTCAGCATCATCTGAGACATTACTTAAGATAAACACCGACTAAGCCACAAAGGACTAAGATAATTGGTGTTGGACATTTTGTTTAATGGCTTTGTTTTTGCACTCCGAGTGAGCATGCGCATCTGCCGAGCGACGTTGCATATTCATACCGGAAATGTAGCGGCTATTACTCTTCTGTCAACACACTGCCGATAAACGCTACCAAAGATGTCCTGGGTAACGCTTAAGCTCGAGAAATAGAGATAAATATTTCCAAACGGGCCGTCCCAGAACTGCGCATCGACTGAAGCAGCTGCAAAAAATGTTGGCATCCCTGAATGCAAAAGAAACGAGATTAATGATTCAAGTCCATAACTAACAATTAGCGATCCGTTCTTCGCTGGTGTTATCACTGCTCCACGGTTCCCGTTAGATGTACCTACACGGAATCAAATAGCACCTTCTCGTTAATCGCTATTTTCATCTACCATTTCATGCACTTGAATTTAGCGGAATATTTTGCTAAGATATTCACAAAATAGATATACGTCCCATCCAGATATGATATAGTGATGAATAGCGCTCGGATTCTTAGGTAAATACAGATTTTGTTTGTGTGTAATATAAATTTGAACCTAAGTTTAATGTCCTGGATATTCATACCGAAGCATATATTTTATATAAAGATATATTTTCGTATATTCCATAAATGGCATAAAAATCACATAAAACAGCCTTTTTACTTTCTCTACTACGTATAAGTTGGCGAAGTATTGCATTCCACCCAAAAATTCGATACCGAGATTTCACCAGAAATACATAAGCATTTTTAAAAAAAGG
Organism: Deroplatys truncata; assembly: GCA_030765065.1. Classification (NCBI taxonomy): domain Eukaryota; kingdom Metazoa; phylum Arthropoda; class Insecta; order Mantodea; family Mantidae; genus Deroplatys; species Deroplatys truncata. The sequence continues at coordinate 219,389,346 of CM060983.1, forward strand.
TCCGTGTGTGTGTCTGAGTGTCTGTGAAACGCATAAGTCAAAAACGAAAAGTCGGACAAATACCAAAGTTGGTATTTAGGTTCAGTATCTTCCAGAGATGCAACACGAAGGTTTTCAAGAAAATCCTCCCCCTCCAGACTACCCTTTACATGGAAAATTTTTAGAAAATTTTAATTTTCTCAAAAATGGCTTTAACGATTTTGAATAAAATATCATATGTTTAAGATACTTTTATGACAAATAAAATGTATATCTTGAATTTTCTGGGAATGTCTCCAAAAGTATTCTTCATTGTGAACGACTTTTGCATAACTGGTAAACCATAAGAGATAGACAAAGTTTCACTACACAAAAAATGTAGATTGCGCTAAAATACACAATTTATGTACTATGCATTTTTGTTGTTGAGTGAACCATTTTCGAGATATTGCTTGTTATTCCCTTATATTTTCCAATACTTATACTTTTTTCAAACGGGAATTCGTTATTTATTTTTTTTGGTCCTGGTAATGCAAAGAGAATGGAATACTCCATAAGGCAAACAGCTGTTAAACACTTAAAGCCTACCATATTCCCCTTGCATCTACAAGAAAATTAGCAATAAGATTAACATCTCGATTAACATGAAGTAGATGGAGAATAAGCGTTTGTAAAAATAGTTTGTACAAGAGTAGAGAAAGACATGTGAGTGTAACTTATCAGTTTTTTTAATATTTTCAGCGCATATTTTGACATTTTGAGTACATAAAAATACATATTTCTCAAGTTTTTAGCACTTCCGAGCCCTAGTGATGAGTATGTAATGTAAGAATTGGGTGCGGGTGGTTATTTTGTAAACCATGTGAAACCAAATCATATGTATATATATATATATATATATATATATTCAGACTTCAGTTCTTCATCTACATTGATTTCGTTTTTATACAATGTCCTCCGTGGTCTAGGGGTGCCATGCTAGGCTGTGGTTCGTGGTTCCGGAGGTCAGGGTTCAAACCCGGCGGAGGGCGATGGATTGTTTCGGGCAAGTAAAGCCGGTGGTCCCTTGTCCTAGATTTACTGCACGTAAAAGAACCTCAAGTCTGATAAAGAGGCCTCTGGGCAAAATTACCAGTCTTTCACGCCCAATATAGAATGGGAAGCTAAGGACCACAGCAGTTAAAGAGCGCCCATGAACATTTACCGAAGCGGGAACTTTAAATAAGATAACACCGGACGACGGGATCCTGAGCCGGAGCAGAGATAACCCAGAGCAACGAAGGAGCAGGTAACCATCATATATTTGAAGACTTAATTAGCTTACAAATACTATAAGAGAATGAAGAATTATGGCTGTTCTTTCGTTGGGAAGAGGTCCATCTGCACAGCGTTGGCGTTGGTTGGTTGCCGTTCGTTTGGGTGGTAATCTGCATTTCGAAAATGCTAGCTCATTCTTAAGAAGTCGTTTCGACAGAGTGGATAATTAGCTTGATTCTTAACTTAAACTGAAATGTAAGGTTAGATTGAGAAACTTTCTGAAAATCACATAGTGTGGATCAAAGAAGAACTAAACCATCACTTCAACTAATCTTTTGCAAATATTTGGCTATTTATTAACTAACATTTCGTGAATAAGCCGTTGTCAACAGCGCTGGTGGAGGAATGGAACACCCTACCACAAGAACTGCTTACCAAGCTTGTGGCCAGCATGGGAGCACGATGCAGAGCATGCATTGCTGTCCGTGGTGATCATTCACCCTTTTAAGCACCATGAATCTGTTTCTGTAAATCTAGAGAGCCATCATATGTCGTATTGACTTTAGTGTAGCTTATGGTCTATGAATAAAAGTGGCATTTCTGTTCGTCTCATTGCACATTTCGTTTAGTTGCCTACTGTAGCAGTTCCCTCTATGTATGATTCATCGATCTATGTTACTTGGTAGTGTCACAGCATGCGAAGATTACTTTCGTCCTTAGGTTTTGCACACCAGTGTATTTGGCTTAATACCCTTTGCGAACAGGTCACTTGTCTCATGCACGAGCCCTATCAGGAGGGCCAGAGTTTTCTGTCAGGATTTTTACTTACCTTTAGGTCTGCTCAGAAGATTTGACTTGCTCTGTGTCTTCCATGCCTGAGGAATCTTTCCAAGGGAAAAAAGGTACGAGGCGTTTTTTATAGCAAGTACTGATAGTTTTTTTTAAAACATAACACAACATTATTTTCCAAATACTTTATTATTATTATTATTATTCATTATCTTACACCTTACCCTACTTCTCCATATAATCATCGCCGTTATTCAGGCACTTGTAACGGGAAAACAGTTTTTGTATGCCTTCGTCAAAAAATGATGCCGCCCGTGTCCGATCTTCTTGTTTCACAAGATCATCCTCATTGAAATGTTTTCCACCAAGAAGTTTGTTCAGATGAAAATTACTTGGTGCCAAATCCGGACTGTAAGGAAGGTGGTCGAATTATTCCCAACCAAATGATGCGATCAGATCTTGAGGGTTTTTTTTGCTGTGTGTGGCCGGGCATTGTCACTCATTATTGTTTCCCTATAAACCTCACACAATTGGCGATGCAGTTTTTGCTAGCATAACATTTCACGCATTCAAAAACGAATCACTGTTCTGACTTCACACTCGATTGTTTTGAACATTTCGAAACGCTCTAACAACAGTAAAACACAAAGTGACGATCGTCAACAGTTGTGTCTGGCTTCCTAATGAATAAACGAAGTGATCGCGCATGTTTTTAATCGTGACTGCAGCGGCAACGTATTAAAAGGGCACTTACTTTAAAAACACGCCTCGTAGTTACGGACCGTAACTTCAGTTTTTCAGATCTGTTCAGTTTTGGTAATATTTTATAATTTGCAAACATAGACACATTATTGCTTCATATCTGCATTTGCAGCATGAAAATGAATAAAAAGATTGTTTTCGAAACACAAAATACAATGAAATTGGGTGATACCATCTGGTTCCAATGCTACTATTTTCAAGGAGGTATCCCATATTCTCAATACTATTATTTTATACTCTTCAACCGAATCACACTGGAGTTATCGTAGCTCAGTTGGATAGAGCAGCGACACGGTAAGCCGAAGATGTGTGGTTCAAGTCCCGGTTATGGCACGAGCTCTTCTGTCTGATTGTAACAAGAAAATGTTTACACATATTTCGATAGAGGCGAGAATATATTCATGGACATGGAAGAGCCCCCTCTCCACTCAAAAAAAGCGGCTGATCACGAACCAAATCGTCAAATGTATGAGGGGAAAGAAGTCAAGAAGTAGTTAACATTCATTAGTTTTTGCTGGACCATCACCAACATCATAGAAGCACCCTTTGGTATGAATATTCCTCATTAATCCCCGGGCTCCGCTGGCATACATATTTTGTGACCAAGGAATCGTTTTTATTGATTTTATTTACATAAGTAATTTTTGTTTTCTCTACCACGTACGTAATAGGTAGAGAAGGTATTGCATTCCAACCAAAAATTCGACACCAAGATTTCGCGGAAATATAAGTTTAGAGGCCCCCTAAATTAAAAAACAAATCTGATGTGTTACACTCACATGACTTTTTCTACTCTTGTACAAACTATTTTTACAAACGCTTATTCTCCATATGCTTCATGTTAATCGATATGTTAATCTTATTGCTAATTTTCTTGTAGATGCAAGGGGAATTGGTAGGCTTTAAGCGATAGTCAAATGTTTTAAGAGCTGGTTGCTATGTGTAGTATTCCACTCTCTTTGCATTACCAGGACAAAAAAAATGAATAACGAATTTGAGAAAAAGTATAAGTAATAGAAAATTTAAGGGAATAACAAGCAATATCTCGAAAATGGTTCACTCAGCCACAAAAATATACATCACATAAATTGTGTATTTTAACGCATTCTACATTTGTTGTGTATAAAATCCTATCTCTTATGGTTTATCAGTTATGCAAAAGTCGTTCACAATGAAGAATACTTTTGGAGACATTCCCAGAAAATTCAAGATATACATTTCATTTGTCATGAAAATATCTTAAACATATGATATTTTAATCAAAATCGTTAGAGCCATTTTTGAGAATTTTAAAATTTTCGAAAAATGTTCCATGTAAAGGGTAGTCTGGGGTGGAGGGGTTTTCTTGAGAACCTTCGTGTCGCATCTCTGGAAGATACTGAACCTAAATATCAAGTTTGGTGTTTATCCGACTGTTCGTTTCTGAGTTATGCTGTTCACAGACACACACACGGCATGTTTCCAAAAATGCTTTTTACTTTCTCTAATACGTATAGTAAGTAGGGGAAGTATTGTATTCCACCCAAAAATTCGATTGCGAGATTTCACCGGAAATACATGTTCTGAGACCCCCTGAATCCAAAAAAAGCATGTTTGGAAACATGTCTGTGTGTGTGTGACTTTGAACAGCATAACTCAGAAACGAACAGTCGGATAAACACCAAACTTGATATTTAGGTTCAGTATCTTCCAGAGATGCGACACGAAGGTTTTCAAGAAAATCCCCCACCCCAGATTACCCTTTACATGCAACATTTTTCGAAAATTTTAAAATTCTCAAAAATGGCTCTAACGATTTTGATTAAAATATCATATGTTTAAGATATTTTCATGACAAATGAAATGTATATGTCGAATTTTCTGGGAATGTCTCCAAAAGTATTCTTCATTGTGAACGACTTTTGCATAACTGGTAAACCATAAGAGATAGGATTTTATACACAACAAATGTAGAATGCGTTAAAATACACAATTTATGTGATGTACATTTTTGTTGTTGAGTGAACCATTTTCGAGATATTGCTTGTTATTCCCTTAAATTTTCTAATACTTATACTTTTCTCAAATTCGTTATTCATTTTTTTTGTCCTAGTAATGCAAAGAGAATGGAATACTCCACATAGCAACCAGCTCTTAAAACATTTGACTATCGCTTAAAGCCTACCAATTCCCCTTGTAGCATCTACAAGAAAATAATCAATATGATTAACATCTCGATATCTCGATTAACATGAATCATATGGAGAATAATCGTTTGTAGAAATAGTTTGCACAAAAGTAGAGAAAGTCATGTGAGTGTAACACATCAGATTTTTTTGGATTCAGGGGATCTCAAAACATGTATTTCCGGTGAAATATCGGTATTGAATTTTTGAGTGGAATACAATACATCCCCTACTTACTATACGTAGTAGAGAAAGTAAAAAGGAAGTTTCTGCATTTTCAGCACGTAAAACGTTCCACACGATGCAATTTTCAGGCATCTTATTGGAACTTGGAAGCTAAGTATAGAAAATAGAATAAACAGCTGTAAGAGTAATTTTCTTAAATATGGAATTGATTTTGATATAACACTATGTTAATCTTATAATAGCACATAGGACATGTGGTACTGTGTATAATGAACAACATTTAAAGCAAAATAATTAGCAGATTCTGAGGAATATGTAGCAATAAAATAAAAATGTGTAACCTATTATGTGACCGACCCAGGTTACATTTTGTAATTGCATAAATTTGAAATTTCAGCACAGCGTTGACTTAAATACCCTCAAGTGAAATATTCCGTTAAAATACTATTACAAATACTAAACACTCACACACGCGCCACTGTGAACATACGAAAAAGTTCAGAATAAAATGAAAAATCTTATGTGAAAATTCACCTCTGTCGTTTTTAGTGGGTATGCAAACTATTCTCATTAATGTTTATTTTTCTATCTACTAGATTTTAATCCAAATAAACCTTTACAGAAATACCTACATTACACATTTCGTTATAGATACAAAGAGAACAGCGATAGTCAAATGTTTAACAACTGGATGCTATATGCTGCCTTAAAATTCCATACTGTTTCCATGACATCACGAGAAACAACTGAATGTTGAAGAAGTTCAAGAGAATGGCCAAGTAATGAACAATTCGAACCATTACTAACGGATGTCTCAGAAATGGGTTATGGTACAACAAATTTATTTGAAATAATTTTTGGTTTTTTGGTGCGGTACATTTTCATCTATCATGTGGCCCGCATTCGGGAGGTCCCAGGATCGATTCCCGGCTACCACCCACTTTGGCCCATGGGTTTTTCGTGGTTTTCTCCGGATCATCAGGCTAAAGCTGGGGTGGTTCTCTTCTACCACGTCTCTCCTTCGTCTCATTTCCTGTACCCTTCATGTTTCTTGTCATCTGCTTCAGGGTTGTAGGACCAGGTGACTGTGTTCGGCGGGTTGCGGCTGGGCGGTGGTTTGCGCTCTGTAAAGGTTTCTTCCCTGACGTCGCTACGGTATCGCTCAGTTAGGTCTGTCCTCAGCGTGGGGCTCCGCTCCGGGGACCCTGGAGATGGTGGCTTGTGGGCAGGGACCGTGGGGCGTCGGATGCGTTCTATCTGGAAACATTAGGAACCCCGTCCATTCTTGCGCCCGTTGGAATCCGGATCTGTTCTTCCTTCGGGTCTCTCCCCTCATTCTTCCCTCCCAGGGGTCACTTTGGTAACACAATGGGCCGACTGGCCTGGGTGTAGTGCTCTGCCGCAGTTCCGGGGGTCCCTCCGTGATGCATACCTTTACCTTTCGTCATCGCCTTTCTTTACCGGTTTTACAAGATTCCTTCCGAATGAAGTGGACTTCATAGGCTATTCCAAGAAAATTCAAGATATGCATCTTATTTGCAATGTAAATATGTCGAATGTAAGGTTTAATCACAATCATTAGAACCAATTTTAGAAAACAAAAAATTTGGAAAAATTTTCCATATGAAGGGTGGAGGCGGCGCCGTGGCCGAGTGGTTAGACCGCTCGCCTCTCACCGAGGCAGTCCGGATTCAATCACAGGGACCCGCATGTGGGATTTGTGGCGGACAAAGCGGTGTTTGGGCGGGTTTTCTCCGGGTTCTCCGGTTTCCCCCTCCATTCATTCCACCGACTGTTCCATCATCACTTTTCTTATCATCCATTTCGCCGTCATTTCGTTTCATCTACTTTCTTCATCCCATTCCTTACATCGGGCTAATGACCCATCCTGGACATTCTGTCTGCTCCATGAGTGTGTCTGCTCCTGGACGGGCCTCTGACCGCAGACACCCGCCTATAAGTCCTGGGGGGTGTAAGTCTTACATAAGATGAGGTTAAACAGTGAATGAATGAATGAAGGGTGGTGGGGTGGAGGATTTTCCTGAACATCTTCATTTCGCATCTTTGGAAGGTACTGAACCTAAATACCAAGTTAAGTACAGAGCGATCCCTCAGCTATCTGGCCGGTAGGCGCGATGCGTGTTCCGCTCGCTATATTCAGTGAGTTTATTATTCTAATTATTGACACTGATTCCATATTATTGCTGATTTTATGATGATTACCTATTGAACAAACATAATTACTTTTTATTTTATCACTACTAACCTTTTTCACAGTCGGTGTTGAAAATGGTGTCCTTCGGCAGATAAACATTCTTGGCACTTTCTGATAAAATTACCATTCACACGCATACATTCTTGTTGCGTAGTTTCTCTAATTTCTGTTCTTATATTGTTTTTAAGATCGTCTATGGTGCGAGGATTATTCCTATGGGCTCTATTTTTTAGAGTTCCCCATAGATAAAAGCCACTCACAGTAAGATCCGACCATAACACTTTAGTTTTTCTTCCGTTAGAAGTCTTCGTTTCTTTTTACAACTTACAACATTAAATGATCCCGTTCTCTTCACTTTATTCACTAGATATCTAACTGTTTCTCTACTCGGAACTGGAACACCAGGAAATTTATCGTGCAATTGCCTACACACCTATCTACATGAGTCAGTTTTCACATACGTGTCATACATAAAAATTCTTTGTTCAAGCGAAAATTTGAGTACCATTTCTGGGTTGTAATAATTCAATAATTCAATCGCACACAAATACACACGCGTCTCGCGTCTATACACAAGAAGCAATAACAGCTGACTGAAGCCCGCTGCCACATGTCGGATAAGTGGAAGAGCCCGTGGCCTTGAGTTCATTCAGACGTGTCGCACAAGACTGCCGTGCAATTCCCGGTCAGGGCGCTGAGGGACCGCTCTGTATTTATAGGACTTTACCTTTTTAGTTATGCAGTTCACACACACACACACACACACACACACACACACTCGTACCTTATTCTAAAAATGTTCATCAAAGTTTGCTAATTAGATCAATAAGTCCTTATTTCCGTGATATGTGAAGAATTCTTGATGTGTGTGGCTAAAACAGTCGTGCATATTTACAGTGCGTCTATTAAAATAGCATGCAATCTATGAGCTTGTTTTAAATGTACATGAAAGCACTCAGAGTTAAAGCCCATTTGAAACATGATACAAATTACATGGTGGGCCATACCATATACCTTTCTGAATAATCAAGCATTTTTAACTCAAAACTTCAGGTAGTCGCTATAATTCGTGGCATACTTGGATAGTGCTATATATTTCTTGTGCCTTGTTATAATTATGTAATATATTGTTAGAGGAAAACATAAATAATTGCTGCAGTGCAATTCCTTCAGAAGGTGGGCGTGGTCGGCAGTTCTTATCGGCGCTGATGAATGTTCCCTTGCCACCGCGCACAGCGTGGGAGTCGGGTGAGTCTGGCCACTGCAACCTTTCATTACCTTTACATTTACACAGAGCAAACATTGGCCCCGCACCCGAATTCTTACAAGCTACAGAATTTGAATGTTAGATTTCAAAGAACATTATGAAGTGAAATTTTTGGGAGGAAATTTGGCTCTATAAGTTTGACAAGAAGCCATCAAGAATTTATATGGATTGAGAGGGATGTGATACATTCACGTTACTTTCTGTTCTCACTTTTATAAAAATATTCGTACAACATTTCACCGGAAGTACATGTTTTGGGGCACCTGAAACCCCCAAAATCAATTTTATAAAAAGGTGCGTGTATGTGTTAGTAGGAAAGGCATAACTCAAAAACGAAACGTCCAACACCAAACTTAGCATTTAAGCTCAACATCTTCCAAAAATGTGACACGAGGATTTTCAAGGAAATTTCCCCACCCCAAACCATCCCTTACATGGAAAAATGTAATGTTCTCAAAAATGCCTCAAACGATTTTGATGAAGACACCATATGTTTAAGATATTTTCATAAAAAATTAAATATATATCTTGAGTTATCTGGGAATGGACTCTGAAATCCTCTTCATTTTGAATGACTATTGCATAATTGATAAGCCGTAAGAGATACGCAATATATTACTACACGTAAAGAATATATATCTGATACGATGGATTCACATGACTTTCTCTACCCTCTATCGTTTAGTAGTAGATATATAAATTATTCTTACCCAAACTTAATACTTTCTCTAGTACGCATAGTAAATAGGGGAAATATTGCGTTTCACCGGAAATACATGTTTTGAGGCGCCTTGAATCCAAATAAAGTATTTTTGGAAACATGTCCGCTTGTGTATCTACGTTGTCTGTCTGTGTGTGTGTCTGTGTGTCTGTGAACACCATAGCTCAGAAACGAAAAGTCGGATAAATACTAAACTTGGTATTTGAGTTTAGTATCTTCCAGGGATGCAACACGAAGATTTTCAAGAAAATCCCCCCATCCCAGACTATCCTCTACATGGAACATTTTTCGTAAAGTTTGATTTTCTCAAAATTGGGTCTAACGATTTTGATTAAAATACCATATATGAAAAATATTTACATGACAAATAAAATGTTTATTTTGAATTTTCTGGGAATAGCCTGTGAAGTCCACTTCATTTGGAATAAATTTTGTATAATATTGTATAACTGGTTAAGGTTAAGCGATAAACGAAAAAGTACTACAAACAAAATGTAGATCTCTTTAAAATACACACTTTATTTCAAATACGTTTTTTTAGCATAAGCCGTTTCTGAGATATCCGTTATTAAAGGTTCGAAATGTTCAATACTTGTCATTCTTTCAAAGTGCCATCGATTTTTAGTTGTTTCTCGCGATGTCATGGAAACAGTATGGAAATTTAAGGCCAGCATATAGCGTCCAGTTGTTAAACATTTGACTGTCGCTGTTCTCTTTGTATCTATAACGATATGAGTAATGTAGATAACTACCTATTTTGCAGAGGTTTATTACATATATATGTATATATGTATATATGCACATACAAAGGGAACGACGATAGTCAAATGTTTAAGAACTGAAAACTGAACGCTATATGCTGGCTTTAAAATTTCCATGCAGTTTCCATGACATCGCGAACAGCTAATGCTGAAAGGACTTTGAGAGAATGACCAAGAAATGAACAATTCGAACTTTTAATAACAGATATCTTGGAAATGGCTTATGCCACAAAATTTTTATTCAAAATAAATTGTGTGTTTAAAAAAGATCCGCATTTCTTGTTTAGTATGCTTTCGTCTGTCGCTTAACATTTGCCAGTTATACAAGATTATACAAAATTTATTCCTGAAAATTCAAGATATATACTTTATTTGTCCTATACATATCATTAATATGTCATATTTTAATAAAAATTGTTAGAGTGTGTTGTAGAAAATCAACAATTTCGAAATTGTTTGCATGCAAAAAACCTTGCGGCGGGGGGTTATTTTCAAAGTCTTCGTGTCGCATTTTAGAAGGTTCTTACTGAACCTAAATACCAAGTTTGGCATTTATCCCTGTACTCGTTTTATCTTTAACGAAATTTGTAATGTAGCAAAGGTTTATCTAATTTAAATGAAGTAGACAGAAAAATAAGCTTGGTAAGAATGGTTTGTATACCCACTAATAAGCAATAGATGGTAGAGAATGTCATGTTTTAAGTTATACAGTTTCTAGACTTATTCTTTTGTTTCTCCTGAACTCCTGAATAGAATTTGTGAAAAGAAAACAGTCATATACAAAACAGCTGACTGTCGTATAAGCCTCCTTGCAGGCTCTTGCGTAACTATTACAAAATGTGTATTGAAGCCAATTCTGTCTAATGTTATCATGATTGACAGGAAATAGATAGAAAACAAGATTTTATATGAATAATTTGTAGAATAGATATGAAAATAAATGATAGTGGACAGAGAAAGTCTTGTGATTGTGACATACCAAATATATTTCATTAGATATTTACTTACTCCATCGTGTGTTATAGTTCCGCTAACGGGTCCTAAATATCTTATCTCTGTTGTTTGAATATAACCTTTATCTTTCTATTTTAAAAGCGAGTTTTCAGTATCTGCCAGGACTTTATTCATTATCAGCTATCTTCTGTTATTGCGTTTTTCAGTTATTCTGTCTCTTTCTCCCTCCACAAATATACTAAAAATAACGTATTGTATTGTTTTTATCATCGTTTTTACTTTCTCTATCAAGTACATAGCAAGCAGAGAAGTATACGATACCGCTATTTCACTGTAAATGCATGTTTTGAGGCTCCTGATTCTAAAAAAAGCATTTCTTAGAATAAATGTCCCTGTGTGTGTCTGTAAACAGCATAACTCGAAAACGAAAAGTCAGATAAATGCCAAACTTCGTACTTAGGTTAGTACTTTCCAAAAATGTGACATAAAGATTTTAAAGATAATCCCCCGACCCAAATTAACCTTTACATAGAACATCTTTCAAAAATTTCGATTTTCTAAAAACTTGCCCTAATGATTTTTATTAAAAAACTATATTAAAATCATTTACTGACAAAGAACATATATTTCATGAATTTTCTAGGAATAGTCAGTGAAATTCACTTCACTTGTAAGGAATTATGTGAAAAATTGTATAATTGGTACACGTTTAACAATAGACTAAATCGTACTAAGAAAAATCTGATGTGTTGCACTCACATGACATTCTCTACTCTTGTAAAAACTATTTTTACAAACGCTTATTCTCCATATGCTTCATGTTAATCGAAATGTTAATCTTATTGCTAATTTCTTGTAGATACAGGGGATTATGTTAGTACTTAAGCTATAGTCAAATATTTTAAGAGCTGGTTGCTATGTGGAGTATTACATTCTCTTTGTATGTCCAGGACAAAAAAATCTGATGTGTTACGCTCACATGACTTTCTGTATTCTTGTACAAACTATTTTTACAAACGCTTATTCTCCATCTACTTCATATTAATCGAGATAAACATTTGCAGACTCTATCTTATTGCTAATTTTCTTGTAGATGTAAGCGCAATATATATTTACAAGGGCAATATGGAAATACAGTAGCCTTTAAGCACATACATATCTCTTAATAGCTGGTTGCTAGGTGCAGCACCATTCCCTTTGCCACAGATTAATACTCTTTGCATATACAAGACAAGAAAATGAATACCGAATTCCAATTTGAGAAAAATCTGATGTGTTACACTCACATGACTTTCTCTATCTTGTACAAACTATTTTTACAAACGCTTATTCTCCATCTACTTCATGTTAATCGAGATAAACATTTGCAGACTCTATCTTATTGCTAATTTTCTTGTAGATGTAAGGGGAAAATATATTTACAAGGGCATAATAGAAAAACAGTAGCCTTTAAGCATATACATAACTCTTAATAGCTAGTTGCTAGGTGCAGCACCATTCCCTTTGCCACAGATTATAACTCTTTGCATATCCAAGACAAAAAATCTGATGTGTTACACTCACATGACTTTCTCTACTCTTCTACAATCTAATTTTACAAACGCCTATTCTCCATATGCTTCATGTTAATCGAGATATCGAGATGTCAATCTTATTGCTAATTTTCTTGTAGATGCAAGGGAAATAGGGTAGCTTTTAAGCGATAGTCAAATATTTTAGCGCTGGTTGCATGTGGCGCATTCCATTCTCTTTGCATGTCCAGGACATAAAAAAAATGAATAACGAATTTGAGAAAAAGTATAAGTATTGGAAAATTTAAGGAAATAACAAGCAATATCTCGAAAACGGTTCACTCAACAAAAGAAATGTACATGACATAAGTTGTGTATTTTAACGCGATCTACATTTTTTGTGTAGTAAAATTTTGTCTATCTCTTATGGTTTACCAGTTAAGCAAAAGTCGTTCACAATGAAGAATACTTTTGGAGACATTCCCAGAAAATTCAAGATATACATTTTATTTGTCATAAAAGTATCTTAAACATATAATATTTTAATCAAAATCGTTAGAGCCATTTTTGAGAAAATTAAAATTTTCGAAAAATGTTCCATGTAAAGGGTAGTCTGGTGTGGGGGGATTTTCTTGAAAACCTTCGTGTCGTATCTCTGGAAGATACTGAACCTAAATACCAAGTTTGGTGTTTATACGACTGTTCGTTTCTGAGTTATGCTGTTCACAGACACACAGACAGACACACAGACACACAGACACACAGACAGACACACACACGGACATGTTTCCAAAAATGCTTTTTTTGGATTCAGTGAGTCTCAAAACATGTATTTCCGGTGAAATCTCGGTATCGAATTTTTGGGTGGAATGCAATACTTCCCCTACTTACTATACGTAGTAGAGAAAGTAAAAATGAATAACGAATTCCCATTTGAGAAAGTAAGTATTGAAAAATTTAAGGGAATAACAAGCAATATCTCGAAAATGGTTCACTCAACAAAAAAATGTATAGGATATAAATTATGTATTTTAACGAGATATAAATTTTATGAGTAATAAAATTTGGTCTATCTCTTATGGTTTACCAGTTATGCAAGAATCCGTTCACAATGAAGAATACTTTTGGATACATTCCCAGAAAATTCAAGATATACATTTTATTTGTCATGAAAGTATCTTAAATATATAATATTTTAATTAAAATCGTTTGAGCAATTTCTGAGAAAATTAAAATTTCCGAAAAATGTTCCAAGTAAAGGGTAGTCTGGAGTGAGGTTTTTTTGTGAAAATCTTCGTGTCGCATCTTTGAAATATATTGAACCCAAATACCAAGTTGGGTATTTATGACTTTTCGTTTTTGAGTTATGCTGTTCGCAGACACACACTTACACACACGGACTTTTTCTAAAAATGCTTTTTTTATATAGAGGCTTCAAAACATGCATTTCCGGTGAAATTTCGGTATGGAATTTTTGGGTGGAATGCAATAGTTCCGCTACTTATCATAGTAGTAGAGAAAATAAAAAAATGCAGATCTCTTCAAAACACACAATTTAATTCAAAGTACTAATTTGTGACATTTTCGATTTCCGATATATCCCTTAGTAATGCTTCGAGTTGTTCTTCCTATAAAGTCCTATCGACTTTCAGTTGTTTCTCGCGATGTCATTGGAAACAGTATGGAATTTTAAGGCCAGCATATAGCGTCCAGTTGTTAAACATTTGACTGTCGCTGTTCTCTTTGTATCCATAACGAAATATGTAATGTAGCTGTTTTGGGAAAGGTTTATCACGATTAAAACGAAATAGATAGGAAAGAAACCTTCATATACCTACCCACTAATAAGCTCTAGAGGGTAGAGAAAGTTATAAGAATGTAACACATCAGATTTTTATAACTTACATAGCAAGCTAAGTGTAATTTAAGCATCTTATCAGTAATTACTATAAGGCGTTCACTTTGGAAAGCTCTCAGTACGTTTATAATAAAGTTATCTCGATTTTACTTTCTCTATTATTTACCTATAGCAAGTAGACAAAGTATTGAATTCCAACTACAAATTTGATAAAGAAATTTCACCAGAAATGCACGTTTTGAGGTGCATCGAATTTAAAAATGTATTTTTAGAAAAATATCTGTATATGTGTGTTTGTCTTTGTTTGTCTGTCTTTAAATAGCATAACTCAAAAATGAAAAGACGCCAAACACGAAACTTGGTAGGTATTTAAGTTCAGCGTTGTTCAAGGATGCGACACAGAGCTTTTCAAGAAAATCCCCCACCCCAAGCTATGCTCTACATGGAAAATATTTTGCTATTTTTGATTCTATAAAAATGGGTCTAAGGAAGTTATTACAATGCTATATGTTCAGGATATTTACATGATGGATGAAATGCAGATCTTGAATTTTCTGCTAATAATCTCTTACGTACTCTTTATTCTGAAGGACCATTGTTAACTGGTAAACCGTAAGAGATAACACAAAATGTTACTGTACAGAAAATGTAGACATCGTTAAAATACAGAATTTATGTCAAATACAATTCATTTGCAGAGTTACGAGGGCCACTCTGAAAGTTTGGAAAATGGGCAACAATGAGTAGTGGTAAGCCAAAGTAGCTTTTCCTAATTTCAGATTGAAGTTCAGATAGCAACATGTGCATCGTCAGCACTGCGTGTGTATGTAGATAGATAGATATAGGGTCTTTCAACAAGAGTGCCCTATCTTTAACATGTGATAGCTGCCGTTGTTATTGAGTTAAACCAGTCATTTGTTACAGTTGTTATTGACAAATAGCCATGGAACGTTACAGCATTCAGAAAGGCGTAGAAATTGTGAAAATTGATTATCAAAATGGATCATCTGTTCGCCAAACCTTCCGTGTATTGCGTGAAGTTTACGGGGCGCATAATCGTCCCTGCGAGAGAACGATTCGGTGTTTGGTCGATAAATTTGAAAGAAGTGGTTCTGTTAGCGATCAAAGAACGACGTAAGCGCTCCAACGAAAACATAGGCGCCGTTCGTGAGAGTGTACGCGAGAACGGAGACAAATCAATTGCTCGTCGAGCGCAACAATTGGGGCTTTCGCCGACCACAACTTGGCGAATTCTGTACCTGGACTTGAAGTTTCACGCTTACAAAATAGTGTTAACTCAACAGCTAAATTCGAACGACCATAGGTTGCACCGTGTATTCGCTGACTGGGCTATGAAGCAATTGGAAGCTGACCCGGATTTTTTGGAAAAATCATTTTCAACGACGAAGCGCACTTTTGGATGGATGGTTGTGTTAACAAACAAAATTGCCGCTATTGGAGCAATCACAATACAATGCAGATTCAAGAACTCTAACTGTCAATGGAGAAAGATACCGGGCTCTTATAAGGGACTATTTTTTGCCTCAATTGGATGGTATGGATCTCGGAAACATCTGGTTCCAGCAAGATGGTGCCACATGTCATACAGCTCTCGAAACAATCGATATTTTAAAGGATAAGTTCAGAGGGTTCATCATTTCCCGTGGTGGTGATGTTAACTGACCTCCGAGGTCATGCGATTTAACGCCTTTGGATTAGTTCTTGTGGGGTTATGTTAAATCTCTAGTTTAAGTCAACAAGCTAGAAACATAAATGCTCTTATGAATAACATCACGCGTGTTATTCGTGAAGTTGGACCTAATTTACGTTCCTCTGTCATTGAAAATTGGGTCAATCGTATACGCGCAACCCAACGAAGTCGCGGCGGTCACTTAACTGATGTTCTCTTCCACACGTAATGACATTAATTATGTTCCAAAATAAAAAATAAATAAATCTCTATCATTTATAGAACGTGTTTTATTTAAGTTCAAAGATAGAACACTCTTTTTGAAAGACCCTATACATAGACACATAGATAAAGTATCTTTATTGGTTTCAAATTATTGAAGTTATTTCACAAGTATTTAGTGCATGGGTCATTGACCGTACATGCATATTTAAGATACAAGTATGGTGACAAAAAACAACAGAAAAAGAAAACAAAACAAAAAGAAAAGAAAAATGAAAATAGAGATAAATTACCTTTGTCTAACAACAAATTTGACCGAGCTTCGCGCACTTTAGCCAAGAAATTGCCCATGTTTCGCCAGTTCCTCTGGTCAACCAGTGGCTCCGAACACGCCAATCTCTTCCTTGTAGGACTTAAGAATTTTTCTTTGAGTTTAAATTTTTCGCTGGTTCTCCCACTGTGCACATTCCGCCAAAATATGTATAGCAAGTGTTGCTACGCCATACATTAGGATGGATCTCAAGCGAGAGCATTTCATTGCTACGATTTTCTATGACTTAATTGCTTTAGGGGAGAGAGAATGTCTTGAAAGACTGTATCGTGCATTTGGGGATCTTTGCCCTTCTCAATCCACCATTTATCGATGGTGTGCAGAGTTTAGAAGAGGAAGGGATTCCCTCGAACTTGAAGACCGGGCAGGACGGCAGGCTACAGCAACAATGGATGAAAATGTGGTGAAACCAGGGCGCTTGGTGCGGCAGGATCATCGTTGCACATATGGTCAGATTCAAGAAGCTCTAAATATTGGATCGACAACAGTGAAAACAATCCTGAAAGAAAAATTTGACGTCAGGAAGCTCTGAGCAGAAACACCACGTGTGCAATGGTGCCAGAATATTATTGAAAAATTAAACGGAGGAATACCCAAAAACATATTTAACATTGCAACAGGTGACAAAAGCTGGATTTACCAGTATGATCCAGAAACTAAACGACAGTCACCGGTCTGGGGGTCTTCCCAAGCGGAGATCCGCCAACAAAAGTGAAGCGAACGAGAAGTGTTGGCAAGGAGATGATTGTTCCTTCTTCTCAGCAAGTGGCCACATTGTGACGATTCCACTTGAGGGACAAAACACTGTTACCGACAGATGGTACACACAACTTGTCTGACACAAGTGCTCAATGAACTGAGAAAAAAGCGTCCTAAGACTGACTGCGTGAAATTTCGTTGCACCACGACAATGCCTCTGCCCACACTGCACAAGAAACAACCCAGTTTGTACAGGAGTCAGATCTTTGACCCATCCTCCCTACAGTCCAGATCTGGCTCCATACGAACCTTTTCTATTCCCCAAAATGAAAGAAACACCTTGAAGTCAACTATTTGGGTCACCTGAAGCCGCAGTAGCTGTTTACAAAGAATGTATTTGTACTCTCTCCAAAGAAGACTGGCGTTCAGCATTTGAAAAATGGTTTGAAACGATGAGGCGGTGTCTAGAATAGAATGCAAAATATTTTGAAAAGATACAATGATCAGATCTAAATTTATAATACTTTATTAGGCAAATTCTCAACACTTTTGGAGTGACCCTATGTAACCGTTTCCGGGATATTCCTTGTTATTGGTTTGAATTTTCCAATACGTATACTTTTCTCAAACGGGAAGTCGTTATTAGTTTTCCTCTTTCTCTTGGCGATGCAAAGAGAACGGAGTATCAAAGCCAGCATATAGCGACTCCCTGTTTTAAGAGTTGACTATCGCTTAAGCCTTGTGTATTCCCTTAATTTGCTTGTACACAGAGCGCCAAAGAAAATCTTCGGCAGATTTTATATCGTTTCCTGGAGGTCTTTTGAGGCGTGTCCTTCACCTTACCTATCGCAGAGCGTGGTGGCTTGATAACACAGCAATAAGGGGGAAAAGAGGGGAGTTTGATGCCTTTGCTTTTTCTGGTGTTATTGAAACCAAAACATGTTTATTGTCTCAGAACTAGTCATGCCGTATACTAGCGAAATTAATCGTGGACTTATAAAAGTGTTTTTATAGTAAATTACTGGATAAAAGTATTCCAGAAAAGTAGAGAAGACGGTGTACATACTCTCAGAAAGTGGGCACTCCCCGTAAAACATCCGCAGTTTATGATATTCGTTTACTAAATGCAAATTACACTTTTGTTATAATTGACTGATCATGTTTAGAAACTAGAGAAAAATATGTATATGGTTTACTGAATATGACATACATATTATGGCAATAAAATTGGGTTAAATTTTTGTCTATAACCCTGTTGTATTCCTATGATCAGCAATGAAAAACGGCTGTAACGATTTTGCATAAAATATCATAAATTTTAGACGTTTTTATGGCAAAGGAATTGTATATCTCGAATTTTCTGGGAATGTCTCCAAAAGTATTCTTCATTGTGAACGACTTTTGCATAACTGGTAAACCATAAGAGATAGACAAACTTTTACTGCACAAAAAATGTAGATCGCGTTAAAATACACAACTTATGTCATATACATTTCTTTTGATGAGTGAACCGTTTTCGAGATATTGCTTGTTATTTCCTTAATTTTTCCAATACTTATACTTTTTCTCAAATTCGTTATTCATTTTTTTATGTCCTGGAAATGCAAAGAGAATGGAATGCGCCACATAGCAACCAGCGTTAAAATATTTGACTATCGCTTAAAAGCTACCATATTTCCCTTGCATCTACAAGAAAATTATCAATAAGATTAACATCTCGATATCTCGATCAACATGAAGAATATGGAGAATAGGCGTTTGTAAAATTAGATTGTACAAGAGTAGAGAAAGTCATGTGAGTGTAACACATCAGATTTTTTTATGTCTTGGACACACAAAGAGAATGGAATGCGCCACATAGCAACCAGCTCTTAAAATATTTGACTATCGCTTAAAGCCTACCAATTCCCCTTGCATCTACAAGAAAATTAGCAATAAGATTAACATCTCGATTAACATACAGCATATGGAGAATAAGCGTTTGTATAAATAGTTTGTACAAAAGTAGAAAATGTGTTGTGAGTGCAATACATAAGCATTTTTGCTTTTGCGCTGCATTAGAACCTCCCACTTGGGCTAAGGTAATTTAGATTTTTCTAAGTTCTACCTAAGATATATACAGAATGAACCGGACCACCCGTAAAATAATTTATATCGGAAAATACGGAATTAAGTTTTTCAAGATAAAATACTTATAAATAAAGCAAATGTGTTCTACCGAAAGTGGGGACAATGGCGTATCACTTTAAGCGCCAAATGGGAGTGGATTGCTCTTCAAAACAATCAACTGTAGAATATTCATACTGTAAATTCAAGACATACAACAAAATGTGTGTTTTGAATTTGTTCAGAATATCCTGCGAAGCCCTCTTCATTCCGTAGGAATTTTATATCATTTTGTGTAACTTTTAAACCACAAATATGGGCACAAACTTGCTACATAAAAATGTAGCTCTCGCTTTCTTTTGTATTTGGTAACCAGTCAGGATAGAGAGGTATTATCTTATCAATGAATAAGGATTACGATCCATGTGTACCAACGATGAAACAAACCGTTGATTAGAATGTCTTGAGGGATGTGTAATCCTACAGCTTAAGATTATCATACCACAAGAGCTTGTGAGGTTTCGTAATTAAGTTCAAAAATTTCAGTAGTATTCATGAATAAAACCAAATAAACTATCCGGATGTATCAAAATAGTGGGAGAGCTCTGGGAATTTGATAGAGTATACATGAAAACAAGCAAAAAGTTCACATAGATATACGACCAAGTTTTCTTAGTTTCCCGGGTTTCTGAGTAACAGTTATTTTGTTGCGGTGTGCAGAATTTTCTTCTCCATTCAAGTTGTTGATTTTGTTTACTCTATTTTATTTTTCGCCACTTTAACTCCGTAGTCATATCTCGACAGATCCGTATAACTCTTAGAGGGATATGTGATGGACAGTTAGCCTTCTAGGTCTCATCCCCGTAACCACCCGCTCCGTCAAGTGTCACACAACTCTAGCGCATAACTACCAAATCTTCTGCTCCGTGCCGTGCAGATGGCATTAGAGTGCCGTTCAGTCTAACCGCCGCCCTCACACAAAAAGGCGGACAGTTAGCCTTCTAGGACTCATTCCTGTAACCCGTGCTTCATGCCGCACAGATGACATTAGGGTGCCGTTCAGTCTAACCGCCGCCCTCACACAAAAAGGCGGATAGTTAGCCTTCTAGGTCTCATTCCTGTAACCCCTGCTTCATGCCGCACAGATGACATTAGGGTGGCGTCCAGTCTAACCGCCGCCCTCACACAAAAAGGCGGACAGTTAGCCTTCTAGGTCTCATTCCTGTAACCCCTGCTTCATGCCGCACAGATGACATTAGGGTGGCGTCCAGTCTAACCGCCGCCCTCACACAGAAAGGCGGACAGTTAGCCTTCCAGGACTCATTCCTGTAACCCCTGCTTCATGCCATGCAGATGACATTAGGGTGCTGTCCAGTTCAACCGCCGCCCTCACACAGAAAGGCGGACAATTAGCTTTCTAGGTCTCATTCCTGTAACCCCTGCTTCATGCCGCACAGATGGCATTAGGGTGTCGTCCAGTCTAACCGCCGCCCTCACACAGAAAGGCGGATAGTTAGCCTTCTAGGTCTCATTCCTGTAACCCCTGCTTCATGCCGCACAGATGGCATTAGGATACCGTCCAGTCTAACCGCCGCCCTCACACAGAAAGGGAGACAGTTAGCCTTCTAGGTCTCATTCCTGTAACCCCTGCTTCATGCCGCACAGATGGCATTAGGATACCGTCCAGTCTAACCGCCGCCCTCACACAGAAAGGGTGACAGTTAGCCTTCTAGGTCTCATTCCTGTAACCACCTGCTTCATGCCGTGCAGATGACTTTAGGGTGCTGTCCAGTCTAACTGCCGCCCTCACACAGAAAGGCGGATAGTTAGCCTTCTAGGTCTCATTCCTGTAACCCGTGCTTCATGCTGTGCAGATGGCATTAGGATACCGTCCAGTCTAACCGCCGCCCTCACACAGAAAGGCGGATAGTTAGCCTTCTAGGTCTCATTCCTGTAACCCGTGCTTCATGCCGCACAGATGGCATTAGGATACCGTCCAGTCTAACCGCCGCCCTCACACAGAAAGGCGGATAGTTAGCCTTCTAGGTCTCATTCCTGTAACCCGTGCTTCATGCCGTGCAGATGACATTAGGGTGCTGTCCAGTTCAACCGCCGCCCTCACACAGAAAGGCGGATAGTTAGCCTTCTAGGTCTCATTCCTGTAACCCGTGCTTCATGCCGTGCAGATGACATTAGGGTGCCGTCCAGTCTAATCGCGGCCCTCACTCAGAAAGGCGGATAGTTAACCTTCTAGGTCTCATTCCTGTAACCCGTGCTTCATGCCGTGCAGATGACATTAGGGTGCCGTCCAGTCTAACCGCGGCCCTCACTCAGAAAGGCGGACAGTTAGCCTTCTAGGTCTCATTCCTGTAACCCGTGCTTCATGCCGTGCAGATGACATTAGGGTGCTGTCCAGTTCAACCGCCGCCCTGACACAGAAAGGCGGACAGTTAGCCTTCTAGGTCTCATTCCTGTAACCCCTGCTTCATGCCGTACAGATGACATTAGAGTGCCGTCCAGTCTAACCGCCACCCTCACACAGAAAGGCGGATAGTTAGCCTTCTAGGTCTCATTCCTGTAACTCCTGCTTCATGCCGTGCAGATGACATGTCGCCTCATCCCACCCTCACACAGAAAGGCGGATAGTTAGCCTTCTAGGTCTTATTCCTTTAACCCCTGCTTCATGCCGTGCAGATGACATTAGAGTGCCGTCCAGTCTAACCGCCACCCGCACACAGAAAGGCGGACAGTTAGCCTTCTAGGTCTCATTCCTTTAACCCCTGCTTCATGCCGTGCAGATGACATTAGAGTGCCGTCCAGTCTAACCGCCACCCGCACACAGAAAGGCGGTTAGTTAGCCTTCTAGGTCTCATTCCTTTAACCCCTGCTTCATGCCGTGCAGATGACATTAGAGTGCCGTCCAGTCTAACCGCCACCCGCACACAGAAAGGCGGACAGTTAGCCTTCTAGGTCTCATTCCTTTAACCCCTGCTTCATGCCGTGCAGATGACAGAGTGCCGTTCAGTCTAACCGCCGCCCTCACACAGAAAGGCGGACAGTTATCCTTCTAGGTCTCATTCCTGTAACCCCTGCTTCATGCCATGCAGATGGCATTAGGATACCGTCCTGTCTAACCGGTGCCCTCACACAAAAAGGCGGACAGTTGCCCTTCTAGGTCTCATCCATGGAAATGCCATTCTGCTTCGTCACGTGCCCACAGAGACCCACAGCGCATGGCAGCTAGATCTTCTGCTTTGTGCCGTGCAGATGGCGTTAGAGTGCCGTCCAGTCTAACTGCTTATATTGTCTGTAGATAGATGGCACAGCATTCGCTGTTACCACTTATGTTTTATTTTGCTATTGTTTTAGTATTGTCGTGGTATTAAATATTCTATTCGGTATTTACCTTGGCGACTGAGGAAACCACGAGAAAACCTCAGACAGATTGGTCGGCCCACGGGATTTGAACCCGGGACCTCCCGAATGCGGGTCACAGACTTTACCGCCTGAGCCTTCCCGCCGGGTGATTGTTGATTTGTTCTTCATTCAAAGCCGCCTGATCACAGTTGCTATAGATAAATAAATAGTAATTTCGGTACACAAGTCACAAGCTACAATTGTTATTAATAATTGTAGAAAATTATCGTCTTCAGTGTGATTACACTAAATTAAGGTGAACATGAAGTACTCTAATCAGACAGACACGCGAACCTTTTTTAAAATTACTTTTTTGGGTTCAGGGGTTCTGAAAAGAAGTATTTCAAGTGAAATCTCGATATAGAGTTTTTGGGTGAAATAAGGTAGGGGCGAGGGGGCAGGTTGGCACATGACTCATATTTTAACCCTTAGTCAAGAGATTGCAGCCAAATGCAGACATACATTTGGTTGTCTCCAAACTCACAACCCACGGAAGCGACGTGACAAGTTGTAGTGGAATGAAGCCGTGAAGTTGTTTTTCACGTGAGGTTAGTAAATATTCTCTTCATGAGGAATTTTTATCCTGCGTACATATCCAGTATTAAATGGCTTATAAATATTTGTTTGAAAGTGCTTTTAAATGGCTTTATTCCTTGGTATTTTAGGTATTTTAATTCCTTATTCTTGATCGGTATATCGAGATTCCATTAAAACAAGTGGACCAGGGGCAAGTTGACTCAACAAAAAGGGGCAGGTTGGCAGAATGCCCATCACTCAAGTGGCGTTGTTTATTAGTATTACCTCCTAATTAGTATCAAATTGTTTTCCGGACATTTCTGGTTAATTTGTGTGCTCTTTTTCGTTTTATTATTGCCATTTGAGTATTTAGCTTTGGAATTTATATCTGTTCTGTTGTTATGTTTAAAAACTTTACATGTCTTGTGTGTTTTTACCATGATATGTCGGTAATAAAGTGTTCTTAATAGGTTGATCTTGAAATATGTTTTTAATAAATTATTTAAAACGCACATTTTTCATGTAAATAACATGTTGCCTACTTACCACACATCCTGTGCCAATCTACTTCCTGGACGGGGTAAGTTGACTCACTACGTAATGTTTTGAAAAGCTAAAATAATTAGGGAAATATTCATACATACTGTTAGAGAACGGTACCATGTCAGAATTAGCTGAAATGTTAGAGTAATAAATATAGAAAAATAAAAATTTAAATTTGTGATAACTTGCCCCTCTCTCTCCTACTTCCTCTGTAAGTATGTGATGACCGCCCTCTCTAACCCATGTTTTTTCAGTGGTTTTCCCGGGTCGTTAGGCGAATACTAGAGTGCTTTCTTATAGTCCCCAAATTCCCTGTACCTCATTTAGTTCCATTCATCACTTCATTTTTCTTTCGTCCCGTTCGTTTCTTTCAGGTTCGGAAATGTTGGTGTTTCGGTGCAGCGTGGTAGAGAAAAAGGATGCTTACAGTAACTCTCTCCATCTCTCGGCTTTCGGCTGGCTGCCGGGGTATTCGAACCTACTTGAGGGGCATTGGGCCCTTTCCGTGTGGGCGGACGCCCCGGTATGCCTGTCCAACTGCCGTGGTGTCTAAAACTAAACTATACTCCGTGGTGCAACAGCCCGTTGCCGGGCCAAGGCTGCTGCATTCACCACTCTGCCCACAACAGGCGTCAGGAGCGGGGTGCAGTCCTGGAGCCGGTACTCTTCAATCAAGTAGCTCCTCAATTGGTCTCTCAGGAACCTAACGAGGCTGAGTGCACATCTCTGGACATTTAGGGACATTGTAATTGCTGTACCGTCACTACTGGATTTGGCCGCTCGGTGTCTCCTTTCGCCTCATCATTCCTCCCGGGGACGTCCCCTCATAGGGCGTAAGTATAATATTCATTCCGAATTGCCCTCAGGGGCTCACCTTGGTGAGTACGGGAGTGGTGACCCCGAGGTACCTGAGCCACCCAGTGTCTAGGGGTATAACCAGTCCACCCTGTCTCCTGGGGTCAGAAATAAGGTGACCTGGTCCTCCAGGTTGGGGGTTAAGCATGGGGCTCTTAACCCCACTTGTAAAAACCTTGTTAAGACGAATGGTTTGTTGTTGGCAACTTGGAATGTTGAAACTATGTTCTGACCTGGAAAAATGAAAGAAGAGGCAACTCTTAATGTATTGGTCGGACAGTAGTGTTGCAAGAAAAAAGTTGGAGTGGAAAAGGAAGAATAGATAAACAGGATTACACATTGTTGTATTGTGGATCAACTGAGCCTGGACTACACAAGATAGCATTAATTATCGCAAAGGGAATAAAGTAGCGCCTAATAGAGTTGGGCCCAGTTAATGAAGGATTAGACTTAAGGTCCAATTTCGAAATGTGACTATACTTTCTGTGTACGCATCTGTGGAGGAAAGGGTGAGTTGACAGGGAAGAGTTTTCGTGAGAGTTTGGAAGGAGAGTGTGGTGAAGGAGTTTAAGGATACGTTGATGTTCTTGGGTAATTTTGGTGCTGGAGGCAAGTGTTACATGAACTAGGTGTCGAGGTTGGTGCCTTGCATGGACAGTTTGTGGTTGGAATTAATTGGATTATTAAGGAAGGAAGTTTCTCGTGTGTTATTGTTTTTATAACTGTGTAGAATTGCATTGTACGTTTACATTTGCTCAGGGTTAGATCTATGTGTCATATTCTGTGAGATATTAAATTTGCCTAATTTTTGCATTTGTTGATTTCTATTTTTGTAATCCTGGTGTTTCTCTCCGTGAATGCTTTGACTGTATTGGCTTGTACCAGAACTGCTTAACTTGCACTTGTTTTGTTTTTATTGTATTGAATAAATTTATAGCCAGAGGGTGGCGCTGATGACCGCCGCAGTTTTGCGCCACTCAAACCGCTATTACTACTGCACTGCGGATCGGTGTCGGGTCCCCTCCGTTACAGAAGATAAGATATTATAAGCACGTAGTAGAGTAATAGCACTTTCAACTCACATATGAAAATTTACAATTTGTGATAACAGCGTTTTTTTAAACTTTTTACTTTCTCTGCCGTATAGTAAGTAGAGGAGGTGTTGCATTCCATCCAAAAATTCGATAGAGAGATTACACCGAAAATACATGTTTTGGGGCCCCCTGAATCCAAATAAAGCATTTTTGGAAGCATGTCGTATGTACGAACAGTATAACTTAAGAATGAAAAGTCCGATAAATACCAAACTGGTATTTAGGTTCAGTATCTCCCAAGGATGCGACACGAAGATTTTCAAGAAGATTCCCTCACCTTTACACGCGGAACATTTTTGGAAAATTTTGATTTTTTTTTCAAAGTTAGCACAAATTCAGGCATCTCCACAGGCCATATTTCAACATGACAATGCCCGTCCACATATTGCGAGGAATGTACAAGCCTTCTTCGAAGAATGACGGGTACCATTGCTTCCCTGGCCTGCACGTTCGCCTGACATGTCGCCCATTAAACATGTCTGGGATATAGTTGGTCGGCACCAGGTGCGTCACGGTCCTCCAGTAACCAGTGTCACGGATTTGTGGGCTCCAATACAAACTGCCTGGAGGGAAATCCCTCATGAACTTATTCAGAACTTTTTTGATTCAATGCCACGTGTTATAGCAGCTCTAATTGCAGTGCATAGAGGCCATACCAAATACTGAACATTAGGGCTCAAAGGTCATGTATAAGTTTATCATTTGTTACTTGTCATGCACCTAACCTGTGCTATTAAATTCATTGAATTCATGCGTTTCCTTCTTGATGTTGCAATTTTCATAAACCGCAGTGTACAATATATTAAAGATATTCACAAGACAAATAAAATGTATATCTTGAATTTTCTGGGAATAGCGTTTGAAGCCGTTTTCATTCGGAAGGAATTATGTATGACCTTGTATAACTGATAAACGATAAGGGATAGACACAAAAAATGTAGATCTCTTTAAAACACCCAATATGTTTTTTTGTGACATAAGCCATATCTGAAATATCTTTTATTAAAGGTACAAATTGTTCATTTCTTGGTTTATTATTTAAACTTCTTCCAACATTGAGTTTTTCTCGCGATGTCATGGAAACAAATGAAATTTTAAGACAGGCATATAGCGTCCAGTTCTTAAATATTTGACTATCGCTGTTCTCTTTGTATCTATAACGAAATGTGCAATGTAGCAATTTCTGTAAAGACTTATTTTGATTAAAATGTAGTAGATAGAAAAAATTCTGATGTGCTAAATTCACACGACTTTCTGTACGCTCCATCTTATTATTGGGCATACAAAATATTCTTACTAAAGCTTATTTTTCTAAGCTATTGGAAAAATAGCTAAATTACACATTTCGTTATAAATACAAAGAGAACAATCAAATGTTTAAGAACTGGACACTATATGCTGGCCTTAAAATTGCATACTGTTTCTACGCAATCGTGGGAAGCAACTGAAAATGCATGGGACTTTAAAAGAATGACAAGATTGAACAATTCGAAACTTTAATAATGGTTATCTCAGGAACGGCTTACGCCACATAAAACATATTTTAAGTAAATTGTGTGTTTTAAAGAGATTACATCTCTTGTGTAGTACGTTTTCGTCTATTCCTTAACGTTTACAAGTCATACAAAATTCCTTCCGATTGAAGAGCGCAATTGGAAGAAATAGGAATGGGAAAATATGGGCAGAAAGAAAAAGGATTTCTGGAAAGAAATTAGAACAAGTGTGGAGGATATTGAAAAACAAGAAATTACTGTTGTTTCAAGGATAAAAGGTCGTTAATTGTTTAAAGATATTTCAAAACGAAATGGGGAAAAGAAAGTTACGTCGAAGTATGCCACAAAGACGCCAGAATGGGGTATGCATGGGCGAGGACAGGTGTCTAACAGGGAGAAGAAGGAGGAGATATGTACTAAATGTAATGGATTACATGACAATTGACATTATATTCTGGAATGTGATGACACGGATAAAGGAAGAGAGAATTTAATACTAGAGAAATGGACAAATTTACCAATAGATCCAAAGTTAGGAAGATTTTTAATACAAGATCAAATGAATATGTGGAGAAATTAGGAAAATATTTAGGAAAAATTGGGTTAAAATGGTTAAAGAATTGGAGAAAAAACGGAAAAAGGGTAACAAGGCAAAAAAGTAAATAGTGGAGGGTTTTTACAAAAAACTAGACAATTTTGAAGTCCTATGAAACAAAAGCTAAGCGTGATATAAACATAAATTTGGGGTGTTATATTGGGAAACTGGAACTTTGCATTGGTAGTTTTGTAGTTGGTAATCATGTAAGTCATTGTTGATGAAGATGCAGAAATGGCGAATCCTGTGGGAAAAGCATATTGTTAAAAAAATTCTGTAATTTGTTGTGCAACGACACCGGAAACCACCGCCGACTAGATAATCGATCTATGATTGGCTAAGAAAGTTTGAGACAACAGGCAAGAGCCCGGAGAGACCACGCGTATCACAAGAGGATGTTGAACGTGTTCGTGGTGTTTTCGCAAGTCCACGTAAATCGACCTCAAGGGCAAGCTTGGAGTTACAAATTCTACAACCAATGTATGGAAAATTTTGCGAAAGCGACTAAAACTGACTTCTTATAGGTTACAGTTCTTGCAGCAACTACATGAAAAGGACAAAGTCAAACGTCAAGATTTCTCATAGAAATGTTGAGACGTAATGAAGAAGACGATGGCCTCAGTGAACGAATAGTTTTCAGTGATGAGTCAAGTTTTCACTTGAGTGAAAAAGTGAATAAACGAAATGTTCGAATTTGGGGAACTAAAAAAACAAGGGCTGCGGTGGAACATGTGTGGGACTCTCCCAAAATTAATGTGTTTTATGCGTATCCCATACCAAGGTTATGGCCTCTTCTTTTTGGCAGAAAAAACAGTAACATGACCTACATATCTCGATATGCTTTGGTTGATGCCCCAACTGCATGAGGAAATGTAAAGGGAAACCTTTATCTTCCAACAAGATGGAGCACCGCCTCACTGGCACACAGATGTTAGGCTTTACTTGGATCAAATTCTACCACAGCTTTGGATTGGCGCGCTGCAGATCAATACGCTTTGCTACGTTGGCCACCGAGGAGTCCCGGTCTCACGCCGTGTGACTTTTTCCTTTGGTGATTTCTCAAAGACAGAGTTTTCGTTCCTCCACTTCCACGTGATTTAGATGACATGATGGAACGTATCAGAAGAGCCGAGGCAAGTGTCGATGCAGATGTGTTACTTCGCGCTTGGGATGAACTTGATTATCATCTTCATGTATGTCGTGTGACGCAGGGATCACACATTGAACATTTGTGAGTTCACGAACTAAACTTCAAGACTTCCTCTACACGATAGTGCAGGCAGATTCATTATATCATTAATAGTTATGGATTTATAGCACATGGAAAGTGTCTATTTCTTTTGTAGTAACCCTGTATATACAACAGAATGTTAAATATAAGCGGAAGAGAAATAAGAAGCAACTCCATTGTATTGTATTGTATTGTATAAATCGCATAAATCATTCATTCATTCTTACATTTTTAAACATATTTTATAAATGTTAGAAAATAGGTCCACTACGAATACTTCTGCTCGTACTTTTACTGGGCAATATAGTAATGCGGTAGCATCTCGCATTTATCACATTAGCGCTTATAGATATGAAGTAATTCTACCCCTGGTAAAAGGTATTTTTCTTTTTCTTTCAGTTATCTCTGACCTGACAGCTAATAGCAGTTCAACGTATCAGCAACCATAACCATGCTTTTATATTGCAATGCGTACTTTGTAAGATAAACCTCTAGGGTCATGACTAAAGAAGCTCGTAATCTCCCTGAGACTGAAGACCTCCAAAGGACACAGCTGGTAACAGAGTTTCCCATAGCTTGGGGGAAAATAGGATTATGTATTTGGGCACTTATGGGGCTACTGGAATGTTTGCAACAAAATGCTCACGCAGTAATGGGCTATACATATAGAGTGCAATTGGTAATAAAATCTGGATGATAGATTGTGTTCCGGACTTACATTGTATACCCAGTTGTAGGGTTTGTGACCTCTGCTCTGGAAGACAAGAACATGTTCGTTCCTTGATTCAATCTAAAACTAACAGAGACTCCACTCTTTGGAAAATATACATTTAAAGAATGTGCAAAATACAGTAGTTATGATCATATATTGTTTGGTTATTTCTTACGGTATTAAAAACGTTTTTAGTCTATACCTCGGATTTTAGGCTAAATGCCTATTTTTTATGTGCAAATATAAAATTTCACATGAAATATAAATCCATGGAAGAGGCTTTGTGGTGCCTAGAATTGCCTATTTTATCATTTGCATTGTTTCATTAATTTTTACCTTCTCCACTACATATAGTAAGTAGGGGAAGTATTCCACCCAAAAATTCGATAGCAGAATTTCACCGGAACTGCATGTTCTGAGGCCCCCTCAATCCAAAATAAACACTTTTAGAAAAGGTCCGTGTGCGTGTCTGTGTATCTGTGAACAGCATAACTGAAAAACGAAAATTTAGATATTCAAGAAAATCTACCGCCCCAGACTACGCTTTAATTGGAACATTTTTCGAAAATTTTGATTTCCTCAAAAATGTCTCTAACGATTTTGATTAAAGTATCCTGCGTTTAAGATATTTCATGGCAAATGAAATGTATATTTTGAATTTTTTGGGAATACCCCCGAAAGTCCTCTTCATTCTGAACGACATTTGCATAACTCGTAAACGTAATAGATAGACAAAATGTTACTACACAAAAAATGTAGATCTCATTAAAAGACACAATTTATGTCTCACACTTCTTTTGTGTGGAGGGAATCATTTCCGATATATTCCTTGTTATTTCTTTGAATTTTCCAATACTTACACTTTTTCTCAACTGAGCATTCTTTATTCTTTTTTAATGTTCTTGACATGCAAAGAGAATTATAGTTCTAAAAATATTTGAGTATCGCTTAAGGCGTACTACGTTCCCCTTGTTTTTGCGAGCGGAATATAGAAATACAGTAGCCTTTAAGCACAGACATATCTCTTAATAGCTGGTTGCTAGGTGCAGCACCATTCTCTTTGCCACAGATTAATACTCTTTAAATATCCAAGACAAAAAAAACGAATAACTAATTCCCATTTGAGAGAAAGTTTAAGTATTGGAAGGTTTAAGGGAATAACAAGCAATATCTCGAAAATGGTTCACTCAACAACAAAAATGTATATGACATAAATTGTGTATTTTAACGCGATCTACATTTTTTGTGTAGTAAAATTTTGTCTATCTCTTATGGTTTACCAGTTATGCAAAAGTCGTTCATAATGAAGAATACTTTTGAAGACATTCTCAGAAAATTCAAGATATACGTTTTATTTGCCATAAAATGCCTTAAACATAGATACTTTAATCAAAATCGTTAGTGCCGTTTTTGAAAAAAATAAAAATTTCAAAAAATGTTCCATGTAAAGGGTAATCTGGAGTGGGGGGATTTTCTTGAAAACCTTCGTGTCGCATCTCTGGAAGATACTGAACCTAAATACCAAGTTTGGTGTTTATCCGACTGTTCGTTTCTGAGTTATGCTGTTCACAGACACACACGGGCATGTTTCCAAAAATACTTTTTTTGGATTTAGGAGGCCTCAAAACATGTATTTCCGGTGAAATCTCGGTATAAATTTTTTGTGGATTACTATATGTAGTAGAGAAAGTAAAAATGTGAATCTCTTAAAGGCACATAATTTATTGTAAATAAGTCTTTTTTTAGCACCAGCCATTTAGGAGATATCCATTATTAATGGTTCAAATTATATGATACAAAGTCCTGTCGATTTTCAGTTGTTTCTCGCGATGTCATGGAAGGAGTACGGTATTTTAAGGCCAGCGTGACCTCACGGGCAATGAGACTACTGAGAAATTTCTATTTGCAATTACGTATAATTTCTTAAAGCGGAAAATGAGCTTTTCAATGAATGTACAAGGTTCGTGGAGCGATTCTAAATACGGAAACAGCAGCACAAGGCCGATGTCAGTGAGGAAGCAGAGAGAGGGACAAGTTGCGCTCCCTGGCTCAGAAGCCAGACTACGGAACAGGAGAATGGATGCAAGTACCGGCTCACGTGGTCCTCAAGCGTGGGACGGACGGTAGCCAGACCCTCAAATGCTGTTTTTATTTCTACTTGTTCCTTGTGATGGTATTAATTATTGCTGGACACCCGTGGCCTCAGGCTTGACGGAGAAGGAGCTTCTGCTCGCTGTCTTGCTCCCTCTTCTTGTAGGTACATACGTGTACCTCTCACTGTGGGACACGTCGTCATCGTCGTCACCGTTTCTGCGGCTGTAGCGCAGGACAAATCTACATTTAACAGGAGAAACGTCACCACAATCGACACCTCTACTTCTAGACAGCAGAAGGTTGGCAAAGTTGAACCACTCTTCAAAAAATCTGATGTGTTACACTCACATGACTTTCCCTACTCTTGTACAAACTATTTTTACAAACGCCAATTCTACATATGCTTCATGTTAATCGAGATGTTAATCTTATTGCTAATTTTCTTGTAGGTGCAAGGGGAATATGGTAGGTTTTAAGCGATAGTCAAATGTTTTAAGAGCTGGTTGCTATGTGGAGTATTCCATTCTCTTTGTATGTCCAGGACATAAAAAAATTAATAACGAATTCCCATTTGACAAAAAGTATAAGTATTGGAAAATTTAAGCGAATAACAAGCAATATCTCGAAAATGGTTCACTCAACAAAAAAAATGTGTATGACATAAATTGTGTATATTAACGCAATCTATATTTTGTGTGTAGTAAAATTTTGTCTATCTCTTATGGTTTACCAGTTATGCAAAAGTCGTTCACAATAAAGAATACTTTTGGAGACACTCCCAGAAAACACGAGATATACATTTCATTTGTCATGAGAATATCTTAAAGATATGATATTTTAATCAAAATTGTTATAGCGATTTTTGAGAAAATTAAAATTTTCTAAAAATGTTCCATGTAAATGGTAATCTGGAGTGGGGGGATTTTCTTGAAAACCTTCGTGTCGCATTTCTGGAAGATACTGAACCTAAATACCAAGTTTGGTGTTTATCCGACTGTTCGTTGCTGAGTTATGCTGTTCACACACACACACACACACACACACACACACACACACACACACACACACACACACACTGACACACACACGGGCGGTTGCAAAATGCTTTTTTTGGATTCAGGGTGCCTCAAAACATATATTTCCGTTGAAATCTCGGTATCGAATTTTTTGGTGGAATACAATGCTTCCCCTACTTACTATACGACTACGTAGTAGAGAAACTAATAAAACTGGACAGAGTCATAACATATTTTTCTGCTTAATTGTGCGTAATAAAGAAATCCTAAGCATTTGTTGTATAATGTGCTTACTTGTAGGAATATTTCTATTATTATTATTATTGTTATTATTATTATTTCTTTCCTTTATTCTAAGGTTAAATGGTAATACGAGGCCCTGTTTTTCTTTCTTGAGACTTCTTGTTTATGAGTGAAATGTTTGACTAAAATGTATCTATTCTTCTAGAATTACTGAACTTTAGAGAAAATTTTGGTTATTAGCTTGTTGGTATTTCAAATACATGTTTTATTTCCCTACCACGTACGTAATAGGTAGAGGAAGTTTTGAATTCCACCCAAAATTCCAATACCGGGAGTTCACCAGAAATAGATGTTTTCAGTCGCCCAGAATAAAAAGAAAACAGTTTATAGAAAAACATCTGCGCGCATGTGTGTGTATGTGTGTCTTTGAAGAGCATAACTCAAAAAGAAAGGTAGGATAAATACTAAAGTTGGAAGAATTAATTGTTCTTTCACACAAGCCGTGTGTTGGACAGGGTTGGAATGGTAGAATCAGATGACTGAAAAATTGAATGCCATAGCCGGGATTTGAACCACTAAAGTTGGTGTTTAATTTCAGTATCTTTTAAAGATGCAACAGGAATATTTTCAAGAACCCCCCTAAACTACCTGTTATTTTGAAAAATTTACGGTTTTTTTCACATCGGTGACAGTTTGCGGTACAAAAACTGTTGTAATATATCTAAATAAGCATTATCAACAATTGTCTGTTCAGAAAGAAAGCAAAATGAGCCATACTCCTTTCATTTCGAGATGCCCAACCAAACATACACCCTTGCTGAATCTCTTACCCACTCCAAAAATTTCAGAAGTCTGATTTGAACCCACGTCCACATTGTAGACTGAGACGTGAACACAGTGCGGTAGACCGTGTGACCATCCTGACCTGGTAGATATTGTAAGAACGTAGGTTTTCACGGCCGGTGTCACAATTATAACTAATATGATTTTCCGGGCTGTTATGCCGTGGTCTGCTGAAGAAAGATTTCCCAGACGTTTCGTCCACAACTGCGGTGGACATCTTCAGTGGCGCGGACGAAGTCTTCTCGGTGAAAGTATCGCAGCGTCTGATGCGTTGGCCATTAGTGCCGCTCTCTTTATAGTGTGGGCGCTCTCTGCTGATTGGCCCGCTGGTATGAGGGGGCTGGCGCCGGCTGTGTTGTTGCTCTCTTCTGATTGGCTCGCAGTGTTTTTCGGTTTTGTATGACCTTTCTTGTTTTTGATGACTAGATGCCAGTTACTGTTGAGTTTCAATGCTTCTTCTTTCCTATTGAAATTATTGGGATGTTTATAAATCTCTATTGCTTCGCGTTGTAGCCGGGTATGGTAATGCTTTATGGAGGAAAGAATGTTGGTGTCCTGAAATCTAATAGTGTGTTCGCCCTCGGCTTCAATGGCATGTTCGGCGACTGCCGATTTTTCTGTATGGCCCAGGCGGCAGTTTCTTTTGTGTTCGCTCAGTCTGGTGTTAGCGCTCCGCTGTGTGGTACCAATGTACACTGAACCACACGAACAAGGAATACGGTAAACACCGGCCGATGACAGGGGGTCTCGGGGGTTTTTGGAAGAGCGCAGTAGGCTGTTTAATTGTCTTGTAGGTTTGAATACTGTTTTGACGTTATGACGTTGAAGTATATGTTCAATACGGTCAGTGACATTTCTGAAATATGGCAGAAAGACAATGGACTTGCTTTTGGGTTGGTCCTGAGTAGCCGGTCGGGGCTTGGCCGGACGGCAGGCTCTTCTCACCTCTTGGACTGAATAACCATTTGATTGTAGAGCTGTTTCTAGGTGTCGGATTTCTTGTGGAAGTAAGTGTGGTTCACAAATACGGGAAGCACGGTTTGCGAGTGTCTTAATCATAGCACGTTTTTGTCTATCTTAACTCAGACAAATTAAATCGACTGTCAGACGTGAAATTCAAACCCAGGCCCACAGAGATGACTTGGAATTGAACGGAGTGCCGTAAAATCGTTCGGATATCCTGACAAGACTTTTCTTTCCGGCCGGAGAGTGTCGATTTCTTTTTTTTTGTCCAGGATTGTTCCCCATCCTCCTTACAGTCTGGAGGTATGAATGAGAGCGTGAATATGAATGTGAATTTAATGTAATAACCAAAAGTAATACCAGCCCAAAGATTAACACTATTGTAAGCAAGTGCACATCATTGCTGATGAGAAATTATTCCAAAGGTATAAAAGTGGCCGATGTGACCTTAGATGTTAAATGGGACATTTAAAAAAAAGACGTTATCTCCTCTATCACGTACATAATTGGTGGAGAAGGTATTGCATTCCACCCAACAATTTGATACCGAAATTTCGCCGGAGATATATGCTTTGAAACCCCCAAAACCCCCAGAAAGCATTTTTAGAAAGCAGGTCTGTGTGTCTGTGAACACCACAACTTAATGAAAAATAAAGCCTATACCTTAAATTTTCTGGAAATAACTTGTGAAGTCCTCTTCATTCGGAAGGAAATTTATATAATCTTGTCTAACTGGTAAACGTTAAGCGACAGACAAAAACGTACAACACCAAACATGTATATCTCTTTAAAAACAACAATTTATTATAAACAAACCTTTTATGCCATTGGACATTTCTGAGATATACGTTATTAATGGTTTGAATTCTTCAATTATCTATCATTCTTTTAAAGTCCTGTCGACATTCAGTTGTTTCTCGCGATGTCATGGAAACAGTATGGAATTTTAAGGCAGCATATAGCGTCCAGTTGTTAAACATTTGACTATCGCTGTTCTCTTTGTATCTATATCGAAATGTATAATGTAGGTATTTCTGTAAAGGTTTATTGGAATTAAAATGTACTAGCTAGAACAAATCCGATGTGTTGCACTCACATGACTTTCAGTACTCTTACAGAAACTTACAAACGCTTATTTCCCATCTACTCCATATTAATAAAGATAAACGTTTGCAGAAACTATCACTTTGAGCGATAGTCAAATGTTTTAAAAGCTGGTTGCTATGTGGAGCATCCCATTCTCTTTGTATGTCCAGGATATAAAAAAACGAATAATGAAATCCCAATTGAGAAAAAATAGCATTGGAAAATTCAAACAAATTGCAAGGAATATCTCCGAAATGGGTCACTCGACAACCAAAATGTGTGTAATATAAAGTCTGTTTTAACCAGATCTATGTTTTTAGTCTAGCAAACTTTTGTTTATGTCCTTACGTTTACCAGCTTTGCGAAAGTTATTTCGAATGAAGAGGAGTTTTGTGGTATGTTTTCTCAGAAAATTCAAGATATACATTTCATTAAACATGAAAATATCTTAAAAATACGATATTTTAATCAAAATCGTTAGAACCCTTTTTGAGAAAATCAAAATTTACGAAAAATGTTCCCTGTAATGGATACTCTAGGGTGGGAGATTTTCTTGAAAATCTTCGTGTCGAATCCTTGGAAGATACTAAACTCAAATACCAAGTTTGGTATTTTTCCTACTTTCCGTTTTTGACTTTTGCTGTTCACAGACAGCATACACATGCTTTCAAAAATGCCTTATTTGGATTCAGTGCACCTCTTAAGCATGTATTTCGGGTGAAATCTCGGTATTGACTTTTTGGGTGGAATACAATGCAAGAATTAGTTGAATACGTACCTACTAATAAATGACAGAGAATACAGAAAGCCATGTTAATGTATCACATCAGAGTTTTTACTTCAATTACTCATTCACTTTGAGGGCACGAATCATTAGGACTTTGGTGCAGCAGACAAATAAAGCGACGCGTCAGGAGAGAGACTTCAACACCGACCACAGAGTGGACAAGAAGCTGAGCGCAGCGCCTTATACCGCTCGGTCATTGTGACCGACTCTTAGTTTCATTTAGATGATACTTATGCAACATTACCATATCCCAGGCAAGTAAAACTAACTGGAAGGAGTGGGAGTAGAACCCACGACCACAGAATGGACTGCGACCTGAACACAGCGCCTTAGACCCCTCGGCCATCCTGACTTGATCCATCTTACATTTACATAGCACTTATGCAGGAATATCTAAAACCAGGCAAGTAAAAATCATGTCAGAAGTGGGATTCGAAACCACGCCCACAGATTGGACTGCGACCTGAACGCAGCGCCTTAAACCGCCAGGTCATTCTGACTTGCTCCGCCTTACAATTACATAGCACTTATGCAGGAGTACCTTAAACCAGGCAAGTAAAACAACATGTCAGAAGTGGGATTCGAACCCACACCCACAGTGTGGACTGCGACCCGAACGCAGCGCCTTAAACCGCGCGGTCATCCTGACCTGCTCCAACATATATTTACATAACACTTATGCAGGAGTACCTTAAACACGGCAAGTAAAACAACATGTCAGAAGTGAGATTCCAACCCACGCCCACAGAGTGGACTGCGATATGAACGCAGCGCCTTAGACCGATCGGCCATCCTGACTTGCTCCACCGTAAATTTACATAGCACTTATGCAGGAGTACCTTAAACACGGCAAGTAAAACAACATGTCAGAAGTGAGATTCCAACCCACGCCAACAGAGTGGACTGCGATATGAACGCAGCGCCTTAGACCGATCGGCCATCCTGACTTGCTCCACCGT
This sequence comes from Deroplatys truncata, assembly GCA_030765065.1. Classification (NCBI taxonomy): domain Eukaryota; kingdom Metazoa; phylum Arthropoda; class Insecta; order Mantodea; family Mantidae; genus Deroplatys; species Deroplatys truncata. The sequence continues at coordinate 219,427,266 of CM060983.1, forward strand.
AAATTTACATAGCACTTATGCAGGAGTACCTTAAACCAGGCAAGTAAAACAACATTTTAGAATTGGGATTCGAACCCACGCCCACAGAGTGGACTGCGACCTGAACGGAACGCCTTAGACCGCTCGGCCATCCTGACTTGCTCCGCCTTACATCTAAATAGGACTTATGCAGGAATATCTAAAACCGGGCAAGTAAAACAACATGTCAGAAGCGGGATTCGAACCCACGCCCACAGTGTGGACTGCGACCTGAACGGAACGCCTTAGACCGCTCGGCCATCCTGATTTGCTCCAAGATACATTTACATAGCTCTCATGCAGGAGTACCTTAAACGCGGCAAGTAAAACAACATGTCAGGAGTGGGATTCCGACCCACGACCACAGAGCAGACTGCGCCCTGAACGCAGCGCCTTAGACCGCTCGTCCATCCTGACTTGCTCCAACTTACATTTACATAGCCCTTATGCAGGAATATCTAGAACCAGGCAAGTAAAACAACATGTCAGAAGTGAGAATCGAACCCACGCCCACAGAGTGGACTGCGACCTGAACGCAGCGCCCTAGACCGCTCGGCCATCCTGACTTGCTGCAACTTACATTTACATAGCCCTTATGCAGGAATATCTAAAACCAGGCAAGTAAAACAACATGTCAGAAGTGAGACTCGAACCCACGCCCACAGAGTGCACTGCGACCTGAACGCAGCGCCCTAGACCGCTCGGCCATCCTGACTTGCTCCAACTTACATTTACATAGCCCTTATGCAGGAATATCTAAAAGCAGGCAAGTAAAACAGCATGTCAGAAGTGACACTCGAACCCACGACCACAGACTGGACTGCGACCTGAACGCAGCGCCCTAAACGGCTCGGTCATCCTGACTTGCTCCAACTTACATTTACATAGCACTTATGCAGGAATATCTAAATCCAGGCAAGTAAAACAACATGTCAGAAGTGGAATTCGAACCCACGCCCACAGAGTGGACTGCGACCTGAACGCAGCGCCTTAGACCGCTCGGCCATCCTGACTTGCTGCCCCTCACATTTACATAGCACTTATGCAGGAGTACCTTAAACCAGGCAAGTAAAAGGATATGTCAGAAGTGGGATTCGAACGCACGCCCACAGAGTGGACTGCGACCTAAACGCAGCGCCTTAGACCGCTCGGCCATACTGACTTGCTCCATCTTACATTTAGATAGCACTTAGTCAGGAATATCTAAAACCAGGCAAGTAAAACAACATGTCAGAATTCGGAATCGAACCAACGCCCACAGTGTGGATTGCGACCTGAACGCAGCGCATTAGACCGCTCGGCCATCCTGACTTGCTCCGCATTACATTTACATAGCACTTATGCAGGAGTACCTTAAACCAGGCAAGTAAAACAACATGTCAAAAGTGGGATTCGAAGCCACGCCCACAGAGTGGACTGCTACCTGAATGCAACGCCTTACACCGCTCGGCCATCCTGACTTGGTGCGCCTTACATATAGATAGCACTTATGCAGGAATATCTAAAACCAGGCAAGTAAAACAGCATGTCAGAAGAGAGACTCGAACCCACGCCCACAGAGTGGACTGCGACCTGAACGCAGCGCCCTAGACCGCGCGGCCAATCTTGACTTGCTCCACTTTACGTTTACATGACCCTTATGCAGGAATATCTAAAACCAGGCAAGTAAAACAACATGTCAGAAGCGGGATTCGAACCCACGCCCACAGAGTGGACTGCGACCTGAACGCAGCGCCTTAGACCGATCCGCCATCCTGACTTGCTCCGCCTTACATTTAAATAGGACTTATGCAAGAATATCCAAAACCGGGCAAGTAAAACAACATGTCAGAAGCGGGATTCGAACTCACGCCCACAGAGTGGACTGCGACCTGAACGCAGCGCCTTAGACCGCTCTGCCATCCTGACTTGCTCCATCTTACATTTAGATAGCACTTATGCAGGAGTACCTTAAACCAGGCAAGTAAAACAACATGTCAGAAGTGGGATTCGAATTCACGCCCTCAGTGTGGACTGCGACCTGAACGCAGCGCCTTAGACCGCTCGGTCATCCTGACTTGCTCCATCTTACATTTAGATAGCACTTATGCAGGAGTACCTTAAACCAGGCAAGTAAAAGAACATGTCAGAAGTGGGATTCGAACTCATGCCCACAGTGTGGACTGCGACCTGAACGCAGCGCCTTAGACCGCTCGGCCATCCTGACTTGCTCCGCCTTACATTTAGATAGCACTTAGGCAGGAATATCTAAAACCAGGCAAGTAAAACAACATGTCAGAAGTGGGATTCGAACCCACGCCCACAGAGTGGACTGCGACCTGAACGCAGCGCCTTAGACCGCTCGGCCATCCTGACTTGCTCCGCCTTACATTTAGATAGCACTGATGCAGGAATATCTAAATCCAGGCAAGTAAAACAACATGTCAGAAGTGGGATTCGAACCCTCGCCCACAGAGTGGACTGCGACCTGAACGCAGCGCCTTAGACCGCTCGGCCATTCTGACTTGCTCCACCTTACATTTACATAGCACTTAAGCAGAAGTATCTTAATCCAGGCAAGTAAAAGGATATGTCAGAAGTGTGATTCGAACCCACGCCCACAGAGTGGACTGAGACCTAAACGCAGCGCCTTAGACCGCTCGGCCATCCTGACTTGCTCCATCTTACATTTAGATAGCACTTATGCAGGAATATCTAAAACCAGGCAAATAAACAACATGTCAGAAGTGGGATTCGAACCCACGCCCACAGAGTAGACTGCGACCTGAACGCAGCGCCTTAGACCGCTCGGCCATTCTGACTTGCTGCGCCTTACATTTACATAGCACTTATGCAGGAGTACCTTAAACCAGGTAAGTAAAACAACATGTCAGAAGTGGGATTCGAACCCACGCCCACGGAGTGGACTACGACCTGAACGCACCGCCTTAGTACGCTCGGTCATCCTGACTTGCTACTTCTTACATTTAGATAGCACTTAGGCAGGAATATCTAAAATCAGGCAAGTAAAACAACATGTCAGAATTGGGATTCGAACCCACACCCACAGTGTGGACCGCTCGGCCATCCTGCTTTGCTTCACGTTACATTTACATAGCACTTATGCTGGAGTACCTTAAACCAGGCAAGTAAAACAACATGACAGAAGTGGGATTCGAACCCACGCCCACAGTGTGGACCGCTCGGCCATCCTGCCTTGCTTCACGTTACATTTACATAGCACTTATGCTGGAGTACCTTAAAACAGGCAAGTAAAACAACATGTCAGAAGTGGGATTCGAACCCACGCCCACAGAGTTGACTGCGAACTGAACGCAGCGCCTTAGACCGCTCGGCCATCCTGACTTGCTCCATCTTAAATTTACATAGCACGAATGCAGGAGTACCTTAAACCAGGCAAGTAAAACAACATGTCAGAAGTGGCATTCGAACCCACGCCCACAGTGTGGACTGCGACCCGAACGCAGCGCCTTAAACCGCGCGGTCATCCTGACCTGCTCCAACATACATTTACATAACACTTATGCAGGAGTACCTTAAACACGGTAAGTAAAACAACATGTCAGAAGTGGGATTCCAACCCACGCCCACAGAGTGTACTGCGACCTGAACGCAGCGCCTTAGACCGGTCGGCCATCCTGACTTGCTCCCCCTCTCACTCAGATAGGACTTATGCAGGAATAATTAAAACCGGGCAAGTAAAACAACATGTCAGAAGTGGGATTCGAACTCACGCCCACAGATTGGACTGCCACCTGAACGCAGCGCCTTAGACCGCTCGGTCATCCTGACTTGCTCCATCTTACTTTAGATAGCACTTAGGCAGGAATATCTAAAACCAGGCAAGTAAAACATGTCAGAAGTGGGATTCGAACCCACGCCCACAGTGTGGACCGCTCGCCATCCTGCCTGGATTCACGTTAGATTTACATAGTACTTATGCAGGAATATCTAAAACCAGGCAAGTAAAACAACATGTCAGAATTGGGATTCCAACACACGCCCACAGAATGGACTGCGAGTTGAACGCAGCGCCCTAGACCGCTCGGCCATCCTGACTTGCTACAGCTTACATATACATGGCAGTTATGCAGGAATATCTAAAACCAGGCAAGTAAAACAACATGTCAGAAGTGGGATTCGAACCCACGCCCACAGTGTGGACCGCGACCTGGACGCAGCGCCTTAGACCGCTCGGCCATCCTGACTTGCTCCACTTTAAATTTACATAGCACTTATGCAGGAGTACCTTAATTCAGGCAAGTAAAACATGTCAGAAGTGGGATTCGAACCCACGCCCACAGTGTGGACTGCAACCTGAAAGCAGCGCCTTAGACCGATCGGCCATCCTGACTTGCTCCGCCTTATATTTAGATAGGACTTATGCAAGATTATCAAAAACCAAGATAGTAACACAACATGTCAGAAGTGGGATTCAAACCCACTCCAACAGTGTGGACTGCGACCTGAACGCAGCGCCTTAGACCGCTCGGCCATTCTGACTTGCTCCACCTTACATTTACATAGCAATTATGCAGGAGTACCTTAAACACGGCAAGTAAAACAACATGTCAGAAGTGAGATTCCAACCCACGCCCACAGAGTGGACTGCGATATGAACGCAGCGCCTTAGACCGATCGGCCATCCTGACTTGCTCCACCGTAAATTTACATAGCACTTATGCAGGAGTACCTTAAACACGGCAAGTAAAACAACATGTCAGAAGTGAGATTCCAACCCACGCCCACAGAGTGGACTGCGATATGAACGCAGCGCCTTAGACCGATCGGCCATCCTGACTTGCTCCACCGTAAGTTTACATAGCACTTATGCAGGAGTACCTTAAACCAGGCAAGTAAAACAACATTTTAGAATTGGGATTCGAACCCACGCCCACAGAGTGGACTGCGACCTGAACGGAACGCCTTAGACCGCTCGGCCATCCTGACTTGCTCCGCCTTACATCTAAATAGGACTTATGCAGGAATATCTAAAACCGGGCAAGTAAAACAACATGTCAGAAGCGGGATTCGAACCCACGCCCACAGTGTGGACTGCGACCTGAACGGAACGCCTTAGACCGCTCGGCCATCCTGATTTGCTCCAACATACATTTACATAGCTCTCATGCAGGAGTACCTTAAACGCGGCAAGTAAAACAACATGTCAGGAGTGGGATTCCAACCCACGACCACAGAGCAGACTGCGCCCTGAACGCAGCGCCTTAGACCGCTCGTCCATCCTGACTTGCTTCAACTTACATTTACATAGCCCTTATGCAGGAATATCTAGAACCAGGCAAGTAAAACAACATGTCAGAAGTGAGAATCGAACCCACGCCCACAGAGTGGACTGCGACCTGAACGGAGCGCCCTAGACCGCTCGGCCATCCTGACTTGCTGCAACTTACATTTACATAGCCCTTATGCAGGAATATCTAAAACCAGGCAAGTAAAACAACATGTCAGAAGTGAGACTCGAACCCACGCCCACAGAGTGGACTGCGACCTGAACGCAGCGCCCTAGACCGCTCGGCCATCCTGACTTGCTCCAACTTACATTTACATAGCCCTTATGCAGGGATATCTAAAAGCAGGCAAGTAAAACAGCATGTCAGAAGTGAGACTCGAACCCACGACCACAGACTGGACTGCGACCTGAACGCAGCGCCCTAAACGGCTCGGTCATCCTGACTTGCTCCAACTTACATTTACATAGCACTTATGCAGGAATATCTAAATCCAGGCAAGTAAAACAACATGTCAGAAATGGGATTCGAACCCACGCCCACAGAGTGGACTGCGACCTGAACGCAGCGCCTTAGACCGCTCGGCCATCCTGACTTGCTGCCCCTCACATTTACATAGCACTTATGCAGGAGTACCTTAAACCAGGCAAGTAAAAGGATATGTCAGAAGTGGGATTCGAACGCACGCCCTCAGAGTGGACTGCGGCCTAAACGCAGCGCCTTAGACCCCTCGGCCATCCTGACTTGCTCCATCTTACATTTAGATAGCACTTAGTCAGGAATATCTAAAACCAGGCAAGTAAAACAAGATGTCAGAATTCGGATTCGAACCAACGCCCACAGTGTGGATTGCGACCTGAACGCAGCGCATTAGACCGCTCGGCCATCCTGACTTGCTCCGCATTACATTTACATAGCACTTATGCAGGAGTACCTTAAACCAGGCAAGTAAAACAACATGTCAAAAGTGGGATTCGAAGCCACGCCCACAGAGTGGACTGCTACCTGAATGCAACGCCATACACCGCTCGGCCATCCTGACTTGGTGCGCCTTGCATTTAGATAGCACTTATGCAGGAATATCTAAAACCAGGCAAGTAAAACAGCATGTCAGAAGAGAGACTCGAACCCACGCCCACAGAGTGGACTGCGATCTGAACGCAGCGCCCTAGACCGCGCGGCCAATCTTGACTTGCTCCACTTTACGTTTACATGACCCTTATGCAGGAATATCTAAAACCAGGCAAGTAAAACAACATGTCAGAAGCGGGATTCGAACCCACGCCCACAGAGTGGACTGCGACCTGAACGCAGCGCCTTAGACCGATCCGCCATCCTGACTTGCTCCGCCTTACATTTAAATAGGACTTATGCAAGAATATCCAAAACCGGGCAAGTAAAACAACATGTCAGAAGCGGGATTCGAACTCACGCCCACAGAGTGGACTGCGACCTGAACGCAGCGCCTTAGACCGCTCTGCCATCCTGACTTGCTCCATCTTACATTTAGATAGCACTTATGCAGGAGTACCTTAAACCAGGCAAGTAAAACAACATGTCAGAAGTGGGATTCGAACTCACGCCCACAGTGTGGACTGCGACCTGAACGCAGCGCCTTAGACCGCTCGGCCATCCTGACTTGCTCCATCTTACATTTAGATAGCACTTATGCAGGAGTACCTTAAACCAGGCAAGTAAAACAACATGTCAGAAGTGGGATTCGAACTCACGCCCACAGTGTGGACTGCGACCTGAACGCAGCGCCTTAGACCACTCGGTCATCCTGACTTGCTCCATCTTACATTTAGATAGCACTTATGCAGGAGTACCTTAAACCAGGCAAGTAAAACAACATGTCAGAAGTGGGATTCGAACTCACGCCCACAGTGTGGACTGCGACCTGAACGCAGCGCCTTAGACCGCTCGGCCATCCTGACTTGCTCCATCTTACATTTAGATAGCACTTATGCAGGAGTACCTTAAACCAGGCAAGTAAAACAACATGTCAGAAGTGGGATTCGAACTCACGCCCACAGTGTGGACTGCGACCTGAACGCAGCGCCTTAGACCGCTCGGCCATCCTGACTTGCTCCATCTTACATTTAGATAGCACTTATGCAGGAGTACCTTAAACCAGGCAAGTAAAACAACATGTCAGAAGTGGGATTCGAACTCATGCCCACAGTGTGGACTGCGACCTGAACGCAGCGCCTTAGACCGCTCGGCCATCCTGACTTGCTCCGCCTTACATTTAGATAGCACTTAGGCAGGAATATCTAAAACCAGGCAAGTAAAACAACATGTCAGAAGTGGGATTCGAACCCACGCCCACAGAGTGGACTGCGACCTGAACGCAGGGCCTTAGACCGCTCGGCCATCCTGACTTGCTCCGCCTTACATTTAGATAGCACTGATGCAGGAATATCTAAATCCAGGCAAGTAAAACAACATGTCAGAAGTGGGATTCGAACCCTCGCCCACAGAGTGGACTGCGACCTGAACGCAGCGCCTTAGACCGCTCGGCCATTCTGACTTGCTCCACCTTACATTTACATAGCACTTAAGCAGAAGTATCTTAATCCAGGCAAGTAAAAGGATATGTCAGAAGTGTGATTCGAACCCACGCCCACAGAGTGGACTGAGACCTAAACGCAGCGCCTTAGACCGCTCGGCCATCCTGACTTGCTCCATCTTACATTTAGATAGCACTTATGCAGGAATATCTAAAACCAGGCAAATAAACAACATGTCAGAAGTGGGATTCGAACCCACGCCCACAGAGTAGACTGCGACCTGAACGCAGCGCCTTAGACCGCTCGGCCATTCTGACTTGCTGCGCCTTACATTTACATAGCACTTATGCAGGAGTACCTTAAACCAGGTAAGTAAAACAACATGTCAGAAGTGGGATTCGAACCCACGCCCACGGAGTGGACTACGACCTGAACGCACCGCCTTAGTACGCTCGGTCATCCTGACTTGCTACTTCTTACATTTAGATAGCACTTAGGCAGGAATATCTAAAATCAGGCAAGTAAAACAACATGTCAGAATTGGGATTCGAACCCACGCCCACAGTGTAGACCGCTCGGCCATCCTGCTTTGCTTCACGTTACATTTACATAGCACTTATGCTGGAGTACCTTAAACCAGGCAAGTAAAACAACATGATAGAAGTGGGATTCGAACCCACGCCCACAGTGTGGACCGCTCGGCCATCCTGCCTTGCTTCACGTTACATTTACATAGCACTTATGCTGGAGTACCTTAAAACAGGCATGTAAAACAACATGTCAGAAGTGGGATTCGAACCCACGCCCACAGAGTTGACTGCGAACTGAACGCAGCGCCTTAGACCGCTCGGCCATCCTGACTTGCTCCATCTTAAATTTACATAGCACGTATGCAGGAGTACCTTAAACCAGGCAAGTAAAACAACATGTCAGAAGTGGCATTCGAACCCACGCCCACAGTGTGGACTGCGACCCGAACGCAGCGCCTTAAACCGCGCGGTCATCCTGACCTGCTCCAACATACATTTACATAACACTTATGCAGGAGTACCTTAAACACGGTAAGTAAAACAACATGTCAGAAGTGGGATTCCAACCCACGCCCACAGAGTGGACTGCGACCTGAACGCAGCGCCTTAGACCGCTCGGCCATCCTGACTTGCTCCCCCTCTCACTCAGATAGGACTTATGCAGGAATAATTAAAACCGGGCAAGTAAAACAACATGTCAGAAGTGGGATTCGAACTCACGCCCACAGATTGGACTGCCACCTGAACGCAGCGCCTTAGACCGCTCGGTCATCCTGACTTGCTCCATCTTACTTTAGATAGCACTTAGGCAGGAATATCTAAAACCAGGCAAGTAAAACATGTCAGAAGTGGGATTCGAACCCACGCCCACAGTGTGGACCGCTCGGCAATCCTGCCTGGATTCACGTTAGATTTACATAGTACTTATGCAGGAATATCTAAAACCAGGCAAGTAAAACAACATGTCAGAAGTGGGATTCCAACACACGCCCACAGAATGGACTGCGAGTTGAACGCAGCGCCCTAGACCGCTCGGCCATCCTGACTTGCTACAGCTTACATATACATGGCAGTTATGCAGGAATATCTAAAACCAGGCAAGTAAAACAACATGTCAGAAGTGGGATTCGAACCCACGCCCACAGTGTGGACCGCGACCTGGACGCAGCGCCTTAGACCGCTCGGCCATTCTGAGTTGCTCCACCTTACATTTACATGGCAATTATGCAGGAGTACCTTAAACACGGCAAGTAAAACAACATGTCAGAAGTGAGATTCCAACACACGCCCACAGAGTGGACTGCGATATGAACGCAGCGCCTTAGACCGATCGGCCATCCTGACTTGCTCCACCGTAAATTTACATAGCACTTATGCAGGAGTACCTTAAACACGGCAAGTAAAACAACATGTCAGAAGTGAGATTCCAACCCACGCCCACAGAGTGGACTGCGATATGAACGCAGCGCCTTAGACCGATCGGCCATCCTGACTTGCTCCACCGTAAGTTTACATAGCACTTATGCAGGAGTACCTTAAACCAGGCAAGTAAAACAACATTTTAGAATTGGGATTCGAACCCACGCCCACAGAGTGGACTGCGGCCTGAACGGAACGCCTTAGACCGCTCGGCCATCCTGACTTGCTCCGCCTTACATCTAAATAGGACTTATGCAGGAATATCTAAAACCGGGCAAGTAAAACAACATGTCAGAAGCGGGATTCGAACCCACGCCCACAGTGTGGACTGCGACCTGAACGGAACGCCTTAGACCGCTCGGCCATCCTGATTTGCTCCAACATACATTTACATAGCTCTCATGCAGGAGTACCTTAAACGCGGCAAGTAAAACAACATGTCAGGAGTGGGATTCCAACCCACGACCACAGAGCAGACTGCGCCCTGAACGCAGCGCCTTAGACCGCTCGTCCATCCTGACTTGCTCCAACTTACATTTACATAGCCCTTATGCAGGAATATCTAGAACCAGGCAAGTAAAACAACATGTCAGAAGTGAGAATCGAACCCACGCCCACAGAGTGGACTGCGACCTGAACGGAGCGCCCTAGACCGCTCGGCCATCCTGACTTGCTGCAACTTACATTTACATAGCCCTTATGCAGGAATATCTAAAACCAGGCAAGTAAAACAACATGTCAGAAGTGAGACTCAAACCCACGCCCACAGAGTGGACTGCGACCTGAACGCAGCGCCCTAGACCGCTCGGCCATCCTGACTTGCTCCAACTTACATTTACATAGCCCTTATGCAGGAATATCTAAAAGCAGGCAAGTAAAACAGCATGTCAGAAGTGAGACTCGAACCAACGACCACAGACTGGACTGCGACCTGAACGCAGCGCCCTAAACGGCTCGGTCATCCTGACTTGCTGCAACTTACATTTACATAGCACTTATGCAGGAATATCTAAATCCAGGCAAGTAAAACAACATGTCAGAAGTGGGATTCGAACCCACGCCCACAGAGTGGACTGCGGCCTAAACGCAGCGCCTTAGACCGCTCGGCCATCCTGACTTGCTGCCCCTCACATTTACATAGCACTTATGCAGGAGTACCTTAAACCAGGCAAGTAAAAGGATATGTCAGAAGTGGGATTCGAACGCACGCCCTCAGAGTGGACTGCGGCCTAAACGCAGCGCCTTAGACCCCTCGGGCATCCTGACTTGCTCCATCTTACATTTAGATAGCACTTAGTCAGGAATATCTAAAACCAGGCAAGTAAAACAACATGTCAGAATTCGGATTCGAACCAACGCCCACAGTGTGGATTGCGACCTGAACGCAGCGCATTAGACCGCTCGGCCATCCTGACTTGCTCCGCATTACATTTACATAGCACTTATGCAGGAGTACCTTAAACCAGGCAAGTAAAACAACATGTCAAAAGTGGGATTCGAAGCCACGCCCACAGAGTGGACTGCTACCTGAATGCAACGCCTTACACCGCTCGGCCATCCTGACTTGGTGCGCCTTGCATTTAGATAGCACTTATGCAGGAATATCTAAAACCAGGCAAGTAAAACAGCATGTCAGAAGAGAGACTCGAACCCACGCCCACAGAGTGGACTGCGATCTGAACGCAGCGCCCTAGACCGCGCGGCCAATCTTGACTTGCTCCACTTTACGTTTACATGACCCTTATGCAGGAATATCTAAAACCAGGCAAGTAAAACAACATGTCAGAAGCGGGATTCGAACCCACGCCCACAGAGTGGACTGCGACCTGAACGCAGCGCCTTAGACCGATCCGCCATCCTGACTTGCTCCGCCTTACATTTAAATAGGACTTATGCAAGAATATCCAAAACCGGGCAAGTAAAACAACATGTCAGAAGCGGGATTCGAACTCACGCCCACAGAGTGGACTGCGACCTGAACGCAGCGCCTTAGACCGCTCTGCCATCCTGACTTGCTCCATCTTACATTTAGATAGCACTTATGCAGGAGTACCTTAAACCAGGCAAGTAAAACAACATGTCAGAAGTGGGATTCGAACTCACGCCCACAGTGTGGACTGCGACCTGAACGCAGCGCCTTAGACCGCTCGGCCATCCTGACTTGCTCCATCTTACATTTAGATAGCACTTATGCAGGAGTACCTTAAACCAGGCAAGTAAAACAACATGTCAGAAGTGGGATTCGAACTCACGCCCACAGTGTGGACTGCGACCTGAACGCAGCGCCTTAGACCACTCGGTCATCCTGACTTGCTCCATCTTACATTTAGATAGCACTTATGCAGGAGTACCTTAAACCAGGCAAGTAAAACAACATGTCAGAAGTGGGATTCGAACTCACGCCCACAGTGTGGACTGCGACCTGAACGCAGCGCCTTAGACCGCTCGGCCATCCTGACTTGCTCCGCCTTACATTTAGATACACTTAGGCAGGAATATCTAAAACCAGGCAAGTAAAACAACATGTCAGAAGTGGGATTCGAACCCACGCCCACAGAGTGGACTGCGACCTGAACGCAGCGCCTTAGACCGCTCGGCCATCCTGACTTGCTCCACCTTACATTTACATAGCACTTAAGCAGAAGTATCTTAATCCAGGCAAGTAAAAGGATATGTCAGAAGTGTGATTCGAACCCACGACCACACAGTGGACTGAGACCTAAACGCAGCGCTTTAGACCGCTCGGCCATCCTGACTTGCTCCATCTTACATTTAGATAGCACTTATGCAGGAATATCTAAAACCAGGCAAATAAACAACATGTCAGAAGTGGGATTCGAACCCACGCCCACAGAGTAGACTGCGACCTGAACGCAGCGCCTTAGACCGCTCGGCCATTCTGACTTCCTGCGCCTTACATTTACATAGCACTTATGCAGGAGTACCTTAAACCAGGTAAGTAAAACAACATGTCAGAAGTGGGATTCGAACCCACGCCCACAGAGTGGACTACGACCTGAACGCACCGCCTTAGTACGCTCGGTCATCCTGACTTGCTACTTCTTACATTTAGATAGCACTTAGGCAGGAATATCTAAAATCAGGCAAGTAAAACAACATGTCAGAATTGGGATTCGAACCCACGCCCACAGTGTGGACTGCGACCCGAACGCAGCGCCTTAAAGCGGGCGGTCATCCTGACCTTCTCCAACATACATTTACATAAAACTAAGCAGGAGTACCTTAATCCAGGCAAGTAAACAACATGTCAGAAGTTGGATTCCAACCCACGCCCACAGAGTGAACTGCAACCTGAACGCAGCGCCTTAGACTGCTCGGCCATCCTGGCTTGCTTCATTTTACATTTACATAGCACTTATGCAGGAGTACCTTAAACCAGGCAAGTAAAACAACATGTCAAAAGTGGGATTCGAAGCCAAGCCCACAGAGTGGACTGCTACCTGAATGCAACGCCTTACACCGCTCGGGCATCCTGACTTGGTGCGTCTTACATTTAGATAGCACTTATGCAGGAATATCTAAAACCAGGCAAGTAAAACAGCATGTCAGAAGAGAGACTCGAACCCACGCCCACAGAGTGGACTGCGACCTGAACGCAGCGCCCTAGACCGCGCGGCCAATCTTGACTTGCTCCATCTTACGTTTACATGACCCTTATGCAGGAATATCTAAAACCAGGCAAGTAAAACAACATGTCAGAAGCGGGATTCGAACCCACGCCCACAGAGTGGACTGCGACCTGAACGCAGCGCCTTAGACCGATCCTCCATCCTGACTTGCTCCGCCTTACATTTAAATAGGACTTATGCAAGAATATCCAAAACCGGGCAAGTAAAACAACATGTCAGAAGCGGGATTCGGACTCACGCCCACAGAGTGGACTGCGACCTGAACGCAGCGCCTTAGACCGCTCTGCCATCCTGACTTGCTCCATCTTACATTTAGATAGCACTTATGCAGGAGTACCTTAAACCAGGCAAGTAAAGCAACATGTCAGAAGTGGGATTCGAACTCACGCCCACAGTGTGGACTGCGACCTGAACATGGCGCCTTAGACTGCTCGGCCATCCTGAATTGCTCCGCCTTACATTTAGATAGCACTTAGGCAGGAATATCTAAAACCAGGCAAGTAAAACAACATGTCAGAAGTGGGATTCGAACCCACGCCCACAGAGTGGACTGCGACCTGAACGCAGCGCCTTAGACCGCTTGGCCATCCTGACTTGCTCCGCCTTACATATAGATAGCACTGATGCAGGAATATCTAAATCCAGGCAAGTAAAACAACATGTCAGAAGTGGGATTCGAACCCACGCCCACAGAGTGGACTGCGACCTGAACGCAGCGCCTTAGACCGCTCGGCCATTCTGACTTGCTCCACCTTACATTTACATAGCACTTAAGCAGAAGTATCTTAATCCAGGCAAGTAAAAGGATATGTCAGAAGTGTGATTCGAACCCACGCCCACAGAGTGGACTGAGACCTAAACGCAGCGCCTTAGACCGCTCGGCCATCCTGACTTGCTCCATCTTACATTTAGATAGCACTTATGCAGGAATATCTAAAACCAGGCAAATAAACAACATGTCAGAAGTGGGATTCGAACCCACGCCCACAGAGTAGACTGCGACCTACACGCAGCGCCTTAGACCGCTCGGCCATCCTGACTTGCTGCTCTTTACATTTACATAGCACTTATGCAGGAGTACCTTAAACCAGGTAAGTAAAACAACATGTCAGAAGTGGACTACGACCTGAACGCTCCGCCTTAGTACGCTCGGTCATCCTGACTTGCTACTTCTTACATTTAGATAGCACTTAGGCAGGAATATCTAAAATCAGGCAAGTAAAACAACATGTCAGAATAGGGATTCGAACCCACGCCCACAGTGCGGACCGCTCGGCCATGCTGCTTTGCTTCACGTTACATTTACATAGCACTTATGCTGGAGTACCTTAAACCAGGCAAGTAAAACAACATGACAGAAGTGGGATTCGAACCCACGCCCACAGTGTGTACCGCTCGGCCATCCTGCCTTGCTTCACGTTACATTTACATAGCACTTATGCTGGAGTACCTTAAAACAGGCAAGTAAAACAACATCTCAGAAGTGGGATTCGAACGCACGCCCACAGTGTGGACTGCGACCCGAACGCAGCGCCTTAAACCGCGCGGTAATCCTGACCTGCTCCAACATACATTTACATAACACTTATGCAGGAGTACCTTAAACCAGGCAAGTAAAACAACATGTCAGAAGTGGGATTCGAACTCACGCCCACAGTGTGGACTGCGACCCGAACGCAGAGCCTTAAACCGCGCGGTCATCCTGACCTGCTCCAACATACATTTACATAACACTTATGCAGGAGTACCTTAAACACGGTAAGTAAAACAACATGTCAGAAGTGGGATTCCAACACACGCCCACAGAGTGGACTGCGACCTGAACGCAGCGCCTTAGACCGCTCGGCCATCCTGACTTGCTCCCCCTCACACTCAGATAGGACTTATGCAGGAATAATTAAAACCGGGCAAGTAAAACAACATGTCAGAAGTGGGATTCGAACTCACGCCCACAGATTGGACTGCGACCTGAACGCAGCGCCTTAGACCGCTCGGTCATCCTGACTTGCTCCATCTTACTTTAGATAGCACTTAGGCAGGAATATCTAAAACCAGGCAAGTAAAACATGTCAGAAGTGGGATTCGAACCCACGCCCAAAGTGTGGACCGCTCGGCCATCCTGCCTGGATTCACGGTAGATTTACATAGTACTTATGCAGGAATATCTAAAACCAGGCAAGTAAAACAACATGTCAGAAGCGGGATTCGAACCCACGCCCACAGTGTGGACTGCGACCTGAACGGAACGCCTTAGACCGCTCGGCCATCCTGATTTGCTCCAACATACATTTACATAGCTCTCATGCAGGAGTACCTTAAACGCGGCAAGTAAAACAACATGTCAGGAGTGGGATTCCAACCCACGACCACAGAGCAGACTGCGCCCTGAACGCAGCGCCTTAGACCGCTCGTCCATCCTGACTTGCTTCAACTTACATTTACATAGCCCTTATGCAGGAATATCTAGAACCAGGCAAGTAAAACAACATGTCAGAAGTGAGAATCGAACCCACGCCCACAGAGTGGACTGCGACCTGAACGGAGCGCCCTAGACCGCTCGGCCATCCTGACTTGCTGCAACTTACATTTACATAGCCCTTATGCAGGAATATCTAAAACCAGGCAAGTAAAACAACATGTCAGAAGTGAGAATCGAACCCACGCCCACAGAGTGGACTGCGACCTGAACGCAGCGCCCTAGACCGCTCGGCCATCCTGACTTGCTCCAACTTACATTTACATAGCCCTTATGCAGGGATATCTAAAAGCAGGCAAGTAAAACAGCATGTCAGAAGTGAGACTCGAACCCACGACCACAGACTGGACTGCGAACTGAACGCAGCGCCCTAAACGGCTCGGTCATCCTGACTTGCTCCAACTTACATTTACATAGCACTTATGCAGGAATATCTAAATCCAGGCAAGTAAAACAACATGTCAGAAATGGGATTCGAACCCACGCCCACAGAGTGGACTGCGACCTGAACGCAGCGCCTTAGACCGCTCGGCCATCCTGACTTGCTGCCCCTCACATTTACATAGCACTTATGCAGGAGTACCTTAAACCAGGCAAGTAAAAGGATATGTCAGAAGTGGGATTCGAACGCACGCCCTCAGAGTGGACTGCGGCCTAAACGCAGCGCCTTAGACCCCTCGGCCATCCTGACTTGCTCCATCTTACATTTAGATAGCACTTAGTCAGGAATATCTAAAACCAGGCAAGTAAAACAAGATGTCAGAATTCGGATTCGAACCAACGCCCACAGTGTGGATTGCGACCTGAACGCAGCGCATTAGACCGCTCGGCCATCCTGACTTGCTCCGCATTACATTTACATAGCACTTATGCAGGAGTACCTTAAACCAGGCAAGTAAAACAACATATCAAAAGTGGGATTCGAAGCCACGCCCACAGAGTGGACTGCTACCTGAATGCAACGCCATACACCGCTCGGCCATCCTGACTTGGTGCGCCTTGCATTTAGATAGCACTTATGCAGGAATATCTAAAACCAGGCAAGTAAAACAGCATGTCAGAAGAGAGACTCGAACCCACGCCCACAGAGTGGACTGCGATCTGAACGCAGCGCCCTAGACCGCGCGGCCAATCTTGACTTGCTCCACTTTACGTTTACATGACCCTTATGCAGGAATATCTAAAACCAGGCAAGTAAAACAACATGTCAGAAGCGGGATTCGAACCCACGCCCACAGAGTGGACTGCGACCTGAACGCAGCGCCTTAGACCGATCCGCCATCCTGACTTGCTCCGCCTTACATTTAAATAGGACTTATGCAAGAATATCCAAAACCGGGCAAGTAAAACAACATGTCAGAAGCGGGATTCGAACTCACGCCCACAGAGTGGACTGCGACCTGAACGCAGCGCCTTAGACCGCTCTGCCATCCTGACTTGCTCCATCTTACATTTAGATAGCACTTATGCAGGAGTACCTTAAACCAGGCAAGTAAAACAACATGTCAGAAGTGGGATTCGAACTCACGCCCACAGTGTGGACTGCGACCTGAACGCAGCGCCTTAGACCGCTCGGCCATCCTGACTTGCTCCATCTTACATTTAGATAGCACTTATGCAGGAGTACCTTAAACCAGGCAAGTAAAACAACATGTCAGAAGTGGGATTCGAACTCACGCCCACAGTGTGGACTGCGACCTGAACGCAGCGCCTTAGACCACTCGGTCATCCTGACTTGCTCCATCTTACATTTAGATAGCACTTATGCAGGAGTACCTTAAACCAGGCAAGTAAAACAACATGTCAGAAGTGGGATTCGAACTCACGCCCACAGTGTGGACTGCGACCTGAACGCAGCGCCTTAGACCGCTCGGCCATCCTGACTTGCTCCATCTTACATTTAGATAGCACTTATGCAGGAGTACCTTAAACCAGGCAAGTAAAACAACATGTCAGAAGTGGGATTCGAACTCACGCCCACAGTGTGGACTGCGACCTGAACGCAGCGCCTTAGACCGCTCGGTCATCCTGACTTGCTCCATCTTACATTTAGATAGCACTTATGCAGGAGTACCTTAAACCAGGCAAGTAAAACAACATGTCAGAAGTGGGATTCGAACTCATGCCCACAGTGTGGACTGCGACCTGAACGCAGCGCCTTAGACCGCTCGGCCATCCTGACTTGCTCCGCCTTACATTTAGATAGCACTTAGGCAGGAATATCTAAAACCAGGCAAGTAAAACAACATGTCAGAAGTGGGATTCGAACCCACGCCCACAGAGTGGACTGCGACCTGAACGCAGGGCCTTAGACCGCTCGGCCATCCTGACTTGCTCCGCCTTACATTTAGATAGCACTGATGCAGGAATATCTAAATCCAGGCAAGTAAAACAACATGTCAGAAGTGGGATTCGAACCCTCGCCCACAGAGTGGACTGCGACCTGAACGCAGCGCCTTAGACCGCTCGGCCATTCTGACTTGCTCCACCTTACATTTACATAGCACTTAAGCAGAAGTATCTTAATCCAGGCAAGTAAAAGGATATGTCAGAAGTGTGATTCGAACCCACGCCCACAGAGTGGACTGAGACCTAAACGCAGCGCCTTAGACCGCTCGGCCATCCTGACTTGCTCCATCTTACATTTAGATAGCACTTATGCAGGAATATCTAAAACCAGGCAAATAAACAACATGTCAGAAGTGGGATTCGAACCCACGCCCACAGAGTAGACTGCGACCTGAACGCAGCGCCTTAGACCGCTCGGCCATTCTGACTTGCTGCGCCTTACATTTACATAGCACTTATGCAGGAGTACCTTAAACCAGGTAAGTAAAACAACATGTCAGAAGTGGGATTCGAACCCACGCCCACGGAGTGGACTACGACCTGAACGCACCGCCTTAGTACGCTCGGTCATCCTGACTTGCTACTTCTTACATTTAGATAGCACTTAGGCAGGAATATCTAAAATCAGGCAAGTAAAACAACATGTCAGAATTGGGATTCGAACCCACGCCCACAGTGTGGACCGCTCGGCCATCCTGCTTTGCTTCACGTTACATTTACATAGCACTTATGCTGGAGTACCTTAAACCAGGCAAGTAAAACAACATGACAGAAGTGGGATTCGAACCCACGCCCACAGTGTGGACCGCTCGGCCATCCTGCCTTGCTTCACGTTACATTTACATAGCACTTATGCTGGAGTACCTTAAAACAGGCAAGTAAAACAACATGTCAGAAGTGGGATTCGAACCCACGCCCACAGAGTTGACTGCGAACTGAACGCAGCGCCTTAGACCGCTCGGCCATCCTGACTTGCTCCATCTTAAATTTACATAGCACGTATGCAGGAGTACCTTAAACCAGGCAAGTAAAACAACATGTCAGAAGTGGCATTCGAACCCACGCCCACAGTGTGGACTGCGACCCGAACGCAGCGCCTTAAACCGCGCGGTCATCCTGACCTGCTCCAACATACATTTACATAACACTTATGCAGGAGTACCTTAAACACGGTAAGTAAAACAACATGTCAGAAGTGGGATTCCAACCCACGCCCACAGAGTGGACTGCGACCTGAACGCAGCGCCTTAGACCGCTCGGCCATCCTGACTTGCTCCCCCTCTCACTCAGATAGGACTTATGCAGGAATAATTAAAACCGGGCAAGTAAAACAACATGTCAGAAGTGGGATTCGAACTCACGCCCACAGATTGGACTGCCACCTGAACGCAGCGCCTTAGACCGCTCGGTCATCCTGACTTGCTCCATCTTACTTTAGATAGCACTTAGGCAGGAATATCTAAAACCAGGCAAGTAAAACATGTCAGAAGTGGGATTCGAACCCACGCCCACAGTGTGGACCGCTCGGCCATCCTGCCTGGATTCACGTTAGATTTACATAGTACTTATGCAGGAATATCTAAAACCAGGCAAGTAAAACAACATGTCAGAAGTGGGATTCCAACACACGCCCACAGAATGGACTGCGAGTTGAACGCAGCGCCCTAGACCGCTCGGCCATCCTGACTTGCTACAGCTTACATATACATGGCAGTTATGCAGGAATATCTAAAACCAGGCAAGTAAAACAACATGTCAGAAGTGGGATTCGAACCCACGCCCACAGTGTGGACCGCGACCTGGACGCAGCGCCTTAGACCGCTCGGCCATCCTGACTTGCTCCACTTTAAATTTACATAGCACTTATGCAGGAGTACCTTAATTCAGGCAAGTAAAACATGTCAGAAGTGGGATTCGAACCCACGCCTACAGAGTGAACTGCAACCTGAAAGCAGCGCCTTAGACCGATCGGCCATCCTGACTTGCTCCGCCTTATATTTAGATAGGTCTTATGCAAGATTATCAAAAACCAAGATAGTAAAACAACATGTCAGAAGTGGGATTCAAACCCACTCCAACAGTGTGGACTGCGACCTGAACGCAGCGCCTTAGACCGCTCGGCCATTCTGACTTGCTCCACCTTACATTTACATAGCAATTATGCAGGAGTACCTTAAACACGGCAAGTAAAACAACATGTCAGAAGTGAGATTCCAACACACGCCCACAGAGTGGACTGCGATATGAACGCAGCGCCTTAGACCGATCGGCCATCCTGACTTGCTCCACCGTAAATTTACATAGCACTTATGCAGGAGTACCTTAAACACGGCAAGTAAAACAACATGTCAGAAGTGAGATTCCAACCCACGCCCACAGAGTGGACTGCGATATGAACGCAGCGCCTTAGACCGATCGGCCATCCTGACTTGCTCCACCGTAAGTTTACATAGCACTTATGCAGGAGTACCTTAAACCAGGCAAGTAAAACAACATTTTAGAATTGGGATTCGAACCCACGCCCACAGAGTGGACTGCGGCCTGAACGGAACGCCTTAGACCGCTCGGCCATCCTGACTTGCTCCGCCTTACATCTAAATAGGAGTTATGCAGGAATATCTAAAACCGGGCAAGTAAAACAACATGTCAGAAGCGGGATTCGAACCCACGCCCACAGTGTGGACTGCGACCTGAACGGACCGCCTTAGACCGCTCGGCCATCCTGATTTGCTCCAACATACATTTACATAGCTCTCATGCAGGAGTACCTTAAACGCGGCAAGTAAAACAACATGTCAGGAGTGGGATTCCAACCCCCGACCACAGAGCAGACTGCGCCCTGAACGCAGCACCTTAGACCGCTCGTCCATCCTGACTTGCTCCAACTTACATTTACATAGCCCTTATGCAGGAATATCTAGAACCAGGCAATTAAAACAACATGTCAGAAGTGAGAATCGAACCCACGCCCACAGAGTGGACTGCGACCTGAACGGAGCGCCCTAGACCGCTCGGCCATCCTGACTTGCTGCAACTTACATTTACATAGCCCTTATGCAGGAATATCTAAAACCAGGCAAGTAAAACAACATGTCAGAAGTGAGACTCAAACCCACGCCCACAGAGTGGACTGCGACCTGAACGCAGCGCCCTAGACCGCTCGGCCATCCTGACTTGCTCCAACTTACATTTACATAGCCCTTATGCAGGAATATCTAAAAGCAGGCAAGTAAAACAGCATGTCAGAAGTGAGACTCGAACCAACGACCACAGACTGGACTGCGACCTGAACGCAGCGCCCTAAACGGCTCGGCCATCCTGACTTGCTCCGCATTACATTTACATAGCACTTATGCAGGAGTACCTTAAACCAGGCAAGTAAAACAACATGTGAAAAGTGGGATTCGAAGCCACGCCCACAGAGTGGACTGCTACCTGAATGCAACGCCTTACACCGCTCGGCCATCCTGACTTGGTGCGCCTTGCATTTAGATAGCACTTATGCAGGAATATCTAAAACCAGGCAAGTAAAACAGCATGTCAGAAGAGAGACTCGAACCCACGCCCACAGAGCGGACTGCGATCTGAACGCAGCGCCCTAGACCGCGCGGCCAATCTTGACTTGCTCCACTTTACGTTTACATGACCCTTATGCAGGAATATCTAAAACCAGGCAAGTAAAACAACATGTCAGAAGCGGGATTCGAACCCACGCCCACAGAGTGGACTGCGACCTGAACGCAGCGCCTTAGACCGATCCGCCATCCTGACTTGCTCCGCCTTACATTTAAATAGGACTTATGCAAGAATATCCAAAACCGGGCAAGTAAAACAACATGTCAGAAGCGGGATTCGAACTCACGCCCACAGAGTGGACTGCGACCTGAACGCAGCGCCTTAGACCGCTCTGCCATCCTGACTTGCTCCATCTTACATTTAGATAGCACTTATGCAGGAGTACCTTAAACCAGGCAAGTAAAACAACATGTCAGAAGTGGGATTCGAACTCACGCCCACAGTGTGGACTGCGACCTGAACGCAGCGCCTTAGACCGCTCGGCCATCCTGACTTGCTCCATCTTACATTTAGATAGCACTTATGCAGGAGTACCTTAAACCAGGCAAGTAAAACAACATGTCAGAAGTGGGATTCGAACTCACGCCCACAGTGTGGACTGCGACCTGAACGCAGCGCCTTAGACAACTCGGTCATCCTGACTTGCTCCATCTTACATTTAGATAGAACTTATGCAGGAGTACCTTAAACCAGGCAAGTAAAACAACATGTCAGAAGTGGGATTCGAACTCACGCCCACAGTGTGGACTGCGACCTGAACGCAGCGCCTTAGACCGCTCGGCCATCCTGACTTGCTCCGCCTTACATTTAGATACACTTAGGCAGGAATATCTAAAACCAGGCAAGTAAAACAACATGTCAGAAGTGGGATTCGAACCCACGCCCACAGAGTGGACTGCGACCTGAACGCAGCGCCTTAGACCGCTCGGCCATCCTGACTTGCTCCACCTTACATTTACATAGCACTTAAGCAGAAGTATCTTAATCCAGGCAAGTAAAAGGATATGTCAGAAGTGTGATTCGAACCCACGACCACACAGTGGACTGAGACCTAAACGCAGCGCTTTAGACCGCTCGGCCATCCTGACTTGCTCCATCTTACATTTAGATAGCACTTATGCAGGAATATCTAAAACCAGGCAAATAAACAACATGTCAGAAGTGGGATTCGAACCCACGCCCACAGAGTAGACTGCGACCTGAACGCAGCGCCTTAGACCGCTCGGCCATTCTGACTTCCTGCGCCTTACATTTACATAGCACTTATGCAGGAGTACCTTAAACCAGGTAAGTAAAACAACATGTCAGAAGTGGGATTCGAACCCACGCCCACAGAGTGGACTACGACCTGAACGCACCGCCTTAGTACGCTCGGTCATCCTGACTTGCTACTTCTTACATTTAGATAGCACTTAGGCAGGAATATCTAAAATCAGGCAAGTAAAACAACATGTCAGAATTGGGATTCGAACCCACGCCCACAGTGTGGACCGCTCGGCCATCCTGCTTTGCTTCACGTTACATTTACATAGCACTTATGCTGGAGTACCTTAAACCAGGCAAGTAAAACAACATGACAGAAGTGGGATTCGAACCCACGCCCACAGTGTGGACCGCTCGGCCATCCTGCCTTGCTTCACGTTACATTTACATAGCACTTATGCTGGAGTACCTTAAGACAGGCAAGTAAAACAACATGTCAGAAGTGGGATTCGAACCCACGCCCACAGAGTTGACTGCGAACTGAACGCAGCGCCTTAGACCGCTCAGCCATCCTGACTTGCTCCATCTTAAATTTACATAGCACGTATGCAGGAGTACCTTAAACCAGGCAAGTAAAACAACATGTCAGAAGTGGGATTCGAACCCACGCCCACAGTGTGGACTGCGACCCGAACGCAGCGCCTTAAACCGCGCGGTCATCCTGACCTGCTCCAACATACATTTACATAACACTTATGCAGGAGTACCTTAAACACGGTAAGTAAAACAACATGTCAGAAGTGGGATTCCAACCCACGCCCACAGAGTGGACTGCGACCTGAACGCAGCGCCTTAGACCGCTCGGCCATCCTGACTTGCTCCCCCTCACACTCAGATAGGACTTATGCAGGAATAATTAAAACCGGGCAAGTAAAACAACATGTCAGAAGTGGGATTCGAACTCACGCCCACAGATTGGACTGCCACCTGAACGCAGCGCCTTAGACCGCTCGGTCATCCTGACTTGCTCCATCTTACTTTAGATAGCACTTAGGCAGGAATATCTAAAACCAGGCAAGTAAAACATGTCAGAAGTGGGATTCGAACCCACGCCCACAGTGTGGACCGCTCGGCCATCCTGCCTGGATTCACGTTAGATTTACATAGTACTTATGCAGGAATATCTAAAACCAGGCAAGTAAACGAACATGTCAGAAGTGGGATTCCAACCCACGCCCACAGAATGGACTGCGAGTTGAACGCAGCGCCCTAGACCGCTCGGCCATCCTGACTTGCTACAGCTTACATATACATGGCAGTTATGCAGGAATATCTAAAACCAGGCAAGTAAAACAACATGTCAGAAGTGGGATTCGAACCCACGCCCACAGTGTGGACTGCGACCCGAACGCAGCGCCTTAAAGCGGGCGGTCATCGTGACCTTCTCCAACATACATTTACATAAAACTAAGCAGGAGTACCTTAATCCAGGCAAGTAAACAACATGTCAGAAGTTGGATTCCAACCCACGCCCACAGAGTGAACTGCAACCTGAACGCAGCGCCTTAGACTGCTCGGCTATCCTGGCTTGCTTCATTTTACATTTACATAGCACTTATGCAGGAGTACCTTAAACCAGGCAAGTAAAACAACATGTCAAAAGTGGGATTCGAAGCCAAGCCCACAGAGTGGACTGCTACCTGAATGCAACGCCTTACACCGCTCGGGCATCCTGACTTGGTGCGTCTTACATTTAGATAGCACTTATGCAGGAATATCTAAAACCAGGCAAGTAAAACAGCATGTCAGAAGAGAGACTCGAACCCACGCCCACAGAGTGGACTGCGACCTGAACGCAGCGCCCTAGACCGCGCGGCCAATCTTGACTTGCTCCATCTTACGTTTACATGACCCTTATGCAGGAATATCTAAAACCAGGCAAGTAAAACAACATGTCAGAAGCGGGATTCGAACCCACGCCCACAGAGTGGACTGCGACCTGAACGCAGCGCCTTAGACCGATCCTCCATCCTGACTTGCTCCGCCTTACATTTAAATAGGACTTATGCAAGAATATCCAAAACCGGGCAAGTAAAACAACATGTCAGAAGCGGGATTCGGACTCACGCCCACAGAGTGGACTGCGACCTGAACGCAGCGCCTTAGACCGCTCTGCCATCCTGACTTGCTCCATCTTACATTTAGATAGCACTTATGCAGGAGTACCTTAAACCAGGCAAGTAAAGCAACATGTCAGAAGTGGGATTCGAACTCACGCCCACAGTGTGGACTGCGACCTGAACATGGCGCCTTAGACTGCTCGGCCATCCTGAATTGCTCCGCCTTACATTTAGATAGCACTTAGGCAGGAATATCTAAAACCAGGCAAGTAAAACAACATGTCAGAAGTGGGATTCGAACCCAGGCCCACAGAGTGGACTGCGACCTGAACGCAGCGCCTTAGACCGCTCGGCCATCCTGACTTGCTCCGCCTTACATATAGATAGCACTGATGCAGGAATATCTAAATCCAGGCAAGTAAAACAACATGTCAGAAGTGGGATTCGAACCCACGCCCACAGAGTGGACTGCGACCTGAACGCAGCGCCTTAGACCGCTCGGCCATTCTGACTTGCTCCACCTTACATTTACATACCACTTAAGCAGAAGTATCTTAATCCAGGCAAGTAAAAGGATATGTCAGAAGTGTGATTCGAACCCACGCCCACAGAGTGGACTGAGACCTAAACGCAGCGCCTTAGACCGCTCGGCCATCCTGACTTGCTCCATCTTACATTTAGATAGCACTTATGCAGGAATATCTAAAACCAGGCAAATAAACAACATGTCAGAAGTGGGATTCGAACCCACGCCCACAGAGCAGACTGCGACCTACACGCAGCGCCTTAGACCGCTCGGCCATCCTGACTTGCTGCTATTTACATTTACATAGCACTTATGCAGGAGTACCTTAAACCAGGTAAGTAAAACAACATGTCAGAAGTGGACTACGACCTGAACGCTCCGCCTTAGTACGCTCGGTCATCCTGACTTGCTACTTCTTACATTTAGATAGCACTTAGGCAGGAATATCTAAAATCAGGCAAGTAAAACAACATGTCAGAATAGGGATTCGAACCCACGCCCACAGTGCGGACCGCTCGGCCATCCTGCTTTGCTTCACGTTACATTTACATAGCACTTATGCTGGAGTACCTTAAACCAGGCAAGTAAAACAACATGACAGAAGTGGGATTCGAACCCACGCCCACAGTGTGGACCGCTCGGCCATCCTGCCTTGCTTCACGTTACATTTACATAGCACTTATGCTGGAGTACCTTAAAACAGGCAAGTAAAACAACATCTCAGAAGTGGGATTCGAACGCACGCCCACAGTGTTGACTGCGACCCGAACGCAGCGCCTTAAACCGCGCGGTAATCCTGACCTGCTCCAACATACATTTACATAACACTTATGCAGGAGTACCTTAAACCAGGCAAGTAAAACAACATGTCAGAAGTGGGATTCGAACTCACGCCCACAGTGTGGACTGCGACCCGAACGCAGAGCCTTAAACCGCGCGGTCATCCTGACCTGCTCCAACATACATTTGCATAACACTTATGCAGGAGTACCTTAAACACGGTAAGTAAAACAACATGTCAGAAGTGGGATTCCAACACACGCCCACAGAGTGAACTGCGACCTGAACGCAGCGCCTTAGACCGCTCGGCCATCCTGACTTGCTCCCCCTCACACTCAGATAGGACTTATGCAGGAATAATTAAAACCGGGCAAGTAAAACAACATGTCAGAAGTGGGATTCGAACTCACGCCCACAGATTGGACTGCGACCTGAACGCAGCGCCTTAGACCGCTCGGTCATCCTGACTTGCTCCATCTTACTTTAGATAGCACTTAGGCAGGAATATCTAAAACCAGGCAAGTAAAACATGTCAGAAGTGGGATTCGAACCCACGCCCACAGTGTGGACCGCTCGGCCATCCTGCCTGGATTCACGGTAGATTTACATAGTACTTATGCAGGAATATCTAAAACCAGGCAAGTAAAACAACATGTCAGAAGTGGGATTCCAACCCACGCCAACAGAATGGACTGCGAGCTGAACGCAGCGCCCTAGACCGCTCGGCCATCCTGACTTGCTACAGCTTACATATACATGGCAGTTATGCAGGAATATCTAAAACCAGGCAAGTAAAACAACATGTCAGAAGTGGGATTCGAACCCACGCCCACAGTGTGGACCGCGACCTGGACGCAGCGCCTTAGACCGCTCGGCCATCCTGACTTGCTCCACCTTAAATTTACATAGCACTTATGCAGGAGTACCTTAATTCAGGCAAGTAAAACATGTCAGAAGTGGGATTCGAACCCACGCCCACAGAGTGGACTGCAACCTGAAAGCAGCGCCTTAGACCGATCGGCCATCCTGACTTGCTCCGCCTTATATTTAGATAGGACTTATGCAAGATTATCAAAAACCAAGCATGTAAAACAACATGTCAGAAGTGGGATTCAAACCCACTCCAACAGTGTGGACTGCGACCTGAACGCAGCGCCTTAGACCGCTCGGCCATCCTGACTTGCTCTAGCTTACATTTAGATAGCACTTATGCAGGAATATCTAAAACCAGGCAAGTAAAACAACATGTCAGTAGTGGGATTCGAATCCACGCCCATAGATTGGACTGCGACCTGAACGCAGCGCTTTAGACCGCTCGGTCATCCTGACTAGCTCCATCTTACATTTAGATAGCACTTAGGCACAAATATCTAAAACCACGCAAGTAAAACAACATGTCAGAAGTGGGATTCGATCCCACGCCCACAGTGTGGACCGCTCGGCCATCCTGCCTTGCTTCACGTCACATTTACATAGAACTTATGCAGGAGTACCTTAAACCAAGCAAGTAAAACAACATTTCAGAAGTCGGATTCGAACCCACGCCCACAGTGTGGACTGCGACCTGAACGCAGCGCCTTAGACCGCTCGGCCATGCTGACTTGCTCCGCCTTACATTTACATAGCACTTATGCAGGAATACCTTAAACCAGGCAATAAAAGTATCTGTCAGAAATGGGATTCGAAACCACGCCCACAGAGTGGACTGCGACCTGAACGCAGCGCCTTAGACTGCTCGGGCATCCTGAATTGCTCCACTTTACATTTACATAGCACTTATGCAGGAATATCTTAAACCAGGCAAGTAAAACAACATGTCAGAAGTGGGATTCGAACCCACGCCCACAGAGGGGACTGCGACCTGAACGCAGCGCCTTAGACCGCTCGGCCATTCTGACTTGCTCCACCTTACATTTACATAGCAATTATGCAGGAGTACCTTAAACCAGGTAAGTATAACAACATGTCAGTAGTGGAATTCGAACCCACGCCCACGGAGAGGACTGCGACCTGAACGCAGCGCCTTAGACCGCTCGGTCATCCCGACTTGCTCCGAATTACATATAGATAGCACTTATGCAGGAATATCTAAAACCAGGCAAGTAAAACAACATGTTAGAAGTGGGATTCGAACCCACGCCTACACAGTGAACTGCGACCTGAACGCAGCGCCTTAGACCGCTCGGCCATTCTGACCTGCTCCGCCTTACATTTACATAGCACTTATGCAGGAGTACCTTAAACCAGGCAAGTAAAACAACATGTCAGAAGTGGGATTCGAACCCACGCCCAAAGATTGGACTGCGACCTGACCGCAACGCCTGAGACCGCTCGGTCATCCTGACTTGCTCCGTCTTACATTTAGATAGCACTTAGGCAGGAATATCTAAAACCAGGCAAGTAAAACAACATGTCAGAAGTGGGATTCGAACCCACGCCCACAGATTGGACTGCGACCTGACCGCAACGCCTGAGACCGCTCGGTCATCCTGACTTGCTCCATCTTACATTTAGATAGCACTTATGCAGGAATATCTAAAACCAGGCAAGTAGAACAACATGTCAGAAGTGGGATTCCAACGCACGCCCACAGAGTGGACTGCAACCTGACCGCAGCGCCTTATACCGCTCGACCATCCTGACTTGCTCCATCTTACCTTTACATAGTACTTATGCAGGAATATCTAAAACCAGGCAAGTAAAACAACATGTCAGAAGTGGGATTCGAACACACGCCCACAGTGTAGACCGCTCGGCCATCCTGACTTGCTCCACCTTAAATTTACATAGCACTTATGCAGGAGTACCTTAAACCAGGCAAGTAAAACAACATGTCAGAAGCGGGATTCGAGCCCATGACCACAGTGTGGACTGCGACCCGAACGCAGCGCCTTAAGGCGGGCGGTCATCCTGACCTTCTCCAACATACATTTACATAAAATTAAGCAGGAGTACCTTAATCCAGGCAAGTAAAACAACATGTCAGAAGTTGGATTCCAACCCACGCCCACAGAGCGAACTGCAACCTGAACGCAGCGCCTTAGACTGCTCGGCCATCCTGGCTTGCTTCATTTTACATTTACATAGAACTTATGCAGGAGTACCTCAAACCAGGCAAGTAAAAGGATATGTCAGTAGTGGGATTCGAACCCACGCCCACAGAGCGGATTGCGACCTAAACGCAGCGCCTTAGACCGCTCGGCCATTCTGACTTGCTCCGCCTCACATTTAGATAGGACTTATGCAGGAATAATTAAAACCGGACAAGTAAAACAACATGTCAGAAGTGGGATTCGAACCCACGCCCACAGATTGGCCTGCGACCTGAACGCAGCGCCTGAGACCGCTCGGTCATCCTGACTTGTCCATGTTACATTTAGATAGCACTTAGGCAGGAATATGTAAAACCAGGCAAGTAAAATAACATGTCAGAAGTGGGATTCGAACCCAACCCCACAGTGTGGACCGCTCGGCCATCCTGCCTTGCTTCACGTTACATTTACATAGCACTTATGCTGGAGTACCTTAAACCAGGCAAGTAAAACAACATGTCAGAAGTGAGATTCCAACCCACGCCCACAGAGTGGACTGCGATGTGAACGCAGCGCCTTAAACCCCGCGGTCATCCTGACCTGCTCCAACATATATTTACATAACACTTATGCAGGAGTACCTTAAACACGGCAAGTAAAACAACATGTCAGAAGTGAGATTCCAACCCACGCCCACAGAGTGTACTGCGATGTGAACGCAGCGCCTTAGTTCAATCGGCCATCCTGACTTGCTCCAGCGTAAATTTACATAGCACTTATGCAGGAGTACCTTAAACCAGGCAAGTAAAACAACATTTTAGAAATGGGATTCGAACCCACGCCCACAAAGTGGACTGCGACCTGAACGCAGCGCCTTAGACCGCTCAGACATCCTGACTTGCTCCGGCTTACATTTAGATAGCACTTATGCAGGAATATCTAAAACCAGGCAAGTAAAACAACATGTCAGAAGCGGGATTCGAACCCACGCCCACAGTGTGGACTGCGATCTGAAAGCAACGCCTTAGACCGCTCGGCCATTCTGACTTGCTCCGCCTTACATTTACATAGCAATTATGCAGGAGTTCCTTAAACCAGGTAAGTAAAACAACATGTCAGAAGCGGGATTCGAACCCACGCCCACAGTGTGGACTGCGAGCTGAACGCAACGCCTTAGACCGCTCGGCCATTCTGACTAGCTCCGCCTCACATTCAGATAGGACTTATGCAGGAATAATTAAAACCGGGCAAGTAAAACAACATGTCAGAAGTGGGATTCGAACCCACGCCCACAGAGTGGACTGCGACCTGAACGCAGCGCCTTAGACCGCTCGGCCATTCTGACTTGCTCCACCTTACATTTACATAGCACTTATGCAGGAGTACCTTAATCCAGGCAAGTAAATGGATCTGTCAGAAATGGGATTCGAAACCACGGCCACAGAGTGGACTGCGACCTGAACGCAGCGCCTTAGACTGCTCGGGCATCCTGACTTGCTCCACTTTACATTTACATAGCACTTATGGAGGAGTACCTTAAACCAGGCAAGTAAAACAACATGTCAGAAGTGGAATTCGAACCCACGCCCACGGAGAGGACTGCGACCTGAACGCAGCACCTTAGACCGCTCGGGCATCCCGACTTGTTCCGAATTACATATAGATAGCACTTATGCAGGAATATCTAAAACCAGGAAAGTAAAACAACATGTTAGAAGTGGGATTCGAACCCACGCCCACAGAGTGGACTGCGACCTGAACGCAGCGCCTTAGACCGCTCAGCCATCCCGACTTGTTCCGAATTACATATAGATAGCACATATGCAGGAATATCTAAAACCAGGCAAGTAAAACAACATGTCAGAAGCGGGATTCGAACTCACGCCCACAGAGTGGACTGCGACCTGAACGCAGCGCCTTAGACCGCTCTGCCATCCTGACTTGCTCCATCTTACATTTAGATAGCACTTATGCAGGAGTACCTTAAACCAGGCAAGTAAAACAACATGTCAGAAGTGGGATTCGAACTCACGCCCACAGCGTGGACTGCGACATGAACGCAGCGCCTTAGATCGCTCGGCCATCCTGACTTGCTCCATCTTACATTTAGATAGCACTTATGCAGGAGTACCTTAAACCAGGCAAGTAAAACAACATGTCAGAAGTGGGATTCGAACTCACGCCCACAGTGTGGACTGCGACCTGAACGCAGCGCCTTAGACCACTCGGTCATCCTGACTTGCTCCATCTTACATTTAGATAGCACTTATGCAGGAGTACCTTAAACCAGGCAAGTAAAACAACATGTCAGAAGTGGGAATCGAACTCACGCCCACAGTGTGGACTGCGACCTGAACGCAGCGCCTTAGACCGCTCGGCCATCCTGACTTGCTCCGCCTTACATTTAGATACACTTAGGCAGGAATATCTAAAACCAGGCAAGTAAAACAACATGTCAGAAGTGGGATTCGAACCCACGCCCATAGAGTGGACTGCGACCTGAACGCAGCGCCTTAGACCGCTCGGCCATCCTGACTTGCTCCGCCTTACATTTAGATAGCACTGATGCAGGAATATCTAAATCCAGGCAAGTAAAACAACATGTCAGAAGTGGGATTCGAACCCTCGCCCACAGAGTGGACTGCGACCTGAACGCAGCGCCTTAGACCGCTCGGCCATTCTGACTTGCTCCACCTTACATTTACATAGCACTTAAGCAGAAGTATCTTAATCCAGGCAAGTAAAAGGATATGTCAGAAGTGTGATTCGAACCCACGACCACACAGTGGACTGAGACCTAAACGCAGCGCCTTAGACCGCTCGGCCATCCTGACTTGCTCCATCTTACATTTAGATAGCATTTATGCAGGAATATCTAAAACCAGGCAAATAAACAACATGTCAGAAGTGGGATTCGAACCCACGCCCACAGAGTAGACTGCGACCTGAACGCGGCGCCTTAGTCCGCTCGGCCATTCTGACTTGCTGCGCCTTACATTTACATAGCACTTATGCAGGAGTACCTTAAACCAGGTAAGTAAAACAACATGTCAGATGTGGGATTCGAACCCACGCCCACAGAGTGGACTACGACCTGAACGCACCGCCTTAGTACGCTCGGTCATCCTGACTTGCTACTTCTTACATTTAGATAGCACTTAGGCAGGAATATCTAAAATCAGGCAAGTAAAACAACATGTCAGAATTGGGATTCGAACCCACGCCCACAGTGTGGACCGCTCGGCCATCCTGCCTTGCTTCACGTTACATTTACATAGCACGTATGCAGGAGTACCTTAAACCAGGCAAGTAAAACAACATGTCAGAAGTGGGATTCGAACCCACGCCCACAGTGTGGACTGCGACCCGAACGCAGCGCCTTAAACCGCGCGGTCATCCTGACCTGCTCCAACATACATTTACATAACACTTATGCAGGAGTACCTTAAACACGGTAAGTAAAACAACATGTCAGAAGTGGGATTCCAACCCACGCCCAAAGAGTGGACTGCGACCTGAACGCAGCGCCTTAGACCGCTCGGCCATCCTGACTTGCTCCCCCTCACACTCAGATAGGACTTATGCAGGAATAATTAAAACCGGGCAATTAAAACAACATGTCAGAAGTGGGATTCGAACTCACGCCCACAGATTGGACTGCCACCTGAACGCAGCGCCTTAGACCGCTTGGTCATCCTGACTTGCTCCATCTTACTTTAGATAGCACTTAGGCAGGAATATCTAAAACCAGGCAAGTAAAACATGTCAGAAGTGGGATTCGAACCCACGCCCACAGTGTGGACCGCTCGGCCATCCTGCCTGGATTCACGTTAGATTTACATAGTACTTATGCAGGAATATCTAAAACCAGGCAAGTAAAACAACATGTCAGAAGTGGGATTCCAACCCACGCCCACAGAATGGACTGCGAGTTGAACGCAGCGCCCTAGACCGCTCGGCCATCCTGACTTGCTACAGCTTACATATACATGGCAGTTATGCAGGAATATCTAAAACCAGGCAAGTAAAACAACATGTCAGAAGTGGGATTCGAACCCACGCCCACAGTGTGGACTGCGACCCGAACGGAGCGCCTTAAAGCGGGCGGTCATCCTGACCTTCTCCAACATACATTTACATAAAACTAAGCAGGAGTACCTTAATCCAGGCAAGTAAACAACATGTCAGAAGTCTGATTCCAACCCACGCCCACAGAGTGAACTGCAACCTGAACGCAGCGCCTTAGACTGCTCGGCCATCCTGGCTTGCTTCATTTTACATTTACATAGCACTTATGCAGGAGTACCTTAAACCAGGCAAGTAAAACAACATGTCAAAAGTGGGATTCGAAGCCAAGCCCACAGAGTGGACTGCTACCTGAACGCACCGCCTTAGTACGCTCGGTCATCCTGACTTGCTACTTCTTACATTTAGATAGCACTTAGGCAGGAATATCTAAAATCAGGCAAGTAAAACAACATGTCAGAATTGGGATTCGAACCCACGCCCACAGTGTGGACCGCTCGGCCATCCTGCCTTGCTTCACGTTACATTTACATAGCACGTATGCAGGAGTACCTTAAACCAGGCAAGTAAAACAGCATGTCAGAAGAGAGACTCGAACCCACGCCCACAGAGTGGACTGCGACCTGAACGCAGCGCCCTAGACCGCGCGGCCAATCTTGACTTGCTCCACCTTACGTTTACATGACCCTTATGCAGGAATATCTAAAACCAGGCAAGTAAAACAACATGTCAGAAGCGGGATTCGAACCCACGCCCACAGAGTGGACTGCGACCTGAACGCAGCGCCTTAGACCGATCCGCCATCCTGACTTGCTCCGCCTTAGATTTAAATAGGACTTATGCAAGAATATCCAAAACCGGGCAAGTAAAACAACATGTCAGAAGCGGGATTCGAACTCACGCCCACAGAGTGGACTGCGACCTGAACACAGCGCCTTAGACCGCTCTGCCATCCTGACTTGCTCCATCTTACATTTAGATAGCACTTATGCAGGAGTACCTTAAACCAGGCAAGTAAAGCAACATGTCAGAAGTGGGATTCGAACTCACGCCCACAGTGTGGACTGCGACCTGAACATGGCGCCTTAGACCGCTCGGCCATCCTGACTTGCTCCGCCTTACATTTAGATAGCACTTAGGCAGGAATATCTAAAACCAGGCAAGTAAAACAACATGTCAGAAGTGGGATTCGAACCCACGCCCACAGAGTGGACTGCGACCTGAACGCAGCGCCTTAGACCGCTCGGCCATCCTGACTTGCTCCGCCTTACATTTAGATAGCACTGATGCAGGAATATCTAAATCCAGGCAAGTAAAACAACATGTCAGAAGTGGGATTCGAACCCACGCCCACAGAGTGGACTGCGACCTGAACGCAGCGCCTTAGACCGCTCGGCCATTCTGACTTGCTCCACCTTACATTTACATAGCACTTAAGCAGAAGTATCTTAATCCAGGCAAGTAAAAGGATATGTCAGAAGTGTGATTCGAACCCACGCCCACAGAGTGGACTGAGACATAAACGCAGCGCCTTAGACCGCTCGGCCATCCTGACTTGCTCCATCTTACATTTAGATAGCACTTATGCAGGAATATCTAAAACCAGGCAAATAAACAACATGTCAGAAGTGGGATTTGAACCCACGCCCACAGAGTAGACTGCGACCTGCACGCAGCGCTTTAGACCGCTCGGCCATCCTGACTTGCTGCTCTTTACATTTACATAGCACTTATGCAGGAGTACCTTAAACCAGGTATGTAAAACAACATGTCAGAAGTGGGATTCGAACCCACGCCCACGGAGTGGACTACGACCTGAACGCACCGCCTTAGTACGCTCGGTCATCCTGACTTGCTACTTCTTACATTTAGATAGCACTTAGGCAGGAATATCTAAAATCAGGCAAGTAAAACAACATGTCAGAATTGGGATTCGAACCCACGCCCACAGTGCGGACCGCTCGGCCATCCTGCTTTGCTTCACGTTACATTTACATAGCACTTATGCTGGAGTACCTTAAACCAGGCAAGTAAAACAACATGACAGAAGTGGGATTCGAACCCACGCACTCAGTGTTCACCGCTCGGCCATCCTGCCTTGCTTCACGTTACATTTACATAGCACTTATGCTGGAGTACCTTAAAACAGGCAAGTAAAACAACATCTCAGAAGTGGGATTCGAACGCACGCCCACAGTGTGGACTGCGACCCCAACGCAGCGCCTTAAACCGCGCGGTCATCCTGACCTGCTCCAACATACATTTACATAACACTTATGCAGGAGTACCTTAAACACGGTAAGTAAAACAACTTATCAGAAGTGGGATTCGAACCCACGCCCACAGAGTTGACTGCGAACTGAACGCAGCGCCTTAGACCGCACGACCATCCTGACTTGCTCCATCTTAAATTTACATAGCACGTATGCAGGAGTACCTTAAACCAGGCAAGTAAAACAACATGTCAGAAGTGGGATTCGAACTCACGCCCACAGTGTGGACTGCGACCCGAACGCAGCGCCTTAAACCGCGCGGTCATCCTGACCTGCTCCAACATACATTTACATAACACTTATGCAGGAGTACCTTAAACACGGTAAGTAAAACAACATGTCAGAAGTGGGAATCCAACACACGCCCACAGAGTGGACTGCGACCTGAACGCAGCGCCTTAGACCGCTCGGCCATCCTGACTTGCTCCCCCTCACACTCAGATAGGACTTATGCAGGAATAATTAAAACCGGGCAAGTAAAACAACATGTTAGAAGTGGGATTCGAACTCACGCCCACAGATTGGACTGCGACCTGAACGCAGCGCCTTAGACCGCTCGGTCATCCTGACTTGCTCCATCTTACTTTAGATAGCACTTAGGCAGGAATATCTAAAACCAGGCAAGTAAAACATGTCAGAAGTGGGATTCGAACCCACGCCCACAGTGTGGACCGCTCGGCCATCCTGCCTGGAGTCACGGTAGATTTACATAGTACTTATGCAGGAATATCTAAAACCAGGCAAGTAAAACAACATGTCAGAAGTGGGATTCCAACCCACGCCAACAGAATGGACTGCGAGCTGAACGCAGCGCCCTAGACCGCTCGGCCATCCTGACTTGCTACAGCTTACATATACATGGCAGTTATGCAGGAATATCTAAAACCAGGCAAGTAAAACAACATGTCAGAAGTGGGATTCGAACCCACGCCCACAGTGTGGACCGCGACCTGGACGCAGCGCCTTAGACCGCTCGGCCATCCTGACTTGCTCCACCCTAAATTTACATAGCACTTATGCAGGAGTACCTTAATTCAGGCAAGTAAAACATGTCAGAAGTGGGATTCGAACCCACGCCCACAGAGTGTACTGCAACCTGAAAGCAGCGCCTTAGACCGATCGGCCATCCTGACTTGCTCCGGCTTATATTTAGATAGGACTTATGCAAGATTATCAAAAACCAAGCATGTAAAACACCATGTCAGAAGTGGGATTCAAACCCACTCCAACAGTGTGG
Organism: Deroplatys truncata; assembly: GCA_030765065.1. Lineage (NCBI taxonomy): Eukaryota > Metazoa > Arthropoda > Insecta > Mantodea > Mantidae > Deroplatys > Deroplatys truncata. The sequence continues at coordinate 219,464,243 of CM060983.1, forward strand.
ACTGCGACCTGAACGCAGCGCCTTAGACCGCTCGGCCATCCTGACTTGCTCCAGCTTACATTTAGATAGCACTTATGCAGGAATATCTAAAACCAGGCAAGTAAAACAACATGTCAGAAGTGGGATTCGAATCCACGCCCATAGATTGGACTGCGACCTGAACGCAGCGCTTTAGACCGCTCGGTCATCCTGACTAGCTCCATCTTACATTTAGATAGCACTTAGGCACAAATATCTAAAACCTCGCAAGTAAAACAACATGTCAGAAGTGGGATTCGAACCCACGCCCACAGTGTGGACCGCTCGGCCATCCTGCCTTGCTTCACGTCACATTTACATAGAACTTATGCAGGAGTACCTTAAACCAAGCAAGTAAAACAACATTTCAGAAGTCGGATTCGAACCCACGCCCACAGTGTGGACTGCGACCTGAACGCAGCGCCTTAGACCGCTCGGCCATCCTGACTTGCTCCGCCTTACATTTACATAGCACTTATGCAGGAATACCTTAAACCAGGCAAGTAAAAGTATCTGTCAGAAATGGGATTCGAAACCACGCCCACAGAGTGGACTGCGACCTGAACGCAGCGCCTTAGACTGCTCGGGCATCCTGAATTGCTCCACTTTACATTTACATAGCACTTATGCAGGAATATCTTAAACCAGGCAAGTAAAACAACATGTCAGAAGTGGGATTCGAACCCACGCCCACAGAGGGGACTGCGACCTGAACGCAGCGCCTTAGACCGCTCGGCCATTCTGACTTGCTCCACCTTACATTTACATAGCAATTATGCAGGAGTACCTTAAACCAGGTAAGTATAACAACATGTCAGTTGTGGAATTCGAACCCACGCCCACGGAGAGGACTGCGACCTGAACGCAGCGCCTTAGACCGCTCGGCCATTCTGACCTGCTCCGCCTTACATTTTTAAGCACTTATGCAGGAGTACCTTAAACAAGGCAAGTAAAACCACATGTTAGAAGTGGGATTCGAACCCACGCCCACAGAGTGGACTGCGACCTGAACGCAGTGCCTTAGACCGCTCCGCCATCCTGACTTGCTCCGCCTCACATTTAGATAGCACTTAGGCAGGAATATTTAAAACCAGGCAAGTAAAACAACATGTCAGAAGTGGGATTCAAAACCACGCCCACAGAGCGGACTGCGACCTGAACGCAGCGCCTTAGACCGCTCCGTCATTCTGAGTTGCTCTGCCTTACATTTACATAGCACTCATGCAGGAGTACCTTAAACCAGGTAAGTAAAACAACATGTCAGAAGTGGGATTCGAACCCACGCCCACGGAGTGGACTGCGACCTGAACGCAGCGCCTGAGACCGCTCGGTGATTCTGACTTGCTCCATCTTACATTTAGATAACACTTAGGCAGGAATATCTAAAATCAGGCAAGTAAAACAACATGTCAGAAGTGGGATTCGAACCCACGCCCACAGTGTGGACCGCGACCTGAACGCAGTGCCTTAGACCGCTCAGACATCCTGACTTGCTGTACATTACATTTACATAGCACTTATGCAGAAGTACCCTATACCAGGCAAGTAAAACGATATGTCGTCAGACGTGGGACTCGAACCCACGCCCACAGAGTGGACTGCGACCTGAACGCAGCGCCTTAGACCGCTCAGACATCCTGACTTGCTCCGCCTTATATTTAGATAGCACTTATACAGGAATATCTAAAACCAGGCAAGTAAAACAACATTTCAGAAGTGGGATTCGAACCCACGCCCACAGTGTGGACTGCGACCTGAACGCAGCGCCTTAGAGCGCTCGGCCTTCCTGACTTGCTCCAACTTACATTTAGATAGCACTTATGCTGGAGTACCTTAAACCAGGCAAGTAAAACAACATGTCAGAAGTGGGATTCGAACCCACGCCCACAGAGTGGACTGCGGCCTGAACGCAGCGCCTTAGACCGCTCGGCCATCCTGACTTGTTCCACCTTACATTTACATAGCAGTTATGCAGGAGTACCTTAATCCAGGCAAGTAAAAAAGGATCTGTCAGAAATGGGATTCGAAACCAGGCCCACAGAGTGGACTGCGACCTGAACGCAGCGCCTAAGACTGCTCGGGCATCCTGACTTGCTCCACTTTACATTTACATAGCAATTATGCAGGAATACTTTAAACCAGGCAAATAAAAGCATTTGCCAGAAGTGGGATTCAAACCCACGCCCACAGAGTGGGTTGCGACCTGAACGCAGCGCCTTAGACCGCTCGGCCATCCTGACTTGCTCCGGCTTACATTTAGATAGCACTTATGCAGGAATATCTAAAACCAGGCAAGTAAAACAACATGTCAGAAGTGGGATTCGAACCCACGCCCACAGAGTGGACTGCGATCTGAACGCAGCGCCGTAAACCCCGCGGTCATCCGGACCTGCTACAACATATATTTACATAACACTTATTCAGGAGTACCTTAAACACGGCAAGTAAAACAACATGTCAGAAGTGGGATTCCAACCCACGGCCACAGATTGGACTGCGACCTGAACGCAGCGCCTTAGACCGCTCCGTCATCCTGACTTGCTCCATCTTACATTTAGATAGCACTTAGGCAGGAATATCTAAAACCAGGCAAGTAAAACAACATGTCAGAAGTGGGATTCGAACCCACGCCCACAGTGTGGACCGCTCGGCCATCCTGCCTTGCTTCACGTCCAATTTACATAGAACTTATGCAGGAGTACCTTAAACCAGGCACGTAAAAGGATCTGTCAGGAATGGGATTCGAAACCACGCCCACAGAGTGGACTGCGACCTGAACGTAGCGCCTTAGACTGCTCGGGCATCCTGACTTGCTCCACTTTACATTTACATAGCACTTATGCAGGAGTACCTTAAAGCAGGAAAGTAAACGGATATGTCAGAAGTGGGATTCGAACCCACGCCCACAGAGTGGACTGCGACCTGAACGCAGCGCCTTAGACCGATCGGCCATTCTGACATGCTCCATGTTTCATTTAGATAGCACTTAGGCAGGAATATCTAAAACCAGGCACGTAAAACAACATGTCAGAAGTGGGATTCGAACCCACGCCCAAAGTGTGCACCGCTCGGCCATCCTGCCTTGCTTCACGTTACATTTACATAGCACTTATGCTGGAGTACCTTAAACCAGGCAAGTAGAACAACATGTCAGTAGTGGGATTCCAACGCACGCCCACAGAGTGGACTGCGACCTGAACGCAGCGCCTTATACCGCTCGACCATCCTGACTTGCTCCATCTTACCTTTACATAGTACTTATGCAGGAATATCTAAAACCAGTCAAGTAAAACGATATGTCAGAGGTGGGACTCGAACCCACGACCACAGAGTGGACTGCGACCTGAACGCAGCGCCTTAGACCGCTCAGACATCCTGACTTGCTCCGGCTCACATTTAAATGGCTTTTATGCAGGAATAAGTAAAACCAGGCAAATAAAACAACATTTCCGAAGTGGGATTTGAACCCACGCCCACAGTGTGGACTGCGACCTGAACGCAGCGCCTTAGACCGCTCGGCCTTCCTGACTTGCTACGCCTTACATTTAGATAGCACTTATGCTGGAGTACCTTAAACCAGGCAAGTAAAACAACATGTCAGAAGTGGGATTCGAACTCACGCCCACAGAGTGGACTGCGGCCTGAACGCAGCGCCTTAGACCGCTAGACCATCCTGACTTGCTCCATCTTACCTTTACATAGTACTTATGCGGGAATATCTAAAACCAGGTAAGTAAAACAACATGTCAGAACTGGGATTCGAACACACTCCCACAGTCTAGACCGCTCGGCCATCCTGACTTGCTCCGCCTCATATTTAGATAGCACTTAGGCAGGAATATCTAAAACCAGGCAAGTAAAACAACATGTCAGAAGTGGGATTCGAACCCACGCCCACAGTGTGCACCGCTCGGCCATCCAGCCTTGTTTCGGGTTACATTTACATAGCACTTATGCTGGAGTACCTTAAACCAGGCAAGCAAAACAACATGTCAGAAGTGGGATTCCAACGCACGCACACAGAGTGGACTGCGACCTGAAGGCAGCGCCTTAGACCGCTGGGCCATCCTGACTTGCTCCATCTTACCTTTACATAGTACTTATGCAGGAATATCTAAAACCAGGGAAGAAAAGCAACATTTCAGAACTGGGATTGCAACCCGCGCCCACAGAGTGGACTGCGAGCTGAACGCAGCGCTTTAGACCGCTCCGCCATCCTGACTTGCTACAGCTTACATTTACATGGCAGTTATGCAGGAATATCTAAAACCAGGCAAGTAAAACAAGATGTCAAAAGTGGGATTCGTACCCACGCCCACAGTGTGGACCGCGACCTGGACGCAACACCTTAGACCGCTCGACCATCCTAACTTGCTCAACGTTACATTTACATAGCACTTATGCAGGAGTACCTTAAACCAGGCATGTAAAACAACATGTCAGAAGTGGGATTCGAACCCACGCCCACAGTGTGGACCGCTCGGCCATCCTGCCTTGCTTTACGTCCAATTTACATAGAACTTATGCAGGAGTACCTTAAACTAGGCAAGTAAACTAATATGTGAGAAGTGGGTGTCGAACACACGCGCAGTGTGGACTGCGACCTGAACGCAGCGCCTTAGACCGCTCGGCCATCCTGACTTCCTCCGCCTTACGTTTACATAGCACTTATGCAGGAGTACCTTAATCCAGGCAAGTAAAAGCATCTGTCAGAAGTGGGATTCGAACCCACGCCCACAGAGAGGACTGCGACCTGAACGCAGCGCCTTAGACCGACCGGCCATCCTGACATGCTCCGTCTTACATTTAGATAGCACTTATGCAGGAATATCTAAAACCAGGCAAGTAACACAACATGTCAGAAGTGGGATTCGAACCCACGCCCACAGAGTGGACTGCGACCTGAACGCAGCGCCTTAGACCGCTCGGCCATTCTGACTTGCTCCGCCTTACATTTACATAGCACTCATGCAGGAGTACCTTAAACCAGGTAAGTAAAACAACATGTCAGAAGTGGGATTCGAATTCACGCCCACGAAGTGGACTGCGACCTGAACGCAGCGCCTTAGACCGCTCGGCCATTCTGACTTGCTCCGCGTTACATTTACATAGCACTTATGCAGGAATACCTTAAACCAGGCAAGTAAAACAACATGTCAGAAGTGGGATTCGAACCCACGCCCACAAATTGGACTGCGACCTGACCGCAGCGCCTGAGACCGCTCGGTCATCCTGACTTGCTCCATTCACATTTAGATAGCACTTAGGCAGGTATATCTAAAACCAGGCAAGTAAAACAACATGTCAGATGTGGGATTCGAACCCACGCCCAGAGTGTTGACTGCGACCCGAACGCAGCGCCTTAAACCGCGCGGTCATCCCGACCTGCTCCAGCATACATTTACATAACACTTATGCAGGAGTACCTTAAACACGGCAAGTAAAACAACATGTCAGAAGTGGGATTCCAAACCACACCCACAGAGTGAACTGCGACCTGAACGCCGCTCCCTAGACCGCTCGGCCATCATGAATTGCTCCAACTTACATTTACATAGCACTTATGCAGGAATATCTAAAACCAGGCAAGTAAAGCAACATGTCAGGAGTGGGACTCGAACCCACGCCCACATAGTGGACTGCGACCTGAATGCAGCGCCATAGACTGCTCGGCCATCCTGACTTGCTCCGCCTTACATTTACATAGCACTTATGCAGCAGTAGCTTAAACCAGGCAAGTAAAACAACATGTCAGAAGTGGGATTCCAACGCACGCCCACAGAGTGGACTGCGACCTGAACGCAGCGCCTTATACCGCTCGACCATCCTGACTTGCTCCATCTTACCTTTACATAGTACTTATGCAGGAATATCTAAAACCAGGCAAGTAAAACAACATTTCAGAAGTGGGATTCGAACCCACGCCCACAGTGTGGACTGAGACCTGAACGCAGCGCCTGAGACCGCTCGGCCATTCTGACTTGCTTTGCCTTACATTTACATAGCACTCATGCAGGAGTACCTTAAACCAGGCAAGTAAAACAACATGTCAGTAGTGGGATTCGAACCCACGCCCACACGGTGGATTGCGACCTGAACGCAGCGCCTTATAACGCTCGACCATCCTGACTTGCTCCACCTTAAATTTACATAGCACTTATGCAGGAGTACCTTAAACCAGGCAAGTAAAACAACATGTCAGAAGTGGGATTCGAACCCACGCCCACAATGTGTACTACGACGGGAACGCAGCGCCTTAAACCGCGCGGTCATCCTGACCTGCTCCAACATACATTTAGATAACACTTATGCAGGAGTACCTTAAACACGGCAAGTAAAACAACATGTCAGAAGTGGGTTTCCAACCCACGCCCACAGAGATAACTGCGACCTGAACGCAGCGCCCTAGACCGCTCGGCCATCCTGAATTGCTCCAACTTAAATTTACATAGCACTTATGCAGGAGTACCTTAAACACGGCAAGTAAAACAACATGTCAGAAGTGGGATTCCAACCCACGCCCACAGAGTGAACTGCGACCTGAACGCAGCGCCCTAGACCGCTCGGCCATCCTGAATTGCTCCAACTTAAATTTAAATAGCACTTATGCAGGAGTACCTTAAACACGGAAAGTAAAACAACATGTCAGAAGTGGGATTCCAACCCACGCCCACAGAGTGAACTGCGACCTGAACGCAGCGCCTTATAACGCTCGACCATCCTGACTTGCTCCACCTTAAATTTACATAGCACTTATGCAGGAGTACCTTAAACACGGCAAGTAAAACAACATGTCAGAAGTGGGATTCCAGCCCACGCCCACAGAGTGAACTGCGACCTGAACGCAGCGCCCTAGACCGCTCGGCCATCCTGAATTGCTCCAACTTACATTTACATAGCACTTATGCAGGAATATCTAAAACCAGGCAAGTAAAGCAACATGTCAGAAGTGGGATTCGAACCCACGCCCACAGAGTGGACTGCGACCTGAACGCAGCGCCTTAGTCCGCTCGGCCATCCTGACTTGCTCCGCCTCACATTTAGATAGCACTTAGGCAGGAATATGTAAAACCAGGCAAGTAAAACAAAATGTCAGAAGTGGGATTCGAACCCACGCCCACAGAGTGGAGTGCGACCTGAACGCAGCGCCCTAGACCGCACGGCCTTTCTGACTTGCTCCGCCTTACATTTACATAGCACTTATGCAGGAGTACCTTAAACCAGGCAAGTAAAACAACATGTCAGAAGTGGGATTCGAACCCACGCCCACAGTGTGGACCGCTCGGCCATCCTGCCTTGCTTCACGTTACATTTACATAGCACTTATGCTGGAGTACCTTAAACCAGGCAAGTAGAACAACATGTCAGAAGTGGGAATCCAACGCACGCCCACAGAACGGACGGCGACCTGAAGGCAGCGCCGTATACCGCTCGACCATCCTGACTTGCTCCATCTTATCTTTACATAGTACTTATGCAGGAATATCTAAAACCAGGCAAGTAAAACAACATGTCAGAAGTGGGATTCGAACCCACGCCCACAGAGTGGACTGCGACCTGAACGCAGCGCCTTAGACCGCTCGGCCATTCTGACTTGCTCCGCCTTACATTTACATAGCACTCATGCAGGAGTACCTTAAACCAGGCAAGTAAAACAACATGTCAGAAGTGGGATTCGAACCCACGCCCACAGAGTGGACTGCGACCTGAACGCAGCGCCTTAGACCGCTCGGCCATTCTGACTTGCTCCGCCTTACATTTACATAGCACTCATGCAGGAGTACCTTAAACCAGGTAAGTAAAACAACATGTCAGAAGTGGGATTCGAATTCACGCCCACGAAGTGGACTGGGACCTGAACGCAGCGCCTTAGACCGCTCGGCCATTCTGACTTGCTCCGCCTTACATTTACATAGCACTCATGCAGGAGTACCTTAAACCAGGCAAGTAAAACAACATGTTAGAAGTGGGATTCGAACCCACGCCCACAGATTGGACTGCGACCTGACCGCAGCGCCTGAGACCGCTCGGTCATCCTGACTTGCTCCATTCACATTTAGATAGCACTTAGGCAGGTATATCTAAAACTAGGCAAGTAAAACAACATGTCAGATGTGGGATTCGAACCCACGCCCAGAGTGTTGACTGCCACCCGAACGCAGCGCCTTAAACCGCGCGGTCATCCTGACCTGCTCCAGCATACATTTACATAACACTTATGCAGGAGTACCTTAAACACGGCAAGTAAAACAACATGTCAGAAGTGGGATTCCAAACCACGCCCACAGAGTGAACTGCGACCTAAACGCCGCTCCCTAGACCGCTCGGCCATCCTGAATTGCTCCAACTTACATTTACATAGCACTAATGCAGGAGTACCTTAAACACGGCAAGTAAAACAACATGTCAGTAGTGGGATTCGAACCCACGCCCACAGTGTGGACCGCTCGGCCATCCTGCCTTGCTGCACGTTACATTTACATAGCACTCATGCAGGAGTACCTTAAACCAGGCAAGTAAAACAACATGTCAGTAGTGGGATTCGAACCCACGCCCACAGTGTGGACCGCTCGGCCATCCTGCCTTGCTTCACGTTACATTTACATAGCACTTAGTCTGGAGTACCTTAAACCAGGCAAGTAAATCAACATGTCAGAAGTGGGATTCCAACGCACGCCCACAGGGTGGATTGCGACCTGAACGCAGCGCCTTATAACGCTCGACCATCCTGACTTGCTCCACCTTAAATTTACATAGCACTTATGCAGGAATATCTAAAACCAGGCAAGTAAAACAACATGTCAGAAGTGGGATTCGAACCCACGCCCACAGTGTGGACCGCTCGGCCATCCTAACGTGCTCTGCCTTACATTTAGATAGCACTTATGCAGGAATATCTAAAACCAGCCAAGTAAAAGAACATGTGAGAAGTGGGATTCGAACCCAGGCCCACAGTGTTGACTGCGACCCGAACGCAGCGCCTTAAACCGCGCGGTCATCCTGACCTGCTCCAGCATACATTTACATAACACTTATGCAGGAGTACCTTAAACACGGCAAGTAAAACAACATGTCAGAAGTGGGATTCCAAACCACACCCACAGAGTGAACTGCGACCTGAACGCCGCTCCCTAGACCGCTCGGCCATCATGAATTGCTCCAACTTACATTTACATAGCACTTATGCAGGAATATCTAAAACCAGGCAAGTAAAGCAACATGTCAGGAGTGGGATTCGAACCCACGCCCACATAGTGGACTGCGACCTGAATGCAGCGCCATAGACTGCTCGGCCATCCTGACTTGCTCCGCCTTACATTTACATAGCACTTATGCAGCAGTAGCTTAAACCAGGCAAGTAAAACAACATGTCAGAAGTGGGATTCCAACGCACGCCCACAGAGTGGACTGCGACCTGAACGCAGCGCCTTATACCGCTCGACCATCCTGACTTGCTCCATCTTACCTTTACATAGTACTTATGCAGGAATATCTAAAACCAGGCAAGTAAAACAACATTTCAGAAGTGGGATTCGAACCCACGCCCACAGTGTGGACTGAGACTTGAACGCAGCGCCTTAGACCGCTCGGCCATTCTGACTTGCTTCGCCTTACATTTACATAGCACTCATGCAGGAGTACCTTAAACCAGGCAAGTAAAACAACATGTCAGTAGTGGGATTCGAACCCACGCCCACAGTGTGGACCGCTCGGCCATCCTGCCTTGCTTCGTTACATCTACATAGCACTTAGTCTGGAGTACCTTAAACCAGGCAAGTAAATCAACATGTCAGAAGTGGGATTCCAACGCACGCCCACAGGGTGGATTGCGACCTGAACGCAGCGCCTTATAACGCTCGACCATCCTGACTTGCTCCACCTTAAATTTACATAGCACTTATGCAGGAGTACCTTAAACCAGGCAAGTAAAACAACATGTCAGAAGTGGGATTCGAACCCACGCCCACAGTGTGTACTACGACGGGAACGCAGCGCCTTAAACCGCGCGGTCATCCTGACCTGCTCCAACATACATTTAGATAACACTTATGCAGGAGTACCTTAAACACGGCAAGTAAAACAACATGTCAGAAGTGGGATTCCAACCCACGCCCACAGAGTGAACTGCGACCTGAACGCAGCGCCCTAGACCGCTCGGCCATCCTGACTTGCTCCGCCTCACATTTAGATAGCACTTAGGCAGGAATATTTAAAACCAGGCAAATAAAACAACATGTCAGAAGTGGGATTCAAAACCACGCCCACAGAGCGGACTGCGACCTGAACGCAGCGCCTTAGACCGCTCCGTGATTCTGAGTTGCTCTGCCTTACATTTACATAGCACTCATGCAGGAGTACCTTAAACCAGGTAAGTAAAACAACATGTCAGAAGTGGGATTCGAACCCACGCCCACGGAGCGGACTGCGACCTGAACGCAGCGCCTGAGACCGCTCGGTGATTCTGACTTGCTCCATCTTACATTTAGATAGCACTTAGGCAGGAATATCTAAAACCAGGCAAGTTAAACAACATGTCAGAAGTGGGATTCGAACCCACGCCCACAGTGTGGACCGCTCGGCCATCCTGCCTTGCTTCACGTTACATTTACATAGCACTTATGCAGGAGTACCTTAAACCAGGCAAGTAAAACAACATGTCAGAAGTGGGATTCGAAACCACGCCCACAGTGTGGATTGCGACCTGAACGCAGTGCCTTAGACCGCTCGGTCATCCTGACTTGCTCCCCGTTACATTTAGATAGCACTTAGGCAGGAATATCTAAAACCAGGCAAGTAAAATAACATGTCAGAAGTGGGATTCGAACCCACGCCCACAGTGTGGACCGCGACCTGAACGCAGTGCCTTAGACCGCTCAGACATCCTGACTTGCTGTACATTACATTTACATAGCACTTATGCAGAAGTACCCTATACCAGGCAAGTAAAACGATATATCGTCAGACGTGGGACTCGAACCCACGCCCACAGAGTGGACTGCGACCTGAACGCAGCGCCTTAGACCGCTCAGACATCCTGACTTGCTCCGCCTTACATTTAGATAGCACTTATACAGGAATATCTAAAACCAGGCAAGTAAAACAACATTTCAGAAGTGGGATTCGAACCCACGCCCAGAGTGTGGACTGCGGCCTGAACGCAGCGCCTTAGACCGCTCTGCCATCCTGACTTCCTCCACCTTACGTTTACATAGCACTTATGCAGGAGTACCTTAATCCAGGCAAGTAAAAGGATCTGTCAGAAGTGGGATTCGAACCCACTCCCACAGAGAGGACTGCGACCTGAACGCAGCGCCTTAGACCGACCGGCCATCCTGACTTGCTCCGTCTTACATTTAGATAGCACTTATTCAGGAATATCTAAAACCAGGCAAGTAAAACAACATTTCAGAAGTGGGATTCGAACCCACGCCCACAGTGTGGACTGCGACCTGAACGCAGCGCCTTAGACCGCTCGGCCATCCTGACTTCCTCCGCCTTACGTTTACATAGCACTTATGCAGGAGTACCTTAATCCAGGCAAGTAAAAGGATCTGTCAGAAGTGGGATTCGAACCCACGCCCACAGAGAGGACTGCGACCTGAACGCAGCGCCTTAGACCGCTCGGCCTTCCTGACTTGCTCCGCCTTACATTTAGATAGCACTTATGCTGGAGTACCTTAAACCAGGCAAGTAAAACAACATGTCAGAAGTGGGATTCGAACCCACGCCCACAGAGTGGACTGCGGCCTGAACGCAGCGCCTTAGACCGCTCGGCCATCCTGACTTGTTCCACCTTACATTTACATAGCAGTTATGCAGGAGTACCTTAATCCAGGCAAGTAAAAGGATCTGTCAGAAATGGGATTCGAAACCACGCCCACAGAGTGGACTGCGACCTGAACGCAGCGCCTAAGACTGCTCGGGCATCCTGACTTGCTCCACTTTACATTTACATAGCATTTATGCAGGAATACCTTAAACCAGGCAAATAAAAGGATTTGCCAGAAGTGGGATTCGAACCCACGCCCACAGAGTGGGTAGCGACCTGAACGCAGCGCCTTAGACCGCTCGGCCATCCTGACTTGCTCCGGCTTACATTTAGATAGCACTTATGCAGGAATATCTAAAACCAGGCAAGTAAAACAACATGTCAGAAGTGGGATTCGAACCCACGCCCACAGAGTGGACTGCGATCTGAACGCAGCGCCTTATACCCCGCGGTCATCCTGACCTGCTCCAACATATATTTACATAACACTTATTCAGGAGTACCTTAAACACGGCAAGTTAAACAACATGTCAGAAGTGGGATTCGAACCCACGCCCACAGTGTGGACTACGACCGGAACGCAGCGCCGTAAACCCCGCGGTCATCCTGACCTGCTCCAACATATATTTACATAACACTTATTCAGGAGTACCTTAAACACGGCAAGTAAAACAACATGTCAGAAGTGGGATTCCAACCCACGGCCACAGATTGGACTGCACCCTGAACGCAGCGCCTTAGACCGCTCGGCCATTCTGACTTGCTCCGCCTTACATTTACATAGCACTCATGCAGGAGTACCTTAAACCAGGTAAGTAAAACAACATGTCAGAAGTGGGATTCGAACCCACGCCCACGGAGCGGACTGCGACCTGAACGCAGCGCCTGAGACCGCTCGGTGGTTCTGACTTGCTCCATCTTACATTTAGATAGCACTTAGGCAGGAATATCTAAAACCAGGCAAGTAAAACAACATGACAGAAGTGGGATTCGAACCCACGCCCACAGTGTGGACCGCTCGGCCATCCTGCCTTGCTTCACGTCCAATTTACATAGAACTTATGCAGGAGTACCTTAAACCAGGCAAGTAAAAGGATCTGTCAGGAATGGGATTCGAAACCACGCCCACAGAGTGGACTGCGACCTGAACGTAGCGCCTTAGACTGCTCGGGCATCCTGACTTGCTCCACTTTACATTTACATAGCACTTATGCAGGAGTACCTTAAAGCAGGAAAGTAAACGGATATGTCAGAAGTGGGATTCGAACCCACGCCCACAGAGTGGACTGCTAACTGAACGCAGCGCCTTAGACCGATCGGCAATTCTGACATGCTCCATCTTTCATTTAGATAGCACTTAGGCAGGAATATGTAAAACCAGGCACGTAAAACAACATGTCAGAAGTGGGATTCGAACCCACGCCCAAAGTGTGCACCGCTCGGCCATCCTGCCTTGCTTCACGTTACATTTACATAGCACTTATGCAGGAGTACCTTAAACCAGGCAAGTAGAACAACATGTCAGTAGTGGGATTCCAACGCACGCCCACAGAGTGGACTGCGACCTGAACGCAGCGCCTTATACCGCTCGACCATCCTGACTTGCTCCATCTTACCTTTACATAGTACTTATGCAGGAATATCTAAAACCAGTCAAGTAAAACAACATGTCAGATGTGGCATTCGAACCCACGCCCAGAGTGTTGACTGCGACCTGAACGCAGCGCCTTATACCGCTCGAACATCCTGACTTGCTCCATCTTACCTTTACATGATACTTATGCAGGAATATCTAAAACCAGGCAAGTAAAACGATATGTCAGAGGTGGGACTCGAACCCACGACCACAGAGTGGACTGCGACCTGAACGCAGCGCCTTAGACCGCTCAGACATCCTGACTTGCTGCGGCTCACATTTAAATGGCTTTTATGCAGGAATAAGTAAAACCAGGCAAATAAAACAACATTTCAGAAGTGGGATTCGAACCCACGCCCACAGTGTGGACTGCGACCTGAACGCAGCGCCTTAGACCGCTCGGCCTTCCTGACTTGCTCCGCCTTACATTTTGATAGCACTTATGCTGGAGTACCTTAAACCAGGCAAGTAAAACAACATGTCAGAAGTGGGATTCGAACCCACGCCCACAGAGTGGACTGCGGCCTGAACGCAGCGCCATAGACCGCTCGACCATCCTGACTTGCTCCATCTTACCTTTACATAGTACTTATGCGGGAATATCTAAAACCAGTAAGTAAAACAACATGTCAGAACTGGGATTCGAACACACGCCAACAGTCTAGACCGCTCGGCCATCCTGACTTGCTCCGCCTCATATTTAGATAGCACTTAGGCAGGAATATCTAAAACCAGGCAAGTAAAACAACATGTCAGAAGTGGGATTCGAACCCACGCCCACAGTGTGCACCGCTCGGCCATCCAGCCTTGCTTCGCGTTACATTTACGTAGCACTTATGCTGGAGTACCTTAAACCAGGCAAGCAAAACAACATGTCAGAAGTGGGATTCCAACGCACGCCCACAGAGTGGACTGCGACCTGAAGGCAGCGCCTTAGACCGCTGGGCCATCCTGACTTGCTCCATTTTACCTTTACATAGTACTTATGCAGGAATATCTAAAACCAGGGAAGTAAAACAACATTTCAGAAGTGGGATTGCAACCCGCGCCCACAGAGTGGACTGCGAGCTGAACACAGCGCTTTAGACCGCTCGGCCATCCTGACTTGCTACAGCTTACATTTACATGGCAGTTATGCAGGAATATCTAAAACCAGGCAAGTAAAACAAGATGTCAAAAGTGGGATTCGTACCCACGCCCACAGTGTGGACCGCGACCTGGACGCAACACCTTAGACCGCTCGACCATCCTAACTTGCTCCACGTTACAGTTACATAGCACTTATGCAGGAGTACCTTAAACCAGGCATGTAAAACAACATGTCAGAAGTGGGATTCGAACCCACGCCCACAGTGTGGACCGCTCGGCCATCCTGCCTTGCTTTACGTCCAATTTACATAGAACTTATGCAGGAGTACCTTAAACCAGGCAAGTAAATTAATATGTGAGAAGTGGGTGTCGAACACACGCGCAGTGTGGACTGCGACCTGAACGCAGTGCCTTAGACCGCTCGGCCATCCTGACTTCCTCCGCCTTACGTTTACATAGCACTTATGCAGGAGTACCTTAATCCAGGCAAGTAAAAGGATCTGTCAGAAGTGGGATTCGAACCCACGCCCACAGAGAGGACTGCGACCTGAACGCAGCGCCTTAGACCGACCGGCCATCCTGACTTGCTCCGTCTTGCATTTAGATAGCACTTATTCAGGAATATCTAAAACCAGGCAAGTAAAACAACATGTCAGAAGTGGTTTTCGAACCCACGCCCACAGAGTGGACTGCGACCTGAACGCAGCGCCTTAGACCGCTCGGCCATTCTGAATTGCTCCGCCTTACATTTACATAGCACTCATGCAGGAGTACCTTAAACCAGGTAAGTAAAACAACATGTCAGAAGTGGGATTCGAATTCACGCCCACGAAGTGGACTGCGACCTGAACGCAGCGCCTTAGACCGCTCGGCCATTCTGACTTGCTCCGCGTTACATTTACATAGCACTTATGCAGGAATACCTTAAACCAGGCAAGTAAAACAACATGTGAGAAGTGGGATTCGAACCCACGCCCACAGATTGGACTGCGACCTGACCGCAGCGCCTGAGACCGCTCGGTCATCCTGACTTGCTCCATTCACATTTAGATAGCACTTAGGCATGTATATGTAAAACCAGGCAAGTAAAACAACATGTCAGATGTGGGATTCGAACCCACGCCCAGAGTGTTGACTGCGACCCGAACGCAGCGCCTTAAACCGCGCGGTCATCCTGACCTGCTCCAGCATACATTTACATAACACTTATGCAGAAGTACCTTAAACACGGCAAGTAAAACAACATGTCAGAAGTGGGATTCCAAACCACACCCACAGAGTGAACTGCGACCTGAACGCCGCTCCCTAGACCGCTCGGCCATCATGAATTGCTCCATCTTACATTTACATAGCACTTATGCAGGAATATCTAAAACCAGGCAAGTAAAGCAACATGTCAGGAGTGGGACTCGAACCCACGCCCACATAGTGGACTGCGACCTGAATGCAGCGCCATAGACTGCTCGGCCATCCTGACTTGCTCCGCCTTACATTTACATAGCACTTATGCAGCAGTAGCTTAAACCAGGCAAGTAAAACAACATGTCAGAAGTGGGATTCCAACGCACGCCCACAGAGTGGACTGCGACCTGAACGCAGCGCCTTATGCCGCTCGACCATCCTGACTTGCTCCATCTTACCTTTACATAGTACTTATGCAGGAATATCTAAAACCAGGCAAGTAAAACAACATTTCAGAAGTGGGATTCGAACCCACGCCCACAGTGTGGACTGAGACCTGAACGCAGCGCCTTAGACCGCTCGGCCATTCTGACTTGCTTTGCCTTACATTTACATAGCACTCATGCAGGAGTACCTTAAACCAGGCAAGTAAAACAACATGTCAGTAGTGGGATTCGAACCCACTCCCACAGTGTGGACCGCTCGGCCATCCTGCCTTGCTTCACGTTACATTTACATAGCACTTAGTCTGGAGTACCTTAAACCAGGCAAGTAAATCAACATGTCAGAAGTGGGATTCCAACGCACGCCCACAGGGTGGATTGCGACCTGAACGCAGCGCCTTATAACGCTCGACCATCCTGACTTGCTCCACCTTAAATTTACATAGCACTTATGCAGGAGTACCTTAAACCAGGCAAGTAAAACAACATGTCAGAAGTGGGATTCGAACCCACGCCCACAGTGTGTACTACGACGGGAACGCAGCGCCTTAAACCGCGCGGTCATCCTGACCTGCTCCAACATACATTTAGATAACACTTATGCAGGAGTACCTTAAACACGGCAAGTAAAACAACATGTCAGAAGTGGGTTTCCAACCCACGCCCACAGAGATAACTGCGACCTGAACGCAGCGCCCTAGACCGCTCGGCCATCCTGAATTGCTCCAACTTAAATTTACATAGCACTTATGCAGGAGTACCTTAAACACGGCAAGTAAAACAACATGTCAGAAGTGGGATTCCAACCCACGCCCACAGAGTGAACTGCGACCTGAACGCAGCGCCTTATAACGCTCGACCATCCTGACTTGCTCCACCTTAAATTTACATAGCACTTATGCAGGAGTACCTTAAACACGGCAAGTAAAACAACATGTCAGAAGTGGGATTCCAGCCCACGCCCACAGAGTGAACTGCGACCTGAACGCACCGCCCTAGACCGCTCGGCCATCCTGAATTGCTCCAACTTACATTTACATAGCACTTATGCAGGAATATCTAAAACCAGGCAAGTAAAGCAACATGTCAGAAGTGGGATTCGAACCCACGCCCACAGAGTCGACTGCGACCTGAACGCAGCGCCTTAGTCCGCTCGGCCATCCTGACTTGCTCCGCCTCACATTTAGATAGCACTTAGGCAGGAATATGTAAAACCAGGCAAGTAAAACAAAATGTCAGAAGTGGGATTCGAACCCACGCCCACAGAGTGGAGTGCGACCTGAACGCAGCGCCCTAGACCGCACGGCCATTCTGACTTGCTCCGCCTTACATTTACATAGCACTTATGCAGGAGTACCTTAAACCAGGCAAGTAAAACAACATGTCAGAAGTGGGATTCGAACCCACGCCCACAGAGTGGAGTGCGACCTGAACGCAGCGCCCTAGACCGCACGGCCATTCTGACTTGCTCCGCCTTACATTTACATAGCACTTATGCAGGAATATCTAAAACCAGGCAAGTAAAGCAACATGTCAGAAGTGGGATTCGAACCCACGCCCACAGAGTCGACTGCGACCTGAACGCAGCGCCTTAGTCCGCTCGGCCATCCTGACTTGCTCCGCCTCACATTTAGATAGCACTTAGGCAGGAATATGTAAAACCAGGCAAGTAAAACAAAATGTCAGAAGTGGGATTCGAACCCACGCCCACAGAGTGGAGTGCGACCTGAACGCAGCGCCCTAGACCGCACGGCCATTCTGACTTGCTCCGCCTTACATTTACATAGCACTTATGCAGGAGTACCTTAAACCAGGCAAGTAGAACAACATGTCAGAAGTGGGATTCCAACGCACGCCCACAGAACGGACGGCGACCTGAAGGCAGCGCCGTATACCGCTCGACCATCCTGACTTGCTCCATCTTATCTTTACATAGTACTTATGCAGGAATATCTAAAACCAGGCAAGTAAAACAACATGTCAGAAGTGGGATTCGAACCCACGCCCACAGAGTGGACTGCGACCTGAACGCAGCGCCTTAGACCGCTCGGCCATTCTGACTTGCTCCGCCTTACATTTACATAGCACTCATGCAGGAGTACCTTAAACCAGGCAAGTAAAACAACATGTCAGAAGTGGGATTCGAACCCACGCCCACAGAGTGGACTGCGACCTGAACGCAGCGCCTTAGACCGCTCGGCCATTCTGACTTGCTCCGCCTTACATTTACATAGCACTCATGCAGGAGTACCTTAAACCAGGTAAGTAAAACAACATGTCAGAAGTGGGATTCGAATTCACGCCCACGAAGTGGACTGGGACCTGAACGCAGCGCCTTAGACCGCTCGGCCATTCTGACTTGCTCCGCCTTACATTTACATAGCACTCATGCAGGAGTACCTTAAACCAGGCAAGTAAAACAACATGTTAGAAGTGGGATTCGAACCCACGCCCACAGATTGGACTGCGACCTGACCGCAGCGCCTGAGACCGCTCGGTCATCCTGACTTGCTCCATTCACATTTAGATAGCACTTAGGCAGGTATATCTAAAACTAGGCAAAGAAAACAACATGTCAGATGTGGGATTCGAACCCACGCCCAGAGTGTTGACTGCCACCCGAACGCAGCGCCTTAAACCGCGCGGTCATCCTGACCTGCTCCAGCATACATTTACATAACACTTATGCAGGAGTACCTTAAACACGGCAAGTAAAACAACATGTCAGAAGTGGGATTCCAACCCACGCCCACAGAGTGAACTGCGACCTGAACGCAGCGCCCTAGACCGCTCGGCCATCCTGAATTGCTCCAACTTAAATTTAAATAGCACTTATGCAGGAGTACCTTAAACACGGCAAGTAAAACAACATGTCAGAAGTGGGATTCCAACCCACGCCCACAGAGTGAACTGCGACCTGAACGCAGCGCCTTATAACGCTCGACCATCCTGACTTGCTCCACCTTAAATTTACATAGCACTTATGCAGGAGTACCTTAAACACGGCAAGTAAAACAACATGTCAGAAGTGGGATTCCAGTCCACGCCCACAGAGTGAACTGCGACCTGAACGTAGCGCCCTAGACCGCTCGGCCATCCTGAATTGCTCCAACTTACATTTACATAGCACTTATGCAGGAATATCTAAAACCAGGCAAGTAAAGCAACATGTCAGAAGTGGGATTCGAACCCACGCCCACAGAGTCGACTGCGACCTGAACGCAGCGCCTTAGTCCGCTCGGCCATCCTGACTTGCTCCGCCTCACATTTAGATAGCACTTAGGCAGGAATATGTAAAACCAGGCAAGTAAAACAAAATGTCAGAAGTGGGATTCGAACCCACGCCCACAGTGTGGACCGCTCGGCCATCCTGCCTTGCTTCACGTTACATTTACATAGCACTTATGCTGGAGTACCTTAAACCAGGCAAGTAGAACAACATGTCAGAAGTGGGATTCCAACGCACGCCCACAGAACGGACGGCGACCTGAAGGCAGCGCCGTATACCGCTCGACCATCCTGACTTGCTCCATCTTATCTTTACATAGTACTTATGCAGGAATATCTAAAACCAGGCAAGTAAAACAACATGTCAGAAGTGGGATTCGAACCCACGCCCACAGAGTGGACTGCGACCTGAACGCAGCGCCTTAAACCGCTCGGCCATTCTGACTTGCTCCGCCTTACATTTACATAGCACTCATGCAGGAGTACCTTAAACCAGGCAAGTAAAACAACATGTCAGAAGTGGGATTCGAACCCGCGCCCACAGAGTGGACTGCGACCTGAACGCAGCGCCTTAGACCGCTCGGCCATTCTGACTTGCTCCGCCTTACATTTACATAGCACTCATGCAGGAGTACCTTAAACCAGGTAAGTAAAACAACATGTCAGAAGTGGGATTCGAATTCACGCCCACGAAGTGGACTGGGACCTGAACGCAGCGCCTTAGACCGCTCGGCCATTCTGACTTGCTCCGCCTTACATTTACATAGCACTCATGCAGGAGTACCTTAAACCAGGCAAGTAAAACAACATGTTAGAAGTGGGATTCGAACCCACGCCCACAGATTGGACTGCGACCTGACCGCAGCGCCTGAGACCGCTCGGTCATCCTGACTTGCTCCATTCACATTTAGATAGCACTTAGGCAGGTATATCTAAAACTAGGCAAGTAAAACAACATGTCAGATGTGGGATTCGAACCCACGCCCAGAGTGTTGACTGCCACCCGAACGCAGCGCCTTAAACCGCGCGGTCATCCTGACCTGCTCCAGCATACATTTACATAACACTTATGCAGGAGTACCTTAAACACGGCAAGTAAAACAACATGTCAGAAGTGGGATTCCAAACCACGCCCACAGAGTGAACTGCGACCTGAACGCCGCTCCCTAGACCGCTCGGCCATCCTGAATTGCTCCAACTTACATTTACATAACACTTATGCAGGAGTACCTTAAACACGGCAAGTAAAACAACATTTCAGAAGTGGGATTCGAACCCACGCCCACAGTGTGGACTGAGACCTGAACGCAGCGCCTTAGACCGCTCGGCCATTCTGACTTGCTTCGCCTTACATTTACATAGCACTCATGCAGGAGTACCTTAAACCAGGCAAGTAAAACAACATGTCAGTAGTGGGATTCGAACCCACGCCCACAGTGTGGACCGCTCGGCCATCCTGCCTTGCTGCACGTTACATTTACATAGCACTCATGCAGGAGTACCTTAAACCAGGCAAGTAAAACAACATGTCAGTAATGGGATTCGAACCCACGCCCACAGTGTGGACCGCTCGGCCATCCTGCCTTGCTTCACGTTATATTTACATAGCACTTAGTCTGGAGTACCTTAAACCAGGCAAGTAAATCAACATGTCAGAAGTGGGATTCCAACGCACGCCCACAGGGTGGATTGCGACCTGAACGCAGCGCCTTATAACGCTCGACCATCCTGACTTGCTCCACCTTAAATTTACATAGCACTTATGCAGGAATATCTAAAACCAGGCAAGTAAAACAACATGTCAGAAGTGGGATTCGAACCCACGCCCACAGTGTGGACCGCTCGGCCATCCTAACGTGCTCTGCCTTACATTTAGATAGCACTTATGCAGGAATATCTAAAACCAGCCAAGTAAAAGAACATGTGAGAAGTGGGATTCGAACCCACGCCCACAGTGTGGACCGCTCGGCCTTCCTGCCTTGCTTCACGTTACATTTACATAGCACTTATGCTGGAGTACTTTAAACCAGGCAAGTAAAACAACATGTCAGAAGTCGGATTCCAACCCACGCCCACAGTGTGGACCGCTCGGCCATCCTGACTTGCTTCAGGTCACATTTACATAGCACTTATGTAGGAGTACCTTAAACCAGGCAAGTAAAACAACATGTCAGAAGTGGGATTCGAACCTATGCCCACAGTGTGGACTGCGACCTGAACGCAGCGCCTTAGACCGCTGGGTCATCCTAGTTACGTAAGTTCGTGTTTTCTTCAAGCAACCTGTACTAATATTATATTCATTCATTCATGCATTATCTGTTTACCCTCCTCTTATGCAGGACTTACACCCCCCAGGACTTACAGGCGGGTGCCTGGGGTCAGAGGCCCGTCGAGGAGCAGACACTCATGG
Source organism: Deroplatys truncata (assembly GCA_030765065.1). Classification (NCBI taxonomy): domain Eukaryota; kingdom Metazoa; phylum Arthropoda; class Insecta; order Mantodea; family Mantidae; genus Deroplatys; species Deroplatys truncata. The sequence goes on from CM060983.1 coordinate 219,486,019, forward strand.
ATCAGACAGAGCATCCAGGATGGGTGATCAGCCGGATGCCTGGTATGGGATGAAGGAAGTAGATGAAACGAAATGTTGGTGAAATGGATGAAAGAAAAGGTGATGATGGAGCAGTTGGTGGAATGAATGGCGGGGGAAACCGTAGAACCTGGAGAAAACCCGCCCAGACGCCGCTTCGTCCACCACAAATCCCACATGCAGTTCCCTGGGATTGAACCCGGGCTACCTCGGTGGGAGGCGAGCGGTCAAACCACTCGGCCACGGCGCCGCCACTCATATTATAAAGAGAAAATATTTGTGTGGTGGGGGGTGTATGTAGAGTAATCACAACGACCACTCAACCGATTTTTAGTTCTTTCACTATTGAAAAGTCCTATTCTTCCAGATGATCAGAGGGTAGTTAATGTTTCCAAAATTTTAAAAACCAGGGATTGGGGTTCCTTTTTCATTTTTATGTCACGAAACTTCAATCCCGTTTAGTTGAATATAAATATAATAGGCTACTTTTGGCACTTTATTGAAAATGTGGCAGGTTTTTAATTATTTCGAGATCGAAAAGGTTAATTGGGGGTCTTAAAATATTTTAAAATTGGGTTATTTTGTGGGATTTTAAGGGCTTGTATAACGTTCATATTACCACATTTCCCTCAAATTTCTTTGAATTTTTATCAAGTAAAACTTGAGGTATTATTTATGGTTGTTTTGTTTATATTTAATTTGTTGAGCCCCACGTTTGGGCGCCAATTTGAGAGTGGTTTAGTTAATGTTATTTATTTAACATTATTGTAGCCCCACGTTGTGGTAGCCAATTTGAAGTAACATTATTTGTATATGTTTGTATTTGTTAGCCCCACATTTGGGAGCCAATTTGTGACGGTATTAGTTTATAATGTTTTTTGTATTTGTGTTTACTTCACGCGTTGAAGCCATCTTGTGACGTGATTCATTTGTTAGGTGTTAGCAATTTGCGGTAGTATTAGTGTTTGTTTGAAAGAATGCGACTGTTATTTGATTTAATTTTTACTTTCTCTACTACGTATAGTAAGTAGGTGAAGTATTGTATTCCACCCAAAAATTCCATACCGAGATTTCACCGGAAATACATGTTTTGAGACTCCCTGAATCCAAAAAATGCATTTTTGGAAACATGTCCGTTGTGTGTCTGTGTGTGTGTGTGTGTGTGTGTGTGTCTGTGTGTGTGTGTCTGTGAACAGCATAACGCAGAAACGAACAGTCGGATAAACACCAAACTTGGTATTTAGGTTCAGTATCTTCCAGGGATGCGACACGAAGGTTTTCAAGAAAATCCCCCCACCCCAGGGTACCCTTTGCATGGAACATTTTTTGAAAATTTTAATTTTCTCAAAAATGGCTCTAACGATTTTGATTAAAATATCATATGTTTAAGATGTTTTCATAACAAATGAAATGTATATCTCGAATTTTCTGGGAATGTCTCCAAAAGTGTTCTTCATTCTGAACGACTTTTGCATAACTGGTAAACTATAAGAGATAGACAAAATATTACTACACAAAAAATGTAGATCGCGTTAAAATACACAGTTTATGTTATATGCATATTTTTTGTTGAGTGAACCGTTTTCGAGATATTGCTTGTTATTCCCTTAAATTTTCCAATACTTATACTTTTTCTCATATTCGTTATTCATTTTTTTATGTCCTGGACATGCAAAGAGAATGGAATGCGCCACATAGCAACCAGCGTTAAAATATTTGACTATCGCTTAAAACCTACCATATTCCCCTTGCATCTACAAGATAATTAGCAATAAGATTGACATCCCGATAGCTCGATTAACATGAAGCATAAGGAGAATAAGCGTTTATAAAAATATTTTGTACAAGAGTAGAGAAAGTCATGTGAGTGTAACACATCAGATTTTACTTTTTCTCAAATTCGTTATTCAAGTTTTTATGTCCTGGATATGCAAACAGAATAGAATGCGCCACATAGCAACCAGCGCTTAAAAGATTTGACTATCGCTTATAACCTACCATGTTCCCCTTGCATCTACAAGAAAATTAGCAATAAGATTGACATCTCGATATCTCGATTAACATGAAGCATATGGAGAATAAACGTTTGTAAAAATAGTTCGTACAAGAGTAGAGAAAGTCATGTGAGTGTAGCACATCAGATTTTTTGTTTACTGTCCTCCGGCTAGCTATTATCTTTTCTTGGGTCGAGCACTTCTCTTTATACAGGTTGTGTAAACGGAAAGGAATCTTTTATCCAAAGATAACACTGATGAAGAAATTTATTATACACTTTTATTGTTAAAACACAGTCACTATCACATTTACATATTGATCTTGACACTCGCCAAACTGAAACTGTTATAATAACTTCATTACTGATAATTCTTAATTCGCGTACTTCAACGTTTTGTAAAATTAACTTTATAACACTTGAGATTTCATAACTCTGTTACGCGTAACCTGCAAATTGATATCCGAAGTGTGCCGTACAAATACTTTCGACGAACTG